>OY743091.1:2528333-3792500 GCA_963555665.1 Dircenna loreta
TTATCCAAAATGGCCACCACTTCAAGATGATTAATTACAATTTTATCTTGATTTTTAAATGAAAAGGTTTTGGAAGAACATCATTGGTTGGAGAAGGAATTTTTTAATCTAAATATTAAGTACTTATATTTTTGATCTACCCTCCAACCCGGTTAACTCGTGTAGTAAAAACTGTGCCGCGAATGGTGCAACCTTGTCTGGATGTGTCGCGTGTACGTCATGATTTCCATCAACAACTCTTACTCTATAATTCTTATTGGGAAACGAGGTTTCATCAAACAAATATGACGTCGGCTCAAATATTTTTTGCTTTGATATCTCTGTTATTATAAGTAAGATTGGTGTTTTTAAAGATGTAAACAACTTTCTATTATCATCGTGGGTTATTGGCGGAAATGTTATTATTTTGAATCGAGGATCGAATGTGAATCTGTAAAAGAATGTCAATAACATAATTATATACATTAAATGACAGTGTTGCCAATTTTATTACAATAATATAACTTTTCAGAAGTATTGCAAACTATTCAGACGCGGATAATTGGGGAGGCAATGATGGTTTTGATTTGTCATAAGATAAATCTATTTGACAGGTATGTATTAGTATGTATATGGAAATTATTTTATTGGAATATTTTTTTATGAATAGTAAGAATTTTCTGGTAAATATTTAAGATCACATAAAAACTGTTCCCCTTTAGTGGATGCAACCATTCCGTACAATGTGGAAAAACAACGTTACATTAAATTAAAAGACCTGTAAATGAAATGTCGCGTATTGTAGACATTATTGTATAGTGATTGAAATGTTTTAAACAACTATTTTTTTTATCGCATTTTTTCACAAACAAAACCTTAATTGGTAAAGTTGGTAACAGAATTCCTATTAATATTTATAATTTACATTATCTATTATTATTTGCTTTCATTATATAATAAACTCAGTAATATAAATGCATTTTTAAATATCACTTGTTATCATATTTATTTTGAATACCTATTTAGACAACTTTTAGAATGTTGTCAGTTTGTATAGTTATTACATTTCATATAGTTTGTATTTAAATATAATTAAAATGGCGCTGTTGGCACTATAGGGTAACAGATGGATTTAAAGAACGCGTCGTACTTTAAAAAAAAAAAGACAATAATTATCAATAAAAAATATATAACAAATAAAAATAATATTTTGTGTATAACCACTAAATATAGCACCTTCATTTTAAAGATGTTGGAAAACAGTTTTATTTGAAGACCCGTTTGAGATACTTTATTAATTTAAGTGGTAATTTTATTAGGCATTATGTAAAAGAATACATTAATATTAATTGATCTCCACATAAAATACTATCGAAAAACGAACAGGGCCTTTATTGGATTGTATCATTATACAATTTGACAAACGTGCGATTCTGATAAGATTATTAATAAGTTATCCAAAATGGCCATTTCAAGATTGCTTCTGTCTATTTTATCTATACTTAATTGATTTTTAAATGATAGTGTTTTCAAAGTGACGTGTTTGTTTATTGGGAAGTAATGTTTTGATCTAACTATTAAGTTCTTATAGTTTTGATCTACCCTCCAACCCGGTTAGCTCGTGTAGTAAAAACTGTGCCGCGAATGGTGCAACCTTGTCTGGATGTGTCGCGTGTACGTCATGATTGCCTTCAACAACTCTTACTCTATAATTCTTATTGGGAAACGAGGTTTCATCAAACAAATATGACGTCGGCTTAAATATTTTTTGTTTTGATATCTCTGTTATTATAAGTAAGATTGGTGTTTTTAAAGATGTAAACAACTTTTTATTAGTCTCCTCAGTCAATGACGGCAAATTTGATATTTTGAATCGGGAATCGAATGTGAATCTGTAAAAGAGCGTCAATAAGATAATTATAGTAAATAAGAATACAGTTACTTTATAAAAGCAATGGCCCTTTTTTAATTATTGCTAATGATCAGGCGCAGAAAAAATTGGATGTAATGGATACGATTCTCCCTCTCTTATTCAAGGAGAACTTGATTAAACCCAAAATTTTTGTTTTTTCATCTTCATAAAATAACTCTTTTTTTTATTTTTTATGTTAACGATTAAACGAGCCCGCGGGTCACCTGATGGTAAGTGATCACCGTGAATGTTTACTATGTTCTCTAGAAATATCGAAGGATGCACAAGAGCATTTCTGGTCTTTGAGGGAGTACTTGCTCTGACAAAATATCATTTACATACAAAAGGAACAGGTTTGAGGGACAGCATGCGGCCTTGGTAAACACTTGTGTTCACCAAGCTGTCCAGTATCCCCAAAACTGTTTGGAACACCAGTGTTCACGGGCTTGAATGTCAAGCAAAATACATTGAGAACGAACTGTAAATTCCGCTCAGTAGGAAAGTTGGTGATCCACCTCATAAAATCTCAGGAAGGTTATAGGAAGGTAGTTTCGAAAGAAGTGCCTTGTGTCGTATACAATCGAAGGTTTTATCGAAGGTTTTTTTAAATATCCAAACTAACTGCTAGACCCTGTACCATACTTTCAATGGCCGCCGCGTTAGACACACTAGAAGATTGCCCGCATGCCATATTATAGCCATTTTGCCGGTCATTAAGATGCTGGCTGATAGCGGTGATGTGACTGTACTTAGTTGGATCAGAGTTGACATTTTTAGGGATCAGATGTACAAAGGCAGTCTTGAATGAGTTCGGGAGTGGGCTTTTTAAATAGGAGTTCCAAAATAGACTAGAGGAATAGAGGTAGACACGGTCGTCCACGCCTCCGCGAAATCAGTGTTGAAAAGACCTTCCTTTCATGCCAAGGCCAGACCAGACATCTTCATTTATGATCACAGATGCCCCGGCGTGAAACGTAAAGTAATGTAAAAGTTTATATCTGGGGTATGCAGTTTATAACAATAGCAGGGCCATATATGATACAGTATTTTATTTTGTATATGTTTTATCTGTATATTAAATTCCAAATTGGAGGATTTATTGATTGCACCGTTGTTTTTCCACAATTATAATTGTGTTGTAAATAAAATGTGCAAATTTTTAACAATACTGCCAACTTACACATTATTTGTATACCAACATTAAAAAAATTACCTGACATGTCCATTGTCTAGTTTTTCAGAACATCTTTCCATAATAGCACGTCCCATTTCCGAGTCTAAACCTCGTCGTTCGATTAGTTTATTTATAGCCTAGAACAAGTCAGATTTTCAAGACAGAAATTCAGAGTTATTTTTGTATATTTTGACAGTATTAGATTATAATTTATAAAGACTCACTTCCTCTTGGGTGTATGAAGGTTTTTCTTCCAAGCCACTGAACTTATTGTAATCTTCGAAGTAATTAGTGAACGATAATTTGTACCTTAAAATAAAATAATTTTGTTTAATATCGTGTTTTATTTCTAAATAAAATGACATCCTTTTAAATGCCACTATCAAAATATCAACCAATCAGGAAGGGGGTTGTATGATGTCGTGATAAACAACCAATCACAACTATTAGCCAACTTATGAAAGTCAGACGAGCATCGCTAATTACGATACTCAAGTAAACGTACTCATAATTACGTGACCGCTTTTTTTATAACATAATAAAAAATTAATAAGTCAAATTTATTCAATTAAATTTTGTGATTATTTCTGGAGATACCGTATAGACGAAGACAAATGGATCCATTATTTAAATAAATATTATTCTTACCATCTTGGGAAAGTTTCAACAGACACCGAATAAGCTAAGACCAATGGGTCCAATAAAATCATTTTGTTAATTTTATTGGGATATGACAAATTGTAAAAAATGCCTGAAAGAAAAATGAAATAAAATACTTAGCATATTTTTTAATAAAATAAACTTATGTCCCACTAAATCCATCTATGATAAGAATAGGGTCCTCCTATCCAGCATGCAATATTGTTAGTCAGTGGGTTACATATTCATTTGGACACAGTTATTTAAAATTACCGGACATGGAAGAAAAAATTCCTTAATACTCACCAAGGGAGCTCCCAAGCGAATGTCCTATATACCCAAATTGGGACCATCTAAAATGCTTCACAACCACTTCCAAACTGTACACCAGATCAAAGGCACTGATCATCAATCCTGATGGCATCGGGTCAGACCTACCGCACCCTGGTAACTCTAACCCTGGAACACCAAATACAGGATATAGCCCAGCTTCAGCCATGACAGTATTACTCTCTGGGAAATGTATTAAAATATTGTATGAGCGAAAGAGAAAGATGCTTAAACTTCCCCTCCTTTGACAAGGTCTCCTTCTTTCCACCATATTCCGCAAGCTTGGGTATGCAATTCAAAATATATATTCAATCTATAGGCGATAGATAATATAATCTATTCGTTCCTGCTACACTAAGAAATATATTCAAAACTTTCTTGCCCGCTTATCTGATTTTATAATGCGAACCCTAAATATTATAAAATTCAGTAATAACCTAACCATTCCTTTCCTCTCCCACTTCCTTTAATCCTCTCCCTCTTCCTCATGTGGGAAATTTTACAAACATTGTCCCATCCCATCAATGTCTACAGTAATAAAAAAATTAGGATATTTGCTTATCTTCTATCAAATAACATTCTCAAAAACTATATGCCATTTTTTACTTTATGTCTCATCATAAAAAACTACAATATAATCGATACAACAAATATTTATTGTATTGTTTTCATAAAACATAAAATTTTTAAACAATACTTTGAAATTTTTGGACTTATTTATCAATTTTAGATATGATAAAATAAATGTCACATGATTACATAACTCGAGTACTTTTGTTATCTAAATAAATATCAAGAGATAAATGAATATTTGATAAAAAAAATGTTGAATTTATTTCTTTTTGTATATAACAAAAATGAACCAAATATGTTTATTTTATATCTTTTACATTTTGAATCACTACTAGTGAGAACTTGTATACTTCAAATGGAGGGCCTATTTTGATATCATATTTATCAAAATAAGCCCTTCTGTAATGACACTCCTCAACCTAAAATTAAAATTATGGGTTCCAAAAACACCCTGGTCTGAGAAGAACCCCACACCAAACTCAGACTGGTATTTCTTTATTGTGATCACTGTTTCACAAATGTGCTTGCTATGCTTCCTACAAGTCCAATCCACAGGCTGCATTGAACACATATGAAATATGGCTCAAAAAAAATATAAATGACTTGTGTGGGTTTTAAATATACATTTTATGTTACAGATTGTAACAAAACTATGTTACAGAGATGCATTGTCAGAATTGATCCATAACGATTTAAAAAAATATATTTGTTTCGATTAAACTCTGTTACAGTCTGATTTTTGAAAAAATATATTTCAAGGAGCCCAAGAATACACCTACCTCTCTGTATATTCTTAGAATTCTCTAAAAGGATTGTATATCTATATGGCTAGTAGGGAAAAGGAATTATTCTTTTTGTTTTATTCAATTCAATCATTTGTCTTTCTGATGTTTCTGGGATTCTTTTGATGTTAATTCCAAGAAAACAACCAGGTTAAAAGATATTTTGCTAATTTAATATTAATAATAAGCTAACGTCTTAATAAGAGTGAATTGTATATACAGACCTATATAATAAAACTTTTGTGGTAACAGACGAATCAGTGGTCGGAAGCTGGCTATGCAGTCCAAAGTTCCATGGCACACCAGTACGGGGGGATCTGTGCAGTCTCCAAATGCTACAACTGAAAAAACACATAAAGGCTATTTTTAATTTTTAAAACATATATATGTATGGCTTCAATGTAATTACGCTTATTAACTATAATTAGTATGCAAAATGTATTAATTGTGGGAAATTTATAAATATATTTTTTTATGACAAGATAAATTATTTCATATAAATTTAAGGTTGGTCAAAAGTGTATGTAAAATTGTTACATAAGTAAATGTTTTATGAAATATTTGAAATGATGTATGAACAATGTAACTCAAATTTACATTATACAAAATAATATTTTATTTTATGACTTAATAAATATTAAAGGTATGGTATTTTGCATAATTCAAGATTTTTTATCGAGGTAATCAATATATAAATGAAAATATTGACTTTGGTATGATTTATATTTTGTCATAACAATGTGCTAAATGAAATTAATTATGTGGGTATTAATTATACTATTTTTACTTTTAAATATATAATTCACAAAATCATTATACATCTTTCTTACAACCATTGAGTAGTGCAAAGGTCAGGTAGGAAAAATATATTTTGAATAGTTATATATTACAAAAAATCTAACTCAAATATATAATATCAAGCAAATACTCACTGCAAATACGACCCCATGGTGCTTCGATAAACCATTCCTTCTCCAACAGCGTCATTTTTATGAATTAATATTCAAGATAATATTTTTAAAGTCCAAATATTATCAACTAATGAATTATACAATTCTTCTGAGAACTAAGAAAACACTGGGATAGATAGCTTATCAATCTCATATAAGTTACAAGTTGCAAATATTACAAAAATAAACAAAATAAATATTTTTGTGTTATTCTGAAATAATTATAACAGAGTTTTTTAAGTGTAATCGTCTTCTTTTTAAGTTTTGACCAGAGATAATATAACTTTATTAATACTATTGATACATTTGTGGCATTAAATTATAACCAATCAAAGTACCTTTATAGTACTCTGTGAAAGGTTCTACTACCTATCATTGTGACAGACGAGTGACGACCATTTGAAATAAGATGAATATTGAATAAATTATCTATATTATTTTATTATTTTTCATGTATCAAAATAATACATATACATTTGATGATTAATTCAAATGATTACTATACATTTTATACAATGTATACATAATAAACTAGTAGTAAAATGTACACTTTAATAATGTGTTATAAACTTGTTTTTTTTCGCAAGCCTATAGAAATATCACTTTTATTGTACAATTTTCTTGTGAGCCCATTTCATTATACAATTTAAGCGGCATTATCTCAACTGGCACGATTCGCCTCGCATTGGGAAATGAAATTTACAATGCGAGAAAAAAATATTGAGCAAGTGTTTTATTTGTTGGTGGAGACTCCTACTATGTTTCAAGGTCACATAGTATGTCGCTTATATGTATAATGAAATGGGTGCATTTGTAGTTTTCCATCCTCCACAATTTAGTAGTTAAAGCCCTTATCCACCCAATCTGATTCGAGTCCGAAAAATTATGACCCAAGCTGGTCGTAGTATAATTTACATGAACGCATTCAAGTTTTATAATCAGAAATTCGATTTATTTACATCGTAATATATTAATCACGGAACAAAGCAATGAGTGAAGTATTCTTTGAATGAAGTAAGTAATGTTTAAGAGTAAGGCTGTCAAGGTTATTTTTTGAGTATTTGCGTAAAAATTATCATATATTTTTTTTAAATATATAGATAATAATAGTTTGTATTTAATTTATTTAGTTATTATACCATTTGTAGTTTTGTAATTGAAAATCGATTGAAGTCCTTATAATACCTGCACACAAAGTTTGAGAAGAATTTTTAATATCATCTATAATTTTTCGAATTCGGATAAGATGGCGACGATCCGGAGACTTCAGTCCGAATATTTTTGGTCGAATTCGGATCGGAAATCGGATGTGGTGCGTTGCGTCATCATACCAATATGTCATAATGTACTCTATGGTAGGTTGTGACAAATTGATAACAACAGCTGATTACTGATAATAATTTGATAGTTAGTGCCAAAAGTGGACACGGGTGGGTAAGTTTACCTTTTATAGTTATTTTCTTATTGTTTAAAAAATCATCATTATCCATAATTTAGACAAATCATACCTTAATATTTATATTTAAAGCACTTATGACGCGTGTACTATGTAAAAAAATTAATCGTAGTGTTTTTATTACGACAAAAAACAAAAAAAAAGGTAAACGTCAAGATATTCAAGATTATGTAATATGCTTTGATTGTGATCAAAGTATTGTGTAGGCATCGTTTTAAATTTAACGACTTTTTCAGCGCAACTATATGTGTAAATATTAACCATTTTACTATTTATTCTATGCTGACTAGATGCTGCTCTTCACTTATCTATATTCTGGGCCTAAAATATACATTAAGTTTTCAAAAACTACCGTACTATTTGAGTATTCGTTTTCAAGAAAGAAATATCAACTTTTAAATACAGTGTTTGATTGCTGTTTGTAAATCGAGGATAAACTGCTGTGTTCTACTACGCTACCTTTTTGTTAAGTGGTACCTAAGACGTACCATAGAACAATATTTACCTGTCTTATTCTAAAACCGCATCGCATTATGATTGCTTAAAAGAAGCACTAAAAACGAAAACAGTTTAAGCCTGTTTCTGAAAATCCGATGTTCATCGACTGATGTCACTTGTGTAACTCGACTATCCAACCTCAATAAATAAATACCTACGTTTAACTTTTTGCATTGTAAATGAATACATACATACAATTATGTAGTTATTAATTAAAGAGTGACGCTAGAGATTGGACACAACAGTGACATCGCATTTGTTACAATTTAACATAAAATGATCTATAGACATAGAAAAAGTGCTATAACACTTATGTATACATTTATATAAATGCAATCAAATATAAATTTTCTTCTTATATATATTTTATAGATATAAAACTATAAGGAGCTTAGATAAAACAATTTTATTCTTAATTAATTTTCATCCTTTTTAGGACCGCAGTGTAAAAAACGAATTTTGTATACAGATAACTCAAAATATAAATATGTACACTTTCTGTTTCTAGTAAAGAATGTAAAAAAAAAAAATACTGTTTAATTTGGCAATAAATTTGTAAAAAATACGTTATTAAATCTACTAATGTTTGAATTGTTTTCAGGACTTGAAAGTCAATTAATTATATTTATATAAAAACTCATTACTACTCGAACACTCATTATTGTCTAAGTCTATTTGTGCAACATCATTTTGTATGGTATATTTTTACACGTGGATTTATAGTTTGTATTTATTGTAACTAGCAACTTTGTTTAATTGAACATTGTAAATATTTATAAAATAAGTTAGCTCGATTCTGCTGTTCCGCTTGAATCATATTAAATTTTATCAAATCGATTAAAGTCAATTAAGTATCATTCTCTCAATGCCAAATATCATCTCAATCTTATACGATTCACAAGTTTTCCATAACCATATTATCATGCTCGTGTAAAGTATGTATATCGCCTTAATTACTCGTATAAGAGTTAATGTCACTTGGATATCACAGATGCTTACTGGAATGAATCTGGGGCCACAATAAAGACGAAAAATAAACAGAAAAGATCATAACGACAAAGAAGAATGTTGAAGCTTGAAGTCCCCTAAGGGCCCCTCCCCTTAAGGGCCCGTGCCCTCCCTACCACCTGACCATAACATCAGACATTACAAAAATAACATATGGGTATTTATTAGGACAAAACTATTACATAGAAATAAATTCGGATTAAACATTATACTTATCAATAAAAACAGTTGATAGCGGAATACAGATAAAGGGAATTTTATATATATATTATATCAAGATAATGCTTTGAAGAATAGTTATATATTTCCCAAGCATAGTTTAATTATTCAGTGATAAATCAAAACGAATATAATACTTACGTTAGTTGCATTTTAAAAATGAAGTTATTAAGACCTGTACGTTTTAAATCGTGAGTTATTTATTATTTATACAAAAGTTTTTGCAGAATGCTTTGAAACAAAGCGGTTTTTAAGTTAACGATTTGTGGCTTTATAATATTATGACTTTAAAATATTATGGCCTTATAACATTATGGTGGCATAATATTTATAGTACTTGGAATTTGATTATAAGACGGCCATCCTTTAACTTTTGCTGTCTGTTTTTGGGTCAAACATTTTGTCATATGTCTATTGAAATTGTCCTTGTATCCATTACAAATTAATATCTCAAATACAACAATAAAAATTATAGATAAAACTACGCTTAACTATTTAACGGATTTAAATTACGTTTTCTTTATAATTTAGATAGCTTCTACATTCTATTTAAATGAATAAAATAGAAAAAAGGTGAATTGTTTGTTGAAGTCGCCAAGAAAACATATTTATTATCTACAATTGGATAGGTTCTGTGGCAAAATTTTATGGGATTGATGTAAATGTTTGTTGTTTACAAAATGTTTACAATAGTCCGAGATGGCAAATGTCTATTTCCTTATGGATTCATAGTAATATTTTTTATCTTTCAACGATACCATGAGATGCTAAATCTGTAGGTACATGAAACTGTTTCTTTCTTGTGACTCAATTGATTTCTAACTTGTTCTCACTTATCTATCTTTTATACTTGTGACTCAATAATATATGTAAAAGAATATGTATAAATATCTTTATAAATAAGTTAGAAAAGTATCCATGCAGTACGATTCTCCTCCAAAGAACTAATTTGGAAACAGCAACCAAGGGTGATTGGTTTTATAAGTGCAATGCTATTTAAAATAAATAATACTTTCATAATCAATACACGATCTAAATTGATGAGATTTCTGACTTCCGCCAAAATTTAAAGTTGCTCCCAATCCGTTTCCGCCGGAACATGCATGTTTTAACGCTTCTCTATAACGTTTTTCAAAAATCTTCTTCTTAATTACAAGATGTCTTTAAATTAAGAAAGTAAACCTAGTAATTTACCTGAGCGCTCTCGTCTACCTTTAAAAATCCTTGAGGTTCAGTATAACCCTACATTCTATCCCAAGTCCTTCTCTGTACGTGCTGCGTAACTCTGGAACACAATCCCTGTTTATATATATATAAAGACAGGCCTTCTATAACTGCGTTTAAGTTTAGGCTGAAGAATTGTTTACTCTCTCTTTAAGTTTGGATTATTATATGCAGAATAATTGTGTACATTTATGTTTTATATACAGGTAGGTATGTAGGTATATACATTTAAGTATGTATGTTATATATTATATTATAGATAATGGTGTTAGCTGAAGTAGATTTTAATTATTTGTTCTTTATAGTGAATAGACTACTACTAGGTTGATGCGTCTTACCACCTACTACTACATCTCCACTTACCGTATCAGGTGGAATGTAGTCAAGTGTCAACTTAGTTATTATGTAAAAAAAAAGACCTATGGCGCCAAAAACAAAATAATTACTCAAGGGTTGCCGGTAGACATCTCTTTTAAGAGATAAGTCATACTTTGTATTTTTTTTATCTTACATACATTGTCATTTTTATTCTTTTGCATAAATAAATAAAATAAAATAAATGTTGGTCTACAATGGCAACTGGCAACTCTCACATTGTCAGAGACGATGGGCGGGGGTAATCACTTACCATCTGGCGACCCGTACACTCGTTTGGCATGCAATGCGTCAAAAGCCCAACGCTTAGGCTGATCGTGCTTTTCTACCGTCCTGAGCTCTCTGGAAGAACGTGACGATGAGTCATTTTTTACGTGTGTGCAGCTGGAGTTCATTGATTTTCAAGACGTTGTCACTTATCACGTCAAAAGATGGGTTTCACATTCTGGCCGATGATGTAAATACGTTTTTGGTTGTTAGTGTATGTAAATAATAACCCTGGCTATTGGGTTGAGATGGTTTTGACTAACAGGACAATGTTTTCCACACAGCTTGTTGTTCCAAGTTTGGATGTATTTTATTCAAGTTTAATTTCAATTAATTAAACTTCTAGCAAATCAAGGATTATTATCTTCTAGAACGGGTATTTTTATTCAAAAACAGAAAACAAACTAACTTGTAATAGTTATTATAAACCAGTTATAAAATAACTTATAGCTAGAAAAATACGAATACTTAAAAACTTGCCAAAGGAATTTATAAAAATACATAAAATTATTTTAAAAGTGTAAAATAATTATATTTTAAGTTATAAATGTTATCTTCCAGAGTCATGAAAACTCTCCGGGAGACTGAACGGGAAATAACTATTAATGCCCCGTGGGGCAGAATCGCAGGTATGGTATAATAAGATTAACAAAAGAAGAATGTTGAATGTATTCATTTCATATCAAAACATGTAAAGTCTAAGTAACTTGTATTTACGACTGTTTAATTCATTTTTTTAATCTATAATCTATATATTATGTTCGATAAAATATTAAAATATCTTTACCAATTAATTTGCAATACACAGTTACAAATATTCTGTTATTGTAATTCAAGACATTGTGATTGGATAGATGTTCTTACTTAAGTAGAATTAAAATAATTCAATTCTATAAATATACACAGTATTTAACACTTTCATTCTATTTCTTAATTTTATTAAGAGACAGTGGTTAGTAAATATTCATTAATATAAGATTGTCATTTAAATAGCATATCGCAATTATTACTTGTAATGTAAATAATGTAAATAAAAATTGGATTTTGACATTTAGATTTTTTTTGGGTTACACGTCACATCAACGTTTAACGAGTTAATATACAGATAATAAATTATCTAATCTCAATAGGGTATTTATGAGAAGCCAGTTAATAAGTAAGTCAACAATTAGAACCTACTTCAAGGCCCCTCACGGAATTATAATTTATTCATTAATTATAATAATAATTATTAATATTCATTCATTATTCCTGTGACATCTTTCGTGTATAATTATCTAGAGTAAGTTCAGCTGTAAAAGCGCGATTTAAAAATAAACAAATGATATTGTAAAAAAAAAAGAAAGAACATGTAAGGAATGAATATACGATATAACGCTGAAGAAGCGAATGACGATATGAAGGAATTTACAATACTTAACAAATCAAAAAGAAATCCAAATAATATTTTACTTTCAGGTATAACGTGGGGTAATCCAGATAACCCTCCAGTATTTATCTGCCCCGGTCGAATCAGCCCCTGCTCGTCTTTCCGGCCTCTCGTGGTTAAATTACCAACTAATTTCTTCTATGTAACAGTAGACCTACCCGGAAATGGCCTGTCAGACCACTTGCCAATGGGGACCAGATTTACGTTCTTTGATCTCGTTCCAACCGTGGCGAGAGTTTCAGATCATTTTAAATGGAAAAAGTTTGCGTATATCGGACATTCTCTTGGCGCAGTTATTGGTAAGTAATTGTGGAAGCATAAACATTTACCAACGCTGTTCAGTACCCCAATGTAGCTTATTTAGTATTATAGAAATTCTTCTAAGATATTAATTAAATTTTCTCAGGATGTTTTTCTTCATCGAAAGAAATACAAATTTATCATACAATTATAAAGTAATGGCTTGGGCTAAACCCGGACAAGCCAAGACAATCTAAATTAGGTTTGTTTGTATTATGAAATTCCTCTATTAAGATTTTTCAAGTCATTATCCACCGAAATTTTAAACTAATAATTAATTTTTACTAGCTGTTGACTGCTACTTTTTCAGTATGGCAAACTTGGAATGGTCGTTTTGGCTAAAAACTTCGATATAAAACATAAAAAAATTAAATTAAATTCATTGACTTGAAGTTTACGGACATTACATATAGATTTTTTGGTTTTTTATATATATAAAGGTTATTTTCGAAGGTAAGCACTTCATGATAGCGTATCCGGGTCGTCTCAGCCGGGTGGTGGATCTGGATCCAGCCCCTGCGTACCACACAGTGCTACCACACGAGATGAAAGACTGGTACCATGAGACATTTGGCAAGCATTACGAGCAAGAAGGATACACAAAACATACTGGTGGGAAGGAAACTGCTCCAAAATACACATACGAGCAGGTAATAATTAAGAAATATACCATGAATTTGGTGCTTAAAAAAGGAGTTTTTTATCTATTAAATCTAAATTAACATACAGATTATATTATGCAGATAAAGAATTCGGTAATGAAAGCACAACAGCTGTCCGAAGAGGCAGTGGAACACTTACTACCAAGATATATAGAAAAAGCCGGAGACGGGCTGTATAGGTATTGATTTTTTTTTTCTAGCAACTTATCATGACTACCCAGATCCTCAGAAGATTCACCAGAGACCTAAATTTACAGTACAATTCATATTTCTTATAATTGTCGATGTCAATGACATTTCTAGATTGGTTTGACGTTTATAAAACGGGGATTATGGCTTCTAGTCCCCGTTCATATTATCTTTTTTAAGATTCTCTACCAGAGAATTGTATTCCGGTGCGGTTACAGGGTTTAGTCGAGAAGGGGCAATTGTGGTCCAGGGGGGGGGGGGGGGGCACTTTAATGAGATTTTTTATAAGTAAATTGTAATTTAAATTCTGTGTATTTTTTTTTAAATAAGCATACATTACATTTGTGAAATATCAGACTAGTTGCTCAGTTCCAAGGTGTAGGTCCATAAAGAATAACCAGCAATAAACTTTATACTCTAACTCTAAGTAGAATATAAACGTAATTGCGTCAAATATTTATACTTACCTGGTACCTGCGATGCGAATGTAGTTATAGGACGATAAATAGATATAGGTACACCTTAATCTATTTTAAATGCCCCTTGAGTCAGGGGCACGCAAACACCTATGCCCCCATCCTGGATCCGCACCTGTTTTTACTATTCCGTTTGAGCGCAATACGAGTAGCAGTCACTAACAACATTAAACTTTATTTATATTTATTTATCAAAATGTCCTTTTCAGGTTCACATACGACCAAAGAATGAAGAGTATGTTTAAAATACCGTATTTACCGAACCAATTAAAGGAGATTTACACATCATATAATGTACCATTACTAACGATATTGGCCAGTCAGAGTATAAAGGATGGGTCGTTCTCCAGAGTTCCGTTTGTTCAAGATGAATCAGCGTGGCCGTTTAATAATTATAAATTCAAAGTTGTCGAAGGCAGTCACGACGTTCATACTTCGAACCCGGATTGTATGGTCGATGATATTAGCAGGTTTTTGCTGGAGGAAATCAAGGCGAAATTATAAATATACAGTGCAACCCCGATATAATAAATCGCAAGGGGACAAGTAAATATTCGTTATATCAAGTAATTCGTTAAACTGAGGTTTGTTATATTTAAGATTGGTCAACAATTTGTTATAAAGAGTTATGAAATAAACGTAAAAAACGTCGAAGCCTGTAGCGACTGAATCACATACTATGATTAAGGGCCATGCCCCATACATGGCGTGTGAGGCATGTGAACGTTATATAGAGGATTTAAGTTGACAAAATTCGTTAAATCAGAGTTATTAACACTTTTTTGTTAATTTATAATTGATTATAAAAAGATTATTCGTAAAAAAAAAATCTTTATGAAAAGGTATTTTTAATTTTAATGGACAATTCAAGGGTATTACGAAAAATTTGTTTAATCGAGGAAGCCGTTATATTGAGGTTCGTTATATTAAGGTTGCATTGTATCTAATACATTATTAAAATTATGTTTATTTTTTTATTTTACCTAATTTTACGATATTATTAGTCGTACTTAATGGAAATAAGAAACTTTTTTCTTATTTGGCATGAGTACAAAAAAAATAAATGACATTAAATTTCCCGCCGCTAAATCTTTGTATTTTTTTAGTTGTGAATATGTGTTCTTTTTAGTGAATTTATAATATAAAACAGGTAAGATATTTTCAAAATCTTTGCTAGTTAGTGTTTAAAGCAGATATAAGTTACAACAACACTGATTTAAATGTGTTAATTCATAAAAACATAACAAATAAATAACTATCCCTAGGTGAACCAATCACAACAGTCCCGATTTCAACTAATAAGATAAAAATAATATATTTCTTATTCGTTACGATAAGAATAAGATAGCAAATATTTATTGTTATAGGAAAAACCATGTAGAGCCCATTTATATCTGAGTGCATGAGTGCATGAGTGCAAGGCATTTAACATTTTTTAGCCTTATACTATTCTATATATAGGCATTTCATTATATATAAACATAGATTCTTGATTGCTATATCTAGGTATATCATAGTACAAAAAAATATGATAAATACACTATAATACGTTCACAAAACTAATACGCTTACACAACTTGATTTTTTTTTTTTGTCAGAATTAACAAATTACAAACAGGGCGCTATTTATTTTACATACTGACGCCATCTAGTAAACTGAAATTGAAAATAGTTTTTCCTTATTTAACTTAAACTTGTTGGATTAATATATCATATATAAATTTTAAGCCTTCTTTATGGTCTATTTTATTAATAAGATTCCTGTGACGGTTAAAGAGGGAGTATTGTATTAAATGTCGAGACATCAATACAACAGTAAATGATACTATTCCTTACTTAGAATACAAACCAGATTTAAAACAAAATAAATAAAATATATTTTTATTTATAAGAACAATCAAAGAAGGTGTAACATAATATATTTGATTTAAAATCATTTTTATTTGAACTAAAATATGTAATAAATTTGTCCCAAAAAAATTAAAGCTTAGATTTTACAAAATCCTTTTCCAAAAATAAACAGACCGCTTTACTTATTCGTTCTGGATGAATGAAATGTACATCGTGGCTGCCATCAACTCTTAGATGTTTTATTTTTTTGTTTTTTTCAAAATGTGTAACATATTTTTCAACAATTTTTTTTCCTGGTATATGAAAGTCACCAATACTGTGACTGGCCGTGATGTATAAAGTGGGAGGGCAGCATTTGGTGAATAATTTATAATAATATTCCGGGGCATAGTTTGTAGGGGCCATAACCTTTGTTCTACGATCATATGACAACCTGAAAAAATATTAAAAATATACACATAACTGGATTTTAGTTATGACTCTGCCTGGAAGAACAAAAAGACAATATTTATTGCAAGTGGGCATCAAATTTAGTTTTTATATTTTGATACAAAAATCTAAACATTCCTTGTGGTGTAATTATTTATTTCATAGATGTAGAATTCATTAATTCCTTGATAATTTACACTTAAAAAGGAATCTCTTTACTCTTTACAAATAACATATTATTTTCTATTTTATTTTATTAATTTACTTAAATGTTTATTTAAAAACTGCAGTGGGCAAGGGTTTTTTATATGCATAACCAAATTTAATATAACATTATTTTCCTTAACAAAAATAAATCTAGAAAAGTAACAGACATACCTATACAAATTATCACCAATCTCCTTCAAATTCCTTGACGTTATCAATTCTGCCTGTGATTTGTTCATTCCTCGTGCTTTCATAACTGCTTTTAGGACTTCCTCTTTAGTGTAAACTTTGTGTTCATTCATTTTTTTGTAATTACTGTAATATGTGTCGTAATGTTGGTAAAATTTCGGAAAATCATCTATTACCAACCGTTGGAGCCCCGGAGTCGGGTCTAACAGGATTAATTTTGTAATTCGGTCAGGATATATTGCATTGAAGAACAGACCTATAAAAAAATATACACAATAAATATTAAAAACAATTTACCTCAAATATTCTTATATTTGAAAAGAAATAAAAATATAGTTTTATTTGGACGAGAACAGTTAAAAAATCTTAAGTAAAACAGTACATAAAGAAATAGATGAACAGTACATGAAGAAAAATAATTGATATTATTGTGTTTATTTTGTTGCGGAAATGAATATTCTATAATTTAATGATCTACAATCCGAGATTGAAACAAGTCTTGGATGGCCTTCTATAGACTAATTTACAGAAGCTATTAGCATTATTAACTCATAGTATCACCATACCAACAGATTGTATTTCCAATCTTAAGTACCAGTAATAGGTTCAGGAGCAAGTATTAATGCTGCAGGCGGACCACAAACTTATAACAATATAAAAAAATCTTACTTTCAAATTTGTCCTATTATATTATTATAAAATTGCTGCAAAACTGAAGCTATGATAGTTTTTAAGAATTCATGGTAGCCCTGTGGTAGTGGTAACATTCATATGATATAATGAACTAGTAAATCTAATTGATAGCAACTCAGTATAAGTACATATACTATTCTAAATAAATAGGCACCAATAGAAAAGCAAAGCAGGACAATGATATTCTGTCAGAGTGTCAGTGGCATATCAACCTGGATCTTGTGCAATATTTTTAAAAGCTATGTCAAAAATGTAAAAAATAATACCATGCTCAGAACCCATAGAATGTGCTATGTAGTAGAACTCCTTCCATCCTAAATGTTTAACAGCAAATTCTACTGCAACTACCTGGAAGAATCTTGTTATAACCAAACCTAGAAAAATAAAATATAAGTAACATTGGCAGTAAAATAAACACTAGTTTTTTCAAATATGATGTAGTGGTCTTTAATATTAAACAAATAGGTAAATTAAAAACTATAGAAATAACCACAAAGTATCATTTATTATTTATATACTATAATATTTCATTTGAACTACTGTATTAGCAAGGAACTATCATTTTATTGTTTATAACTATTATTTTATCGTTTTTAACACCTGATAAGCAATGTATGTGGTCATACTTGAAAACACAATTCTCACCAATTGGTAGGGGATCAGATTTTCCATGCCCTGGCATATCAACACCAACATAATAATACTTCTCTGGCAGTAGCTCAAGAAGAGGAATAAATGTGGCTGCACTGTCCTCACGACCATGCACTAGCAGTACTGGCTTGCCATGGGTATCACCCCATGATATTACTAAAAGTTTATAGTATATTTAATTAAAATAAATAAATCTAATCAAAATTATTAAAACATTTTAAATAGTTTATAAGTGAATTTTCCACTTGTTTATATGGTAATTGATTATAAATTTTAAAATAGGAATTCAAAGACGTATTTCTTAGTCTCAGTTTTTCATTTCAAATATATAATACTTACAAGCTAATTTTCCCCAAGGAACATCAATGTACCATTCATTTATTACTTTCATTTTATTAAAATTGTATTATTAATATTGTTCTTTCAATGCAAATTACTTGGACTTCACTCTTAGCACTAATAGGCATTTATGATGCGTTACGTATACATTAAACTTGTAAACGATCGATTTCAATTGCACACACCTTTTATTTTTATTATTATGATGTTATTTTATTACTGAACAAGATTTTATATAAATGTGAAGAATAGCGAAATTATAACCATATTTTTTTCTACAATTTAGGTGTTTCTTTATCATTTTGAACTCTCTTTTTGCCATTGGTAATAGTAGTATTAGCAGTAATACATAGTGTAAGTAGTATAACCCATACATTAATATTTAATACTCTGTGCTAAGAACTGACAAGTGGGTAGTTACTAGTTCATTCAATTAATTTTTAATATTGTACTTCATGGACGGGTACCGCACACTTAGTGAATAGTGACGTGCTATACATAATTACTACGATTGTGCCACAGATAACAAATAATCGAACTAACTAAACAAATAATAGAAATATATACTCTGAATATATCTGTTAAAAAAAACGCCTCTATTCTGTTAATGAGGTATAATATGTTATAACATATAGACAACCAAATTGTAATATAGAAATCAATTAAAATATTAACATAATATAAAGTTTTACTTTCTTATTAATTTCAAGCATACGAATAAAACAACGAGAGTAGTATCAATTCTGTTATTATCATGAGTCAGAATCTTAATTTACACTAGATTCCTCAGATGAGGAGTCTTCTGTAATATCAATGATTAGCTGTTGTGTGCATATATTAACAATGCAATAAAACTACTAATTGAAGGTATACTGATGCAAGAGAACACTCGGCGAATATAAATGCGTCAGCGTGTGACGAGCACAGGCATTTTGTTGTCTTATTAATATAATATATAATATTATTACATTACTTATTATTACGTTAACAAAGGTACCTAATTCGATTAATTCGATAATATTACAAATTTAAAATCGGAATGGCATCACAATCGAAAATCTTTTGGACATCACTAAACTTATCACTCGTTGAGCTGTCAAAAAACAATAAAAATTACAGTACAGAGCATGGCATTTATAGTACTCTGTGGTACAGAGTATGGGGTCTTTAATTGAGTGAACTAATCATTTATCATTCTCAACGCTCATTTTTATTAATTAAAAATAAATTTGGCTTCTTTGGATTACCAAACTTCCATTTTCACTTAATATTAATGTAACCAATTGCTTATAATGAAATTTGTTCAAAACAAAATAATTACGAAGGTCTTTGACATCGTTCATTGCTCTGTAAAATGTTTACCTCAGACAAGGTGGTATGGTCAATAACCTTAGCTGGCTTCTTTTGACACCATAGAAATAAAAAATGTATACAATTTTTCTCATAATATTTATATTTTAGTGCAAATTTTCTTATCATTATTATTAACATGTTAATATTTTCCTAAATTTCATTTCAAACCAAAATGAATAGTTAAACCTATTTATATACTATCAAAAACCTTTGAATCGACTATTTTTAAAAACACTTTAGTGATGTATGTATAAGCAATTAAAAGGAGCAAGTTTTCGCCATCAAGGATTACATATACGAGTATGTAACACTGGCTGCATAAAATTATAAAGTGAGCTATATATACAATATATAGATTTTGTCAATCTTGATTACAATAAATCGATACAAACAATTCATTACAATTGTCTATAAACATGGTAACTGCGGTATGAATATTTTAATCTTTAAATAAATGTATTATTAATAATTCATCAACACGTAAGGACTCTAATCTACGTATATAAATATAAATCTCCGAAAGAGACATTTTGTAACTACTGTTCCTCCGTGTACTATGTACGATGTAAAAGGCCGTTGCTATTTCTTCCAAATTACCAATCGAACCCAGGAAAAAAAACAGTATTTTTCGCACTTACTATATTTTAAGAAGGCTCATTCCAATTCTGGTCTTAGAGGTCATGTTAGATAATCTTTCTCTTAAATGGTCTTACAAATGCAATTTTTTTTTTGAAATTGACTCCTTTTTTAGAGATATGGCAGTTTGAACGAAAATAAACTGTTTATATTTACTTGGGTATTTATAAAACAAAATATTAAATAATTAAGTTAACAAGCATAAACATGTCAATAATAAAATGTTGATAATAAAGGTTAGATCGGTGTTGACGTCGATTGACATATTATATCGGTTGATATTTCAAAATGGCTGACATATTTAATAAATATTTTTTATCACAACATGAATTATATTCGTTATATTGATATTTACTGTGATATTGGTTCGTTGTTGGAACTCGTAATTGGTGGTTGTTAAGGAAAATGCATATTAGTAATCCTTGTAAGAGGTCAATAAAACTAAAGGACGAGCAAGGACAGCATATTAATTACACAGCTTGTGTTATTTTGTATTCTTAAGATGCTAATATTAGAATAAAGCCATCTCTTGTTTCTCAGACTGCCTGTTTTGCATTAATTCATCATTCCTTCGGAGTGAATCATTTTATGAAAGATAATTAAGCTATTGAGGTGATTTTTTTTTACTAATTTCATAATGCGTTCTTTATCAATGTAGTTATGAGATTTGTTACCTATCTGTTTCGTAAACATATCCTTTAAGAAAAACAGTAACGGATGTGTGGTGTACGATTGGTTTTTTTAAACTAGCTATATCCAGCGTTTCCGTTCTCGTGGATACCAGGAGTGTGTTTGGAATATGTCAGGAATGTTATTTCAAAGCTTCTGAACCAATCCGGAAAGAGTAAGATATGTATATCTGCTATTTCTTTCTGCACACATTCCATTACAATGCGACCTTCACAACCTTCTAGTTTTTGTTATGTTAAGGTTCATCAATAAAGCTATTATAGAAAACGCATAATATATTTTTATATTCGACAGGTAGTTAATGAAATAAGTGCGTACAAACAGACAAACTTTTAATATTATGCCACTAGTTTTACTCTACGACTCCTGATCAACCCCTTCTATCAAATATCTTTATCACCATATCAAACTTATTAGTATAAAAAATAATAAAATGAAGTTGTTTGACCTGTACTGTTACTGTTGTTGGCGGATAGTCACAAAAATATGGGTATTATTAAAACAAAATAAAAGTTTTGATCTCATATATTTTTTTCCTCCAGTGATAAACGTCAAATAGTCGTCGCCATTTTGGATAAATTTTAAAAAATTATGAATGTCGTTCGTGTTCTTGTTATTTATTCTACTTATAATAAAACCTTCAACAATTAAATGATCTATTCTGGTTGATACACCATATCTTGTATTGTTTTTATCTTCAGTTTGTTTTTCTGTAAAAGTTTTTGGATAGTGCGAGTCTCTGGAACAAAAATACAAATAAAATAAAAAAATATATAACATGATGTTTCAAAATGTCTTTAAACATGTTAAGCTTATTTAAATTCGCAAGAAGGAAAACAATTCTATAGCAGTAATTCGACCCGCCGTGTTGTATAGATCAGGAAGCTGGCCTATGAAAGAAATAGATGAAAGGCAAGTGCTTGCTACTGAAATAACTGAATAAATAAAGAAATATTTGGACACTCCACGCAACGCAATCTAACCCCAAACAAACCAAAGCTTGTACTATAGGTTCTAGAAACTGATCACCATGCATCAAAATATATTTTTTCGTAAAAACATACATATAACAACAGAACCAAAAACTTTTCCAGAAAAATACAAAATTTTATTCCAAATATTTTTCTAGTTTAGGGATCCAACCCACAAAAACAGGCACAATAGACGGAGGTACCTTTGTGCCAATCATTCGTCAAAGTTAAGATGAATGTGTGGTGTGAAGAGAATGAAAAGGATGAAGAAGACATGGATGGAGTGAAAAGTTATATGGCAAAGAGTTATCTGAAATGAAAACGTTAAAAATACTTTTTTTTTCTTTATTAAGTATAGAATTAAAAATAAACGTTTGTTTTTTATTTTAGTTTTTATTCGATCCCGCGATGTCTGAGAAACCGTCTCGTGGATGGTTTATTAATTTAAAAATGTAAATAATCTTGAGATATTATATACTATATATGTGTATAGACATTTTCAAACAAAACACGTAAAGAAGATAAAGAACGACTTTCTATTTATGGAAGGAGCTAGAGCTAATAAACTAGAAAAAATATACTTATATAATCAATTAAATGTTGAATTTTGAAACGGTAATCGAACACTAATCAATTCAAAGGCAAGTTAAACCCAAAATATCTCTCACCTGTTTGAAAAATAAGCACGATACCCACACAGCCACGCGTCGAAGTCTGTGTAGATGTCTTGTAAAGCACCCAAGCTCTTCATGCTGGCGGCTGAAACGAGATAATGATTCATAGGATTAGACATCACTTACTAGGAAGTGTGGTCAAAACATCACGTCCACTTTTGGGGAAACCACAATATTTCAAATTAAGGAATTAAGAATTTACCAAATACAAGGAAAATATATTAAAAAATAGTTTTTTGTTAAACTAGAATCGGCTTTAGTTATAGTTTAAAGGATGTGCAAGTAAATAAATAATAACGAGAGAATAAACAAACCAAATCAAAGATGTTATTTAATATATAATAACATCTACTAAACATTGTTTCAAAGGCCGAAATTTGACCTCAATTTTAAATTTTAGTATTTGTAAGGGTCTGTTATGCATTAATATTTTTATGTTTTTTATATTCCAACTCTGTGATTATTTGACATATGAATACCATATACTTGACATTGACAGTGCACACAATGAAATAGTGTTATTAGAATTGTAGTGTGTGTGATGTTTTTTATTATTATAAAGTATTAAAAAAAACAATGAAGTAGTGTATGTAATTAGCACTGTAGTGTGTGTGTAACATTTTTAATTAATTTAATGTATATATTAATTGTGTATAATTATATACAAAGTTAGCTTTCTGCATATAAACATTACTTGTGCTATATTTTGTACTCCTTCGTCTGCATATTTCGTAAAAAGGGGTATACTGATGATATTTATTAGAAATCTTAAAGACCATATGATGTAACCAAACCATTTATAGTTCATCAAATGCCGAGGAGAAAGTATATTTCCTTGGACGTAACTAAAATATTCTGTTACGTTGTTCGTTCTGCGTTTTATACTAGCGACGCGCCCTGACGTCACAAATATTAATTAAGTTCATATTAAATTTAAAATTATTATATCGATATAGAGATTATTGATTGCCGAAATTAATAATCGATCCCGATTGATTTGCAAAAAAAGATTGATTACATTTTTTTTGTATTTTTATTTCAATTAACCGATGCGTATGTTGGTTTTGACGCTATCCAAGGTTGATTTCAATCTAGGATGTTTAAAAAAAATAAAATGTAATCATGAGATAGTGCATTGCAGTATATTAACCTCAGCGAACGACATTGAAACAAGGTTTTATAATTAAACCTTTCCTTTAATATGTCAAGGAAAAATACTTTTTAAATCGTGTTTTATGTTTGTTAATACTTTTGGTTAAAATCCAATAAAAAAATACGGTGCTATCCACAGTTTTATACTAACTTTTATCCCATTCGAATATTCAAAGTTATGTAAGTAGGTATATACTAGCTGTCCACCGCGACTCCGTCCGCGTGGATAAGAGAAAGGCGTTACTTGTATGGAACTGATCAAATCCGAATGCGTAATAGCATTATACACACAGTGTAACCTAAATATGACAAAACACAAAGGGACAAGTAAGTATTCGTTATATCAAATAATTTGTTAAACTGAGGTTTGTTATATGGAGGTAAGGTTGGTCTAAAATTTGTTATAAAGAGATAAAAATGTAAAATTACATATTATGGGATTAAGGTTCATATATTGGTGGGAACGTTTTATAGATTTTTTGAGTTTACAAAATTCGTTAGAGGTATTTAAACTTTTTTTGATAGTTTCGAATTCGTTATAAAGCGGTTCTAAAAAAATCGTAAGGTATATTTTACATTAATTTTTATCAACAATTCAAGAGGTATTATGAAAAATTTGTTAAATCAAGGAAATCGTTATGTCGCACTGTATATATATTATTTAAATAATTTTCTATACTGTTGTGTGAAGTTTCTTCATACAATCCAAAACAAATAAGAAATAATCTGACTCGTTTCAGAGATTATCGCTTTCAAAACAAATATTTAATTTATTATGTTAGTATAATTCCATTTCCCTAGGTATGTATTAAGGGGGAGTGATGTATTGTTCCCGAGATATCAGTGGTGAAACAAATCGGACACAGCTGAGAGATAAGAAAATATTTATTAAACGACCACACTCAAAGCAATAATACATATTTTGATATATATGTAAGTTTAATGTTTTTGTTTTTGTGTTTTGCGTCAATTAGTTTAATAGATAATTTTTAAAAACATTACATTCTAGTTATAACAGAATAATTATAAACATCCACTATAAATTAGTAATAACAGAATAAATATGAATACATATCTCAAAAATGAAAAAAAAAAAACAGCCAGAACATTCGAAAATGTACGTATTTTTCATAACAAAAAATAAGGAAATTAAATAATCTTTTAAAAACTTACTGCCATTAAAATCCATTGTTATACGCTACTAATAATACAATTATATACTGATAACTTGTATAACAGAAGCGCCAATAAGCCGTGTCCACACTGCTGTATGTAAACAACAACTGAATGGATTCACGAGGATAACAACCTCATACTATAAAGAAATATTAAAACTCGATGATATATTTTATTAATTGTATAACACGTTACGGTATTATTTTTTAATGAAGGTTGTCTGTCGGTTTTGTTTCGTTTCTTTAGTTTAATATAGAACTGTTTGATCAAAATCTATATCAATATTAAATCTGTTATAGTTTTTTTTTTTTATAGATGTTCGAAATTATCACAAAGTCACATTCGATGGAGTAAGAGTTTGATAAGCGAGACAATAATATTGAAAAACGTGTTTTTTTCTATAATCATATTGAAATTGGTATCCATATCACTTTTACTGATAATATTGAAACTGCTGGTGTACCGCAGTTTCGTTACCATTTGTTTTTATTTGTTTAGAAAGTTAATTTCAAATTGCTAAAAGGTCATTGACCTACATATAAAATTTTGTATCTACCCTCTCATGGTGTTTGAGTGAGAGATGTCTAATCTCTTTCCCTTCATCTCTCATAGCCTATTCTCCTTCATTCTGCATTCCTCCAGGGTGGCGCGACCACTAAAGCTTTTAATATTTGGGCTTTCATGGACGTCAGCATCACATAACAGGTGGATCAGCAGTACCCCTAGTACTGGTTTGACGTTACGAAACGTTGATAGTTTTCGTTATCGAGCAGTCACGAAACGAGTTCTTGATTGTGACGACTACAACAAAAACCAATCACATGAATCGTTTCGTGACTGCTCGAAAACTATCAACGATTCGTAACTTCAAAACTTGTACTAATGGTACTGCTATTTGTTTTCTTACAAAAATAATATTGACACCGTAATAAAAAACAACTTACTGGATGCATTGATTTAAAACAAATAAATATCTAGTGTGTTTCATATTTTGTTTCTTCAATTTCTTCTTTTTAATGAAGCATTTTTGAGATATTTGTATAGCAGTTAGCCTTGACTGCAGCGACGGAGGAGGGGCATTCTGCTACAGTACCGACAAGTATCACATAATAAATATGTACATTTTAAACAATAATATAATATGTTAAAAACATACATCCCCCCCCCCCCCCCCCTACAAGTATTAAGAATGCTGGCGGTAATTTCGTTTATCTATGATTATTGTTTGAATTCTATCAATCAGATTAAATTATAAGACTCTTGAAGAATTAATCCTTAAACAGTCTCGGTTGAAAAAAACAGTTTTTGTGTTACAAAAAACAACAAAAACTTTAATATTCTCTCCTAGAAATATAATTATAGATTATTTTGCACTTTGTACTATAATAATATGATAATTACTGTTTAACGAGCGTAAATATTTCATATGATTATGTTCGAGCACGAGAATATCAGTGTGCCTGCTGTGTATATTTAAAGTGTTTTTGAATTAACTTGATTATTCTATCTAAGAGTCTCCACCAATCAGATGAGACTACTAGCTCACTAACCGCCTTTTCACAATGCGATATTAGCTCGCTAGATGACCTAGCACTTGGTAAATTGGATAATGAAATGAGTGAAAATGATTTCACAGCTCTATCATAATTTGTGATTGCTTGTTTATTAGGTATATCAATCAGTCACAAAGATAAATACGAGTTTTGAGGCAAATTTGATTTTTTTAAAATTATTTTAACTGCAAGAAACCGGGTTTCGAGTACATACTTATTCCACTGACTGACTGATTCTTAAATTTAGCACCTTTTTGAGTTGTGAATAAGTTCGATCAATAAATCCAAACTCCTACATAAAATTGTATCAGCTAAAGCAGATGATTGCATAGCTTACTGCTAGATGCTTAAGATGTTGCCATTCCATATAATAAATGCTATGCAAAGCATGGCAAACGAACAGACGGTGAGTAATGCAGTGGCGTATGGATATTTGCAAATATATTCTAGAGAAATAGGGAGGGAGAAAAGTGAAAGCAGAAAGAGGCTAGATAAGTTACAAGGGCGTTAAGGTTTCCAGCTCTCACACCGGATGAAGAGTAATTACTAGTTAATAATTATATTAACAATGAAACAGAAACTTTTTATCCCTATCACCGAAATGTACGACTGCGACGATTTGACACAGCTAAGGTTTATATGGAGAAGTATACGAAGCTAACATTACATCAAATAAATTTAAAATAACACACACACTACAAAACATTACACACACTTCAATGTAAAACATTACACACGCTACAATGTAAAACATTACACACACTACAATGTAAAACATTACACTTACACTGCATTGCTGACGTTGCCACTGTCAATGTCAGTATAGTAGCCATGTCAAATAGTCTCATAGTGTTGATTGTCGCTCAAACAGTTAATAGTAATAATAAAAACAAAAGAGATTTATGCACAGCGTTGGTCCGAATACTCAGACATTAAAACTTATATAAACATAGGTATAATGCAATAGATTTAAAAATGTTACATTTTAATCGTTTTCATTATTTGTTTAAGTTCAAATATTTTCACTTAAATATCGAAGGGGGTTATCTTCTTAAGTTTTGTAAAATTCTTATATTTATTTGTAGAGTTTATTTTTACATCGTAACACAATTACGTGCTAATTGTGAAGCCATAATAGAAGATTATTTTGAATCGATATGTTTTATAAACATTTGTTTACTAAGTTCTTTACTCACCGGTTTATACACAAATATTTGTTTATATAACATGTAGATGCATCATTTATAACCATTCTTATATTATCTTTACTTTTTACTAGAATTGTCCCCAGTGAATCATTGATATATTAATTATTTTAATATATTGTTTTGTAAGAGCAGTCGTCTGACACAGGTCGTTGACTTTCATTACTTAAAAGGAAGCTAATATCCTAAATAGTCACTGACAAAGTTTACTAAAGTTAGAATAATAATTTCGATAGCAGCGTGAATCACCCACTACGAAAGGAGTTTTCGGTAATTTCCACCTCTAAATTGTATTTATCTCGCAGTGCCGTCACTGAATAAATTAAAAACATGAAATGCTACATTCAGACTGGTTTAGGAGTTAATAACAAACACTAATCGGGCAATCAGCACGACAAGACACTAACTAATGTTTACGGTATTAGGGATGAACTAAGGTAAGCTACTGGTTGTGTTTATTTTTTTTATTTTTTCTTGAAATACATAGTAATACAATACATTAACACTTTTAAATTATTAATGTGACTTAGTGAAATAATGCACTCATCATAATTGCATAACCATTACACATGGAGTATATACTATTGGCTAGAGTTCCTCAATACCATACAGTTTCGGTTACTTCGAGTCAATGCTGCCAACAGACTATCTTTCAGTCAGAAAAGGGACGTTGACTCTTCCCATATTTTCCGTGTGTAGAACGTTCTGATGAATTGTTTGGTGCGCTTGAATTTTCACCATCACATACTTCGACGCAGGACTGAATATTATCATCTGGATACTTTTCATCCTAACACAGCTCATGGAATGTTTCTAATACCCTGTTGAGAGGCTTCGGCAATGCATATACAATTCTCATTACATTGCATATATTCACAGGTCATGGTACTACTTCCTTTTAGATGTTTACTTACCTATATTAAATAATATTTAAGTGAAGAGTGAATAGGCTGCTCCTAAGTTGATGCGCCTTACCACCAACGACTACATTGCCACTTACCATCTGGTGGAATATAGTCAAGCGTCAACTCAGTTACATGTAAAATAAAGTGTGTTGTTGATTTATTTTCATAATAGTAGAGGACAAACGAGAAGACGGTCCGTTTGACGATAAATAGCTTCTGTCCAATGAATCGCTATTCGCTATATATATTATATTTGATTGCAGTGATGAAGAAGAATTATCTTTCATTCAAAGGGGAGAGGATAATCATCCATTCAACAGATTTTTCAATATTTTCTGAATATTACATAACTTGGAAATGTATGATTTTTTGACAAACTTTACGGCACTAGGGATGAACTAAGGTATGCTACAGGCTGTGTTTATTTTTTTTAATTTTTCTTGAAATACATAGTGATTATTGTTGTCGTTTTAGAAACCCATTCGTTAATAAATAAAATAAAAATATAATCAATTATTTTTTATTAATATTATCTTAAAACAAACCTGATTACTTGCTCTACTTCTATTGATAGTTACAATTGAATACTATAAAAATACGTAATTGATATGCAATTATATACAATATTATGTATGCAAAATGGAGTTTGAATGTCAATGAAAAACTTTTTTTAATGTGCGCGAGATACTAATAGAACAGTATGTAAACTAAAACAGAGCCAAAATCAAAGAAAAATATTTACAAACTTAAGCTAACTATACATCTACCGTCATCTATAATAATACTATATATAATTACTTATTAATTATATTATTCTAATATTAGTTTGCACCATTAAAACAAACATTATTATTCATGTCAAAAGTGCTAGTTGTTTTGTCTTTAGTTTCTTAATTTCAGATGTATATAAATATAATGACATCTCTTTCAATTTAACAAATATAAAATGCGTAAATCTATTGTTTTTTAATTCAAGCATAAAATTGTGGAGTATTGATCTTAAAAGTCAATCAAAATATTTGTAAGTTATGACTACGTCAAACGTCAAACTAATAAGACTAAAATAATTATTTAAAAAAGTGTTCTGATGTCAACGTCAAGTTATTTATTTATTATCTATACATCGTCTCTGTCATCCGGCCTGTGCCTCTGCAGCACGGCCAGCCGCTGTTGGGTCACTTCCAAGTGATGTTTCCGCCATTTAATGCGTCGGTTCTGAAACCACACTTTCACCTGGAAAGAATAAATCTACATATTAATAAGAAAGAGTGAACTCTGTATCCTTTAGCGCACTCTATACTGAATAGCAGTGAGTGAATATTTATTATTATAAATATCTACATTATAAATTAATAAAAGATCAATTGTTTACTTTCGAAATGGGAATTTGAAATTATTATGTAGTAGTTTTTGGCGTAGCATTCTAGAATAAAACAAAATAAACGTAAAAAAGATATATTCAATTTATTATAGAAGTGGAGGTTATTTTTGTCCGTACCTCATAAAATATAATTACGGTAAAATTTCGATAACGTGGCGACCACTAGCCAGTTTTAAAGGCACAGAAATATGCAATTCTGATATATCTTAGATCGGATTGAATTCAAGAACGGGCAAGGCATTATAGCTTTATAATAATAATAACTGGAGACAAGATGCTTACAAAATGTGCTAGACCTATGAGCTCACCAAGTAATTGATTGAGAATAGGCACGAGTACAGTTATATGTAACGGAAATGTATCCAATAACACCATTCAGTTTTTTCATGGGAAAAAAAATAAACAGAGTTATTTTACTCCGTTGATCTTTTATTATTATATACTCTGTGCAATATATTTGCATCTTGCTCACTTCATAAGCGAACGCCATGACAGCTGCAAGCGCGAAATGTATACTAATTTTCACAGATCTTTACTTTAGTTAGTATTAATATTTACAGATATTATTTAATTTAGTAAATTGCACAGAAAAGATTTTACGATTATAACTTACCAATGGAAAAACTCAGAGTTTGATCTGAATGTTTTTCGACTTTCGACACTTTCACGACTGGCTTCCCTTTCCATTATTGTTGACTACTATAGAAGAACTACAGAAGAGTTATCCCAAATCTTACTTCGTTTATTCAAGTTACCTGAGCTTCAGTGAGCTGCAGTGCGTGTGCAAGGTACAGTCTCTCAGGGCCCACCATGTACTGTTGGCGCTCGAATTCCGCCTCCAGCCGTTCCAGCTGTTCTGGAGTGAAGATTGTTCGGATGCGTTTGCTTCTACCGGAACTTATAAAAATATAATATTTATAAGTTTTATGATAGTGGACAAGAAGCTACTGCTATGTATCTCACTATTCATTAGTGCAATAATTTTGGTTATATTGGTTATATTGGTTATCAGTGGACCCGGCAGACGTTGTCTTATTTTAGCAATGAATATTAAATCGGATTTAGTAAAATTAATAATAATAAAAAAAAATATATCAATGCGATCGATTGATCTGCTTTTGGGTGATATTTTATAACGCGTATTTTATCAATCTCGCCAGCTGTCAAACGTCTGACATTTATGACAAAAGTAATAAAGTTACATTAGTAAAGTTGATGTGTTCCGTAAGTTATTTTAATTTTTAATCTTCGTGCAACCTTATTTCTTTCTTTCATAAAAACCGTCTCCTGACATTATCAGACATAAGAAAATAGAATTAGCGAAATCAGTAGTTTTCACTTTTATCGCTTCCACCGAGAATAAAGAAATTATATATATGTATAGATTATTTATAATACATAGCCTATATGTTGCCCCGAGGAGTAATGGTTATATAACAAAAATGTTTGATATAAATCGGTTCAGCAGTTTTTGCGTAAAAACCGGACAACAGACAGACAAAAACTTCAAAATGTTCTTGTTTGGCTAGTGTTACTTGTATTTTTTTTAGCTTTTGCTAATGTACAGAATTTAACTCTTCTACAGTTTTATTATGTGTATAGATTTCACAAGTTATTTTACAATATAGTGTTTATGGAAGGTTTCGGCTGAAAATAGAGTTTATGTAACTGAAAATATAGTTTTGGATACCTGTTTGAGCATGTAATGGTCTGTGTCCTGGGCTTCAGCTGTCCGACCTGCGGCCTTATATCCGGTCGAGGACTATCTGTAAACAGAAAAGGGATACTTGAAGTTTTGGGTAATTGTGCAAGAGATTAAAAATCTTACTTTCCTTTCAGTTTGGAAAATATCCAATTGATATACACATCTCCTCATGTGAGCACGACTTTGTAGAATTGTAAATTGTTATTGAATAAAATAAACGATTGGTTTTAATAAAATTACAAAAAAGTGTTTACACTATGATATATAAGATATCGTTCAATCTTAACTATGAATAAATACATTTTCACAAGTGGCTAACATCACACTAATACTTAAAAGTTCGACAGTAAAAAACCAAATTATCGGAATTAATAAAGTATAATATGATTTTATTTTATACCTCGTATATAAATCATGATGCGTACTGAGAAGTAAGAAGAATTCAAAAAAATATCATCATAATTAATTATCCTCAATTATCAAAATATTCGGAATAAATCAAATATAACGCAAAACGATAATTTGGAGCGTATCGAGAATTCTGAAACTGATAGATTTCCATTTAATATATTTCGCAGAGAAATTCCCGAAGCTACTTTTCACAAAGACCCAAATGTTTTACCAAATAACTCTAAAATGATTTTGAGCCATGGCCTTCGCAACAGACCGAGGGTTCTGATCTGTTCATGCTTAAATATCATATTTAACAATAAAACGGCCTTTACCATGTGTGAAAGAATTTACTGAAGATCTTACTTTTTGTGAAGAAGGACAATCTATGAATATCTTAGAAAAATAAGCATGAATTTTAGAATATATAAACTAAATTTTGAAGATTGTAAATTGGCATACATTAATAAAACAAATAGTTTCAGCACAAGTATTCATACACATCTAGAATAATTATACATCGAAGTTATTCCCCAATAATACCGATATTTACCGATTGGGTGTCATTTTTCTAACACCTGGAGTTTTTTTATTTTTTTATTAGTAGTAATAAAGGTTTTTTTTTATTAGTAGTAATAAAAAAAACCTTTTGACTGTGACGGTGAGACTTCAAGATATAGTCCGTATATTCTGTAGGAATACCAAATTCAAAGCTTGTTAACTGAACTAAATTGTAAGTAATAAACTAAATTATTGTTGGCGGTAAATTACAGTAATTACTTGAATCATAGACGGACTCCTATATTTTTTCTTTCCGTGATCGTAATTATAAAATAAATTAAACATATATAAACAAATATATATTGTCAATCATACCTTTATTTTTTTTCTTATAGTAGTTTACAAATATCGAAGTCGAGATGTCTTTTTAAAATAAATGAGAAAATCAGTAAGGAAACGCGTGTTAAATCCGTAGAAATACTTTTATTTTAGAGTTTATCATTAATGTGCTTTTAATTTTAAATATGCATATGTGAAGTATCAGAAATGGGTTTTCATGAATTGTAAAGTTTTTATTTTGATATCAAAATATGACGTAAGATAACTTTAGCTATGTCATAGCTTTTTTTTTCTAAACAATGAAAACAAGATTTCAATAGCTTCAGTACTTATTATAAGATGCGCGAACATAATCAAAAAGAATACATACAAAACGTACCTAATCTACAGTTATTTTAAAACTTCTGTCTTATCGTTTGAAAATCATAAAGCTTTATTTTAAGAACATTAAAGAATTACTAACTTTAAAAAGCAAAGACCTCACGCTCGACCTATGTGTAGTCTTTAAGCTTATTTAAAAAAAAACAAACAAGCGTGTGAACAAAAAACTCGGACATGTAGCTTTGCAAGGAATGAACGCTTAAAAAATATATGAGGCATAAACATACATTGATATGTTAATCGTACTCAATAACTCTGGTTTGGACAAATCTTATTAACGTTTTTTTAGATATAACTATTTCAGATATAAAATCTAGTTTTCCAAATTCAGTAGCACATCTAAGAGTTGTTTTGACAATGGCCTACTTTCCCAGTTGCTACAAGGTCTACCACCGCAATACCATTTTCGTTTAAAATATATAAAATACTCAGGACCTATCGAATTAAACGGCTAGCTTCGATACCTCTGTATGAGATAGTATTGTATTGCCAACGTTACACTTTCAGGTTATGTTTTACGTTAATACCAGAATATACTGAATAATATACCACTAAAGAGGACTTCGTTTTATATCTTTTTTTATACCATTGTCTTTCTTATATCATTATTAAAAAAAAACTATTATTCTGACCTTGTCTTAATGCCGACGGGACAACCATAGTCCTGCAAAATCCGTCATTAAGTCTCTGCATTTCATGTCCAGCGTACAAATAGTTCTGCAAGTGTCGCTGGTTCTGCTGCAGCCTCTCTTGAACGCTGAGATTCATCACATCGTCATCTGTGTTCGTCAGTCCCAGAATAGCGGCTATTGTGAAGGATTTTCCCCCCAAATTCGTCCCTTTTCCCGTCAAATCGACGCCAAAAGATTGGCTGTCCTCCTCCTCCAAAGAAACCGGCGATGTCGGCGAAGTTTCATTTTCGCCGAAGCGCTCGTTTTCGACAAAATTTTCGCCGAACTTATCTATATTTTGCTGATACAAGAGATCCGATAGGTTTGGATAGACGTTCTGTCGTTGCTCCATCATTGTCGCTGATTTAATTCACTTTAAACGTCATGCACTTCATCATTCACTTGGGAGCCGTTAGTAGCTAATTAAGTTTTAAAGTTAATATTGGTCTGGAGCGATCGTGCGGCGGATGTCGCCTGCCTTGCGGTTTATGATTAAAAAGCACATTTTAAAATTGGAACAGGGCGGGGCCAGACGTCAAACGATCGGTTTGGCGGGAAAAAAATGACATCGCATAAAGCGGTCAATTGAGGGTAGATGATGGGATATTTGTGCTCCCGAGAGGGTGAGAGGGATGCTGATTGGCTGGGGGTGCGCATGCGCGTGGTGGGCGTGGCCAGATTTAGGGGGTGTGGTCTGGTTGTGATTTGCGGTCTGGAAAACCTTTGATTGAGACAGGGTCGGCTTTGGGAGAGAAAATTTACACGATCTTTTAGGAATCAAAATCATCTAGATATAAGTACTTATTCATTTTGTATTGAATATTTGTTAAATGAAGAATTAAACAACAAAAATAAACCATATCTTAAAAAGCAGTAAGATCCTGTAGTTTTTTAAATAGAAGTTTGTATGAGTATGTTATAACCAAACTACATCTTAATAATCTTCACAAATATCTGGACAGGCTCAGAATTAAGAGAAATGTAATTGATTGAAGATTGAAGTCATTTTGCATTTGATGGAAAGTCGGCTATTTTCTCAAAATGTCGCCAAAATTGTTGGAAAATTTATAGTTTTCGCTGACAATCACTTAATTATAATAAGTTGCTTATTTTTTTTTTCATAGATTGACTAGAACGAATGGTGAGCACATTTAAATTATTTTATTCTTCACTTTTTCTATTATTTTGTAACAATGGCCATGAGATGAAAAAAAACGTCATACACGGACAGTTCATTCAAATAGTTTTATCCATACACAATAAAAATTGACGTCTGTTGCCGTGATATTTTAATAATAAACTCGTAAACATGTAAAATTTGGTCCAATAAGTTAGTTTTATTTAATATAATGTCAAGTATAGGTTATTAAATGAATAATTGGTTATATAGTGGTCTTAATTTTAAGTTTTGGTTTGGACCAACACCTCTACGCATAGATCTATATTTTTTTTTGTCAAAATAAATAATGAATGTGTGTGTGTGTGTCTGTGTTTCGCATTGTAGTGTGTGTAATATTCTTTATCATTTTATATACTAAAATTCGTTATTATTAAGAATAGTAGCTTTATGCACTTCTCCATAAAAGCTATAATTGTGTAGCATACTTCATATATATATAATATTTTTTTACTTCACGTATTAATATACATATTCCACCAGAATCCGTGTCTGTCCGTCTTGCGTGTGCTCCGTGAAACAATTTAATATCATAATCGGATGTCCACGAAGCTACCAACGTATGGATGTGGTATCTCTTTTATGTAGGTACGTTTTGGAAATGGATGTGGCAATTATTAATATTTTTTGTACATTTTTGCTCCTTATATCATTTCGGTATCGCTTTAATTAAAAATTTCTTTTTATCCATTATTACTATGTCATGTATATGAGAATCTGTGTTTGTGTGTTTCTTACTGTATAAATTATTCAAAAGGATATTTAGCTATGATTATTTTTTAAATCTACCAGTATAACATTCCTGATCTAATATTGGGTTTTAAAGAATAAAATTACAAATTATTTTTTGAATTATCAGGTTATTGTCAGATTTCAATCTCGGATTGTAGATAGATTATTAATTTTATTTGTCAACGCCTAATTCAAGTTTTCAGCCGAGAACTATTTGTATTTAAATAGTTTTCCTGCAGAAACTATGCTCTCTGAAAAAAAAATGAATTTCTGAGTAGAGTTTCTGAAAATATAGATGTCCTCTGCGTGTTCTGTGAAGCTAATTATTCAAATGACAGACCTGGAGAGCAATGGATACAGTGTCAGAGTTGCGAATTATGGGCTCATACAGCCTGTGCAGGTCCGGAAGGCGATTATTATATCTGTGATTTTTGCCGCTAGGTTTCAATTATGCTATACATTTAATGTGACCCCCCAGGGGGCCACAAAACCATCACTTGATCTCATTTGGCCAAATTTGATTACTTAAGAATAAATATTTTTTTTCATTATACTGTACGTGTTTTAGTGAAATAGTGAAATATGGATAAAAGAATAACTGAGGAAGCTAATAAAGTATTTTTCAAGTTTTTGGAGCCATTATTTTTTTTATAAAGTCCCAAAAATAAAGTAGGGCATATTACCACCTTCTCCTCTATTTAATATCATATTCTATTTAATATCATTAAAAACATTAAAAGATGTTGAAAATAGAGTTCATATGTTTTAATCTACAAAAAAATACCTGTACATGATTATACGTTTGTTTGGAAAATAAAAGTTTCTGCTGGATGCTGGAGCTTGATGTAAACAACAACACCGCCTACTGGGAATAAGTAAAGGTAAGGAACATCCAGGTTTTAGGAGTACATTTAAATAACATCTGTTTATTGTTCTGTATTTTTAAGAACAATAAAGAACACTGCAATTTTATAAATCGTTCGTCTGTGTGATTTACTGTACGAGATATTTTGTAAGCAATATTGATTTACGTACACTTCTCTTATACGTTAGCTTTTAATTTCCGATAGATCTATCTAAATGGTGTTGTAACATCCAAGAACAAGACAATTTTTACTGGAACAAAGTCATTTCGTTGCAACAATATTGTTCTCTCAGGAGATATTAAAGTTTTTGGTAAAATAAATAAGAAAAATGTGTAACACCAGCTCAGCCAATTACTACTTTGTATTTTGGCTAATTCATACATGTACATGGAAGAATGAGATTGTTTTGAAAGTTTAATGAGAGAAAATGTGCTGGGAGCAATCTTTAGCTGTCCACTGCTCTTATTGAAGATAGATTTACCGATACATACAAGATTGTATATGGATAATCGAATTTCATACAGTTCTTATGCGTGTAGATTAAACCACCTATTTTGAATAGAAGGAGAACCGGAAGACCTAGCCCCCTTTTCTCCTACCTGTTTTCAGATAAACTCTCTTTCCTAACCTGGGAAAAAGTAGGATATAATACCCGTTAGGAGGATTAAAGGAGACATATAAATGTAATCAATGTTTTTTTTTTTCTAATAAATGCCACAATCATCAAATCATAAAACAGTCATATTTTTTATATTTAATAATTATTTCATATTTATACTATTACTTTATACAAATAAATATGTTATTTTTTTGTTATTATACCTTTTGTATATCATGCACTTGTCATCCAATTTGTTTAGGAGTTATAAATAAAAAAAATACAATAAACGAACTGACATGGTACAAGCGGGGGACAAAGTGAATAAAATGTAAGAGGGTGCTTGATGCGCTTTTATTTTCACCCGCCGTCGTCAGGGGTGTCGATTGATATAATTAATATAGTTTTATTCTTATTTTTTATTATAAAAGTTATTTATTTATTTCTTTATTGCACAGTATAAAAAACTAATGCACAAAAGTTTATGTATCAATAGAATTATAATATTATCTATTATTCTTTAAAATATATAATGGAATTTTTTATCTGTTTAACGTTTACATTTTATTTAAATTAAATATAATATATTTGATTAAAATATGCATCGGATATTAAAAAAAAACACAAAATATGTCACTAAAATGACATAATCTAGTCAGTAAACATTAAATCCCATTTAAAACTATGATTCATTATAAATATATATTAAAAACCAACGCGTGACAGCCCTGGTCTACTGTCAACCGGTGCGTAGTGATTAAAATTCCCCGATTTAATATCAAGCTCATATATTAAGTGCGCTAATCGGAACCTGACGTTCGTTCGTTTCGCTATTTACTTATACATTCCATTCATTCATTCAGTCCCCCCTTTTTAGCTTAAATTGTACCATAATTTGGGTCTAAGACAACTAATGAACGAATGAATAGGAATTAACGCATTACATTAATTTTGGGAGATAGAAGTTATGTCTTAAAATTTTTGTAGTTTCGTTCGTTCCCGCGTGGGCAATCATGCAAAAAATTATAATGAATAATTTGTTATAAATATTTCATCGAAATTTTTGTGTCTTTAGATTAAAACGAGGACACTTTATAAAAATAAACCCTCCTTGGTTAAATATTAATGTAATACTATTTTTATGACAAATTTAAACATGAAAGCATTAATAATTTTACGTTACTAAGAGGAATAAAACAATAATGTTTTATAGAGCTGTACAGTGGGGAGACTTAACAAAACATTTTCTACCAGTGAACCCGAAGAAAAAAAAACAGTAAAAAGAAAAAAAAGCCAATAAGGCAAAGGTATTACTTAAAAAAACTAACATTACAAAATACTTAGACTAATTATACACAAAACATATTTATTATTTTATATATTTAAATATAGTAAATACTGATATATACATTTAAATGTAAATCGATCGAAATATCCAAGTTATATTTTTGTTATATTTGATAAAACTTCTTAAAACTATGATAGTTTTTAAGAGTTCGTGTGGTAAATGTGGTAAAGATACGGTGGAAAAATAAACTAATAAATTATTGTCTGAATCAATATAAATATATATATATGTATATATGTGATATGCTGTGGAAAATGATCTCATTTCCACAAGAAAACTGACTGATTGGCCTGTATCTACTTGTATTAAATGTAGAGATTTTTTCCAAATTTTATTTGATTAGAGATAACATGAAAAAAGTAATTGTTACGCTTTTAAAAGAAAGAATTAATTATTTAATAATATATATTGCAATAAAGAGTATCTATATTGTTTTTATTTTTTTGGAGAACACGAGTAATGTTATGAAATTATTATAAATTTTTGAATAATATTTATAAACTTGTAGAATAATGTTGAGCTTATTTAAATTTAAAATAAATATAGAATGAAAAATAATCTGATATAGATTCGAACTCGCGACCTCTGGGAAACTTTCCCGTCGCTCGACCAATCGAGCTACCATATTTAGCCTCGGATTTTAGGATGATTGTCTTAAAGATTATAATATTATAATCAGTGAAAGTATTCTGGCCACATTATACCTTATATTATTATATAATTACCTTATATTAATATATTCTCATTTGTTTTCTAACCGATCAAACAAATCAACCATTTTACTGGAAAAACAATATACAAATGTCTAAATTCACCACATAATATTTAAAAAAACATAAAATAATAATAGCTGTAACACAAAAGGAACCTGAGTCCCCATCCCCATGCTGAGGACGGGGGGGAGAGGTGGCTGAAGGAAAATGGGAGAATATTTGAACTTCCTGGTTTCTAAATATAACGAAACAATGCAATGATAGCTACTTGACGACAATCTTCCGTCTGGTGGTGACCTGGTCGAGCCAGCCCGTCCACGAGCTGCAGACACGACTCCAGCTAGACTCTATCACTTACAAACAAGCATTGAATTCAATCCTTGGCACAAGATGGCGGCCAATATAATAATCTATAATTACTAATAAACTATATATGTACATTCGACCTATCGATCGCTTTATACATAATGTGCATAGGATTCTCGCCCTTATGCTTTATGAGTGTATATGAGTGTATAAGAGATAATGTCGTAATAACTTTATATTACCTCATATCGCACTATCTCATTATGTGGATCTACTGTATCATAGCACAGGACTGCAATGGAGCTGTTGTGCTATTTTATTTTAATTGGAATTGTATGATTTGATTGTATTATAGGATACATTGGTAGTAAGCCTAGTGGTGGTCTATTAACTGTTTCTCGTATTCAGGGTAGAAGAGTGTTGCTAAGGCTCTCAATTTAATTATTATCTAATATATTTTTATTATATTTCTTTTCGTTCTGACACATATTTGTTTAAAATTTATTCCAAATCCGATTTTACTCTAATAATAATTAAATTTGGGGGGCGACTCCACGCCACCACTGTCCAACAAACTTGCAAAGTGCCCTCATAACGTGGGCCAATAAACCTGATCCTTTGTCAATGGCCAATTTGTCATCCGACCCTCGGAGCATGTTGTTGGAGTGCGGACACGCGACGAAAAAAACAATTAAATATATATCTGTGGAAGTGTCGTTGATATTTGAATTTGGAATCAGGGTTCTGTCAATGTCAAAGGATGTAGAATTAAGTAGGTACATATGCATTTGTAACAATACAATTTTTTTATTTATTACTAAGTCAAACTATTAAACACAGTAATCACAAAAAATCCAATAAAATAAAAATTATATATTTAGTTATATAAACAGTTTAAACGTTAATGTACTGATTTCTAATAAATGTATGCACATTATTAATATTTTGACAACAAAAGTTCTTAAGATTATTGTTTTATATACTTTCATTGTACAAAAAAATATAGAAACATTAAAAAAATTTAAAAACCATGCAGCTGGGAAAGCTCTATAATCTGTAGCGCCAATTTGCCGCCATTAATAACATCAGTTCAAACCAATTCACGTTTTGTTATTAATCCGCGAACAACATAATAATTAATCAGCGCTGACAAATGGCGGTCGCATTAACAGAATTTCGGTGGCAACAGTAAATGAGAACGTGGATCAAGAGAAATGGATATCTCATTTAATATTAAATTATATACTAGATGTTCCCGGCGACTCCTTCCGAGTGGACTGCAGCAGGAACGCTTTCGGAATATTTATGAATACTGAGCGAACAAAGAATAACATACTATTTGTTTTGATACAAAAAGCTCTATTGGTTTAATACGAATTTTAATTTGGTTTTTAGAGTAATAAAAGTAATAAAAGATTCGTTCAAACAAACAACCTCTTCAAATCAATATAAATAATAGCATAAAAATGTTTAAAATTGCTAGCAGTTAAAGAAATCTCACGCAGTAATATAAGAGTTATTAAAAAAATGTATATCTAAATGTGAATATGCAATGAATAATATTAATTTAATACAATTTTCTTCGTACATCCCAGTAGCCAGCGAATCATATTTTTGCTTGTGAATACAGCGCGCCGGAATGCAATAATCACCTCCCCCTCCACCCCCTGGTGTTACCAACACTGAAATATTAATGTTTACCAGGAAAATTGATATTATTTTTATTATTTTTTATTGCAAATATTAGTAAATGTTAAGCTTGGCTTAAATTTTCAGCGAGCTGATTCATTATTGAAAAATAATTATAGATTTTCTTTTGTTGGTATATGTTATTCAAATTAAATATATTAACGAATTTATTATACATTTTATTAACTAATAAATGAATTTTAAAATATGATTTGGAATACCCTGGCAACACCACCCAAGTATGCTTTGTGCGGTTATTGAATGTTTTTATTAATGCGGCAACATCAAAGGGAGGTTTATGAAATTATTGCCTTTGATGACGAAGTTTACAATAACTTCAGTGTTCTGTTTTAATATTAATTTATATTGTTAAATTAATTTTGAAATGCGGTTAAATTATTATCATTATGGATGTTCGTTTTAATATTTGGATTATTTGTGTTATAATTAATATTTGTTATATAATTGTCTTTTTAATGGGATAAAGAGTGTAGCTTTTTTTAGGTTTGTTAATTTGTTTATTATGTTTATGTGCTTCGTTCGTTTCGTTTTATTTTTAAAACACTATTCACAATCGGTTTATTTTTATTGGTAATGAATATGTATACATATTGTGTTTCTTCTATTTAAGTTTTTTTTTTGTTATTTGTTCCTTTCAGAAAATGTTTTATGAATACCACCCACATATTAATTTTTTATAAATTTCTTAGGGGCTTAATTTCGCTAAACCCCGTTCTAACATCTACACCCTGAAGAAAGCCCCATAACTTCAGACTCTCGTGATTTCAGAGATTTTACGATGAGTCGGTCCAATTGGATAAAATAGCAATATTAAAACAGTTCCTTGTCTATTTGTCTGTTGAGTACAAATTAAAAAAAATCTAAACATATTAAAGAAAACGTAATTGATAACGTATTAAAAACATTAATTACATGCGTCCAATATTTGGCTCGGAGAAAATATATAATACTAGCAACTCACGCCCGGCTTCGCACGAGCGTAATTTACTAATATAGAAAATTTATACAAATTTCTATTATGACAACACGAGACGGCGACACTGTCAAACTTATTTAATTTTGTTATTTTAATTTTCATACAAAATAAAAGCGAAGTTTTCAACTTAAAAAAATATATTGTATACAAACCCCATCGGAAATAACAACAATAAAACAGTGAAATCGATGAAACGTACTCAAATAATAGATAATTTGATATAAATAATATGTAACGCTTTAAAAGATGTGTTTTTTTTTAATCTCCATCAAATAAAACATAATGATAGTGTACATTTAAAAATAAGTTTAATAAGTGCTATTGTAGCGATCAAATAATCCGTTAGCCACGTGTACTTTATAATCAGCCACCCTAAATCTGTCTCTGAGTACAGGGGCGTATTTGAAATATAATAAATCAATATTCTAGTATTGATTGTTTAATAACGTATTTACTAGTGGAACATTTATGTAAACAAAGATATATATGATAAACTTTTTTAAATATCTGAAACTTGTTTATTAAACTTTGGTGACTTTCATGTCTCTGTACGTGTTTTGTTTCAATTTTTATGACAATTGTTTGTGTTCGTCGACATCCTAAGTTTGGGTTTAATCTTATTGTAATTAGCATATTTATATATGGTATTGAAAAAAAAATATATTTTTTGTATAAAGTTAAAATTGTAAAAATTCGTCCCTGAGGGTTGGAATGTCAAGTATTTAAATTAATCGGAGGGAGACCGTCGCTTTGAACACGTTTCGTTTCTACCCAAATCTTTTTTCGAGATAAAAGTATATATATATACTTTATTTGCTTTTATGTTTGCATTTAAGAAAACAGATCAATTTTGAAATAATAATAATGTAATATAACTTGATTTCACCGAGAACTTTTAATAAATAGCTAATAAATATACTGTTAAATCTCGTGCTAATTTCTGATTGGTTGCTGTCCTGACAGACAATAACATATGTGACAGCTGTTACAATGATATTAGTCCCACTATATAGAAATGAGATGTTATCATCTACGTACCTTAGGCATATAGGTACCTTAGGTGTGTTACATGATATAGGTATAAACGAAATTACTCAAAGAATAATATAAAAAAAATGGATTCATGAAATTCGGAAACAATATTTCCAGATATTCCCTACCTACAAAATTCTGCTGACCTTTTTATCCTTCCCAATCTTATTAGATTCTAGCGTTGTCTCTGGTGTCAATTGATCTAAGATTAAGAAACATCCTTAGATAGTTTCTAACAAACGCAGGAAACGAATCTTAGTTTCTATCTTTAATATCAATTATTGTATCGGAATCGGGATATTATTAAAATTAATTAAACTTGAAGTAGAAATACGTCATTAAAATCAATACTTTACTAATACTAAGGTTTACGATCAAAATAATTTTAAATAAATGAAATTGCAAATTACGTAAAGTGGTTTCAGATATCCTATTTTATAAGTCTAGCAGTAGTCAGTCCTATGGTGAGTGTTTACCGTCGGTGACAACATAATATGGGTAGTTACAAATGCGATACCCTATTTGATTATGATATTTACCGTAAAAATATTCGCAATTATTCACATCGCAACAATTATTTATGAGTTTGTTTTTGAAAAAGTTAATTACAAATTTCTTTAGTTTTCACTACGAATATTCGCGAGAATATTTAATATCACATGAATCTTGAAATCTCTTTTTTTCTTCTTGCCTTTTAACTTTTGACGGAAAAACTACTAGAATTTTTTTTATAGCTGTTGTTTCTTAATATCCTCCCTCAATTATGAACATAATGTATAAAACACGTGCCTTCCGCATTGTCTTCCAGAACCTACATATTCTTTCAATAAGTTATTCAATCTACATTTACGTCCTTTTATTTTTGTGTAAACAATATGATCCATAAAGTAGCTAAAAACGACGAAACTACGGGAATGTTTAATGGGCTGTTCTATCATAATGAGACGGTCTCCATGATATATTTTTTGAATGTGTTATTCCAAAAAAGGTTATTTTAGTGTTGCATATAAATAAAAAAATGATGCAAGTTTTATTAGACGATTGTCAAATTAGATTTGAATCAAAACGTTTAACATAACAGCAATCAGATATTTGTTCTTTGATAACATCTAATTACCGCGACCGCGTCTCGGCAAGTAGTCTAGGACGCCCCCGGCCCGATGGACCGACGACTTGCGAATAGTCGCTGGTGCAGACTGGATGAGGATAGCGGAGAACAGGAATTTCTGGTGCAAAATGTGGGACATCTGTGTCCAACAGTGGAGATTGTGTTATAAGAATAGTTTTATAGGATACGCCGTTACCAGCGACCCAGACTGATCTTCGCGACTCAAATAATATAGACATTCCTGACATTTTTTAACAATTCAAAACATTATAATATATTTTTTGTTTTCGTGAAAATTGTATTGTTTTTCGCAGTGAAAGTAATCTAGATTTTAAGCTAAATCCACACAACATTTTCTGAAGAAAATTATTATTGTAGTGTTGTAATTGGGCCACGTGAGACTGACTACGCCAGGAGATCTGTCTGTCTGTCCAATCCCAAATCTGACCCATCTAACTACAACCCTATTGCCATTACCTCCATGCTCTCCAAAATAATAGAGAGTATTATAAAACGTCAGCTCTTTAAAGATCGCAAATAAATCCCGGAAATATGGTACATTTACACTTTCGCCATGGTCGATCGGCGAAAATCTTCTATTGAAAGTAAGAGGATCTGGCACTAAGACTGGATATTTCGTTCGTGTGTGGCACAAGGTGTTTTTTCGAAGCTATCTTTCTTTCAGCTTCCCGTGAGTTTATGCAAGTGGATTACCAGCTGAAAGACAGCTGGGTGGATCATACCGGACGTTTTTTGTCGTATTTTGCTTTATCACTTATATAAGACAATAAGCAAGCTTGATTGACTCCGTTACCCTCATTACAGGAGACAAATAAAAGTTTCATTGACGTTGAAAAAAATCCTTGAAACTGTCATGTACATGATGGAAAAGCAAAAATGTAAGTTATTTAACCATACATTTATAACAATATGCATTTATGTCAATATAGACTAAAATGATTCAATATTTTGTTAGTACCTAGCGACATCTAGTAACGAAGAACGAGAAACGACGACGAACCCATTCATCCACGAATTTGGTTCTACTACATTATGTAAATGCATACTTCATTGTTTTAATTAAAATGTGATCGACTTTTTCAACACATCTTAAAAACATGAATATTTTATTCACATTAATATTATATGTACATGAAATTATCTACTTCTTAATTAATATCAATGAAACTTATGAATGAAATAAAATAAATACACGTTACAAGTTCTTCAAATTTTAGAATGATCACGTTTGAAAAATAAAACAACATTTAATAAATAAGCCTTTATTTGATAAGTATAGAGAAACCACACACAAATACCGACCGAATCACTTTAGAATAACAACTAAAGTGGCGTGTGCGTGAATTACTATTAAGATAACTTGTTTATTAGTTGATGAAGAACTTAAACAATACAAGCGAAAATAAATAATGTTTTAGACGTATTACATTTTTGCTAAAAACTAATATATTATAATTTAGTTTCAATACTCTGAATCGTCTTTTACATCTTTATAACATATGCTTACTTAAATATATTTTTAAAAAGAGTTCATCGCTTTGTAACATAAAAAGCAATTTTTGAGAATAAATGAAACATTAATTTACTAATTTCTCAATATTTTTTTTTATATTAAGATCAATATCTAATTGATTCCTAAACTTATATTTTTATTTTTTCTATATACCTACATGATATAATAATTGTCTCCAAAGAGAGAAGTCTATTAAACTGTATTATTTGAATACTATATATACTATATATATATTAAGGAATATTTTTAAACAACCAAATTTACATAACAATTAAATACACTATCAATATTATATAAATGTTACATATGTACATACTTGACTGTGTTTTACACACACAGTGAGCACATAAGCGAGTAACAACCGTTGCCATGACGACGGCGGTATTTCCATGACACACACATACACGTTGAAAATATTACAATTGTACATATGAGGTGAAGATTATATCGTAGTGTGCGTCAGTAAGACCCGGTTGCCAAGACGACGGTTGCTATGACGACGAGTACTGATATTGACTCACAACATGTACATGTGTGAATGTTTTGTTTGTTGTATTTAATACAAACGTTCAAAGCGTGGTTAGGAACCATCCATATATTGTGGTGACAAAAGTTTCTCGTGACGTAGTAAAATATAAATAGAGATGTTATATTGTTTATTTAAAATTAGCGAAACGTGACGTCACACGAGTGGAGGGGGATTATTTAAATAAAACCAACATGTCCAAGATGTGGGAAAGAGATAAAAAGATTTCAGGTGAAATATATGGATGAGTTCTCATCAAGTAATGCTATCTCTCTCTCTCTCTCTCTCTCTCTGTGTGTGTGTGTGTTCAGGCCGCACACACAGTTTCTTCCAGTGGCTTCAGGTTGAGCTGTACGTCGTCTGATTGAAGCTCGGTGACTATTTCACGTAACCTGGTTACAATTTAATTAGTATAATAATACAAGAAAATTTAACGAGTGCTTTTATCAGGGCCGGATTTAGAGATATGTAGGACTCCATGGCACCAATTTTATTTAAAAATAGATTTTTTAAAAATATTGTCGAATTTTTCAACAAATAATTTATTGTGAAACGATGATTCGTTTCGCATTTTACAAATTTATGAACTTAAATGTTGTTGTTCACGAACGGAAAAAAATATTAAAGGAAAAGATGTTTTCTAGTCGAAATTTGAAGGATTTTTTTACGAAGTTTCTATATTTGGCCCACGTCTGTGGACGCCCTCGCGTTCACTTAGGTTGCCTTCCGTAAATCCGGCCCTGGTGTGTATGTCGGAACGCACTAATCTCTAGAACTAGACTGTCCGAAAGAAACATTGCTTTTATTTTATTTTCAACAACAAAAGTTCTTTGTACTAAGGAGATTTAACTCAAATTCTACTCCCGAAGCGATAACAATGCAATGTTAACACATGACAAACATTTTAAGAGAAAGTTAAACATACATGTTTACTTTCTATATATACAATAAATAAAAATGTCACATACAGTTAATGTATATACTCATATAGTTGAAGTAATAGTACCTAGCGAGCTGCGCGGGCGTCACGTAGACGGTGTCGTCGCTGAAGCCGTCGCCGGCCGGGAACGTGATGGTGCCGACGTCGACCACTTTAGGATCCAGAGCCTGTTTGTATTTAAACATATTATTACATTATATTTAAGTAATACATATTACACCAAAACTGTCATATTTGGTATTCAAAGTTGTTATTATTTATGTGAGATTTAAATATATATTCTAAAACTGAGTCGTATTCTTAATGTAAAGACAAGTCTACAAGATACAGTCAGATATGACATGACATATAATAGTGGACGGTGGACGGGAATCTCTCTCTCTCTCTCTCTCTACAAGTGGGTGGATCATCCGCGAGTGTACAAGATGTCTTTAGTGAATTCTGGATGTGAACGAAAAAGAAAATGTGGACAGTTGAGCTTTAGTGGTCATGTAGTTGGACAAGTAACAAGAAAACATGGAAAAGTGGACACATGTAAATGGAGAGTACCACACTCTCCACTCCACTCCAACGGAAGGAGTGGAGGGGAGTACTCACGGCGGTGAGGTCGGGCGCCGGGAAGCTGGTGAGGTCTGCGAGGGCGGCGCGCCACGGACGGTGTAGCAGCAGCAGGGAGCGCGCCTCCAGCTGCAGACTGAGGAGCTTCTCCTGGAGGTGGAGATTGATTTAGAAGTCTATCACTTCTTCAACAAAAAGGATTGTTACCATATATTTTAGGAAGATATTTTTTCTTGTTTATTGTTTATGTAGAAGGAAACTGTTTTGAGTGTAAATAAGAACTATCGTAGTAAATAATTTATTTAAAATGTTTTTATTTTAAGTAAAAAAAAATAATGTTGCATTATAGATATGAGTTCATGCTGGAGTAGTTATATTAATAATATTTTTAATCCAATGTTTTGTTTATTTTCCATTACTCATTTACGAGACGACAGTAACAAACAAAGCAGCACACAGTACCGCGTCATACTCCCCAGTACCGTACCTCTAGCTGTTTTCTGATCTCTCTCTGTCTCTTCTTGTGTTGTTGCAAGGCCTGTGCGTACTTGCCAGGCTCTGACGGGAACTTCACCAGACCAGACTTGGCCACAAACAACGTCCACTCCTGAGGACGTGAATACATTTAATATTAGCATTTCCCATTACTGTATCTCAAGTATAATAGAACATAAAGAATTTATTTTTAGTTTGAAATATAAAGTCAGCTTTACAGTCAATATTTCATCATTTTTTTTATTTGCAGTCATACTTAAATCCTAAATAAAGTACATAAATACGACCCTCGCCACCGATATTCAAGTATCAAGATAGGATTGTTTTTTCCAGAGTTTAGTTCAGTTGTTCTTAAGTAATATTCAGTCCCGCATGATCCTGTATCTCCTGGTGGCTTCCAGGGCAAAGATGCTTTAGATGTAGTCTCGCTATTAAGTAAGCATTACAAATAAATACTATACGTTTTTTTTTTTTTTTTTTTACATTGTATAAGTTGTTGCTTGACTACACTCCACCTGATGGTAAGTGAAATGTAGTCATAGGTGGTAAGGCGCATCAACTTAGGAGCAGCCTATTCACTCTTCGCTTGAAGACACCCACATTGTACTCGGACGGAAATACCGACGCAGGCAAGCTATTCCAGTCCTTCGCTGTACGAATTAAAAACGACGAGGCAAAACGTTTCGTACGGATAGGTGGAATATCCACAACGAAAGGATGGATGCTCGCCGTGCGTCGGAACGTCCGGTGATGGAAGGGGGATGGGGGAATCAGATCATGCAATTCCAGCGCACACTCACCAAAATGTATCCTATAGAATACTGAGAGGCTCGCGACTCTACGTCTGTGTTCGAGACTATGGAGTTGAGCGTCAACCAGCTCAGGGTCACCAATTAGCCTCTTAGCTCGCCTCTCAATTGAGTCCAGAGCTGCAAGATGACATTTTGCGGCACCAGCCACTATATGGCCACAGTACTCCACACACGACCTGATTTGTGCTTTATATAGTACTAGCAATTGTCTCGGTGTGAAGTACTGTCGGACCCTCGCAAGAACGCCAAGCTTGCTGGCGGCTGCTCTTGCTCTAGACTCAATGAACCGACCAAAGTTGAGGTTCGAGGAAATCTCTATCCCTAGCAACTGAAGTCGGTCACTGTATTCCAAAGATACATTCCGGAAAGTAGGAGCCAAGGTGAAAGGGCTCCTTTTAGCAGTGAATAAACACGTCTGCGTTTTGGTGGCGTTGAATTTAACAAGGTTGGCATTGCCCCATAGGGAGACTGCCTCTAGCTTGTCATTCAAACGCTGCACCATGGCTTCTCTTTCAGCCTGTACTTGATCTCTACTGGCCCGATTACTCGGCAGGTATCTTTCCACCACTGTGCTGTCGTCTGCATACCCATAGATACCGGGTTTGAGCAGATCGTTAATATGCAGCAGGAAGAGAGTTGCAGAAAGAACGGACCCCTGAGGAACTCCGGCATTTATTGTTAAGGGCTCCGATGAGCACCCGTCAACAACCACTCGGATAGTTCTTAGATTCAGGAAGTCCGTTACCCAGCCGATCAGACCAGGAGATATACCGTACGCTGAAAGCTTGCTTAAAAGGCCCGCATGCCAGACCCTGTCAAATGCCTTCGAGACGTCTAGAGAGACGGCGACCGCTTCTCCATTCCTCTCGATAGCTTCGCCTAAAACATGTATAGCATACACTAGAAGGTCCCCAGTAGACCTGTTTCGGCGAAACCCATACTGTTGGTCACTGAGGAGATCGTTACCTTCTAGGTATGTTAGAAGGCGCGAGTTCAATACACGCTCCATAATCTTGCAGAGTATGGAGGTGATTGAAATCGGTCTATAATTTGCAGGATCGGCACGACTGCCCTTTTTGGGCACTGGCTGCACGTTTGCAAGCTTCCAGGATTTCGGCACTATTCCAGTCTTGAAAGAGAGGCGATACAGACGTGTCAATATAGGAGACAACTCAGCTGCACATATCTTGAGCAGAATAGCTGGTATACCATCAGGACCACTGGCTTTGTTCACATCTAGACGACACAATGCTCTCCATACCTCTTTGTTTGTGATGCGGATTTCAGGCATCGAAATCCCGCAGTGAGGAAGATGTGCTGGGGTTGTGTTGCCAGTGTCTAGATGCGAATTTTCAGCAAAAAGAGAAGCAAATAGATTCGCTTTCTCTTTCGCTCCATGAGCCAGAGATCCATCTGGCTTCAGCAGAGGAGGCAGTGAGGTTCGGCAGAAATTCGACTCAATCGCTTTGGCAAGGGACCAGAAAGCTCGACTGCCTGATGGCTTACTTGAAAGCTTCTCGCCAATTTTAGCGATCCGACCAAGTCGATTCCTCCGTAATGCCTTTTTGTAGGACTTAGCAGCTTGGTTAAAGGCTCTCTTCTTGAAACTTACATCCGGAGCTTTGCAGTCTCGAGCATCAGCCCAAGTAACATATGCCGAATGCTTCTGCTTTTCAGCTTGACCACACTCGGCATTGAACCATGGGCGAGCTTTGCCACCGATAGGTACTTCAGCAAACGGGATAAAATACTCCATTGCCTGATGCACCACATCAGTTATAGCATCCGCGCAACTCGACGGATCCTCAGAAGAGAAGCAGACCTGCCGCCAAGGATAAGATGCAAAGAAGTGCCGCATCTCATCCCAATCTGCCGACTTGTATTTCCAAATTCGCCTAACACCATGGGGATCTAAATCCGGCTGGGAATAAGTAAATACAGATTTCACCAGACAGTGATCGGAGGTCCCCAAGGGGGAGGAAACCTCTACAAGGTACCTGTCCGGATCAGTTGTCAGCAGAAGGTCCAGGCAATTAGCTGTATGGCCTTCTACATCAGGTACCCTTGTCGCTTGCCTTACCAGCTGAAAGAGGTCCAAAGACAACGCAAAGTTCCGCGCTTCTCTTCCAGCATGGTCGGTCTTCTGGTATGGGAATAGCCAGTCTTGATGACAGGCATTAAAATCCCCCAGAAAGACGAGCTGCGCTAAAGGGTACTGATGCAGAGCCGTATCAGCGGCCTCACTGAGATATTCAAATAAGCGAGTTGTCTCCTGATCACCGCTGTGCGAACGGTAAACACAGGAATACAGGATTTTTTCGTTTCCTGTGTCTACTAAAACCCATAGCACTGAAAAAGTGGGGTCTTCAAGCTGGCGGAGACGCATAAAACAGAGGTCATTCCGGACATACACACGAACCCCGGCACGTGGGCGGAAATTATGCTCCAACGTGTAATTAGGAAACTCGAGGTGTGCAGCGGTCAAAGGACTTTGAATCTGCGTCTCCGTCAAAAAGAGCAACTGCGGCTGCTCTGTCTCCAGGTGATGGTGGACAGGTAAGATATTAGAGTGCAAGCCTCTGATATTAGTGAGGTGCACATGGAATGAGGAGGAGTGCAACCGCTGTGAAAACGTTTTGCCCTTTTTGACTTTTTTCATAAGAATTAATTGTGGAGTGAATAGGATGGAAAATGGCAGTTGAACGAGGCGCTACGTATCGAACCCGGCGTTGAAACTGGTGTTGTCATGCCACTGGGGGGCTAGTCTGGAGACTGCGGGGACGCCCGAACCCCCCCAGGGATCGCCATCGGGCCTCCTCATCTGGTCGCCAGCCAGCACGATGGAGCCACCCTGGGATTTTTCGCAGTTGGCGGGGCAGCCTTTCGTGGATGGCTGATCCACTACTTGGGCCCCCAACTACCTGCGGTCGGCCAGCGGAAAGCCGTTTCTTCGGATCCCGCTACCCTCCACGACTAGACACCCGACACAATAAACACCAACTCGCCGCCTAACCGGCTCGCCAACGTAACGCAACTGTTCAGACCCATTTCCCATGAACGGCTTCATCGTACAACGTGCCGGAACACGACTAAGTCGTTTTGCGGCACGACTTTTGTCGATGGGTGGTAACCTTGCCGCCAGCTGGATGTTATAACCTACCACCGAAAGCAATAACCTACCACCGAAAAAATAACCTACTCTTATCAAAACTATCACCTAACCGTTGCCAGCGAGATTCTCTTTCAGGCCATGTGTTGACAGTTCAGTGCACCTCAGGATAGCTTTTATCTCATTAACATAGTTGTAGATGGCAACACACACACGGTGATGTTCAGTGACAGATGGTCAGTGACAGTACACACTGTCACTGACCATCACCGACGTGTTTAGCTTCCTACCTACTAAGATGCCCGGCGGGAGAAACTAGTGTACGTGAGCGTACAGTCTTTATACTGCCGATTTTGGAAGACTGCGAGGAGGTGCGGACACAGCGGATCAACCTCTATAACCAGATGGAGGGCGGGGTGGAGACCGACCGTGTTAAAGTGCGCCAGGCGCTGGTGCAGCTGCGCGGCGGCGGCTCTGCGCTGCTGGTCGGCGGGCGCGGCGGGGTGGTGCAGCGGCCGCAGTGCGCGGAGCGTCGCCCTCTGCGCGCGGGACACGGCCGCCACGCGGGACGACCGCTCGCGCTCCACCGTCCTGGGGGGAGGAGGGGGGGAGTATATAACTTATCTACGCCTTATACGTTATACTGTTACAATAAATATATTTTTTCCATATCTCATTTGTCTCGTTTGCACTCATATGTACATTTTGTCAAATTTATGAAGAAGGTTTGACACTTTACTTGTAAAAAAATTAGACAGACTCTGTAGTTAAATCGATATTTACTTGTTAGAGTAGAGAGAGCTATACTTCAACACTAAAATAAAAGAAAACTGACACAAGGCTTATGAATATAAATATTTATTTCATTTAATATTTTTTTATTTAATTTGTTTTTTATTATTTTATTTCTTCGCGTTTGGTTTGACGACTGAATATAACTTACGTTATTAATAATTAAGTTTAATATAAATTTGTTTTTTCCACCCTGTATCTACATATAAAATATATATAATAACGACCTCATCATTATTACTATTGCCGGACTACAACACTAGTGCACCAACTATACTATATATACAGTTGAACTGTTTGATTGAATTCTATCTGTGACTCACACTGTCTCTGTAATGTTGCTATATTATATAAACTTGAATTAAGAATTAAAAATACATTTGTTGAACTAATCATAACTTTTGCAATGAAATATTATAATGTTAAAAAGTAAATGTAGATGGATATTGTATTATCCACTCCTACTCACCAGCTGAGAACCTTTAGCTGATGCTGCAGAGCCTCGTTGACTTCCCCTGCCGCGACTCCTGGAGTCACCTTCACCGGCGTCTCTTCTATAATAAAATGTTTATTTTAATATCCATATTAGTTTTCAGGCAACGCAATCTATACTTATTGGATAAATAATAATTCAAACTAAATATAAGTACAAAATTGTGTTTAATTTTTACTATATAACATAAGTATGCGATTACGTTACCTTATTCAATATCTTTCAGTTAGTCACAAATTAATTCAAGATTTGATGAAACATTATTAATAAGTCAAAAAATGATGATAAAACTTTACTATACATAACCTTAAATTATCTTTTAAATATTACGATAATTACAATTATTTTTTACATCAAGGTTATTAACTATACATATAATTTAGATTTATTTAAAGTAAGGCTAATTTAGACATTAAGAGTATAATAAATACCCTTTATATTAATTCTACCGGCGATTTTAACACTCATCATGCAAAAATAATATTTTCTGCAATTTACAAAATCCCGCCATATTTTTGTATATGTTTAGAGCAGATTGAATAAAACTATTTGACTGGATATTTCAACATACATGAAAGGCCCTGATTACGAAATATGTTTTCGTATTGCCCAATATTTCTAATTATTTAAATATTAAGCGCTCATTGGCTATTTCAACATAGTTTTTATGTTTTGAAGTGTCATAAGCTTTCAGTATTGGTCAACGATGACATCACGAATATAAAGAAAAAGTTTGTAGCACCTATAAGCAGATGATTAGAAAATAAGCAAATTAATGATATTATTTGCTGAATTAAATTATAGTATTTCACAGTAAATAAAGTAAAGCCATTGATAAAATATCTTTATCCAATTTTGATCAATAAAATGTAATAACTTGCTTTAATTTTTTTTTTCATTTAATAATACAGATAGAAAACATTATTTTTTATAAACAAATACAAAAATCAACTAATTTCTTTATAACACAACACAAGGCATAACGATTGTAAACTACGTTTTAAAAATATAATACAGAGATTGAAAACTGAAAATAGGAAAAATAAAAATCACTTAATAAATAACATCAAAGGTTATTTCTGTAAAAATAATAATAAAAGTAACAAGTGACAGCTGTCAAATCTGAGTTGTCAAAAATCTGTCATTATATGTCACTTATTATTCCTTCAATAAACTGTTGATATTGGATAAAGAAATTATTAATAAGAATACATATTGACAGACAGACATGCTAACACCGAATTCTTACGCGTTTCTCTCGGAGTAGTTGCTGTTGGCACCGCCGCTAGGTATTGCAATAAAAATTACCATCAATACTCTTATATTATTAAGATATTTTCAATATTCTAAACATTTTAAATTAAATTTAGACCAGCTATAAGTATGTTCTGGATCTTTTCTTGTATCCGTAAACTCAATTATATACATTCAAAAATTTTATATTCATAAATAACACAAAATTTAAAACAATTTTTCATATAAATAGAGTTCACAAAAAATATAAGAAATAGTCCCATTTCATTATACAATCTAATCAACTCTATCTCAACTAGCGTATATCGCATCGCATAGTGAATTATTTGTTAGTGAGTTAGTGCTTCTCTCTGATTGGTGGAGACTCCCACCCGCCATTTTTTAAGGTCAAATAGTGCCACTTAAAATGGATAATGAAATGGGCGCATTCTTTCTAAATAACTGCAGAGATTAATGTATGTAATTAAAAATAATTTTTAAATAAACACTTGCATGAAACATATCAACGACACGATAGATTAGTGAGCGGAAATTTCAAAAGCAGGTTCGATTCCTGCTCATGTTGAGGTTTTCATTTTGATATTTATTTAATATTTTAAAGAAGCATTACACGAGTAATTTAAAATAAAAAATATTAAATAACGGCACTTCCACTAAAAAGCGCCAAGCTTTTTTTTTTAATTATTAATCTATGGCAAAAAAAAGACATTCAGCAGAAGCTTTTTTAAAATTAATTATTTTAGTTACGATACATGCTGTTTAATGTGTTACATATATAACAAAACACACAACATGCTCCTTACGTGGGTAGTCTCGCACTGCCACGGGCGACGACAGAGCTGCGCACACACACACGTTTAAAGCAACCCACACACACATGGATATCATATAAGTATATAAAACAATTCTGGGTGGGCTTAATACAATCACAAATGTCTAGTACCATTATATTAAAATATCATATAAGATAATATAGAAATCTGTTTGTCTCATTTAGAGTATATATATATATATACTCGTATATTAATTATGTTCACTTCGGTTCAGTTCACGCTTAACACACTCAACACACACACGCACAAATTTTCCCTCTCTCTCTCGCACGTATACACACAGGCACTTACCGTGGTGCGGTCTCTTAGCGTACAGCTTGAGCTTGTCCCGCAGCGCGCCTCGCTCGCTCTCCAGCGAGTCGATGTCTTGTTGCAGGTGGTCCATTGTCTCCTCGAACTCCTTCTCCTTTCTTATATTTAAAATAAAAATATTTTTTTAAAAATATGAAAACAAGTGTCAATTACTGAATTTTAGAAACTAGCGCTTTAAGCATTTCATAATAATAATATACTTAATTACTTAAGTATGTTTACCAAACTTATACTAATTACCGTAAACACTTATCGTCAATACATAGTTGAATAAGTTAAAAAATATTTAAATAATTATAGATTGTGTGTGTGTGTGTGTGTTTATATTCACACATTTACATAATACTGCTGCAATCTCAATTCAAATTAAATACTATTATCAAATAGTTGATTAATTGAACCATCCATCGCTACAGCGCTCACTCGCCTCTTTAACTGATTCTGTGAGTCGTCAAGGCGGCGCTGCAGCTGCTCCGCTCTCAATTCCGCATCCCTAGCAGAGGCCACAAGCTTCCTTTCACCGAGCTCTCGACGGATTTGCATTTCGGATAGTTCTTCTTGTTTAGCCTGAATTACAAAAATATATATTTTAATAGGATCTAAAATAATGACACATATTTCTTAATTTTTAAACAAATCCTACAAAATTATATATATATATATTTTGTATTAATATCACAAATATTAGTATAAATGTTCATCTAATTTAAGGTGTTAAGCTTTGGTTGGTTAGACCACTTTCTCAATGACAACCTACCTCTATTATAAATATTCTATAATAACTATTCAATAAATATACTAATAATTATTAAGTATATATATAAATAATAATTACACCATCTGCGACCTTATATATCACCCAGACCGGACATATTCCTGTACTCTAGACAGTTAAAGCGCGTGATACTTGTGGAGCTTACTGTTCCATGGGAAGCTAACATCCTCAAAGATCACACAATTAGAGTAAACAAGTATTACGAACTGACTAACCTACATAAAAGATCTCGGCCTCTCTAGAACTATCAACAGTTCATTTCTAGAACATACTTCAAAGGCGGCATTGGTAGGTTCATTCCAAAGTTGGTTAGGTAGGGAGAGAAGCGCAGTTGAGGTGAGCGTGAATGTGCATTTTAAAGAAGGCCCCTTAAACCTACACCTGGGTCGCAAGTCCCAGGGGCTGTTTGCACTCCTCTTCCTGCAACGCGATGGGCCCGGCACCCTCACGGTGAATCCATGGAATGCTAAGAAGCGTCGTCTCTTGTCAGTTACCTTGAGAGCCTTCTTCAGCTCTTTGAGATCTGCCTCCTTATTCTCTAGGCGGATGGTGAGGGTCTTGGTTTCCTCGAGCTGCTTCTTCACCAGTTGAGCTCGAAGAACTATAGGTGGTGTTGGCTGGAAATATAATTGTAAGTGAATTTTAATTACTATTTTAATAATAAATTCAACTTAAAAAAACTGTTTTTGATTGTGAGAAAGCTGTTCAAACTAGTGTTAATGTTTGTCAACCTTTGTTCTCTTATAACGTGACAAATATATAAATTTCAATAATAAATATATTTGTACAGCTGTGACGTCATAAGTCCGTCAATTATTCTATCGACACCACAACTTCATATAAACATAAATATATAATCGACGACTGTTGCCATATTTAATTGCATAGCCCTTATTATTTCTTATGAAGACTCACAGTATCCACGGCCGTATTAGTGCTGGAGAGCACATCGTACTCCCGGTCCTTGACGAAGCCGGCCAGCGCGTCCACGTCACGAGCCGCTTGTGACAGAGCCGCCTTCAGGGTCTTTATGACCCCTTGCTCCTCCTGCTGAAGGATGCTGATATTTAACATACAACCCGACTGAACTTTGACATCGAGCCTTAGACGTTTATCATTATCAATATCGGAGCATATCGACCGACTATGACATATATTGATGGGAAACGCAAACCTTCCCCCCAACGCAACAGAGCTGATGGAGCCCGACAGCGCACAACCAACCTGCTGGTATATTTTGTCGACGGCGGCGGCCCATATGGTGGCGAGCGTGGCGTGCGGGAGGGGCGCCCCCTCGCCGCGCTCGCCAGCCGTGGCTGCGCAGGCGCAGGCGGCGCGAGCGGCCAGCGACGTGGCGCGCGTGCAGCGCCACAGCGCCGTGCCCGTGACACCTCGCAGCCGCTCCACCAGCTGGTTTGGTATTCGATCAATTAATCATAACAAATGAACTATAACTACACGAGCGGATAGAGAGAAAACAAACTTTTTACAAAACTAACATAACATTACGACACTTATACTGTTTGATGGTACAATAATATATAATAAAATAAATAAATGTCTATGTCTAGACTGTGTAATTTGAGCTAATTTATTATAAATAAATTTGTACAGTATTTGTGAAATCAATAAACATTATTATTATTATTTTGAAGAAGTGTTAATTTATAATTGGAGCATAAATCTTACCAGACTGAATTATTTATTAATATACAATAATCAGAGTATGTCTGGTAACCTGCTGGTCGATAGGTAGCGCGGCCAGCGTGACTCCGGGTGGCAAGCGGCGCCTCACGCTCTTCAGCTGCTGCTGGAGGGAGACGCAGCTGGACTGGATGGCCTCATGCAGCTGGCCCAGCTCCTGCGGCTGGTCGGACGGCTGGAAGGGTAATTTAAGACTTTATTAAAACTCTTCTTGGTTAAGGTAATTTTGTTATTTTCGGTAAATGGAAGCATGACTGAATTCGATAGATATTTTTATATTGGAACTTGACATTTATTCGTAAGTTTCACACAGATTTACACTGAGCCATGCTAAAACAAAAAGGGACGTCCAATGACTAGTACAAGTTATCTGAACCGCATGCTGCACTCAAACAGACACACCGACCCCGCCCTGTACCTGTAGCACATGTCCGAGCGCGGCCCCGTCGGCGGCGAGTGCCCTGGCGAGTGCGTCGATGGCGAGGCAGGCGTGCAGCACCACGCCCCGCGAGCACGCCGCGCCGGCCCCCGCGCCACTCCCCGCACCACCCCCCGCACCGCCCCCCACCATCAGCGCCGACCACATGGCGCTGAGGTACGACCAGCAGCGCTCCATACCTAAAATATCAAATTCATAACACCCAATGTCCCACCCGGAGACAAGTCGTGTCTGGGGTTACAGATTAATAATCATACAAATTCATAATCCAACCATCTAGAAGCCAGCGACGTCTCGGAGGTACGAGTTACATTCCATCAGTCGAGTACTGACACTATAGCTCAGTCCGGACTCGGAACTTTCGAACACATTGATGAACGTTTTTTTTTTTTTATCAAGCATTTTTTTTATCCTCACCGACTGAAGTGAAGAGAATTGTAACAATAGATTTGAACAAAAAAAGAAAACAATTGATGTTTTTTCTTTACTGTTTAAGTTGTTACAAAATAAAGAATATTTATTAAAGTTTACTGAATATATAACTAATAAGAACTGAATATATAACTAATAAAGCCAACGTAATAAACATAATGAGTTTAACACTAAAGCCCTCACCATCCAGCGAACAATTCTCGTCAAGTTCGTTGGTCTTCAACAGCTGTGCAGCGCTGTCTAACGCTCGCTCCTGTGCGGCGGCGTCAGGTAGCGCTGAAGCAGCACGCAGCAGCTGCTCCGGAGTGCAGCACTCCAGCGCAGCGCTCCACATACACACCATGCACTGAGAAAGAGAGGAAAGGAGATGAGGTGAGATGAAAATTTGAAGAAAAGAGAGATTTAAATTAAACATATTCGCACAATGCGATATCGTATCGTGGCGTATTCTTGTCGTAGTGCTAACATGGTATTCTATTTAATTTTGATTACTTTTATTTATTCTATTAGAAGGACGTAAAATTTGATTTTATATCTTATAATAGTACCTGTATCATCTGCAGCTGGTATTCCAGCTGACATCTGAAGCTGTACTGGACCGCGGTGTGAGTTCTCATGAGTGACTCCTTGTCCCATACATTCACAGCTGGGAATCTAAACAATTATAATTATTATAATAAGACGATTTTCTATAATTATTTTTACTATTTATTTTACTTTTTTATTTTTTTATTTATATGCCGTGTCACTAATATAGAATCTAAAAACATAAAACAAAGAACTATCATAATTGTATTATAACTATTTTATGTTCAATAAGATTTCTAATTTATAATATTTCTGGCTTTAGAACGTATCGTTCCTGATATTATTATTGTAAAGTAACATATATTTTTTTATTTATATAAATAAACATATCTCTATTAACACGATAGCTCAGTTGTCAAAGTGACGGAAACAGCGTCAGAAGTAGCAGATTCGAATCGTTCCCGTGGGTGTTGTTTATACTATGTATATTTGTTTAAAACTACATTTGTACTAACTTTTCTCTGATCTGTCCTAATATTATTTCAGCCTTGGTGTTCAATCGCTGCAAGAGCAGAATAAACATAATAGCGTCGTGGTCACCTGAAATATAATGTTACAATTATTTCAGTATATATTCTATACGACTACGTAAGTCTGTAAATACAAACAATGTATTTTTATTTGTTTCATGACTCACTGATATAAAAGATATATTTGTCCGTCTTTTGTAACGTAATAACGGCTTGACAAATTTTGATAAAAATTAATATGTGAAAAACATGTTATTTGCGAATATGATTGGTTGCACATAATATCGGTAAATAATGTACAATACCGCACGGGTTAAGCTAGGAAAAGACAATATTTATATAAACAGACGTCAAAATAGTTCAGTACTTCCTCCTACTTTATCATCCGCTGTTAATCAATACGATTGTCTAATTTTAACAAGGTTTGTGACTTTTATGAAAGTATATAGAAATAGAGACAAAAACATTATCTATTATTAGTATATAGCACACAAACCAAGTCAGAGCTTGTTACTAGTATATTAAAAAGCAGCAGTTAATACCATTTGGCGCCATGAAGTGATCCGGTAGACACGCTGCCAGTCTGTCAGCCCTGGCCCTCGCCTGGGCCAGTTCGAGAGCCCTAAGCTGGAGGTCCACGGAGCGCGTCGCTGCACGAGACTGCATCACCAGCGCGCCCAACTCGCGGGGCGCAGCCTCCGGAGCATCGGCTTCCGGAGAGGGCTCGTGTTCCGGACCTGGAGTACCGGAGTAAAGAGGCCAAATGTTTTTACTTAATATATATATTTCTTTAATCTATATATATATAAAAGAAAGTGGTGTTAGTATAACTATTTATAACTCAAGAACAGCAGAACCGATTTGGCTTAAAATTGGCGGGGAGGCAACTCAGAGCCAGGAGACGGACATAGGATACTTTTTATCTCGTTCGGTCATGTTTATTTATTTATTTAATTGCGAATTATTTCGTTATTATCTGAGAAGTCACAATTATATGTTAGTTCTATAGTTTTCTAATAGATGGCGGTATAAGCGTATTTGTTGACTGGATTGAGTCAGTATTCAATAGATGGCGCTCTGATTAAATACAAACATTTCATATAAGCTAAAACTTAATAGGATAACCGACGACGTGTTGCTGGGGGTAAAGTATAAGTTAAACTTATAATATAGTAAACATAATACTGTAAAATTGAATATATATAATATTTTTATTCTATTGCGCCAGGTGACAATCTACGAGTATTTTGCGACTACTAGAGATCAGACTTGACATTGACTGTGAAAAATTATTCATTACGAATTTATTTGTACTAATAAATTGTCAGCTTTCAGTACTCCTTTTCAATATAAACTTGAACTATGACAAATCTCATATTAAGATCTTAGTCTATGCTAATATTATAAAGGGGTAAAGTTTCTATGTTTGTTCGTTTATACTTAATAAGTTTACTTTTTGGAGGTAATCCTCAAAGTGACCTATGCGAATCTAAAAATGTCTTAAGCAATATTTAGAAATAACTTTCATGTTGGCTCTAGGGTATATTATATTAATAATAATAGGGCTTTTCTTGGAGAATAATTTAGAAATAATGTTGAGTAAAAAAAGCTCGAGCGAAGAAGTTTCTTACGAGCCCTGTGTTCTGAAGTCCTTGCGGACGGAGTCGCGGGCAACAGCTAGTTTATAATATATTTTATCATCATCATCGCGCAGCATAATATTCCAAGATAATGTTAGCTTATTATCAGAGTCAATATAAATATTATGACACAGCATACAATTACCCAGCAGATAAATCAACGCTCAAGAATTAACCAACAATTAAAGCACACCTTGCTTCTCCACCTGGGTCCTGAGCTCGTTGTGCTGTTCCGTCATCTTCTGCACCAGCTCCCTGAACTTGATGATGGTGGCGTCCCTGTCCATTATCGTCTCCAGAGCCGCCTCACGCTCCCGGACGGACTGTGTGTTTATAATGAGTCGTGTTATATTTGTTTCAAACTAAGTTATTCTATCCAAGAGTGCAAACACATGTTAGTACTTTATCCTATCAAATGCAATGGTTTGCAATGGCTTATTTAGCTATCAAATATTATAAAAAAAAACATAAAAGAAACCTCCATTAACATTTTAGACAGATATATCATTAGTGTCAGAGATATTTGCCCTTATATTAATAATAATTACAATAATATTTACATGAAACTTCTACTGCATTAAAATTAAAAACTTAATAGAAGAGCTCAAATATAAAATATATATATATATATTATACTGTAAAATAAATTATATTTCTTTTTAATAATATGAATCGTACATACATAAAAAAATAAATCTCGCAATCTCCATCATACAAAGTTGTAAGATCCACATAATACCAAGTCGGTTTCTAATTTGTTCAGTCCCTACTTAAGAGACCTTAAGTCGTGACATAATTGTTTAACCTAACAATATCCTATCTTGATCATATCTATATATGTATATTAAAAATCTTTTTTTGTTTTTAATTAATATATCGACTCGTCTGTCTTATCTACAACTATATTAGTACAGTGATCCTGTGTATTTATATGAAATTACAAAGTTTTTATGCAGTTGGTGTATCTAGAAAACTAGACCGAATTTGCAGAATGTTTTAATTTCTTCTTGATATGTATACTAAACCTTGTATCCTAAATTTTAGGCTTCTATGTCTACTAGAAGTGCCTTAAACATTTCTATTCTATATACACTAGAAGTGCCTTAAACCTTTCTATGTTATGTCTACTAGAAGTGCCTTAATCATTTCTATTCTGTCTACTAGAAGTGCCTTAATCAATTCTATTCTATGTCTACTAGAAGTGCCTTAATCAATTCTATTCTATGTCTACTAGAAGTGCCTTAATCATTTCTATTCTATGTCTACTAGAAATGTCTTAAACATTTTTATTCTATGTCTACTAGAAGTCCCTTTTACATTTCTATTCTATGTCTACTAGAAGTGCCTTAAACATTTCTATTCTATGTCTACTAGAAGTGCCTTAATCATTTCTATTCTATGTCTACTAGAAATGTCTTAAACATTTTTATTCTATGTCTACTAGAAGTCCCTTTTACATTTCTATTCTATGTCTACTAGAAGTGCCTTAAACATTTCTATTCTATATCCACTAGAAGTGCCTTAATCATTTCTATTCTATGTCTACTAGAAGTACCTTTAACATTTCTATTCTATGTCTACTAGAAGTGCCTTAAACTTTTGATAATCGTCAGTAAGCGAGTGACAAAATCAACTGGCTGCCTGACTGACTGGTTCAAATTGAAAACACCGTGTTTATACAAGTATAGAGGGTTGTTATCTGCCTAGTCGATTAAAAAAACTAAAATATTTCCTATAAAGTGTAAGAGCTGATGTAAAAGAACTACAGTTGAGTTTCAAACAGAATCATAACCTTTATTTACAACGAATTAATATTATTATTACTTTCTCTATCAATTACCTCTCTGGTAGCTGCGTGTGCCATTTCCAGTTCCTCCCTCAGATCCATCTCCAGCTCTCGGTTGGATTCCACCAGCTGTTCGTGCACCTCCTGGAGAGCCTCCAGCTCGCTTACATCCTGTTTCAGCTGATCCACCTGGTAATTAACGCATAGAACTCATATAGTAATAGAAAAAAAGAACAAAACACCAAATAAATTGGCAATACCATATTACCTGGTCTTCCAGAGCCATTTTCTTTTCGGCCAACTGTTCCACCATTTCCTCGGCACCCAAAGCTGCGTCGACCTACAGTGATGAGACAGTTATAAAAACTAATAAATCTCTTAGATTCTCTTCTAAAAGTCTAATTTACTGACTTTTAGTAAATGACCAAATATATAGTATAGTATTTTGGAATGTTTTGATGATGGTGTACCACGCGTATGCTAAGCGATGATAAGCGATCACTGCCAGGTTTATCAAGATTTATTATTATGTATTTATGTAATTTAGGCTGAAAGTATGGTAAAAATGTACATAAGGCAAGCCCCTGAGTTTCTGTCGCCAGCTCTTCTCAGGTCTGTGGCGTCTTTGATAATGAAAAGATATTTTGTATAAAACTGACTTTCAATAAAGATTTTGATAAGATAATTCATTCATGTTAAATATACATAATCAAATAAATCCACGTTACCTGTTCCCGTAGATCAGCCACCTGCGCTTCCAACTCCTCCACTCTTGAGGAGAGCTTCTCCTTGGTGCGAGAGAGTTCAGCTATCTCAGACTTGTATTGATCCAAATCCTGAAATTAAATATTATTATAAGTAAAAGTATCACCCTATCCTAAGAGCTTAACCCACCACTCCACTGCGGGATGGTGGTTCATACCATGGATCTTTCCTTCACTTACCAGATCTAAACAGATATGTTGTGACTGAGAGAGATAAAGGCAAGCATTACGTTACATTGGTGAATTACCTTTCAGCCGTAAAAAAATAATAATTACAGCTGTTTTTTAATACTCTTATATGAAGGATACATTTTATTTCATATAATGGGAAATCTATAAACATTGGCCCAATTGTAGTGATGAAAATTTTAAAAAATATATATTCGATCTAGTCTCAATATTTTAATTCATATTCACGTTTATTTATAGGTTAGGAAAGTAAGACTCAAAGCTGTTGAAAATTAAAAAACATTGTTTCTTCATTAAACAATAAAAATAAAATTAAATAAGTACACCCACACCACCACCATTAATCAGAACTGACCTTCATCATCTTCTGCATGGAGTGTTTGTCGTGAGCTGATAGATCCCTCAGTCTGACGAGGGTGTCCCTGAGGCGTACGTTCTGTTGCTGCAGCTGGCGGACCTCGTAGCCCGTAGCACCAGTGTCGCTCGCTGCGTAGGGGTGCTCTAGTGAACACGCGACAGTGCTACGCGAGGGCTACTCTCTGTTTGTTATGGGCTCCTAGTACATGCTAACCAGGAATTGAGGATGCTCTATCATGATCTATCTATCTCTCTTTCCGGCTATCTGTCTGCTGTCTGTATGGCTGTTAAATAACTGTATCTGCTATCTCTATCTAACGCACGTTTAAGTAATGCGGCCGTAGCACCTTATATGGTACGTTTCTAAAAAAGACAGATCAGTGTTGCGAGGACTACTCTCTGCTTGCTATGGGCTCCTAGTACATGCTAACCAGGAATCGATTATCTATCTATCTTTCCGGTTATCTGTCTGTATGTGCTATCTCTGCCTAAGATATATTTTAGAGATGCAGCTATTGCTCCTCACATCACGTGGTACGTAACTCTAGTCTCTAATGAAGACGGCCTAGTGCTAAGGTGACTACTCTCCGTTTATTATGGACTCTTAGTAAATGGTATCTATCTGTCTGCTGATGTCTGTCTATAACTGCTATATCTGCTATCTCTGTCTAGGGCACGTTTTAGTAATGCAGCTGTACCAGCTATATGGTACATAGCTCTAATGAAAATAGAACAGAGATACGAAGGCTACTCTCTGGTTATGATATCCTAGTACATTCCAACGGGTGCTAAAGTCTGGTCAGTCTGGGCTGTCTGGTCTGTCTGGTCTGTCTGGTCTGTCTGGTCAGTCTGGTTTGTCTGTCTGTCTAACGATTCCATTGCGAATTCTATGGCAAATGTCGCATCCGATAGTCATATTATTCTCTCTGCTTAAAACAGTGATCGTTTAGATTCTATTTATATTGATATGTTCCTAATACATTTGACGAAACTATTTTATTTTTTATTATGTGACAACACCAACACAATACTAAATTTATAACAAAAAAAAATACTTATAAAACTATTTCTGAAATCATAACCGGCTACATATAAGCTACTATAAGAATACTTCATAGACTATTTTAAATCTATAATGGAGATGAGTGAAAAGACAAAAAAAAAACTAACCTACTAAATAAAATCTAAACTAAATTAAGTTTTATAATACTCTCTAGAAACTCGCATAACAAACAAAAAACATGCACAAATTAGAACATAAGAAAAAAAACATTGTTATTTTTAAATCTAAAACTATTTTTTTCAAACCGTACAATAATACTTGACTGTATACCTACATGCAATAGTTGGTTTTTAATTTCTATAAAATAATAAGTGATATATAAATAAATGAAATAATATATGTAAAATTAAAAAAAAAAACGCATAATATAATATATTTTTTTGTGTTAAGGAAGTGACAGTAAAACTGGTTTAACTCATAATAGGTAACCGACATGGATAGATTTAAACAATTAATTTTAAAAAAACGAAAATAGGTTATATATATATATATATATATATATATATATATATATACTACACAAAATCGATAATATTATTTTAATAAGAAAAAAAAAATAAGAAAAAAAAATGGCTTTAAAAACAAAATTTCATTAAAACTGCGTCAAACTGTTTTCATTACCTTCAATAACCGAGGTTAGTTCTGATGAACAAAAATAGACGATTTAATGTTAGAAAAACCATTTTTTGTAAATTTATTTTTAGATAGCGAACCGATTTTGATGCGATTTGTTAGATCAGAAAATATTGTTATTATTAATTATTTCTTTTACATTTATAAACGATAAATAAACAAAATTGATAATTTTATGATATGATTGTGAAATAGCTAGAGGCTAAGCAAGGAAGTCTTCGGTCAGAAAATTGATGGGTTAATTAATAATAATAAACTACTGACCGAGTTTTATTAACATGAATTAAAATATATGTTCTTAAGCTTACAAATAAGAAAATATAAAGAGATAATCAAAGGTGTAAATATAAGTTTGTTTGGTGTCAGACAAGTTTCAGATCGAAACAAAAAAACTTAGGTTAAATGACTAGACTAATTTGGGGTAAATGATCTCTTAAGTTCAATGATAGTTTTATATACTAACTGTAACGTCACGAGACGTCTAATAGACACTGATGAGAGTTAGACATGATAGAAATACTAACATGGACCATAAAGGATCTGGTAATGTTAAAGCTGACGTCTGTCTATGCCAAAAGAAAAATCCATCAAACACTTACGTATGTTTCCCCCGGCCTCCATCTCCGCCCTCATGAGCTGCAGGTCCAAGGTGGCCTCTTCTAGCTTCTCCCTCGCCTGCTCCAGCTCCAGCTGCAGCGCCTCCGCCCTCTCCTCCGCCATCTCCTTGTCAAGAGCAGCCATCTCGGTCGCCTCCTGCAGGTCTGCAGTCTCGTCGTTGTGCTGTTCCAGTGCCTCCTGAGCCTCCCGTAGCTATAAAGTTACTTAAATTAGATGTCAGCCTATATTAGCTACTAGCATTCCTAGAAAGTTAACTTGCACTTAGTATAATAGAAAGAACTAATAATCAAAAATATTCTCATTCTACTATCTCTCTCTCACTGGACTTATATATGCTGTATAAATATATCTCTCTCCGACTATCCTAACATTACCTCTTGCTTAGCCCTCTGCAGGTCCCTCTGCAGCTGTGCCTGGGATTCCATGATCTTGGCCTTGAATTCATTAGCTTGGTCTAGCTGCAGCCTTACTCGCTCCAGCTCCCGAAGTTTCTCTCTGTCCTCTGACCGACGGACCTTCAAGGTTTCCAGCTTCTCCTTCAGATCTTCCACTTCAGCTTTCAGATTATTTATCTAATAGTGTGGAGAAAATAAATATTGGTCCTCAAAATTATTCCCATTTCAATCAATCAGTTATATTCAGATTTAAAACAACTTTAATATTCAAACTATTTAAATATTCAGATTGTTTGAATATTGGTATGATTTTAATATTTATCTAATATTTATTGATATACCTCCTGCTGTGCTTGTATGTTTGCAAGTTTGTCCTCTACAGCGGTGGCCGGAGAGGTCAGACTCTGACCGGGAGTGAATTGAGGAGTTAGGGTTTCGACGAAGCCTGTCTGTAATATATACAAAATATAATAAATTAATTAAATGTAAAATACTTTCATTGATACAATTTAGCGGCAAGTATACTGAAACTTGGAACTAAAAAATATAAAATATATAAACATATAGAAATGTGAAATGAATAAATAAACTCAACTAACTCCAAGTGTATATTTATGCGGTTACAAACAGACTGATATTCTATATATAAGAAACAACTGACCATTTAATGTATTTTATTTATATCCAACCTCAACAAAAGAAGCTCTTTTTGCCAGATCTGGTGATGTCCCTCTCTCAGTGGTCGGAGACACGAACGACGTCAACGACTGACGGCTGCTGGCTAATGAGGTTCTGGAACTAATAACATAATATATATGTAAATATAATTTACTAATAATAGCAGTATATATCATGTTTTTATTAGATCATTATTTGCATGCGAGAGACCAATAGATGGCGCTGTACTCAAGTTGTACATTATTTTTTTGCTTTAATGTAAAAAATAAATAAATATGGAAATCTGCTAAAAAATAGATGCTGTGATTAAATTACAAAGAATCTATTTTTCAAACACTAAAAGGCTATTTTATAAAATTAAATATTTGTTCATAAAAATATATAAAATGTAGTTTTTTATGAACACAGAAATCTTTGATAGTTCTAAAACAAAAGACAACGAACCCTCTTAAACAGATATACAGTGTACAAGTAAAATACTACAGACAAAAAAGTGCATCAATAGAAAAAGATAACATATTTACCAAAAATATATATGTATAACATTAAAATAAAAAAAGAAAATACCACCCTTTTTAATATTTACACATTATTATAAAAATATTATACAAACTTTATGAAACTTCCAAATACCATAAATATAGCATAATATTTGAGCATTTAATTAACATATTTACAAACAAACTAATAATATAAAACAAAGATAACGAAAAAATAAATAAAATAATATTAAAATATAGCACAATAATTTGGGTTAACTGAAATTATCACGGACAAGAGGAAGTGATGTTACCCCTCAACCTTTTTTACCTTACTTTGTATATAATAATTCTATACAATTACATTAATTAACGATGAAAAGTATAATATTAATATTTAATATGAGAAAATAATTTAAAACATTAATATTAAATAATATGAACAACGATGTTGTTATATTACTTTCAAAAATTTGTATAAAAGTTTGTTTGTTTGTTTATTAGATCCAGGTAAACTCAAACCATAAAGTATTTCCTTGGGCTCTAATCACTACCGCGATCTAGAAGACTACTAACGCCACCTAGTTAGGAACGTATTAACTACCAGGTCGTCTCCAAAGCATAAAAAAAACCCCACCAGGTACTATTAAATTTAAAAAACAAATTAAAGACAATATAATATACACTTTGAAAATAAAGTCTACATTCAAGAATGTACACAAATACTGAAATGTTTGGTACAAAATACACAGTTTTGGATATAATCAAAAAGTTAAAATTTACAAAAAGCAATTATCTGTATAAAAAAAAACAATATCATCAAAGATCATAGAACAATTACAGCTGTTAATTAAAAAATAAAAATAAAGATATTGTGTTAAAAACAAACACGTAATAACACATTTAGCATCAAATAAATAATAATAGAAAATAATATCAATAACACAATCCAGTTCATATCGTTTATTATTCATTAATTCATTATTTTATTCAGTGACGTAATAAAAATTTATGGCTGTCCGACATTTAAAAATATGGCGGGCGACTACCAGGTTTCAAAAAACATATAAATTAAAATCAATGAACGATAATTTTGCAATTGTCAAAGATTTGTCCCCACAGAAAATATTTCTCACTCAACATTTATTTTTTAATTATCATAAAAATATGAGTTTCCACTCTCCTATCTTTATAACAATATTTCATTATCCAATCTAGGGCGTTACTTGAATTTAAAACTATTTGAATAGAATTTAATAAAAAATAGATAGTGTCGCTTAAATTGTAAAGTAAAATGGGCGCATAAGTCTCCACCAATCAGATAAGAATACTAGCTCAATCGACAGCCTTTTCACAATGCAATTTTCGTACCCTAGTTGACCTAGCACTTAGAATAAATATAAATTGAATAACGATATATTTTCTTTAGTCTTATCCTACAGCATTGGTTCAAACGCTATTAGAACGCTATTGGAGCGATGAACAGTATTCCTGTCAAAGCAGCTTTGATGAGTCCTGCCCAAGTTCAAGTTTATATTTTTTTTTTCTCCATTTGTATAAAAAATTTTAGTATGCAAAATTGTATACCTTTATGAAATGGCCGCCTTACTTATAAATTCGCTGATAGTTCTATGATCTTAAATACTTTCTTACAATACAGGTTACCTGGACATCGACAAGCTTCCCGTCTTCGTCTGCGCCGGCGACGCCTTTCTCCGCACCCTTGTTAGATTATTTAATTAATTTTAATTGTTATTAACATATTATTAACCACATAAATTATAAAAACTTTTTTATATTATATTGTAGTTATTTGCTCATGTATAAAGTTTTTGTTTTACATTTTCAAATTTTTTATTAGAGTTATAATCTAAAAGTTTTATGTAGACGAATTACATTTAAAAAATAAGAGACATATTAAGAGATTGTCTTCTTTATCTTATTCAGATAAAAGTTACAAAAAATATATATTTTTTTTAATTGAAAATTCCTGGCAATTATGGATATTATGAAGTATTATAGTAGCTTCGTCTGTGGGTTACAACATTGAGCTTAAGCGACAAATGCAAATATTTAATCATTAGTATTAAACATTTAACAATAACATTTTTATCATTAAAAAATTATCTATTAAAGTGAAGATATCGCTAGACAAAAAAATCTACTGGCCACTTAAAACTATTTTAACATGTCTATATAAAAAACCTGGCCATTTACTATATAAAAAACAAACTAGCGACATCTTTAAAAAACAAAGCATACAGTGCATGGCTAAGCGAGTGCTGCTACGTGGCTAGTACTTACGTAGTTGGTCTAGATCTCTGGGCCACTGTTATACTAGCAAAAGAAATATTATCAGTTAGGATGAGATAATGGACATTTTTAGTGATAAATGTACTTGTCAAGAAAAATAAACTTTAAACCTGCACTCAATACATTATTTAAAAAAAATATTATATTAATATTTTTTTTCATATTGTTATTACAATAACTCTTTATATTAATTTAGAGAAATAAAAGAAACAAAATATATTTTAAATGTGGATGTTATGATGAAGTTTAGTAAAATAATAATATTAAAAAATTACTCATAATCTAAAAGCTAATATGTTAAGTAACTGATAGTTATTTGTGTGTCTTAAAATAAATTTATTTAATAAAGAAACTTTCTTATAACTGAAATTGATTAAAAAATACAACTAAAGAGAACACAGATTTATGACAAAATGCTAAAAGAGTTCTATCTCTTTTTGTCACCTGCACATGTAAGTAAGAGATAGCAACATCTTAAAAACTAAAAAAAAGTCAAATTCTACCTCCTATAGACTGAAAAAACAATATATTAACAAAAACATACAAAAAATATCACATCTAGCTTGCTAAATAGTAATTCTATTTTAAGATTTAAATCTTCTGACATTTATAACCTAGGTCTAAAATATTAGGTTTAAGATCTTTTAGACCTAAAACTAAGCATATTCCAATTAACTGTAAATAGTTCTTTGTATGTATATAGTTCCTCTGTCCAGTTAAAAAAATTAATAAACCATTTACTTTCAAGTTATGCTGTTCTTATGATTCAATTATTTTTAGCTATCAATGGCAAAAATAAGGATGAAAAATGCTTTATTAAATTAAACCTAAAAAGGTTTTATTTTTATGTTTTATTTCAAGGTATTTTGTAATATAAGTGAGATCTTTAAGGTGGTTTAGAGGAACACAAAGTTTACTTATGTTTATTTGTAGTATACATTGCTGAAATTGCTGAAGTTGTATCCAAAATATGAAACTATTGTATAAAAGTCCTATAAATTATCTAAATATCTATATTTTTAATGAACATGTTACAAGCCATTCTGTCCTGTTGTCACACTATACCAAGTAAACTATGTAATAAATACCTGCTGAGTCTTCTACTCGGCTTGGACTCCTCGGTGGAGGTGGTCATGGAGGTTTCCATTGGATTATCTTCAGCATCTAACAGCTGGATCTGAGTCTGACGCACAAACACTCCATAGTTCTCCTCGCACTGGAAAATGGAAACGTGTTTTTAGTATTGTTTAGATTTTAATAATATTAACAAGTTTCAACAAATATTTCATGTTAAATTTTACATATGGTAGCTCAAATGTTAGAGCAACTGGATGGTTCCCCAGAGGTCAAAAATAAGTAAATAAAATAAGCTGCACTATTAAGATACAAAATCAAGCATATTAAATTAAAATAATAATTTAACTTTTAGAGGATATTGTTTTTGTATAATCGATGGTAATGTTTTTTATAATATGTACATGGAATGACAAGTATGATAATTACTATAAACAAAAAATAACATTATTATCAAATTACTCGGAAGTATGCATGTCCTCGGAGGGTGCCGTTGTTTTTTCCTTTAGGTTCGTCCAAAATAATGCCGATCCATTTTCCCGATGCGAATGTAGGGTGCCCGACGTAGGCAATTTTGCCTTTTACTTCTTTCCCTGTTACTATTACGCGCTGACCTATCGTCAGATGCTTATCCGACATATTTAGACCTTATATCCAAACGCTAAAATGAAATGTATCCTCATTAGGAAATGGGCAAAAACATCAATACTTTTTGGTGCACTTGCCAATACCTTAAATATAATATGATGTAAATACAATACAATCTCTGAGAATATAGTCTTTGCCTCACTATTTTAAAGGAATGATACCCAGAAACATAACAGAAGATTAAGCCTTTGAATCTTCTATGATCATAGATATTATGAAAAGTTAAAGTTACTTTATTATTTCATGATTTCTCTGTATTGAACATCACAAATGAAATGCAAACGTCAATGTGACAAATGAAATCATCAGAGTGACTCATTACACGCATATTTTTTTATAGTATTTTATATAAGAAAGGCATTGTCAGAATAAATATATATATTTAAACAATATTACATTTTTAAAAAGGCAGTATTAGAAATTCATCTACTTCTAAATAATTAAGTAACTTTGAAGGATAATGCGAGTAAAAGCTATTTATATGCGACTAAAAGGACAAAATTTAGGGGAAACTCGAGATGCTATTATATATTACATATCATTAAAACATTATATTGTAAGTTTGAAATATAAAAAAATAAGAAAACAACATATTTTCTAAAAATTTGATTCCTACATTTTGACTAAAAGAATTCCGGTAAAATGCCGATGGTTTAATATTAAATTCATGCGATTGCGACATTCAAAATGAGGTTACAAAATAATGACGACACATTGATATAATCACTTGATCGTAAATTCATACGAACACAAACTTAAGCCATGCTTAGTCATTGATGATTATTTAGAAAAATCATTGATTTTGTTAAAAAATACCTATCCCCTTGCTTGCAATCTGGATAATAAAAAAACTAGTCTTGCCATACACCGGAGACTGATCGAGCTGGAGTGGTGCATATAATTGGCACGCCACCCTGAAAGTCCTTCTAAACAAATAACTTTTTACACGAAAAAGGGGCCCAAAATTAAGAACAACAAGAAAGTACATTCAGTTTTTTTAATAAGTTTGAACGATCTCATGTTACGAATTTTTACTCTTTTTTCTGGCCTTTGGGGTTGTTCCATGAACCCTGTGCTGCTCGTTATGTCGCCATCATAGCGTCGACAATTATTGAACGTGAATCAAAAAGTTAAAATTTAAATTGATTAAATAATGCGCACTTTACTCGAGTACATATACCTATGTATATCCATATACAAATTAAAAAAGCTTTTCTCCTAGTTTCGAAGCAATAGTCGTCACTCGCTCAGTCCAAAAGCTAGACGATAGACGATAAGTCTAGTTTCGAAGCAATTGCTTCCGCTGTCTTCGCTTACTCAGTCAATAAAAGATTTTTTTGTTTAAAATAATAGTGGGTAAGAATGATATACTTAGTGCATACAAATATTCTAATAAAACTAGCTATTGTTGTTAGCTATTGTATAGCTGTTATATATATTTGTTTCCTGGTATGGTACTCAACCAACAAAACATTGCCGGCGTTTCCATTTTGTTACGATATTTTTATAATACTTATATTTATTTGCCGCAGATAACATTTAGTTATAGTTTTCCCAATTTTCCATTCATACCATTATTAATTAATAAATATAGCATGTTACGCCGTAAAACGTCCGTGTAGATTTCGATGAAATTTGGATCGATTGATTGCCCATATTAAAGCAACTTGTCGACACATTGTAATATATTATTGTGAATTACAATAACATATAAATATAAGAACATTAAAGCATAAAACAAAAAGAACATTTAAACTCAGCCAAATGTATCATCATCCTTAATTATTTGAAACGTAATGTTTATCATCTCACAACATGTACATTATAAAGTTTCTAAATAAATCCAAAATCAGACATATTATCCTTTCTCTACAATAACAATTATGATAATTTTAATTTCGACTAATAAACAGGCAATGCGCGCCAGCACCGTATATTTTCCAATGCATTGCACCATTGTGACTTGGCCGCATTGCCACAGAATAACTTAGGATTTATAATTTGTAGTTTCCATTGCTATTACATAGGTTAAAATGTTGATCTCACTAACTCTCGAAGAATTTAGGATAATCTACATACAATTTTATTACTATTTTCCTTCTATTAAGCAATGGTGATAAATGCTTGTCAGTCACCACAGAGACAGTCACAAGCATTTACTTTGAAATTAACAATAAGGATAATTTTAAGTCTATGAATAAAGTATCTCAAAACTAACAAGACAACTTTGTAATAATTATTTATGAGCGACTACAGTTTAAGAACACTAGTTAAACGGATTGCAAAAGGATTATTGAGGCTAGGAATGAATGGTTAGATACAGTTATATTATTATACGGACCCCTTTTAGAACTCAAAACCGGCCAGTCCTGAATCCTGGTCGACTTCAAAAGATACATAGTCAGTTAGTAACATTAACTAAATGCTACTTAACGTATAAAACTTTAAATAAAACAATTGATTTCAAATCTATAAATTTATTGTTTGATTGATATTCGTTGCAGTTGTTACATTAGTTTTAACTATGGTTTACTAGATTTAAGATATGTTTAAGAAGTCTTTATTTGGTTTCGTAAATAAATAATACAAACTATGAGTTTTTAGTTAATAATATATCATGTTATGAAACAAATGACCTCAGCATCGTATTAGAATTTAATTATGACTCATAACCGAGTAAACTTCCTTACCGATTTTATTCTCTCCAATAGGGGCAATACATTTATCATGTTTATTTAATTAGATAGCTATACTCATTATTCTAGATAAGTGGCCTCGCTAGTATACAAGGTCTTAGTTTAGTTCCTGTTTGTTTTTAGGTTTTCTAGTTCTAGTTCTATGTTAAGTTCAGTGTTTGAATAACAACACATTGTAAACATATCATTTATCATATTTTATTGTTTATTTGCAGCTAACAACAATGGGCATTCTTAATTTAACACGTGATAGATAACTTGTCGCGTGTTGTAAGGAGGAATTCTGCAACGCCTTCATCTACTTTCACTATATTATTTAATGTCCCGTTAGGCGCGCCACCGCGACACTCATACAAAAATATAAAAATAAAAGGCACTCGTACAAAAACATGTTTTAATAATTGAGACACATCATATTATTACAGCAATTTATAATTATGTCGTATAAAACAAAAATGATTATTGACTATTTCGTTCGGCGTTAATTGCAACTAAAGCTGTCCGATAGAGACGGCGTCGATATTCAAAAATACATTTATATTACAATACGGGAGACAGCAAGGCACAGGGTGCGGGAGGCCGGTCGGCCTCAATACGATCTGTAAACATCGGTACTTTCTAAATACATATTCGATAGGGTTATAATAACGCGCACGCTCTCATAATATTAGAACTATGATGATGTCACATTAGAGGACATGTTATGCTGATGTTGTTCGCCTTAGAACCCGTGAACTTTGAGTTGTTCGGGTTTCACTAAGCCCGACTTAGTGAGCCACTGACAAATGTTCTCGCGCTGGTCGCCTTGCAGTTGCAGCACCTCGCCGTACTCGGAGTGCTCCACAACCGTTCCGTTGCACGCAAACTCCTTCTTGCATGCCCGCACGATCTTTTTCAGGTCATATTCCGATGAGAGGCCTTGCACCGTTGTTAGCGTTTTACGCCCGTTTCGTTGCTGGATACGGACATGGACTAATCCATCTTGAACGTCGTCTTCCGAGCTTTTGATAGCATCGGCGAATGGGTCGAATGTGTTGAGATTCTGGATGGACATACGATTGAACGTCGCTTCTCTTTGTTCTAATAAAACTCTGCGATACGACGCACGAATATTATAAATGTCACTGATAATGCTCAGTTCACGCACGATGTCAATGCAATGACCAATTTACGCAAAATCCAAAATGTAATGGCGGATGATATGGCGACTGGACCAAAAAATGAGATTGTCACGCGGAGGCGGAAATAATTATCGATCTACCATAGACAAGCACAGTTGACTTTTTTTTAAATAGGGCAGTGTATACACTATTATAAGTACCGGTTTATTCTAGTACTAACCCTTAAGCTTTGCATATAATTTTGGAACATAATCATCATATTTAGCTAGATAAAAGTTACCAGCCACTGGTGGCCCCAATTTATATTGCTGGGAAAATTTATTAATTGAAAATTTTCCTCTCTTATCTCCAGAGTTATTGGGTAGTTTTGGCATTTTAGAAAAGTCACATTTCTCTAGCTGTTTGTAAACTAAAAATACGTAGCGATGAAGCCCTGTTCCCTTCGGGGGTCCGGCTCCAATGTAATCAGATAGGACTTCTCCTTTATTAATATCACCACCATAAATATTTCCAATAAGCCAATGGTGCCACTCTCTAAATTTGGGATTTTCACGACTTGGTGCATCAGGATCTACCATTGCCAAAGTGTAATATTCAGTATCTTTAGCTGCAAATTTAACAACAGGTTTGTCTTTTACTTGTGTTGGAGTCAATTCTTTGCCTATTGTAACAGTTACTCCGTTTGGATATTGAATGTTTAATAATTCCGTGGGTGCACTGTTCAATACATCTGGTACAATGCATTGCTGTTTGAATATACTTTGTATATCCGACATTTTGGACGCAATTGGACCTTGACCACAAGATATAATAAAAAAAAATAAAGATTAGAGTACGTATATTTTAAACGTTTTCAACAGAAATTAATATTCGATTTTAATTGTCATAAATAACAATGGTTGCTAAGAAACTTATGGCGTGTGTACACTTTATAAAAAAATGTTTCATAAATTAAATGTTGTGATAGTAAAACATTTTAATTAATAAAACTACAGTTGATGCCTTTTTTCAAAACATTTTAATTGTAACTTCCAGCTTGCATTATCGGTTTATTACCTGGTGCCACAGTCAAAGTGCTGCACCATAGATATTTGAAGTCTTTAAAGAGTACTCTGTACATTAAAGTATCAGTTAAACTTTGTTTCTTTCTATGTGCAAGTAAAATGTTAATATTAAATACCATATTTAGATTACAGTATGAAATTATGGACCTGTTTTAATTTATACTTATAACATTTAAAGACAATAAATATAAAATATTATGTATATTAATTACCATGAATGAATTAAATGAATTAATTTACTATTGTATCCATAATATTATTTTTTAGTTTTGGATATTTTTGCTGATCATTCATTCCAATTATCTAAATGTTTAATCAAAACTTAAAAGAAAAAATATGTTATTGTGTTAAGTACACTCATAATAATACATAAGTTTTTGATATATTACATATAAAATCATTATCTATACTAATAAATGAACTAATAGGGAAATAAAACAAAATCTTTAAATATCCATTTTATTTTTGGCACTTTTGAGCATAGCTTCCGCAGTTAGAGGTTTGCGGAGTTTGTTACTCACTTTATCAGCTTTCAGTTGAGACACCACCATTTGTGAATTTTTTACATTCTTTAGTAAGTTGTTGATTCGTTGGCCCATTTTAAGAACCTCGTCACTAAATGTATCAATGTCTTTAGTCATATCTTCAATGTTTATAATTGGTGGTGGATTTTTGGGTTTAAAACGGTAGTTTGTTATTGTCTCTAGCTGAAGGTTAAGTATTTTGTTCTCCATTAGGGATGTTTTCTGTTCATAATCAATACACATTCTTCCAAATCGTTTCCTAGACTCCACTACAACATTCATTAGATGCTCACATTGCTCTTCCAGAGTCATCTCTTTGGTATCTGTTATAATAGTATAATTCAGTGCTTGTTATAATAGTATAATTCAGTGTCTGTTATATTAATAAAACTGTTTAAATACTAAATTAAGGCCCTTAAATATGGACTGATATCTTATTCAATCCCTTGATATTTTGTTGATTATTATGAAACTGAAGGTTATTGACTTAGTTTATCTCTTTCCAAATTAAAGATATGGTAACTTACCCATAGTTAAATTTAAAAGACCATTTTACAAGTAAATAATTTGTTCTAACTTTATTTTCCTTTTAATAAGTTACTAATTATCTTTTCATAAACATTTACTTTCAAATACAAACAAGTTTGAAATATAAACGGACGCTAAGTTTTGACAGAGGGCAATGACTTTATAGATACATAATACAGATAATATAGTTTTAAGTAATTCTTAGGTGTAGACCACATTAATGGTTGTTATTAACATAAAACTTATCATTATACCTTATACATTCACGAAACGATATCATTATACATTCACGAAACTAAAGAGATTTTCCCGTATTAAAAAATGAAAAGTCAGTAATTTCGTATTTCATAATTTATTAGTATAGTTATTAATTCAAGTGAAACTATCATCTATTTTAGTATATTAATTTTTAAAGCCCCTCCATTTCCAATACCTCACGACAAGCAAATAAAGTGAATATAAAAATCTAATTTAGTTGCATGTGTAAATTTTACATCACGGTGTAACAATGTTGACAGAGGTTTTTACCATTCTCATGAATTCTTGAACTGATATCTGCAAAAATATGGTATGTATATAATAATGGTCTTATATAATAATCACACTATGGTCGATAGTGTTAAAAGTTAAAAAAAATAACATACATATCCATCATAATCTTTATCAGCATCGTCAACCATTTCTTCGATTTCCTCATCAGTCAAGTATGTTCCCAGAATTTCAGTCACACGTTTTATGTTCTCAGCACTAATGAAGCCTGTTAACGATGATGTTATAATAATTTAATTATTTCATTAATATTGTTAATTTACTTTACAAATACAATGTTTGAATTTTTTTGCCATCACTTATGCAATTTATTTAGATTTTCCTAAATATTCGAACCTAGCTTATTATAGTAACTTTAAGAAATATGTTGCTATTTTAAAAGGTTATGAATAAAAAATATTTTGTTTTATATATTGTTAGATTATCGAGAAAGTAACGTTTTTATATACCTGTATCATTCATATCAAATAATCGAAAACTCTTCATTATGCCCCCGTCGCTGTCCAGAGACATTACTTTTCTCATAATAGCAGTTTCAAAATTTTGAAAACTTAACTTTCCAGTCTGTCCTTTGTCCACCGCGTTAATCATTTTTTGTAATTCTTCTTTAGTGGGTTCGTATCCTAATCAAATGTAAAAGATTTCGGATAAAAATGTAAAAGATCGGGTATTTTTGGAGCGGAAGTTGATGTGTAAAATAGTAAAGTCTTACCCAATGCTTTTATAGCGACTCGAAAGTCTTCGGCTTTGATCTTCCCTTCTCCATTGTAATCAAGTAAATTGAATGCTTTTTGAAGATCACTCTTCTGTAATTCATAATATTTGTTAAATGTATTTCAATCTTTAAATAATTCTACAGTTTTTAATTTTTAATTATTAGATGAATTTTATATAAATTAGATATGTATTTCAATTAGTTTCAACAATAATTTTATCTCTCTAAAATATAAAGCATGTTATAATTTTTGTATATTGAGACCTGTTCATCAGTTAAAATGAAGCGAGCCTCCAATGATTTCGGTTCAATAAATGTTTTTAATTCTTCTATATCTTTTTCTGAAAAAATTGCTGTAACTGATAAATCTTCTGTTGCATTGTCCATTTTATTTTAATATTATAATCAATTTGCACATTAGATACGAATAGTTATATTATTGATCAAACAAACCATCTCATAGTGATCTAAGAAACCATCTCGATTATTATATCGAACACAGCTTAAAAAAAAAACTACATTATACCGTGCGATGAAAATAATGTACATGAAAATAACCTGTTCATTGGTAAATACGAGTGTAGCGCAAACAGTTTTTTCTGGTTTTTCCTCTTCTATTTCGATATCCACCTCAGGTTCTTCGATTAGTACTTCTTCATGCATTATCACAGACAAATATGTTTAATATTTCTAGAAAATAAGCAAACCTGTTTAAGATATTAAGGAGCTTCAGACAATATTACATGTAAAAGGTTTCAAATATATATTATTTATCATATTTGTATAAAAATATACATTTGAAATCTTTATATTATCCAGCCAGCCAGGATTAATTTTGTACATATATTCTGCCATGTACACTTAGTTCAAAATAAATAAAATTACTTTTTATACATTGCAACACTATTTACCCGCCAAGCGCCATATTTTGTTTAGTAGACATTTTGAGGTTAAAAGAATCTTAAATAGACGCTTATATTTTAGTTTTAAGTTAAATAATAGCAATTAGCAAATATGAAGCTAGTGAGATTCTTAATGAAACTGAGTCATGAGACCGTAACAATTGAGCTTAAGAACGGCAGTGTCGTTCACGGAACTATCACCGGCGTTGATGTTGCTATGAACACACACTTAAAGGCAGTTAAAGTAACACTAAAAAATAAGGAAGAATTGCAATTGGAGACTCTCAGTATACGGGGAAACAATATCAGATATTTCCTCCTTCCTGACAGTTTACCCTTGGAGACGCTATTGATAGATGATGCTCCGAAAGGAAAGGGTAAACGCGAAGGATTCGCTCGAGGTGGAACAAGAGGTGGAAGAGGCAGAGGCAGAGGTGGCCGTGGAGGTCCCAGAGGCGGGCGTGGGGGACGAGGACGAGGCCGTCGATAATTCCAGTGTTAATTAGGTCTTAATTGTAATTTGTGATTATATATTTGTAATACCTGCAAGTGTTTTATTTTAAAGAAGTGATACTCTTTACAAAGTTGTGTATTACAATGTGTAAGGTAATTTTTGTCTTAATATACATTACTTTGTAAAAAAATATACATATCTTTCATTTCTTCTAGAATATGTAAAAAAAAATGTTATTATGAATGAAGATAATTTTGTATCAGATGGCAAAACATATGGTCCTGAATGGTTTGTTACAGTGAGTTTTGCTACTATTACACTTCCTAAACTGTTTGCTGCGGCTAGTTATTTCATTGCATGTAATGTCTTCTATTTTACATAACAGCTATTGATTTTGCTCTAATATCCTGTTTGTGGTGTCCTGAATTTGTAATGTGTGTTACATTGCTTGGATATAGTATATGTGAAAGTCTATTTATACTGACTTTAATAAATAATAAGCTGTATCTAATAGCTGTATAAGTTGGTTGTATCTATTTTTGTATTTATAATTTAAACTAGCAATTATTTGATGCCTAAAAATTATGCAGTATTTTAAAAATATAGAAAAATATATTATTTTTTAAAACACCTTCTTTTTAAAGAGTGTCAAAAGGAAGATCATTTTTTTCATTAACTTGACATATTTTGTGTGTCACATTATAAGTCAATTATACTGATCAAAATATGTAAAATTTTTAGTATTTTAAAAACTAATATAAAAATACAAAAAAGAACAGTGGTTAAAGGTGATACATTTTTAATTATTTTAGTTAGGTATTTATTTTGATTTAACTTTCATTTTAAAACTGTATTAGAACAAATCTAAAGGTGTTCTAAGTAACCAGAAGATGCGTTGAAGAAGAAGTACATTGATAAATTTTGTAGAAATAATATTTACATTTGGGTGATTCTACAAAATATCATTGTGCGTAAAAGCGATTTACTTCACGTTCATGTGAAATATTATTTCTCAATTATTAAGGAATGATTCTATATCTATCATGTGATTATTTCGATTCGGTAGTGGTCTTAGAATGACGCATTACAGTATCCAGTAGCATCATCCCCAAAAGCAACATGTCCCTGTCATGTGTCAGTTGGTAGAAATATTCAGATAGCATAAAGCTTGTGGAAAGCTAATGAATCTCAGAACATTAAAGCTAAAAGATATCCTTTCCAACTTTCATGTAATATGTTAATCATTTCATGTTCTGTCATATCTGAAATCTTCATTTAAATGTATAATCAGGATAAAAACAACATTTTATGTCAGAATGTATCATTTGAGATGTATATTTATTGCCTTTGTAGGTGCATAATCAATCAACAATTTACTTGAAAATAAATTACCCATGTTACCTTGATATGACAACATACAATAGCTTGTTAGCAGCATTGTCTATGGTGCATGTAATTATCGAATTAAACAGATATATACATTGCATTTATCTAGATTAAGTTTTACAATAGTGCCAAGCAAGCAATTATGAAATTATTGTGGTCGAGTCATCCATATAAAGTGGAATATAATTAGGTTAATATTAATTTACTTGAATAAATCCCTTGAATTAATTTTAATAATGTATATATTTGCAGAACCCACTTGGCTGCCATACTTACTTGGTGGTTGTTAATGCTTATATAACATTGAATTTTTTGTGTAGGGTTCCTCATTTTGTAAACTATTTAAATCATACGAAAATAGTATACATGTAAGGTACATAAATAATTATACAAATAATTTGTACGCTCGCCCAGAGCATCGAATCCGCGACCTGTCAATTGAAAGACGAGCATTAACCCATAACGTCAACTTTGTTATTGCGAAATTCATACAATATAACTGACATTCCAGAAGTCCTTCAAAGTAACAATAAGAAGTAAAGTTTAGAAGTCATATCATAATAAATTCGAAATAAGTACGTAGTTAGTTATTAATCATAATAGTCATAAATCAATACACTGGAAATTTCAAAGTTGCTTACGATGTTTGTGAGATGTTTTTTTATTTCAGAACCTTTATACGTTTAGTACTGAAATCATTCATCTGGAATACCATGTTCTAATGTTTTAAATAAATATCAATATAAATTAGTTTTAAAACTATTATAAGCAGTATTTTTTTAGATTTTCATGAGTAGTACAAGTTAAAAACAGACAATTTTTAACGGATTAAACTTGTGTATTAAACCCGACATTTCGAATGCTTTGCAGCAATTGCATTTAGAGGAAGATGTGACGTAGCTAATAGTACGAGATCCGGCTTCATGGATCTACAGGTATCTGTTTATTTGATTAAACTTAATTTTTATGAATGATAATTGTTAGTAGAAAAGAAAGTGATTAATGTTTTTCAATAAAACATGATTTCATCTTCAGTTTCCTGTATTAATTAAATTTCCTCAAAAATTGTTATTTTACAGATGAAAAACTAGAATAAAAGTATAATTTAATTATATTCCATGATATTTTCTTCACAACCCAAAGTAGCGAGCGCATTCTGTCTCTCTTTCTTACATCATCCAGAGTGGAAGACATGAATTCAAATGATGGCAACCTCTACTTGCGGCATGTATTTTAGAGGCAATCCTGTGTTTTCGTGTCTAGAAATGTATAAACTATAATTTCATATATAATTCAACTAAAAAACACGTAAGTGTGAATAATGGACAATAATATACCTGTTTACACCTGGCAGCCCATAGATTGCGGCCGACTGAGAGCTGGCAACCATTGTTATTTCTATTTCTCCCATCATTTTTTTTTAAATGACGTTGGATTTACTTAAAAAACATAAACATGCGATTTAAAAAAAAACTAATTATAAAATATTTAATTAAAGGTGATTGCGGCCAAATGTTGATAGGTAACCCTGCTGTACTCTATTCTACTAATTATCATTCATAAAAATTAAGTATCATCAAATAAACAGATACCTGCAGCCGGATCTTCGATTATAAAGAAAGGTGTTAATTGAGTCAAAGCGGGTTAAAACCGTTATAAACAATTATAAGTATCGAATAATTAAACGCGTGTATTTATTCATATGTATTGAATTGAGATTGTCTATAATTTTTTTAAAGATTCTCTTAGAAAAGTAAAAATAATATTAATTTAAGACCCGTAAAACTCTTGGTAAAGTTAAGGTTTTCAATTGTTATTAGAATAAAATGCTGTATTTCTTTTAATTCATACAAACATTAAAATATGACTAGTTTATTACAGATTGAAGTTTAATATTAACATTATCTAATGATCCTTAAATCTAATCGCAATATAGTGGATATACTTTTGGATATAATGGACAGAGGACCCAGGCCTATGAAGAACTTGAAAGTCATCGAGGTCTGTTTATTACTAGCATTACTAGCTTTAGCTCCTGGATTCGTACGCAAAGTTCGCGAATATTTGAACTCAGTTTCGTATTTCCAGATGTTATTGATAACAAATATGTCCTTTATATTATTTTAATAGCGAGGCCAGTAATTAAAATATATTTAAGAGGTATTGCAGCTAATTTCTCACTTAAACCAATTATATTTAAAATCTAAAAAGTAGTGACGAGTCCGTAACTAGTAATATATTTTTTAAATAACAAAAGCATCCAAACAGCCTGCCATCTTAATTAAATATAATAATACAAATTGTTTATGTTTGTGAGTTTGATAATAGAAGAAAATCCATGAATCTATACATTCTATATCAAAATATTTTTATCAGTATTCAGGACGATCTTTCAGATACAGGATGAATGGCTTTTCGTGAATCACAATTTTGATATTTGTAAGTGGGTGGCATCAAATAGAAATTGTTAATACTGAATAATATATTTTTTTAGAAAAATCGTAATTGTGTGGATCAGTTCTGGGACGCTCACCAGGCGGAGTATGAAGCACGTGGGAAACTGAGCAAGGATGATATAGAGAGAGTGAACCAGCATCACTTGACTTATCCCAGGCTGGACGTAGAGTTGGCCAAAAGGAAATCGTTGTCTAAGGTGAGTTGGCCTCGTAGCGCTTATGCGTTGCTCTTTCATTACTCATACAATCTACAGTGCACTACTAGACCCCAAAGATACGAGTAAGTCTCCACCAAGCAGATGTGAGCACTAACTCACTAACCTAACCTAACACTTGGTATATCGGATAACAAAACAGCTGCTTAACCACCATTGCTGTCTGAATAGTTTAGGATTAATATACATTTAGTAGCGATATTTTAGTATATTTCAGTAGCGATATATTTTCGTAAATTCGTCTTTTGAAAATGTTTTGTAATATTAAATAAATGAAAATTATTAATGTGTAATGTAAATATATGTATATATATAATGTCTCAGGTAAGAACGAATGACAGGACGCCTAGGAATGAAAGCTCTAGACGTCCATATGCTGCAGAGTGCGCTGCGTGTATGAAAATACGGCGTGTGCGTCAATTACAAAAGAATACATTAAAACCCAAGTACAGACAAAGAAAAATGAATGGTAAAACTAGATCCAGTGACATTCAGTCAAGAGGACGGAAAACTAGATATAGAGCTCAGAAAAGAATAAAAAGTCGTTTACTGAAAACGATTTCCGTAAACAAAATGTCAAGATGCCGATGTTGTTACGTTCGTGTCAAACACAAAAGTGTGGGAAGCAATATGTCTACAGTTTTAAATTTAGAACCGAAAAATAGCAAAAAATCTGATGATAAACCCCAGGAAGGAATGAGTTCCAGGTCTAGAATAGCTAATGACTGGTCCAAGGCACGAATGATTTCCAGGGAAAGGATAGATAACATATTGCCCAATGAACAAATGAATGATTTGAAAAGTGACGAAGGAAGAAGTGGAAAGAGTTCTATTAAAACATTGAAAAATCCTGACACAAGTATTGCGTCTATGAGCAGTTTTAACACTTACGCGTCTTTAGACCAAGAACCAATGGTTAATATGGAACTTTAAGTCTGCACTACACCTGGGCATAATTTCGTCTCACACTTGTTTGTTCAAGGAGGTTAAACATATTTATTGTTAATTGTCCACAATAGACTATTATTATAACTGACCTTAAGATATAAATCTTCGTATAAAATTCATATTTTACTGTTTTAGTGGTGTTATTATTTATACAATTTGGTGTTATTGTATATACAAAATGGTAATATTTAAATATTATTGATGTTTTTAAATAAAAATCCTACTCAAAAATGCACACCCTATGAGACATAGATAAAGATTGATTGAAAAGTCCCGAGTTCATGAAAATTCCTTCGTCAAATCAATTCATAGAAAAAACAGATTTTTTTATTTTCCTGCTGTGTACGGAAGTGAATTAATTATCTCTATCTCACAGGATCAAGCTGGTCGTTCTATAATCTCGACGGTATAGCGTCAAAAAGTTGGAGTAGGGGAAAATTTAATACTGTCCAGTTTAGTCCTAAAAGATACGTTTGTGATTTTCAAATTCATTTTGTAATCTCTCCTCGATGCTTCACTACGTTTTTGAATACTTGCTCGACTAAATGACTTATTAAAATATCAATTCTTGGATTTAAATGCTTAAGTAAACGTTCTATACATTTTCCAAGGTATAATATCATTCAATCTAGTGACAGTTTCTGAGTTATACATGGAACATATTTCAAAAACATTTCCTATCGAAAATAGATGCTGAATAAGTTTTCATCCATTTAGATTCTTTTAAGGAAGATTCAAGGATGTTTTTTTTTAATTCAAGGATGTTATTTTGTGTTCTCAAATACAGCCAAAATGCGGTCTTGAGTTCGTGACGAGTTCGCGATCGTTGTGTTCAACGACGAAAGTCCGGGATGCGCATCCCATTTGTAATAACAATTCTTCAAACTTCCTTTGGATAAAATATTCATTTTACCAATATATTTTTGTAAATATTTTGCGTCCCTTAGAAGAATTCGGATACACATATGTTAATGAACTATTTTATTGAACACTATCTGTGTCCTCGTCCGCAAGGACTTTAGGACACAGAGCTCATAAGAAACTCCTTCGCTCGAGCTTCGTTTGGTCATCTTTAATTTTAAAATTGCTCTCCACGAAAAGCCCTATTATTATTTCAAGTGTATAATATAATATAGCTTAGATCCAACCTAAAAGCTATTTCTAAATATCGGTTAAGATATTTTAAAAATCGGATTAGCTACTTTGAAGATCACCTCTAACAAATAAAATATATGATACAGATATCGATAAGCTAGCGACAGAAACTCATCGGGTTGAATAATGTTATTTTTTAAGCCATACTTACATGTACACAAACGTAACTTAGTTACTATTTTAGATTTGTTTAAGTGGGTACTTATAATACTAATTCTAGGAACACTACATAAACAAGAGTTCAGGAATATGATATAGGTATACCTTTTTCAGTATCCAGTTCGTAGATTCAAAGTCTGATAACAATTTTTCATTCGTTTTATAGCAACAACATCAATATATATAGAAATATATTAAATACGAAGCCATTTAACATTTAAATTATTTATTACAAGGCAAATAAAATCTCATTCAAACAGGTATTTTGAAATAGGTTGGTTTACCTTGCTTTATTATAAACTAATTTGCCTCGACGCATCAGTGTGTGCTGCGCTCCGACTTAACAAGTTGGCATTGAAGGAGCCCGCAAAAAGGCGGGCTTTTTGACAAGAACAGATTATATGTTTTTATTTTATGTTAAGAGTTTTTGATTTTTTTTTGTGATATTTAATTAAAAATGTATAAAATAAAAGTTTTTATTGTGTTCTGTGTGTGTTTTCCGCTGGTTCAATTGCAAGGTTCAGGAGCGGAAGGAAACTGTAAGTTAATTAAAAATCACTTAGATTATATTTTTTTAATATATACACAAAAATCAAACGACACTATTTTTATTTTTTTCTTTAGTTATTTGTATATCATATTATACATATAACTAAATTGTTTACATTATATAGGTTTGAAGCTCGCTTCTTTGTCTATTTCGTGATCTATTTATTATGTTGGGTATGTTGTAAGGACCTATGAAGGTTTTTCTTCGACAGTTCCTTTCCTGGGCAATTTACAATATATTAAAACTGAAATTCATAACAATGGGCCAATGACTTACAATTACAAGGCCGTGTTAGTTATATAAGCAAAAAAACAAGGAAGCAACATTTTATTTCGCTGTTGTCTAAAAACTTATCTAAATGCAATCAAATATTTTATTAAAAAAAATAAAAAACTTACAAATAAATGATATTGTTTTTACTATGATTTTAATAATAGTCTAGCAAAAAAATTCCCACTCACGTATAAATTTATTCGATAGTTAAATATTAGGTAAGTGTTATTAAAATGTAATGTCGATAAAGAATTTACTATTGAATTCAATTTACGTTATGGCTCTCGTCCGTGAAGATAAAAAAATATGACGAATTAAGGTTGTTATTCAAAACAAGTTATCGTTGATTTTAGATTACGAAGGGAAAAGCCCGGCGTAGGGAAAGACCTTAGTTCTTGCAGGGAAATACGTATCATTTAAAATCTATGCATACAGCCTCTTTGAGCACGTTAATTATTTATTTATTTTAACAAGTAGGCGGGAAAACATGTAAACTTTTTGTAAGATTTTGGCTCTTGGTTGAATATAAAAATTGCATCTTAATGTAGAATTTGAAGAAATATACTTTTTTATATTATTAGTGTACAATAAAGAACAAACAAACAAACAAAAATGTTGGAGTACCTCTTCGTAGTAAGCGGGAAATGGTGATACTTTTTGAAGATTGACCCACATTTACATGTGAAGTGGATAATAATTACCTACCTTTAATTATTCATGAGGATAATTATGATTTTGTACCAAGCTAGCTTTTTTAAAGAGAACATAAGATTGTTTTAATTATTTGTCGACTAAAGATAATTACTACCATTAATAGTCAGCACGAAAAAGCTTGAAAAGCAATTAAATTTACACGTAATATTGCAGATTTTATTAATATCCTATATATTTTATGTGCCTATAAAGAATAAACGGTCTTCATCTTATAGACATACGGACGACTCGTTGACATTATATATATATATATAGGTATATACGTACTTGACATACAAGTGTACTAAATAAATAAGACATGTACCGGTTTTTCCATATAAAGGAAATAGCATCACTATTAAATGTTACGTCATGTCAAAATGTAGACAGCATTTTTTCCTTGATACGTTTTCCCAGAATCGATTTCAAAGTTAAGAATTTAAGGAAAATCAACTTAAAAAAAACTTAATAAGCATTTAAGATGTTGGGGTTTTCTTATAAAAATAAAGTCCTCACTTTTTCAATTAATTGTATACACAATCATAATAAATAATATAGACAAATAATTGTGACTTATACATATATTGTCCAAATAATAAAATTGTTTCGTGTTTAAAATTAAGTTTGTATCAACATTGTACCAATCCATCTTTTTATATGACCTTCATGTAAGGAGGTCTTTTTCGATATTTTAAAAGTAAAAAATATTAGAGTGGTTAGCATCGATAAACGTTATTGTTTTTTATATTCCGAGATTTATAATAAAGGAGAAATAAATTGTATTCAATACATAACGTTCAAAGAAGCAAAAATTTACTTTCAGAAAATTGGCGAAAACTCACTTTCATCCTCCATATTCAGAGATAATAAAAAATACCTCAAATTATTCTCAATATTAGACAAATTCTGCTAAAAGTAAAAAAAAATGAAGTATAGATATTTTAATTGGTTTATGTTTTTAACTACAAAAACAAAACACAGTAAATATTTCTGATGCAATTATAATAGTAATTACATAAAAAAAATTGGATACAGAATTAATAATTTACTTATATTTATCGATTTTTGACTTACATTGGTGTCACGTCACTATGAGCAGACGACTCCGGTTCCTGGCCTTGAGCCACCTCTTGACCTTTTGCGAGAAAAAACCTTAAAAACTCCAGCAGGCAGCTCAATTTTGAAACATTCTTTGAATATAGATTGATTAAATTAAAATGTAACTAAGTATAGTACTAGGTAGGCTAAAAAAAGGATTAATTACAATTATGGAACCATTTCAATATCCTATCTACGACGCACTATTCCACCCCAAAAAATAGATAAATATCGTCTCCACGAATCAGATGTGAGCACTATCTCACTAACAGCCTTTTATTATTGCGATATTAGTACGCTAGTTGATCTAGCACTTGGTAAATTTTATAATGAAATGGCTTCCCCGTTCTTCTATCATACGACATCTCAGCGGAGACTCACGTTTTTGTCTTATCATTAGCACGCCCTCCAACCATTTCTTCTTCACGCCGTCTTCTCTTATATCCATCCACATTCGTATTTTACCCTCTTCTATTTCAATATTTTTCATACTTTGACATAATCACAACAAACGATTAATTAATTATCATCAACTAAAAATATGATTAAAAAAACGTAAAAAGCATAAAAATATTTAGGACATATAGCACATATACGGACGTTGTAAGAAAGTTCAACATATAATTTTAACTATCTAATAGTGGAGTTCAACTAAATGAATCGTGAAGCTCAACTCACAGAATCTTGAAGTTCGACTAAATTAATCGTGGAGCTCAACTTACTGAATCTTGAAGTTCAACTAAATTAATCGTGAAGGTAAACTAATTGAATCTTGGAGTTTAACTAAATGAATCGTGAAGGTAAACTAATTGAATCTTGGAGTTTAACTAAATGAATCGTGAAGCTCAACTAACTGCAGCTTGAAGTTGAACTAACCTAAATCAGATGATAATTTGCGTATTACGAGTATCTGTAGAACGAATTCAAACCCTACTAACATATTTGTGTATATTATTTGGAAACAGGTCACTAGAATCAAACGCTGCTTAAGAACCAGTTCCTTCGCTCAATGGCGAGGTGTGACTCGTTACGTCATTGAACAAATAACATTATTTATAACATTACATATATGTCAATATGTCGATGGATGGGTATGTTACCTATTTTATATGTATTATTTGTGTATTTTTTGGTAATACTAGTGGTTACCATCGGTTTTACTTGCTAGATAATTGTCGATTTTCTTCGACATTATCATATATAAACGTAGGTTTTAATAGAATATGATAACTAATAATATTGTTTTAATTACGTGCATGTATATTTTATTATATAACATATATTGCTTTATAAGAAAAAGCTAATATGCTATTTATATTATAACGTTTATGTTATTAATAAATACCTATAGTGATGATAAAAAAATCCGGAAAACCTATAAAACTGTCATGTCAGCAGAAATAAAACAAGGTAAAGTGTAACATTTAATAGAGTCTACCTTGGAGAGTTCTAAAAAGGTTTTATATCTTAACCTGTTAGAAAACAATTCTCCTTCTTCGGAAAATAAAACATTAATGAGCCTGTTAATATGTACAAATATGTTATTGTCTTTACAAATATTGTCTTGTTCGCCTGTTTCGGTCAGTCAGTCATAATTCAAGTATAAAGTAAAGATGGCGGAAAAAATGTCTTGACCCCATGAAGATACTAAAAATAATTATACGAGTATAATTATGATTGATAACAACATAATATTATTAATATATTCGGTAAAGCTAACATAATTTATAAAATAAATGGTCCTATAGCAAATACGAAATCTTACAGATGTTTTGTTACCCTTATGGCATGGGGGGACTAGACAGGTTTAGGGAAAGGGGAGGAGTTTATTATATACAGATTACAAAGTGGATTAATCCATAGAGAATTCTTATTAGTAATCTTATTTCATAATATATATATTTAATTACAGTTAATTTATACGTAGGTATTCCTTTTCGTAAGTATATAAAATTCTTTGGTTATGTTAGTATAAAAATCTATATTTTTTCCCCATATAATATACAATAAGAATAATGCACATTAAAAGCCATAACATTTCAAAGATATATAACCATTTCATAAATATAAGTGCCGGTTATAATATATTTTTTTATATAAAATCTCCATGGAAGTCCAGTTTGTGGTCAGTAAAACGGAACCTTCTTTTATAATATCTATTGCAATATTGAGTTGGTATTCACAACAATCTCAAGAATGCATAATTAGTCTTCATTAACACCTTTGAATTATAGCCTTACCTTTTTTTATTAGCATAGCTTGTGGATTGGTTCACTATTTTCTTCCGCAGTATTGTCGACAACGGATGTTATATAATATTTATTTAATTTTTAAATAAATATAGAATGAACAATAAACCGATACGTGCTGGGATTCGAACCCGTGACCTTAGAAACTGTCCCGTCGTTCTACCAATTGAGCTACCATACCGCTAAAATGCAATAAAAATGTTGATACAGTTATTTAATGAACTATATTGGAGTAAACACTTTTCTATGTTTGTATGTTTTTGTTTGTCTATAATCTCCTCACATGTTGTCGATAACTTTTATCACTTCTAGCATTTATAAGATTGATAGATGTCAATGTAAGTAAATATTTATTATTTGAATAGTAGAATCTATTGAGGTTGTTTTAATAAGGTTAATTCAAGAATGAGTGAACAGAAGCTTACGTTGACTTATCAAGGAGGAAGGTTATTACGGAGCACTTCTGATCTTATAAAGATTTATGAAGCCTTTGATTGCTTTTGGTGACTGTTAGTAAACCACCAAGAACTTTCGTTTCGTTTCTGCTCGAAAACTATCAACGTTTCGTATCGTCAAATTTCGTAATAGGGGTACTGGTACCGCCATAAAGTACCAACCAGCTACCATTTGATTGCGTATGAGATGCTCTTCTGATGGTCAAAGCATCACAAAGTACTCTTGGAACTGCTTCCTCTTTTTTGTTGCGTAGATATTTCTCTCTCTGTGTTAGAAAACACGGAAAGTTAAGAGCTGTGTGGTCTGAATCGTGTTGCTTTTTTTAATAAACCAAGGAATTGTCTTTCAATCTTCTATCTACACTGCACTATTCAACAATAGCCAGTAAGAGTTCACCAATCAAATGTGATCACTAGCTCACTAACAGCCTTTTCACAATGCGATGTTAGCACGCTAGTTGACCTAGCACTTAGTAAGTTGGATAATTATATTTATATTTACCTGGCTGTACTTCACGCAGAATTAAATCGGATCGGCCCGACTAGTTTCGAACCTGTTTTTGGGCTTCTTATTCATGAGCTCCAAATTCACGCCGCAAGTCCGTCACGCTTATAATAAAATGAATAAAAATCCCGAATGAGTTCAAAACTAGTCGGGAATATTCCGATTTAATGCGTGAATACAGCCGGGTAAATATAAATATACCTAATAGTCATAGTTTACGAAAGTTTAAATAAAAATAAGTTGGATGATGATAGGGCTGCATTAGTAAATAATGTCTACTCCGTAGCAGCTAATGGACTGCAATTCTGAATTAATACCCTTTGTGTAAGATGAGGATAAATTTGTATGTATATTATTTAAATACGGTAATAATGTCCATGTGACAAGTTGTTAAGATGTAAATCATAACAACGTATTTATTGTCAACTGTATTCATAATGTATATCTACTAAGAGGCTTGTTTTTCAGTTAAATGAAATATAGTATGTATGTCTGTTTGTACGCTTGTCATGTGAGACACTGGACTGACTTAAACATCTTTAAATATTATTATTTTATACACGAGAATGAAGTCGTAAGTACTAGGTATCACATTTGTTTTAGGCCTGTACACGGCCAGTGTAAACTTTTAAAAATTGCTAATGTATTATAAAACGCGGCATTTTAAAAGTACATATTACGTAGCTTATAAAAGTAAATGAATATTTCAACCGCCGTGTTTACCTATAAATTAAAGTTGAATTATTTCTTACAAAGAGGTTATGTCGTCGAAATCTTGATCTTTACAATTTTCCTTAGGATATCGGTTCATTTTACATCCCATCTTTATTTTAAAATACACAAACACAAACAAACAAAAATGAATGGATTTTGTTTCAGTGCGTCTGTGTGTAGTGGAAGGTCGAGGGCCTTTTAAACGTGGAGCAACTTTCTGTCCGGTCCTGGAGGAAGAGAACTCGGGCGTAGAGTGCGTATTAGGATCAGACCAGTAAGTTTATATTTATAATATATTAATTCCGATATTTTTTTACGGTTTTCGAACTTGCAGCCGTATTCGAGCTGTCTCCACCAGAATCGCATTACTATCCTCTTCCCCCCTTTCTATCTCCACTGCCTTTTAGGGTGAACAGGTGCAATTATACATATTTGCCAACTTGATCACAAATCTACAGATGAACCGTCTAATGGTTTGTATTTCCTAATTTCTTAACAGTGGATGACCTTTTATTTCTATTGGAATAGGTACGCGTTACAAAGGAACAAGTATAAAACATTTACAATGGTTTAGTGTTTATATATATTATACATAATATTGTCACAATAACACCTAACCAGGTTTAATACTTCGGGCCCTGTGTATGCTTATGTACGAGTATAACGTCTGGAAGAATAAACGGTATCGGGGTAATCATTTAACCAATTTAACAAATGGCAACGTTAACATTGGCTGATGAACCAAACGATTCCAGACTGGACTGCCTCCGCCGGATCAGCAAAGGCACGGTAGACTTCGGAGTGTTCAGTCCAGAGGATCTGGTCGCGGCGCAGTGGGCCAATATTGACGTTCTAGTCACTAACGAAATAAGGCAACGGCATAGTGAGTATCTTCCTTCAATAGAGGGTAGGAATTGTGGGTAGGTTATGGATGTGATTTTATATTTTTACAAAATAATCATTTCACACAAGTTTATTTTCCAGTCAATATGCTTATTAGTAAAATAATATGATATTTCCAGGGCCGTATGAACGTAGAGTTGTATCGGTGGTGAACCGTCGTATTCTGGTCGATAAAGAAGCATCCCTGTCATATGTGCTTGAAAACAGCACGCTGTGCCACCCGGGAGTCGGCGTGGACGACCTGCGACCGCTCTCCGACACACTGGCCGGGGTATGTACTAGCTGGACGGCATATTGGTTGCCGTCGGAAAATATAACAAGTTCAAATAACTTATAAATATATATATATTATAATATTTGTCATCGCTATTATATTTGTTTTGATTTAAGTTTATTTTAAATATTAAAAGAATAATAACAAAATGTTTAGTAATTTGTATAAGGATTATACAAATTACTACAGAATTTTTCGTTTAATTTCGAAGAAATTGTTTTTGCTGGATCTGGAAAAAAATATTACTCTCGAGAGAATATAATTTATACATGAATATGTCTTTACTTTAAAAAAATAGGTTGAAGTCGTTAAGAGTCACGATTTCGTTACCACAAATCACGAGCGTCCTTTGACAGTACATGTCACAGTCTCGTTACAACAGAGTGTACAGATAAGAGAAAATATATTCACGTCAAAAACGAGGTAGTGTTGCAGGTTCAAACCGCTCATATTAATGTTGATGAGAATAAAAAAAACAACTAAATCGATCAACCCATTCCCCTTCAGTACCTGGAGTCACTGATCATTCGTCGCTCCTGCGACCCCGAGCTGACCCTCACGGAGAACCACATCAAGGCCCTCTCCGGGTTCTTCTACCAGGCGTGCAAGGCGGGGCCCTGGGTGCCCGACCGCGACAGAGATGCGGCGCTGAGTAATACTACATTATATTCTCATTCCATAATATCACTTAACTGGAAAAATAATAATATCAGCCAATTAAATAATAAAAAACATACTATAATTGACGTCAAAGTACTTTTCAATAGTAATATTAAATTCAAAAGCTTTTTACCGTATATAATAATAACAGAAAGGAAGTACCCAAATCTCTGCGGGGCCTGCGCCAGCCCGGAATGCTCCTCCAAGGACAAGTACTGGGGCCCCCTCGGTGCGCTGCAGTGTTTGGGGGACAACGCAGGGGACGCCATGTGGGGGGAGCTGGATGATGTTATGTTTTATTTTGGGGTAAGACATTAGTTTTTGAAAAAGAAAAATATTCCACGAAAACAAAATACCTATAACTTAATATATAAAATAAACCGATACTTTCGATTGAAAACCCCGTCCCTGTCGCTCTACCAATTAAGCTACCGTGTCGTACAGTGGGGCAGTTTCTCAAAGGTAGCGGGTTCGAAACCCGTATTTTTTTAAGTCTATATTTATTTACAATTGCATTTGTAACTGAAATAACAGATAATTATAATATATTGGTTCTTGTACCTGTAACGTGCGTCGTGTGTATGTGTGTGTGTGCGCGCGCGCAGGTGAACGTGTCATCGACGCGCGTGATGCCGGCCAGCGACGCGTTTTCGTATCTGTGCCGCGACGGCAGCTCGCAGCCCGTGGCCGCCAACTTGGAGCCCTGCGTGTGGCTCAACAGACCCTGGCCCGTCGTCATAGCTAAACGGTAATGTATATTATGTCTCTGAAAATAATTTCTTAAAATGTATTACTATTATGACAAAGTTTTATCTGAAGCGACGGATAGAACTAAATAATTATGAGAATAATCAAATATATTTCTATGAAAGTCTCGACCTTATATATTATCGAGCTTATATAATATAAATAGAATTATAGCACCCCCAAAATAATAAAATTCAAAAAACATATCTAGCCTCTAACTATGGCTTTGGCTCCATTCAATTCATGCAATTATAAATTAAAATATTTCAGGAGAGCAGCGGCTTCAGTCAGCAACCTAGTCTCCTCGCTGACAGAGGAAGATCTGTTCAATTCCAACTGGCGGGGGGCCCTCGCCTCGCTGCTGGAAGTGCGGTTGGCCCCCGTGCCCCAACATATGAAGGCCCCCCTCGACTACCTCGCCTCTGCGCAAGGGTTCAGAGAAGCTTACAGCCAGAGTGGGTGTGACCCTCCGAGGTAACATTTTATTGAATCACTTCCACCCTTACTGTTCTATTTCTTACAAAAACAACATAATCAAAATAACACCTAATATCTAGTTATTGCTTTTAAAATTCAAAAGAGAAAAAAAAATTTTTATAAAACATTAATTGAAACTCTTGTTAGTTAGTTGTACTCTCTTAGGTACATTATTTCAAACATAATTAGAGTAATGATACGTTATTTAAAACATATTTAGAGTAATGATACGTTATTTAAAACATATTTAGAGTAATGATACATTATTTAAAACATATTTAGAGTAATGATACATTATTTCAAACATATTTAGAGTAATGATACGTTATTTCAAATATATTTAGAGTAATGATACGTTATTTAAAACATATTTAGAGTAATGATACATTATTTAAAATATATTTAGAGTAATGATACATTATTTAAAATATATTTAGAGTAATGATACATTATTTAAAACATATTTAGAGTAATGATACATTATTTAAAATATATTTAGAGTAATGATACATTATTTAAAACATATTTAGAGTAATGATACATTATTTAAAATATATTTAGAGTAATGATACATTATTTAAAACATATTTAGAGTAATGATACATTATTTCAAACATATTTAGAGTAATGATACGTTATTTCAAATATATTTAGAGTAATGATACGTTATTTAAAACATATTTAGAGTAATGATACATTATTTAAAATATATTTAGAGTAATGATACATTATTTAAAATATATTTAGAGTAATGATACATTATTTAAAATATATTTAGAGTAATGATACATTATTTAAAACATATTTAGAGTAATGATACATTATTTAAAACATATTTAGAGTAATGATACATTATTTCAAACATATTTAGAGTAATGATACGTTATTTCAAATATAATTAGAGAAATGATACATTATTTCAATCTTTTAATAAAAAACATCTTAAATATATTATGTACAATCCGCTTAACACTTAACTTACAGTTAATAAAACTTCCCATAGTGTATATCGCACTTTACTTACAGACATATAACACTATGCACGTCTTCACTCCTGGAGAAAAACAAGTGCGAGTGGTTGAGCGAGGCGGGCGCGGTGTACGGGGTGAAGCCACCGCTGCAGTGCGCGCTGGCCGCGGGCGGAGCCTTCGCCCCGGACGGAGCCCTGGCCAGCGTTCGCGACGGCCGCTGTGACGTCACAGTGGCGGACAGCGACTGGCTGGTCGCAGCTAACCGGTGGGTTTATATGTTTCAGACGTAATTTTATTAAAGAAATACTTCGGAAATTTAATGGATAATACACCGCGATAAAATAATTTATTTATTTAATATTCATTGTTCCAACAAAAAGTATTACAATGAGAGCACTTAATACACAATGCTAAATAGAATTCTGTACCTTGGGAGCCCTTGGGAAAGTGCCGAGGAAAAGAAATTCAATTTGAGGATAATCAGATATTGATGGTAATAGCCCTTGCCCCGTCCGCCCAACAACACCAGCGTACGATGAATTTATAGATCCAACGTATCTCGCTCTTAATAAGTTAACGAACAAAATTATAATACGGATTTTTTTTAAGGAATTGTATTCAATACGGTTATTAATTTATTTTGATATTAATATATGTAGAGACGATTCTCCGTGCGGGTGCCGGGCCCATCGTGTTGCAGGGAGAGGAGTGTAGAGTTCCAGTTCCTGGGACTTGCGACCCAAGTGTAGGTTTAAGAAGCCCTTTTAAATGCGCATTGACGCTGACCTTCACTGGTTGCGCTCCTCTCCCCACCTAACCAAATTCGAAACGAAGAATAATGATATCTTTGGAGTATAAGTTAAATAATTTATTAAATGTCCGTCCTGGAGAAATCCTATACGCGAATATCCCCTGGTAGTTAGTACGAACTACGAGTTTTGAAGTTACAAAACGTTGATGGTTTTCTAGCAGCCACGAAACGAGTTCTTGGATGCGATTGGTTGTTATTTGTTTAAGATTGGTAGCGAACAATAAAACGTTACGTGACTGCTCGAAAATATCAACGTAACGTCAAAACACGTACTATAAGTAATACTTAAAATGCTCGAAACTATTTCAGGTATAATATAATTAATTATATGTTTTCAGGGACTATGGCTTGGAACCCATTCTATACGAAGTGACGCCAATAGTAGAAAAAATGGACGCGGTAATGGCGTACGTGAGATTGGACGCCAGCATTGCCAACATGGAGGAATTACGCGGGAAAAAAGCCGCGTTTCCAAGTTATGACGGCGTCGCGTGGCATTCAGTGTTTAAATACATAGCAAATAAAGAAAAACACAATTGTTTCAAAGCAATTCATGAATACTTTAGTGATATTTGTGCACCGGGAGTCGAGAATTCAAACTTTAATCAGGATATCGTGAATAAGTTCACCAGCAACTGTTACAAGGATGGCGCTGATGTTGTTAGCGGGGAGCTGGCGGCGCTGAGGTCACTCGTGGACGGCAAGAGTGATGTTGCGTTCATTAAAATGAAAACTGTCAGGATGTACCAAAGTAAGATTTTGATATAATATATATTCATCAGGCCCACGGTTAACTCTTATATCAATATTCCATGCGAATTCCGGGTTCCGTGACGTCAAACGTCTTTTTATAAATCAGTTTTTTGTTTGTTAATTTATATTTGTTTGTTACAGATAACTTAATAAACGAACCGTGGGCAAACAAAAAAGTTAATTTAACGCCAGTGTGTCCCGAAGAAAACAGCAAATATTGTTACATATCTTGGGCCAATGTTGGCCATATACTTGCTGCCAAAAATCTTACGGCGATGAGAAACCATGAAATAGTCACTATGTTTACAAAACTTGACCAACTGTTTGGCAAACATCAGCCTTTCCATAGCGTAATGTTTACAATGTACGGATCTTATAACCACCAATTGGATGTATTATTTCACAACAACACAAAAAATCTCGCCACAGATAATATTTTCAAAATGCATCCTTACATATCTATGCCATTTAATTTTGAAAGCTCAGTTCTCAGTGGTGACGGAAGCTGTAAGAATAATGATTTAGTACACAATTTTGCTTCCAAAATGGCGCCAACAATGTTATTCTTAGTGTTAACCTTAGGTAATTATGTTTTAGGTAACGTTTGACTGTTTAGTTTAAATAAATATGTCATGTGTAATTAATTAAAAGATTTGAGTTAAAAATAAGGTTTTATTTCTGTAGAGTATGCTGTGTCTGAACCAAAACATCTACTACTACCATCCAAACATATATGTGGATTCAGCCACGGTGGTCTGTATGCTGTGCCTATAACGATAATTTTACCCCTGACAGTAACACGAAGCCAGCTTTGGATAGCCACTGGATAAGAAAGAGTTTGAACCGTGATATTATTTTTGATGTAAAAGTCAACGCCTCCACCACGTCAACGCACTTCGGGGGGGGGGGGGGTCTAGGCCTATGACGTAGGCGGTAACTAGGTACAGTGCAGCGCACTCTTCCTCCTTTTTTAGCCATATTTCATTTCAAGCCACGATGTCAACATCATGACGTTGAATAACAACTAAGAACTCATCATGTCGCGTACATATGGAACTCGCATTTAAAAAACCGAATTTTTATTTTCTCAAACCTGGCACAAACATAGATATAAATATTGTAAATGTTAAAAAATATATTAATATCAAATAAATTACAGTAAAACAATAATTAGTTCTCGAGAAAAAATACAATTTATCAGCGCGATTAATGATAACTTACAGAATGCCGTGTTCTGTATTACAACTTACAAGTAATAATACGATAAATGAAAAAGAGGCATAACAAAAATAACTTAAAAATAAAAACTATTAGTACAAGCATGCCAAAATCAAAAGTATAAAAATGAAAAACAAAACAATAAATGAAACAAAATCAAAAAGGCAACCTCTCTAAGCACTAAACGGTACTGCCACCAAAAACCTAAATATGTCCGATTCCCTACGAATTCTATGAACAGACTCCTGTTCATAGAATTCGTCTTCGACTCCTGTTCATAGACATGTCACGCCTTACGTACGAGTATATACGTCTACTTTTAGTTAAGATAAATCGCCAAACTTTTTTCTTACCTTCCTCCCATGTTTTGTATAAGAGAAAGCGGTTAAGGGGTGTAAGAAGCTCGTTTATGTACAGATGGCAAGGCTACTACTATTTATCCATCAGTCCTACTACTATTTATTATTACTATTAAAAAACTAAACTGAAAATTAAAACATTACCTTTTTTTTCGTTCAATTAGTAACCATGTTATATATGAGTAAATAGGTATTGTTTTAACAATACTTAAAAATATGTGCTACAGAATTATCCATGCGACATCCAAGTTCTAGCAATATTTAAGGAACCGTTTAATTAAGCTTTGAACCCATACCAAATATTTAATTGTATTACAAATAATAATGTTATATGTAATACAATTAAATATGTGAATAATAGTCTCAAACCATATTTTCTGTTAAAATTTACCAGCTTTTTACCAGATTCATCAGCTTCAAGTAAAATATCCCTCGAAGACAGTTTTTGCAAAGTTTAGGAATATTTGATTATGATTATATTAACATATCATAATTAAATAACGAAAGAAGAATTTGAAGCAATTCACGAGTTACGAGTGTTTGTAATAAAATAACAGAAATACTCGCGGACAATAGTACTTACAAAAAGGTGGAAAAAGACAGAAAGGTGATAAAGTTTTAAAACAAACCGCCGAACTTATTAACAAATACAGTCTTAAATTGAACTTAGATTTAAAATCACTAGTGCCATCTAATCTTTGCCTCTATATGACGAATTGAATCACAAATACTGTGACAGTGACAGTTAACAGCTAAGTGACATTCAATTTTCGCGGTACGACTGTGATATTTTGTTTATTATGAAAACTTGAAAATGTCTACTGAAAAACTGAATAAGTTTCTTAAAGCATTAGATGCAGTACAAAAAGACTACACATGTGGTTTCTGTTTAGAATTATGTAAAAAGCCTGTAACTTTGAGTACATGTTATCATATTATTTGTGGCGATCATCTTAACAATCTAAAAAATTGCCCTACTTGTGACATACCACTTTCGGGATGTACTACTTTAAAAGATGATCGCTTAGAAAACTGTGTTAAGTCGGCAAGAGAATTAGGGACGCTATTTGAAAGTTTTCGAGCTAAATCTGTTCTTCATAATTCAAAGGCCTCAACTTCGACCGACACTAACAAGAAACGAATTAAAAACGTCCTAGCTGTTAGTGATAAAGAGAATAAAAACGCATCTGGAAGTTCGCGGAATAAGTCGAAAAAGCAAGAAAATCAAAGCGACAATATAAATACAACTTTATTATCAACTGGCAGTTTTAAGATAAGTAAAGGTATTGAAAAAAGAAATAATAAAGGTGAAACATCGCTACATGTTGCGTGCCGTTTGGCAAAACTGGATTCTGTGATAGATTTGTTAAAACAAGGTGCTAATACTAATACAAAAGACAATGCTGGCTGGACTCCATTACATGAAGCAGTTCAAAATGGCCAGCTGGATCTTGTCCAGGTTTTATTACAATATAACACACTTATTGATGTTCCGGGCCAGAGTAATGAAACTCCATTACATGAAGCCGTTAGATATAATCATAAGGAAATAGCTGATGAGTTAGTGAGAAATGGAGCTGATGTAAATTCAAAGAATTCTAAGGGAGAAACACCAATGCAGTTAGCTTCTGATCAAATGAAGAAAGTCTTAAAAGAAGCAACAAATAACTTAGTCCAAACACAAAGTGTAAACATTACCTATTTATCAGACTTACATACCGAATTAGATTTTGATAGCATACATGTTTTCTGCATTTCTCAATTTCGTACAGTTCATAATAAAGTTAAATTGCTTTCAAAACACCATTCCAATTTACATATTGAAGCCAAATTTACTAAAAAAGTAACCCACTTACTAGTTGATGAAGACAATGGTGTTTGTACTTCCAGTTTGAATGTTTTGCAAGGCATTGTAAGCTCTCTCTGGATTATATCAGCACAGTGGATACTAAAATCAACAGAAGAAACTTTGGAACCATTTAAAAGTTATGAAGTTATTGGTGTTGGTAATAAATCTTACAATGGACCAAGAAACTCTCGTTACAATAAATATAAACAATTACCTGGTATTTTTAACGGATGTCATATATATTTACACAATTTCAATACAAAATATGAGATATCTAAGACAATTGTGCTAACAAAAGCTATTTTAACAAAATTAATAACAGATGCTGGTGGAATTGTTCTCAGACGAGTTCCAAATCCTGAGTTAATTCCAGAAGAAGAAAAGGTGGTACCATATCATGCAAAGAAAGATGGCAAACTTGTAAACTGCTCACATTATATTGTATTCAAAAACATGTATGAACCTATGTACAATATGTCCCATTTTAAAGCCTTGCCAATTGGGTGGTTGATTGAATGTATTGAAAAATATGAACTATGTGAGCCCTGGTAATATTGTACTTATTATTCACATCAGATTAAATAGATAATGGAGAACTCCTTCACCGATACAAACTATAAACTATCATGTACCTGTAACTTCAGTACAAAATGTTAAATAATTAATAAGGTACATCAATGGCCACTTTCTGAAAAAAATATATCTGAACACCATAAAGCACACAATATCAACTATAATAAAACTTAAAACTTTAAATTTGAGATCTGATAAGTTATTTTTGCAACAGCCTTGTATGATCATATATTTGAAAGATCATATAGATACAGGTTGTTTTTTTATAAAATATGCTGGAAAAAAATACCTTTCAAATCTATTTATTGACTATTTACAAACATATTTGTCACATTAAAATATGCGCTTAAGCGCCTTGTGGAATATTTTATACATAAGATGTTCTAAACCTTAGTAAATGTAACAGTCCGCTTTCCTACTACATTTTTTTTTATAGTAAATTGATCACACGTGCTCAAACTATATGATTTCATTTTATATTTAACAAAAATTACTTAAGTGTTCTAACGAAATTTTTTGTGAGATAAACAAAAAATATTTTTATAAATGTTTTATTATGAAAAAAATTGAAATAATAATACCTATACTGATGCTTTTCTTTTATTAATTCATTTTATTTTTGTAAACCAAGGAATACGATTTAGTCCTGTTAGGGTCATCTTATTACCATTGTAATAATGTAATCTAATTATAAGACATAAGATGTAAATCTATAGGTAAATATACCATTTGACACTGGCTGAAAATAACTCAACACAAGCAAAGGCAATATAAAAATAATGCGGTATACGTCCTTTTTGGTGACATTTAAGACGGTACAAAAAGGACTCATTTTCCCGCGCAATTGGCAATGGACGCTAACCGCGGTGACAAATGGAGAAATAAAGGAATTGTGATTTTTAATGATTTATTAAGGAAATGCTGCTATTGTACAATCATTGTCTTACTGATAAGAGGATATGGAATAAAATTATATGAAAGTAGAGAAATGTTGTTTGAATTGTTGACTTTCGTCAACAGTTCAGAAGTGGGATCACGAAAGGATATACAAAACTTCCTTCCACGCCTATAAAGTGTAAGTAATTGTGCAATTTATTATCATTATGACTTATTAGTAAATCGCAGTGATATCTTTAACGTTATAAACGAAATAATATTTTTTTTTTCTTTATAATTTTGGATTAATGTTTTTCTTATTTCTGCTGGATGACAGGATGAATGCGTATGTTGTATTCACATTATTCACGTGTGTGGGTATATTAACGAAGGTATAGTCGTAATGAATTTAATAATTAATACCTATAGGTATTTTTTTTACATTTCGTTTATGAAAGGTTTTCACACCATATTGACTTGGCTGCACAGTACTGAGGAATTTGTCTCTTATTAAACAAAAAGCAGTACCTTTTTTTTTCAATTATTAATGAATTTCAAAATAATACTAGCAATATACAGTTAATCTCGTGTCTCTTATAAGTCCAATTAATTATATTTACACAAAGTTATATTTATACAATTCGTAGTGTGACAGCGATATAAATTAAACTACATATTATATTTTATCATTCTATATATCTATAATTGAATTTAGACTACAAAAGCTATTTTATTCCTATATTCCTGGTATTTGCACCAAGTTAAATTAAAACTTATATATAGTCTAAAAGTCTTAATGAAAAAAAATAACATGTCACTTAGTGAATAAATATATTTTTTAACCTCTAGATATACATGTCAGTAACTATTGTGATTGAAATTAATCTAACTGGTATTCTTATTTCTGAGTTCTAGAATCGAGGATAGAAAAAGTCGTTCCAGGAGTTGCTGACTTACAAGACTCAAGAACAAGGGTTAGTGATAAGTCAAACCCAAGGCGAAGAGTCAATGACAGGTGACTGCCGAAGTGAAAAGTTAATTATATGTAAATCAAGAGGTTTATGAAACATGATACCCGTTAAGGGTATATGACAAGAGACACCCGATTTTAAGGGTATATGACGGGAGATACCCAAGGTTAAGGGTACATGACAGTAGATACCTGAATTTAAGGGTATGTGACAAGAGATACTCGATTTTGAGTGTATATGACGGAAGATACCCGAGATTAAGGGTATTTGACGGGAGATACCCAAGGTTAAGGGTACATGACAGTAGATACCTGAAGTTAAGGGTATGTGACAAGAGATACCCGATTGTGAGGGTATATGACTGGAGATACCCGAGGTTAAGGGTATATGACAGGAGATACCCGACGTTAAGGGTAGATGACTGGAGATACCCGAAGTTAAGGGTAGATGACTGGAGATACCTGAGGTTAAGGGTATATGACTGGAGATACCCGAGGTTAAGGGTATATGACAGGAGATACCCGAGTTTAAGGGTAGATGACTGGAGATACCCGAAATTAAGGGTAGATGACTGGAGATACCCGAAATTAAGGGTAGATGACTGGAGATACCTGAGGTTAAGGGTATATGACTGGAGATACCCAAAGTTAAGGGTAGATGACTGGAGATACCTGAGGTTAAGGGTATATGACTGGAGATACCCGAGGTTAAGGGTATATAACAGGAGATACCCGAGGTTAAGGGTATATGACAGGAGATATCCGACGTTAAGGATATATGACAGGAGATACCCGACGTTAAGGGTCTATGACAGGAAATACTCGATTTTAAGGGTATATGACAGTTGACAAAGGCAAAGGTTCTGGATCAGCGACGCCTTAAGTCGCGGAAGTACTACTACAGGTGAAGAGCTAATTTTGGATGACAAGAAAATATGCAAGGCAAAGCTCATCAACCACGACAACATTTAAGACAGAGGCGTAGAGATCTAAGCAATTCTTCAGTTCCACGTAAGTCGATTAAAGCTCATTCAAAGTCCAAACGAGTAAAGATAAATATAAATAGTACTAACGCTATTCTCGATAACTTACTTTTATAACAAAAAAATGGCTAATGGCTAACTTAAAATATTAACGTCATTTTCAATTGCGATCCTAGTTCTAAAGAACAGACAATTGTAACATGATAAATAATGTTAAAAATGCACAGAAATGTAGGATTAGAATGAGAAATAATAAGTCACTTATATTTATAAAAAAATTGCGGTATAGCAAAATCTTGGTATCAAGGATTACCCACAGTATTGTATGATTAGGCAGAATTAAAACATCGTAGACTTTTGCCACGCTGTAAACTTCGCTGGGTTGTTAACGGCATTGTTAAGTAAGTGCTTTTTTTTTTTACAGTACATCACTAGTTCATTAGATTTATTTGCAAAAAAATAAAAAAATAAGTAATAGATAAACTGTACACGGCTTATCACATGAAAGATAACCGCGCCATCAGAAAAGGGACACACGACGCCTGATTCTTAGCCTGACCACATTGAAATATTTCAAGTCCAATAAAGTAAAAACTATTGTATAACAAACGCTTTTCTGTAAAGTCGCTTTACGGACGACAATTTTACGCGATAACGTAAAAAGAAAACATTAATGCAAAACTGCAAGATTCTATGAATTGAATGATTATCACCGAATTATTTTGTATTGTACAAACTAGGAGTTCATTGAAAATTAAAATATTTCGATAAATTAATATTTATTTACGTTATTTATTTTTTTAATTAATATAAATATAAATTTATCTTAAGTTACAAAGATTAATAGCGAGTAATAGTGTTCTGTTAATAATTTATCAATAATTTTTATACACGATTGATATTTAAGACAATCTGCGTTATTCTGTCAAGGATAGAACGATGATGCGTTGTTATATTAAACAATGGAACCAATATTAACTTTTCACTTTACTTTATATACAGTAGACACACACACACAGTTCAGGTGTTCGTCGGCCGCAGCGGCTGATGAAATGGAAGAGGTATAAACGCGTCTCAAGCCCTACGCTTGGTCCGATAGTGCTTCTCTATCGATTGTTTCGTTCTCGGTAATGATAGCTATGAATTTTGCATTTTTTTTCCAGATCATAAACTATTCGTTACAATTATTATTATTTTATGAGTATTAAAAGCAAACGTTGTTATATTACAACTCAGATTTCTTTGTAGTTCAAGAAATGGAAATGCAAGACAGACAAAGTAGATAACACGATTACATGTAACTTAAAAATATGTTAATCAAGTATAGGGAATGCGTCTCTACTAGTCCTAGATAGTTAGTTTATCCTCGTGCTACGGAAATGACAATTGAGCGTAGAGTTTCCAAATCCGTTGTTTATGGACATTACCGAATGTCTTACTCAGAGAGGAGCCAAGTAAGACATGTGGTTCACGAGGTAGGATGAATATACGGTATAGTGTTTGATTGCGGCGTTAATAAATCGTCGTATTGGTGAAGAAAAATAAACTGATGAAAGAAGGATATGCGTTGAATATCGAGCGTTGAAGCCCAAAACAAAGCTAAAAGAATCAGTATCCACTTCCGTGTATCGAGGATCAATTAGAGTTGTTTATAGGCAGTGACTTATTTGTGTGTAGGTTAATCATGAAAGAAAAGTCTGATTTAACGGACAAAGTTCATGACACCAGTCTGATAGTCTGAATGTCATAGAATGCTATTTGGACTCATTAGTGTGCAATCAGTCTTTCAAAGAACCAATGCAATACACTCTTACTTGTATGGATTATGTTTTGGTCCCATGTAAGGGTTTTGATATGGAGTTGGAAAGACTAAATGAGGTACTTGATATAATAAAGAAAAAAGGTGCTTACTATAAACATGAGTGTAAGAAAGTTCTTCATTGATGTGATAAAGTTTCTGGGCTTGGAACTGGGTTCAAATGGAAAATAACGTGGTTAGAACCTATAGAAAAAAAAAGTGTGAAAGAGCGAAGGTGGGGCCGTCCAATCAATATGACCTCCGATAATTATTTTTTTCTTCTTTTTTAAAGGCCTCTCAGGATATTTTTTTTTTAGGAGGTTTATTGGGGACTACTAGTCTTAAGGCACACTCTTACTTTCTGATTGATTGATAGGCATTCTTACGGTCGTTTCTCAGTACATATTTGGTGGCATCTTGTTTGTACGTCACAATTTGGATACATATGTAAAAGGGATAGTGACAGACACGCTATAAATACAAGAGATAAAAGTGGATTCTCAACGCGGAAATATCGTCTTCAAAAAGTTAAAGAATCCTTTATGGGTTTGAGTGTGCGCATATATAGTAAGGTTCCACAGGATATCTTGGACCTTCCTTTTCTTGCTTTTAAATGTAAAATTGAAAGTATACTGTTGAAAGAAGGCTTGCTATGGCATACAGGAGTTTTTGGTTGATCGTATTTCGGTCGACTAAAAGGTTGGGTTGTGGAGCTTTGCTTGTTGACTCGTTTGAGGGATGTTCTAATGTATACATCAAACATTGTTAAATTGTTTTTAAAAGGGGGAGCAACTGTTGAGTTTCTGGCCAGCTCTTCTCAGCAGAGCCGCATTCCAAGCTGGTGGTAGCTTCGTCACGGACTGACGTACTCGCATACTATACTGACATTTTTTTTAATGTAATGTAATGTAATTGACGATCCAAAGGTGCATGTAAATGTCTACTTGAGTAGGGATATTTTTGGTTTTGATTGTGATTGTGATTGGTTAGAAGAATTAAAAACAGATACAATTGGCAGTGGGGAGAGGAAGGGTAATGCGTAGCACGATGTTAACACGGATTGACCAGCGATGAGTCAAATAACGGGTTTATATCATAAATTTTAATAGACAACGGGAGAAGTAATGTCACACATTCTGTTATCTGCAATCTTTTTGGAATATCAAATTCTTGATATTCTGTTAATGGAATCTGAAAACAAATTGTTAACCACAATGAAATTAGCGATCGATAAAATTTGTGGAATAGGTGTTGGTGTGTTGGATGATGTCAGTGGCGGTGTATTGAAGGTGTGGTCGATATATACAATAACTGTAAGCCAAAAAAATGGCATTTTATATAAAGGAGGAGGGAAAGATGTAAGGTGGGCTGCGTTAAGCAAGGCACAATGGCAAATTCATGACGTTAAAAGACTGTTATAAAATAAAAATTAGAACAAATAAGAAACCTGTTCGTTTCAACATATGAGACAATAAAAAAAACCGATGTTTGAGATGTTTGGAATGTGTTCACCACCAGGTGGTGAATAGTGAAGGTGGACTCGATCCAATAAAAAAAACAAATTACTATACACATTATTTGACCACCTAGGCCCTTTTGTCAAAATAAATCTGGAAGTTGTTACCTCTTTGTCCTTATTGACGGCTTCCCAAATTTCATAATACATACATACACCTGTTAAAAATGTAAAATCGCTTATATTACTAAAATAAAAAAAATTTAAAACCGTTGAACATTTAAAGATTTTATCACAGTATAAAACAAAACAAATATTAAACGTCTTAGCAACAAAAAGAGCAAAAGGTAAGGAGAACGGTTTAATAAAACCTTAACCGAGGCGTAACTACATCAAATTACGATATAGCATAATAAGCTTGGAATGAGCCTTAGAGGAATATACAATTAACTTTCAACACTACAATAAGAAAACAACTTAAAGATCTCTATCACAACTTGATAAAAAAAATTTTCAAAAATTATAAAACTCAGGTAAAATTAAGTAGAATAATTAATATTGAATATCGGCAGATTGTTTAAAAACAATTAAGGAAGATGCTTTCAAACGTATCGAAACATAATATCAAAAATATTTTTAACGCTACAATAAACTTTAAAAAACCCAATAGACAAAAAAAAAGAGTTAGTGCAAATCCAAAAGCAAGTGCAAATCGCAAAAATTGGTAGTTTAATATACCTTATTAAATATTAATATGCCTTATTTAATACTTTTATATGATACATTTTTGAGAACTATATGATGATTTTTTTTTAATACTCTTATATGATAAATTGTTGAGGACAACAAGACAGATTCTTTAAATACTTTTATATGATAAAATGTTGAGGACTATGTGATGGACTTTGTTAAATACTCTTATATGATAAATTGTTGAGGACTATATGATGGACTTTGTTAAATACTCTTATATGATAAATTGTTGAGGACTATATGATGATTTTTTTTAAATACTTTTATATGATAAATTGTTGAGGACTACGTGATGGACTTTGTTAAATACTCTTATATGATAAATTGTTGAGGACTATATGATGATTTTTTTTAAATGCTCTTATATGATAAATTGTTGAGGACTATATGATGGACTTTGTTAAATACTCTTATATGATAAATTGTTGAGGACTATGTGATGGACTTTGTTAAATACTCTTATATGATAAATTGTTGAGGACTATATGATGATTTTTTTTAAATGCTCTTATATGATAAATTGTTGAGGACTATATGATGGATTGTTTGAATTCTCCTATATAGTAATTGCTGTTGTGACTTTCGTAGTTAAGAAGGAACAGTACTCATAAACTGGGCTTAATCGTGGATGAGCTTTGATCGAGACTTTGTGACTACTTGAAATAATGATTTCATAAATGATGAAAATGACCAGAACAATGAGGTATTAACCTCACGAATAACGATAGTGATAATGTAGCTAAATAATATAATTTCTTGGGCTTTTTCTATTTTTTGTAATTGTTTAAAGTTAATTAAATATGATGTGACTTACTTTTAATAACACTATCTACAGTACACTACTAACAGTACACTTGCTTGTTAACTCAATATAAAGTGGAAATTATTATTTTTTTTGCATACCTTATTGTAATTTGAACACGGATATTGATTTGTAAAAATATATTTTTGTCTTTATGTGGGCGATTGATTATTCTCACATTTTTTTTGGGTGTTATTTAAACGGTTAGCAAAGTATTGGTATATTTGTGAGCAGAAATATGTAATTGGTAAGCTAAAATTGAAAATTGATAGTTGGACATAAAATTGATAGTAGAAATGTTTTCTCTGCTAACCGAACGTATAATCTTGCTGACCAAGTAATTATTCTGCCAAGATATTATTTATAACCTAACCTAACCTAACCTAATTTTTAAAAAGCAAAATACACAGTAATTACTTCTCTTTTTTTTTATATTTGTGTTGCGAAGGGACTCGCAATTTACAGGATGGCCGAGCTGTTAGGGTCATCTTATTACCATTGTAATAATGTAATCTAATTATAAGACATAAGATGTAAATCTATAGGTAAATATACCATTTGACACTGGCTGAAAATAACTCAACACAAGCAAAGGCAATATAAAAATAATGCGGTATACGTCCTTTTTGGTGACATTTAAGACGGTACAAAAAGGACTCATTTTCCCGCGCAATTGGCAATGGACGCTAACCGCGGTGACAAATGGAGAAATAAAGGAATTGTGATTTTTAATGATTTATTAAGGAAATGCTGCTATTGTACAATCATTGTCTTACTGATAAGAGGATATGGAATAAAATTATATGAAAGTAGAGAAATGTTGTTTGAATTGTTGACTTTCGTCAACAGTCCTATTCATAACAAGTCTTAGTCTTATTCATATTAACTAAGCTTTCATTATACATATTTATATTAAGCCTCAGTCCTATTTATAATAAGCCTTAGTCCTATTCATAACAAGTTATTTTTACAATAAATTTTATCAAATTCCATGCTGAACATAGTGCACAAACAACAGGTAAACAATAACATCAATAATATAGTGATCATTGAAAACTCACCAACACGGGCAGCATTTGAGCCTGCTACCTCTGGGATACCGTCCCACATTCCATTCTACAGAAAAACATAAAGTTAACATTGCTAACATGTTTATAGACAATTCCAATCTTAAGTGATTTATGTTATATAAAGGATACATACAATATGATTACGTTCTGATATTTTTGAATGGTTTGCTGTGTTAATGTAAGATAATAATATCTTGTTTGTAAAAATAATTTTAATTATCATCTTGTGCGCTGATTGATTTTAAGGGGAGATAAATGTACAACTTTTGAATTATTTCCAATAATTGACTGATTTTTATTTTGAAAATATGAATCACAAATATGACAGGTAATAATTTTATCTTTAGGATTATATTGATAAAGTATTTTTATTATTATTTATAACTTAAGAGGAAGTAATGACGAATTATTATATAATAATATACATGAAAATACAAAGGCTTGCCACTTTTGTATGCAGATAAAAACATTTTAAATGGTCAATGCACGTAATAATAGCCAAAAAAACATCAAATAATAATTATACTTAGGTGTCGGAACAATCTAGTGATTAATGAATGTATTCTGTATAATTTAGTAGCAGGAAGGTAGGTATACATATTTAACAAATTATAAGTCATATTATCTGTCTATTTTTAACCTAAAAACTGTTAAGTCATCGCGATTAGCGTTTTATCTTTAAATAATACAAGTGCTGAAGCCCGCCATTTTCGACAATATAATACAAAATAATGTGAATTGCTACCTCTTTTATATATGAGGGCGTCCATTAATTACGCGTGGTATTTTTGATATTTATCATGTATTTCTATCATATATGTTTTATATTTTGTCATGGTTTCTTGTGTTAAGAAATGTTCGATTATTTTAAAATTGATCTAGTGATCTTACAATAAATTATTTCTATACATTAAGAATGGTAAATCAGAACAAAACATTTCTAGGATCTGTAGGATCGAAGATTAACTTGTAGTGTAGATAATGTAAGTTGATTACGAATTAGTCAACCAATAGGGGTTTTAGTTGCTTCAGTTATGTAAGTACTTAATGAAATGGGCAAACAAATACCTTATAAGAAAGTGAGGACAGAAAAAGAATAATATTGCAAAAATTTATTACATATAAAATCTACATAATATTAATAAAATAATCTGTCTTAACCTACAACAAGGGATAGATGGGATCTACATTTTTTTTAAATTGCTGAACATTTTACACGTCACAATCAAAATAACATTTTTACAAAAAAAAAAAAACTAAAATATCAACATGTCAAAGTTCTCAAAAAACAAAAAGAAAACTATTCAACATAGTATTAAATATTTCATTTATAAAAATACATATTTTTAAATCTTGTTCTAATACAGTAATTAACAATAAATAATCTTATTTTTATGCTTGCTGCTTGACAGAGGTTGCTTAGGTCATTTAAAAATCACGAAAACAATTATACATCAAAAATGTATAAATTAGATTGAGCTACCAGAATAAAGTTCAAATCGAAACGTCAACTCCTCGCATCATTGACACTGTCTGGTACTGTGACCTCTAGACCATCGAGCTCCTTCGTCAACGTGATCTGGCAGCCCAGTCTGGACGTGTCAGTCAGACCGTACGCCAGATCTAGCATGTCACGCTCTTCATCACCAGCTTCTTCTGGTAACCTGGAAGTTTGATAGGTACTTTTTAGATAATTATTTTATGAGTTTTATAATGTTATTTTTAGGACTAAACAGTGTTATTTATTTTTTGATTTCCCATTCTTTTAGATGTTAAATCTTATAAAATTTTCTACAAAACTGTATTTATATATAGATTTCTTTATATATATTTAAAACATGTTGTGATATAAATTTACCATAGTACATAACCTATAGTAAAAATTAATCATTAATCTACAATCGAAGATTAAACTCAGTCAGAGGTCAGTGACATAATTCAAGTAGCAAACATTGTATAAGGATCTATTGGCCGTTAAAATATTCATGGGCTGTTACAGACCTGTCAAAATCTGACTGACTGAACAACACGTGACAGGTAGAGCAGGTGATAGTTCCCTCGCACGCGCCATAACCGTCAAGATCGATGTTATTATTAACAACCACGTCTAGCAGCGTGTCGCCAACATTTCCCTCTGTTTCGATGCGGCGTCCGTCGGTTGTATTGAATATCACTTTTACCCTGCTGACAAAATAAAATTCTCAAGACGCGACATTTAGATTGTAATATTAATGGCAGAAATACATTATGCATTATTTGACCTTAAGATATGGCTAATAAACGTCTCCACCATCAGAGAGTAGCACTAACGGACTAACAGCCATTTTACTACAGGATGCTATTTAGATCAGTTGAGATAGATTTGCTCAGATCGTATAATGTATTTTGGCCATTAGTCCCATACGTAATAAGCTTTTTATTTGAAAAGGAAGGGTCAAATGGTAAGTTAAGATCGTATAAAGTAATTTAGCCATAAAATGGTTCTTAGTGAGCCAGTGCGTCTCAGATTGGTGAGGACGCCTTTTAATTATTCTTCAAGGTCATATCGTATGATCGTATAATAAAATAGTACCATAAATTCTTTCAGTTTTACCAGTTTGGAAAGTAAAATAAACTAAATCTATTGGTAGTGCAATGGGACGGTTTACCTGGCCCTGTTTATTTTTCAAAAATTCAAATGAGCTTTACATGGCTTATACATGTTTATAGATATGTATTTTCAGACATGTGTAGAATATACACTGCAATTTTATTTTTTTTACCCATGTTATGGATACATATATACACTGCAATTTTAGTTTCTAGAATATTAAGAGAGAAAATTTTTGATCAGTGGTCTGAACTTCATTTGTCATTATCATCTCTTCATAAATGTTACAGTGACAGAACACAATCAACAAAAGTTGCAATATTATTAAAGTAATCAAGATAACTTTGGATTAAATAGATTTGATTTCAATATCATTATTTATTTATTGTTACAACAAATATTTAACCAGATGCTTGACATTACTTAAAACAGGTAAAAATTATAAAATAGAACTAAACAAGAATTAACATATTTTAAACTAAGATGATCACTTAATTTTTTTTTCCTGGATAACTGGAAACAAAAGTCGACAAAACTGTAAAAGTTTAAAAACCAACTAACATCGAAGTGAACCGATCGAGAGTTGCTGGAAAAATGTTGATAGCTACATTTTTCTCTTTAAAGGGTATTAGTATCAATTCATTTACGATACACTTCTGCATCACCACACATTTTGCAATCAAGGCAAGAGACCTTCTATGTTATGTTATGATCCGCCTTACAGCCCTAATATGGCATCATGTAAATGTGTATTCCCTAAACTTAAAAACCAGATCACAGTGATATTTTCCTTATTGGAAAATGTGCTTTGGAAATTGATTCAGAAACATGAATCTTTATAAAGACGCTGTAGATGATTTTTTTGAATAAAAGGATTAAATTTACATTTCCTTCCCAAAATATTCTGAGTGACCTAGTATAAAAAAGTTAAATTTTCAAATATATTTTTGGACCAGAATAAATTTAATAAAGTTCTAGGAACAAATTATGTGAAGTTGTCTGTGAATTAAGACTCCTCCCCAAATCTAGTCTATTAAAAAAATATCAATGTCCAATATTTGTGATTATTTTATACTTGTATTTATGTATGAGGATAATATGAGAAAGTTTGAAAGTACTTAGTCAAGGAATTTTGATGTCGACTAGTATATTAGACATTGTACTGTTGTTGATAACAGTGATTGAGCATGAAGCAACCCAGGCCACTGCTAAAGCTGAGACTTTGCTTACAATCAGTTAAAAATAATAAAACTTTTTGAAATCAACAACTTATATTCAATAATTATTGACACATTATTGTTGTGTTAATACTACTATTTTATCTTTTCTCTAATTCGCTGTTTTGTTTATCTTCTTTTATCTATAAGTAGTTTATGTAAGAAATTGGTAAAAGGCAGTGAAACAAAGAAGTAATGAGGAATTAGTAATTCATGTTTCTGCTCCAAGTATGTTTTTATTATATCCATTCAACTCTTAAAATGTCTGGTTTGTGAAAACAATTTTGGAGATTATTCTTAGCTAATTTAAAGATAAGATACATGTACAACTTATGAAATATTGTGTATAATATAATATTTTATAGAGATTTTCAGTAATTTGCTTTAAATTTAGATATATACAATACACTTTACCAATATTAATGTGAAGACCCCAAATAACCTAAGTAGAAGTCTTTGAATTTTTTTTAACAATATTTTGATCTTTTAATCTTTAAACTAACAATATTATAAAACGAACTTACTTATCATCGCTTAAAGCCAATCTTGTTGTGGATAAAGGTGTAACGCTTCTATAATTCCCAAATATATTAGAAGCACCGTTATATTGACGCAAATAAGAGTTCCTTGATAAAGCGATCATTTTCATAACACTTCTATATAACATTGTGCTTGTGAACTCTTAGTCCCTCACTAACTACAGTAAAAAGTATTTTGATATATATGAGCATCGACGACGATTATAAATCTACAACCATAGACTAATAAGTAATAGGTTATAATACTACTATGACTTACACGTACATAATGTTCTCTTAGTAATCTGTGTTGTTTATACTACTCTGTAGATTTACTTGAATAGAATAATGAATATAGAAGTAGTTAAAAATATATATGTTATTATCGTTCAGTTGTACATACAATAACAAAATATCCCAATATAGTCACAGAAAAGTAAATAGCTTCAAATTAAAACTGTTTTTTATTTCAATGATTTGAAAATTAATTTTAAAATCATTTAGGAGCGATGAAAATGTCAAAAACACCTTTTATGTTCATTTTTAATATAATTGGTGAATTAAGTAGTATTTAATTTATGGATGGAAATATTAGGTTATTATTTTATTGTTAGGAATATCAGTTGGTATATAAATATAAAATAATTATTATGCTGAATAGTTTAGTCGATTCAACAGAGAATGGTTTGATTACTTCTGCCATCACTATTTTTAGCTGTCATTTTATTTTTATGTCAAAACAAAGGATTACTAGTGAATTGTCAAATAAGAATTAAAGAATATTTGAATCATTAAGTATAAACCTTTAGTCATTAATCGATCGTAGAACATTATATTAAAATATTGAGTTAAATCTTAAATTGAATGCAATCTATGTAATTTACTAAGCAAAAATGTCTGATAGACTAAAAAGCAGTGTTTCTAACGAAGAAGTAATCGAAGATTTAACTAAGGATCTGGAATTTTCTCTACAAACTGGTGGAGATGAATTTGTCGTGAATCAAGATACTAATGACAATCAAAAATCTGCTGAAAATACTTCCAAAGAAAGTAAAGCAGGTAAGCGTAGTTATCTTTTCATCGTTACAGCCACACCTATACTTTTCGTATTTACTAAATATTGTGGAATCTTCTGGAGTTTTACTAACATAAAAAAAAACAATGTTTTTCGTTAAGGATAAATTAATAAATATAGAATGTATAATTTGGCAGTTTCATACATACATTTTGGTTGTATTATCTTTTCAATATCAATCTATACTGCAAAGTTAGAAACATTGGTTAGGATTTTGAAAATACTTCTAATAGCTATATCTGGATAAAGACTCTTTTACATAAATCAAAGTGGTAATGTATCAAGATGTAATGTAGAGGAAGAAGGAAGTGCAAATACATGGACATATTCAATAATTTAACATTTGATTCTAGCTAGCAATCCATACAGTGATGAAACAGAACTCGACAGCAAATATGAAAGTGACAAAGAGAGTGATACTGATTCTATAGATGAGACATCTCTGAAGGATGCAGAACTGGATTTGACTGATGATGAGAAAGCAGAGAGACAGATGATAGCCGAGGAGTTGAAAAGAGTTGGTAACGACGCCTTCAAATGTGGGGAATTTGATAAGAGTTTGGAAAAATATACAGAGGGTAATGTTTTAGTATCAGTAACTAATTTTATCATATTTTATAAGTTAATTCATAATTCATATTCAGAAAGTAATTAAATTTAACAGCACATGATTATTTAAAAACATTTATTTCTATATAAAACTACTTACGTCCTTTTTTTAAATTCTTCAATAACTTGTTACTGAGGAATAAGTTTTATATCTGTCATATATATTATTTAAAAAGACTGTCAATGCAAATTTATTTCCCAGTTAAACATTCAAATTGTTATTCCAGCTCTTCTCATCTGTCCCCTCCAGTTCTCAGCCCAGCGCTCTGTCCTCTACTGCAACAGGAGTGCAGCTAAGATGAAGCAGGAGAAGTACAAGCAGGCAGCCAAGGACTGCACTAAGGCTGTGGAGCTTGATGATACTTATTTGAAAGCTTATTATCGGTGTGTGTCAGAAAACACTTTAGAAGGAGTTGTTTAAAAACTTAAATATTTTAATGAATATTTATTAATGACTTGAATGTACCTGTATATTATTTAAAAAAAAAGCCTGAAGCCGTTAGAAAGTAAATATATTAGAATTATGATCAGTTTTTTTTTATTTCTTGTTACAGACGAGCCCAATCCTATGAAGCCACAGAAAAGCTAGATGAGTGTCTAGCGGACTACACGAGGATTCTAGAACTAGACCCCTTACATAAAGAAGCGCAGGCTGCCATTATCCGTTTACCGCCATTAATAGAAAAAAGGAATGAAAAACTTAAAACTGAAATGCTTGGGAAGCTGAAAGACCTTGGAAATATGATTCTCAAGCCGTTTGGTCTCTCCACAGAAAATTTCAAACTAGAACAAGATGGCGAGTCAAAGGGATATAAAATCAACTTCAAGCAATAGTTTTTTTTAAGCTACACATTGTGATATTGTAATATATAGCTTCATGGAGTATTTTTTTTTTTATTTTAAATAGGTCTGTGTCGTATTAAAATAAAAAATATATGCAAAAAGTTTTATTTATTCACGAAATATCTGTCAAATAAAATATTACAAATTGACATTAATTTGAGATTAGAATTGTATCAGGAGCTAAGAAATAGCATTTAGCTAATTTTTTACAGATGCTTCTTTTCTATATATTTTTTTAAATTTTCAAATGTAAGTACTAATTGTATAAATTTACACAAATGTTCCGGAATTTACACCATTTGGAATAATATAAAGGTAGTCTTCTTTTTAATTTGTCATTTGTAAGTATAGTTTGACTTGACAATCTTCTAGCATTTTCTAAATATATAAAATGTATTTACATTGTTATCAAAAAATGTTGTAATTAATAGATTTTTTGTTCGAAATAACTTGGTAATGATGACTAAATTGATTTGGTTTTATTTTAGATAAATTATGGCGAGATGTCGACGAAGGCGGAAGTATGGTTTTATATATTTTTGTAAACATCGCATGTTTTTCTAGTAATAAAAACGATTTTTTTTCAGAATGTGCAAAACGTGAGTATGTAAGAATAAAAAATATAAGGAATGGAACCATCTTTATTATTTACTATTTTACTTTATTGTGAAAAGGAGTACGAGTACACATAGTCTTATTTTATAATAATCGATTTTAGTACAGAAAGTGATACTTAATTCATAGAAATTACAAAAAGATATTTATATAAAAGATATTCATATAAAAGATATTCATAAATTATCGTAACTGAATTTTTGTAATAAAGTATATATACAAATTTGCTGTATTGTACTCCTCTTAGTATTTTTGTAGATATAGTGATTCGGTTGACTGGTGGAGAGGGCTAGAGAGTTAATTCCGCCAATTGTATATATTTTTTTAAACAATAAGGTTTTGATAAATAAAAAATTTTAGCCGTTGTCGAACCAGAGAGGGTAGGTTCAAACGATGCCGGTCGGGTGACAGACGTTACCGCGTTAGATCCTCCTGCAGGAGACGACGGTGCCGACGTCGCTCGAGATGCAGGCGTAAATCGCGGTAAAATAAACTACCATCTTTTATATTAGGATCACGGGTCCGATCTGACCTATTCCACGGATTTATCTGTGTTCATTTAGAAATATCTTCAATTATATTTTTGACATTTGTAAATGGCAAAAATATAATTGAATGAATGAATGTCCACGATCTAAAGCTATCATAAATATAAGGTGACCTCTGGACCGTTACCACCAATGATTCCAATCCGCAGCTATCAGTGGCGCTGTCGCTCGCGGTCAGGTGCATTCAAAAGATGTCGTTACTGTGACAGGAGATATAAGATGCGTCGCCGTTCTTGCTCTTAGCTGTGCGAGTTTAATTAATAGTATGTACCTCTTAGACGTATTAGTGGATATTCAAATAGATAGATTATTGGGCTAAATTAGTTGTGCAATCTAAGCGACTATCTATTTCATGATACAATTTCAGCGACTCTTATCTATCAACTAGCTTACATCGCATCCCATAATGAAATGTCTGTTAGTGAGTTAGTGCTCCTCTATGATTGGTGGAAACGCATACTCACTATTTTTTAAGGTAAAATAATGTCACTTAAATTGTATAATGAAACGGGTAGTGGTAAAAATTTGATCACCGCAATTTTTAACATTTATGAAATTTAAATTTACTAAAGTAGTAAAAGTGTTTTCAAACTTAAGTCTTTATTTTTCAGTGTTTCGTCAATGCTGCCGTCAGTCCGTTTTGAAATTATGTGTATCGCTTTTAAGATAAAATAAATATTCAAATATATCTTAGCTTTTATTTATCTATCCTTTATTCATTAAAAAAAGCTCAACTTCGGAGACAATTTCATCTCTCGATCGAATGTTCATCTCAGGTTAATGTGCTTAAATATTTTTTTTTATAGAATAACGTTCCTTCTATTTAGTCAATAAAACTATTTAAAATTCAAAAATATACATTTTATTCAAATTATACAACCTTTTATATACAAAGAATGTATTTATTAATGGTCCCATGTAAAGGCATAACACAAACACTGAATACTTTTCCATTCCTGTTTTCTATCAGTAGTTATCAACTAATATAAAAAATGTCCCAAATGCTCTTTAAGGACAGAGCAGTAATATTGATAATATGAATAACTTTTTATAAGGCTTTGTCAACATGCTGTTAATTAATAAGAGGCAATGTGTTATTAAGTATATTGTATGACTACAATTTTAATTACAAACTTCAATTTCATGTTTTCATAGTCTATTATTATTATTATTATTCTTATTTTATTTTTGTGTCCCATGCCTTGGAAAACATACTTTTTGGTTACTTAATTGAAATAAAATCTTAATTTAAAAGATTGCATATTAATTAATTAGAATAAAAAGTGTACAACAATAATATTTATATTAGCTTTAATGTTTGTGAGGCTTCCATAATATATATTATATTAAATTAAATTATTCTTCCTTCCAAATAAACCCACTTAGTCTAAATGTACCACTCATATCCCAGTTAAAAATCCGTTTACCAGGAGCCTCTCCGCCGGCACCAGCAATAACAATCAGTGGCATTAAATGCTCAGCAGCTCTTGGGGGATGTGCCTCTCTTGCTCCAGGCTGCTGATCCCATAACAATAACTCCTCTTTTCTTTTGCTGTTGCTTGACGAGCAAGCTTTATTCAGGAAATCATCAAACTCCTCATTAACAACTTTACCAACATTACGACTAGATCTAAACTCTCTCATATTGTGGTATGACATGCCCGATCCAAATATTGCAATACCTTCCCTGCGGAACTGATGCAACACTTGCCCAAGCTTGTAATGTTCTTCAGTGTTCTGGTTTGCTAGCACAGACAATTGGATTATTGGGATATCGGCTGTGGGATTTATAAGAATCATTGGCACAAATACACCGTGATCCCAACCACGTTTAGGGTCTAATTTAGAATCTATTCCGGCCTTTTCTAATGCCAATTGTATCCTGTTAGCTAACTCTGGATCTCCTGGAGCATTATATTTATACTTGTATGTTTCTGGCGGGAAACCGTAATAATCGAAATAAAGCTCATGACGCTCTCCAGAGGATATTGTTATCTTATTTTCCTCCCAATGTGCCGTCACAAGTATTATAGCTTTAACATCTTTAAAGTTTACATGTTTTTTTACTTCATCCCGTAAAAACTTTGTCAGTCCCAAATGATCTTCTTCTCCAAGCAGGGGCATGGGACCTCCTCCGTGGTTAACAAATAAAGCTGGAGCAACCATCACCATTTTACCAACACCAGTGAAGTATTTAATAATGTTCATAGACAATAGAGTCATAAAAACTATGAACGCAATTTGAACGAGTATCGTGAAGGTATTTAGAACGAGCATGTAGACGGATAAAATTAATTGCAACAACACTAAGTCTTACTACACTTTAGGTCAAGGTCTCATCCCAATAAATAGTGCTAATTACTTCGACGGTTCATTTTGTTAAAAGTTTAATACAAAATTATTATTATAATATAATAAACAGAAACTTTAATACGCCAATACCTGTATTTCTATAAATTATTTAATATTTACTCATATCTATGACACAAAAGTCAAAACAGCTGTCACACTCACATGCTTTTCGTTTTGAATTTTATTTGTTTTTTGTTCAATTACTAACGAAGTGAATGATATTTATGACAGTTAGTTTCTAAACGCAAAAAGGTGTAATAAGGGCAACAATATTTTAAAAGGAGATAGATATAGTTGGCGATTAGAAATGGCGTCTTTGTGAGTTGTCCTTTTCGCACGATATATTCTCATTTTATTACAATCAAAACAAGTTTAATTGTTTACAAACCTTGGAAAATGTTACCGTGTGTCGTATTATAGCAATACCTACACTTATTGACTGAATTTGAAGAAAGTATTGGAATAATGTTACATATTGGGCGAGGCGTTTTGATATTTGTAATTTCTGTACAATTTTGTATCAATTCCTCGTCCAGACATGTTATGTGCGCGTTTTAGTGCTAGCGTTATTTTAAATTGGTGACAATGGACAAAAAAAGTAAAAAGAAGACTGTGATTAAAAGAAAAAGTGATGATACGGGTGAGGGAGAAAAGAAGCATAAAACTATGGTAAACCGCGGGAAAAATGAATCCGAAAAAGAAAAGGTGGAAGTAGAGGTGAACCAAGTAGTGGAAGTGCCAGTGGAACAGGGTCAACAGATAGTGCATACGGGGCAATTAGTTGAGGGTAACTTCGAACAACCGGTATTCGTCAACATGAAGGGTGAGCCAGTGCAGTTAGGACCAAATACAGTGATTTTGTATGAACAAAGTGCAAATCCTTCTAATTTCGCATTTGGCGGCATGTGGACCATGGATTCGTCAGGTAGAATTGTTATGGCTGAAACTATTTACGATGTAAAGGGAGAGCCTGAAGAGGAGGGTGGCACATTCGTTCAGAACGCCGCTGAAGTAAATAATGTAAGTTATATTACATATTAACATACCAACGATTTAAAAAATATATAAATACACTGAATGAAGTAACTGTATGATTTTAAAATTATAATTATTATCATGTGTTGTTTATCGGACAAATATAAATTGTAAAACTTCATTATTATTAAATATTCATTAAAAAATCTAATAAGCATGATGAATAACCATTTTTTTATGTATTTGTTAAGTGATTCATAATATGCACACAGTAAGCAGTTTTATATTACTAGGTTTAAAAAATCTTTTTAAATTAACAAACAAAATATTTATATGCAAATAACAATCAATTATTTTGAGAATAATAAGAAAGTGTTGTAATTCAGAAAACATACTGATAAGATTATTAGTTTCTCATAGAGATTTGTATATATTATCATATTGAAATCTTAATCTTAGTTAAGGGTGAAATTAATATTCATTATAAATTAAGTGAAAATTGTCAACATGTATGGTATTTTAGAACTCATAGATTTGAGTTCTACTTGTTTATGGAAAAAGCAATAAAGCAAAGGTAATTGTTTTGAAACTAGATGGAAATGATTTGTAATGTTACGGACAAAGAGTTAATGCAGGTAGAGTGATGAGGGCAGCAGGACCAGATTAGATAAAGATGTTGTTTGGATACATCTACACAGGGAAATGGAGTATGTCTCAAAAGTGTGTTTGTCGAAGGTCCTGACCTATTGATATTACTGAATGGTATCATTTTTGAGTTCATAAAAAGGCCTTTATTGGTGAGTGCAGGTGCTAGAGATCTTCCTGAGTGTAAGGATCCATAAGAAGGACTAGAGATTCCTGTGATCAGAGGTGTAGAGGGGAGACAATAGCTGGAGAGTTACGTTACATTCAATAATGACCTTCAGAGACCTATCCTGTAGCCAATCAGTCCATCACCTTATCTGGCTACAAAGACGATTGGGAGTTCGCCAGAGTCACTAGAGCACATAAACGCGTGGTTCGAGCTAGCAGGATAGATCTCCAACGATCTGCGCCTGCTCCGGGACTTTCCCGATGAATTAAAAACTCACAGACCCAGGGAAATGAGCGTGCACGCTGCACAAGTTACGACACCTTTTACGGTTGCTATAAAAAATAAAATGTAACTGAAAAAAAATTACACGTATACCGCGATGCTAGCGAACAGGCGTATACTGTGTACTGGAGGGTTAGGCGCATCGATGGTAGGATTACGATGGCTCTGGTGGCGGGAAAAGTAATGGTGGCACCTATCATGACAATATCCCGAATATAAATGGCTAGAACTACAGGCGAGCCTGACAGGGGCGGGACTCTCCAGTCAAGAACATGTAACCGAAGCCAACTATAGTAACTGATGACGCCACAAGAATAGGACACTCGAGGATAAAAAGCGGCGACAGATGCTTTCAGGGCCCTAGATTCCTTCACAAAAAAGAAGAATCGTGGCCGAAGGAAACGAAAGATGACAGGGACTCCGGGAGGTCGGGAGGTCGCTCGAAGTGCGGTGACGGCTGGTACGAGTCAACGGCAGAAGCAACTTATGTCAGGAAGTGCTCTGCTTTCAAGATCCACCTATGTTTGATGGATCCTCATCCCCACTCGAAGCTTATCGTTCGAAAGGAATCACCATGCCGGTATATAGCACGTTGTAATGAACCTTCGACAAAAGATGTGGTTTACCAGGCTTAACCACCGTATGAGCGATCCTAAAAGACTGTACAATCTTTAAACCTAGAAGAGGTCTGCTGACGATTCCCATCACCGTAGTGAGGACCGGAGTAGTGGCGAGAACTCATCGTCCTCCCTCGAAATGAAGTCTCCGAAGGTTTACGCGACCTAGCTGATGTTACGTACAAAGAGTCAATCGGGGAGAACGGTGTTAGGGTAGCAATGTGGAGTCAGCGATGCGTGTAGGAGACCCCTATCACTAGACCTTGAATGTAATTGGATAATTTGTATTGCTTATTAAGACAAGTGGCACATTGTTGAAGAGTACCATTCTGTTACCATCGTTTATGACTAAGAAGAATGAATACAGTCCACTATCAAATTGAAGAACGTTTCAATTCAAAATTTACAAAATATATCTATCTAATAATGTAGACATCACATTTCTTAATAAATTTAGAAACTTTGACTCGTGTTCTACAATTGCCGGTGATGCAATTGTGGAATAACAACCCCAAAAGATAAAAGTTAGTACATAATTTGTTGTTCTTAATGTTTTAAATATTTTTGTCTTAAAAGTTTTTTATTAGAAGACCCCTCTGCTCATTCCGTGTACGGAACAAGAACAACAAGTATAAACATGTATTTCATTGTATATTTATTACAATATTTGTTTCAAATATGATCAATACATAATAATGACCAACAGTGGGTAATTATGAAACAAACATCACTATTATATTACACCTATACCTCCCCACTCTTTGAATATATTCAACAACTGAAGCCACTAAGAATTTAAAACAATATAAGAAAATAATTATTTTACTTATACAAAATTCTTTCTACCAACACAATAACTATACTATGTTTTGACTTTTTTATGAACTTACAACTCAGTTAAGTGAATAATAAATTAACTATTGAATAACAATTCTAGCAAGCAGTAGAAGAAACAAGCAACACATATCAACAGTATGAACTGAGCAGTAACACGCAGGTGGATGGGCAGGAGTATGAAGTCGCCATCATTGAGAACCCTGGGGAGCCTACAGAGAGGTATTGTAATATGTTATAGAAAAAAAATCGTCAAATTAAGAAATTCCTCCTTTTTTTCAAGTTGTTTTATTTGTTTTTTTTATTTTGTATTGACGGCAGTGAAATATAACAGTAAAAGCATCTAAATTATATATCACTTTGTAGAATACTAGAATTAATGACAAATTAAGAATTAATATTGTTCAATTGGTTATAGTCCAGAATAAGGCTGATTTAAACTTGCATATTTTCTTTATTCTATTAATTTATCTGCTCTTTCTTTTTCAATCAATTATATTTTGTTAAAGATGGTTATGTTTTAAAACTTCTACTTTATTCATTAAGGAGATAAAAAAAATATATTTATGAAATGAATATTAATTTACTATGTGACCTTTGGGTAAAATTACCATAACAACAGTTATACATAAGATAAATAACTAATATAAAATAGATTTAATGTAATTCATAAATATTAATGAATTATTTCAACTTGACTCATATTATTTAAGAGATTCCCAAGACTTGAATATTTGGATATATATATAATTTATTCTTTTACCAACAGCTTATAACATTTACATTAAACAATATCCATTCTAACAATAAGTACTAAGATAAAATGATAAGCTAATTAAAAATTAACACCACATGTAATAAAAAAAATATTAAATATCTTTACTGTGTTTGTAACATGTATGAAAAAAAAATGTAATCTAATCTACTATATATATAGTTATATATTGCAGGTCGGAGTCCCAAGTGATAGCCACTGAGGCACAGCTGGTGACTGCTGGCACGGGAGCGGTACGGTGGCTTAACCAGAAGTACGACTTTGTAGTTAGAAAGCTGCAACTCAACTATGGTAAGATATGACATCCAATATGTTTGTTAAGTGTATGTATACTTAACAAACATATTGGCCTAAAGAATAGTAGTGAGAGGGGTCATTAAAGATATTTTTAATGACCCCTAAATATATTATTTAAATGTATAATACATTTAAGTAAGTATAATTATGAACCAAACTAATTAAGTTACAATCTTGATTCATACAGATTTAAGAAAGATAAACATATGTAGCAATAAGATTGAACTCTATAACCTATAGAAAAATCATTTCAGGTGTGTTTTTACAATAAATTCCTGCCTGAAGTTTTAAATATGTCACTAAATAAATTAAAATTACATGTTAGAAGGAGTTTGATAGACATTTAAATTTAATTTTATGATTGAAGCCTCATTGCTTGGGATTTACTATCAACAGCAACATCCCAAGATACAAATAATAATTAAAAAAACATTCCAGATGCCGGTGTGAAACTCCTACACTCTCAGTCAGGCTGCATACAGTGCGTTTATCTGACCACTCCCAGCATGCAGCTAGCGTTCAATGCGGTGCCGCAGTTCCTCTGTATTGAGACTGGTTAGTTTTTTATACCACAGGGTGGCAAACAATCTGATGATCCATCTGATGGTAACCTCTCATTGGTCTTTGATTGATCTCACTCTTATATGTGTACAACAGATATTTAAAGGCCATTTCTGTAAGATGATATTACTTCCACGGTAGAGTCAGCAACTTCAACTGTGCTCTATTAAATATCTGATATTTGAAATAATGGAAGATAGTGGTACGAGTTACTACTACAACGCTATTATAGAATTTCTTAAGGAACTGGAAGTCTAATTCTTTTTTTAATTCTGACACTTTCTCCTTTAATTTAGAAAGTGACAGAATTAAAAAAAGTCGTCATAACACTTGTCATGAGATGAGCTTTTTGCTGACTTTCTACAATTAATGTCCAGGTCTTAATTGTAATTAAAAACGGGACCAGTTAATTTGATCATAAATTATGAAAGATAATTGCCGTTTGCATACAATTAGAATGTTATAATATACAGGTATCGAGTTCAACAGCGTCATCCCCACCACAAATGGTACCAGCCCCAGCGTGAAGCACAATGTGACGCTGTTCCTGGCCGAGGACGGGAACGGGAAATCAGTGATCGTCAGCGCCGGTTAGTCACTTCATGAGGTCAAATAATAAAATTTATTCAACAGTCGATATTATCCATTACACACACATGTGTATGATTTTAAATTTGAATGTGATAATTAAGTGTGCCAAATGAAGAGAAACAATATTTGTTGAATTTAATAAAATATTTTTCAGGGATATCTACATTAATCGGCGAGGATCTCACATGGTTGTTGGAAACCTTCAAGTCCTGTAACCCCGCGTGGCGGCAGGTGCGCTGTGTGGTGTGCGACCCGACGAAATGCCACCAGGTACAGCCTCAAGAAGCCCAAGTGGCACTCCATCCGTTACCATAGGAATGTTCTCATTCTTAGTCTTCTATATTATGCACTGTTAAATCCATCATCCGTTTCCTACTCTTCGAATGGTTCAATAACCTCCAGTCAAAACCTGACTCTCAAAGTTCCATCTCATTCATCTTCCTTTTACTCTGATTCCTTTACTGTCTATGCTATTCTCTATGGAATGATCTCTCTTGAAAATTATTTGTTGACAGTCGTGCCATTCCTTTATACGTCATCTGAAAAATTACTTTCTTTCCTTCCTTATATATGAAACTTGGTAATTTAATTTTCACCTATCACGTAATCTTGGTTATAACTTTATATTTATTTATTTTCATATTGGCAAGTGTATTGCTATTTGTTTCTTGGCATAAATTTTGTCCGTTTACTTATTTTTCTTCTTTATTAGTCTTGTATATAAAATACGCCCACACCACGCCACGTCTTTTTAATATATTTCTTGTTTTAATGGTTGATTGGACGAGATCGCTCTTTAGTGATAAAGCTGCCAAATTGTACCACCGTTTTTATATTTGTTTTGTGTGAATGTATTTTTTTGGGTGTACAATAAATGGTTTTATTGTTTCGTAACTTGATTGATGATCTGCAGGAGGTCCGTGTTGCGTTCCCGGCGGCGCACGTGTCGTGCTCGGTGTGGCAGGCGGCGCGCGCGGCGGGCCGGGCGGCGGCGGCGGCGGCGCGGCGCGAGGATGCCGACGCGCCGGCGCCGCTGGCCGTGCTGGCGCCCGACGACGTCGCCGCGCGCTGCAAGACCTACGCGCTGGCGCTGCTGCGGGGCGACCACACGCCCGCGCAGCTACAGGTTATAACTATATGTTGTGTATTAAATAAATGTAGAATGTAATTGACTTCATACATGTCGCCCGCTTAACTAAGAGATTTAAGTATGGTCTTAATTCATTAAGTCAGTAACGACTCAATACCTCCGTTGGCAGAAATGCAAATTCTAGTCTCGCTCGTGTTGATCAATTATTATTTGTATATTATTTGAGCATCACGTATATCTGCCACTCCAGGTGTTGAAGCGTGGTATAATCGGCACGGGCGCGGGCACCCTCCGTCTGTGGGAGCTCCTCACGCTGCCGGGCGGTGCCGTGGCGCGGCTGGACGCCTGGCTGGAGGCCGACAACTACACCAACATACTGCACAAGGTACTGTGCTGCCTCTCGCTAACACAGCACGCAGATAGCTGCATATAGATTGTGTTATAAAAAATACGATCATTAATTTAGAAGGTGAAACGATTCTACGTAATTTTATTTATATATTTAGGAGCTTTATCAAAAGTTTCATATAATACATACTGAAAATATAGCTGAAAATATTCTATTCAGGGTCTTGAGCGCCTGTGCGCCAAGTTCCAGGCCCTGATCCGCAGCCAGATGCAGCCGGACGAGTTCGTGTCGCTGTTCTTCAGTGTAGCTAATACCCTGGAGGACGAGAGACGAAACTTTGCCGTCACCAGACTCAGGGTACGGATCGACTTCGAGGGTGTCGCTGGAGACGTGTCTCCATCACCACTACCATCTGTCACCACTCGGGGTTACTTGGTTTATTGTTTCATACTGTACCTCCGACATGGGCAGCATTGGACTTGTTAAAAACAGGATCAGTCTGTCATATTTTTTACAAATTATATGTACAGAGGTACAATTGAATTATTGCTAGAAGAAGTTCTGTCACATAAATATAAAGATATGGAATACATTAATATCTATTCCTATTAATGTTTATTTGTCACTACTGTCTGAGAGTGTCTGACAGATACTCGTATATCCTACACGATGCTATTTGATCAAGCTGGATGTTTATTAAGTACCTGTGGTTAGTTGATTGTCTTATAGTGTATGAAATATAAAAGCAATGAACCAATTCCCAGGACACGGAGTCGTCGAAGCAGTCGCCCACTGACACCATAACCCAGTACGCGTACAACCTCATGTCCCATCAGACCAAGCTGGCCCAGAAGTGTCTGGACGATAGAGCCGGCCGGTGAGTATATTTGGTATACGTCTCCAGGTCTTTATATAATTGAAAAATTTAAACTACCTTCATTGAAATTAGAATATAGCGAGAGAAGGGCCCTCGTTTATATTTAATCACATATATTGGTTTATTCTTGCATAAAGTTATTTTAGTTATGTATATACTATGGTAAGATTATTAAAGTTTATTAGATTTAGTCTTTTTATTCGTTCCTTTCATAGGTATTTAAAGGAGAAGTATTTAAAGTTACACCGGAATAATACAGTTTTTTCTTAAGCGAGTTAATATATATATATTAAGTATTAATTAAAGAATGAAACAGACTTAACATGACTTAACATTTTAGATACAATTTCAAACATTAGTTAACCAGTAACTATGATGACATATCTGTGTGACCGCAGGCGCCACAGCAGCGCCGCCATTTGCAAGTACGGCACCTCTACGCAGGAATGCTCCTGTCTATTCAGCAAAGTGTTCCGTCTGCCGTGCCGCCACATCCTCATGCTGACCACCGAGCTGAAGGTGATTCCAGTGGACCGCCCCAGATGACTCGTGCGATACGAGTACCAACTAACGGTGTTTTCCTCGCAGGTGAAGACGCACATCCCGTTCGAGCCGCGCTGGACGGTGCAGCACTGCCTCTTCGGATGCGACACTCCCGGTATATAAACTCCCACACATACGGTAACGCCGAGACTCCTCTCTAATACGTAGCGACGACGTTCCAGCCGGCGGTGGCTCGTTTGCGGAGACGGAGGGACACGGACAAATCCAGCAGCCTCAACAGATGCACCAGGTATTGGATCCGACGCTTCTCGGGACGGACGAGGAGGTGGGTGTGTAACAACAGAGTGGCTCCTCAGGTGGGCGGCGTGAGGCAGCAGCAGTACGTGCTGGCGACGCCCGCACAGCCTTCCGCGCCGGTGTCTCAGGTCATCTTCTGCGGCGGGTCCATGGGCGGCGTAGGTGGCGTGGGCGGGGCGCCGGTCCTGGCGTCCGTGCTGCCGCCCGGGGGCGCCGTGCTGACGCCGCACCACGCGCTGCAGCACTAGCACAGAGAGACACAGACACACACACCTACTGTGACACAGACTCACCGGACGGCATTACTGCCAGTCGTGATATAACACAAGTAACACAGAGGCTTACAATAGTACAATGTAAAGACACTCTGAAGCACTGTTTCACTCTATGTACTCGCAACAAACATACTAGTTAAAAATTACTAGTAAACTAATAAAGAAAATTGTGACAAATACACGTATGGTTTCTTCCCCTAATAACATTGTATACAAAATAACGGTTTGGATAACTTAAGACAAAATTGTAAATATGTCCTGTTTCCAGCTATGTTGAAATAAAAATAATCACCTGTTACATTATATAACCTGTGACAATATATTTATTTAATCATCCGACCATGCATGGACCCTTCATCCGAACCAACAGACGGCCTCTGCTGTGAGAATAGTTCATTAATTCATTAAACTTAATAAAAACAAGTGATTCATTGATGTTAGTTCGTTATATAAGTCACTTTAGATGGGATGTACATATTGGTAGCCAGCCCCCATTGCTTTGTGGTGAGAAGATACTTGGGAGAAATATAACTGTTTTGTAAGTATCGATGGACTCTAAACATTTATTATTTTGTCGCAACACATGAAGTCATCAGCATGACTTATTTATTTACAATATATATATATATATTTGTTTATGATACAATTAAAAACAGCATCAACAATGGATATAGTTTCTGGATTAGCAATTCCTACAAATAATAATAGGTGTAACTTATTGTCTAGATAAATCGTAGAATAATAAAATTTTATAAATATTGTATGAAATAAAGACAAATAAACTTAATGATTATTTTATTTAACACTGGCTGCCCATAATACATTACGGTAACTGCGGCTTTTACACATACGTCGCGTCAGATTGTAACGCGAGGGCGGCTCGACACAATTAGTAAAAAACGTTGCCACCCAGTGCGGTTACGTCACAGTTGCGTAATTTTCAAATTTAAGTTCCAAATGGTACATTTATATATATATTTTAATAAATTTGAATAACTAATTTTGAAAATGAATCTATGTATATCAAATGTGGTAGTCAATGCACACCAAGGACACTTCCCATCAGGTGGAATGTAGTCAAGCGTCAAATTAGTTTAAAAAATGTATTTTCGTAATTAGTGAAGCGGGAACCAGTACCCATTGTAGGTATATAATATTTATAAACACCAGTTTGAAACTATAACTTTATTTTACATTTGATTCAGCATAAGTCACTTTTAATATTAATACTTCACGGTCTGAAGTGTACAGTAGGTATTTCCTTATTTTTTAATTATATTAATATTTGGATTAGGATTTAATCTCTTTTTAAAAGAATTTGTTTCCGTTCTAATAGTACTTCAAAGGCGGCATTAATAGCATCCATTCACCAGTATACCTTCAAGTCAAATCGTCAAGTCCAACGGTAAGATCTTATCAAAGCTAACAAAAGAAGCCTAAACTCTGAGTACTTAGCTCCATTCGTCTAGGATATCCAATAGCATTCATCCATCAGTATACATTCAGGACACTCGATCAAGTCCGGCAGTAAGTTTTTATCAAAGCTATTTGTTACTTTTGGGCTGAGTTGTAAAAGAACCAAAGGTTCGAATATTATACATATTTTTAAAGTTAGAATAGGGTTCTTACTTTAAAAATAAGTGGAGTCAAGTAAGAAAAGTATAGTAGATTATAGGCAAGAAGGAACTCTTAAGACAAAAAGTAATTAAACGAAAGGTAGAAAGACTCTGCAGATTGGACACATTAAAAATCTCTACAAAGAAAACTTAATCAGGAAATGTCACTATGTTCACGACGTTACCACCCACCTGTTTATTCGCCCCAAAAATAACAAAAAGAAATAAATGTTTGCGTACACTTCACACTAATTTCCAAATTATCGTGACTACCCTTTACAATGCTAAAATAATACGTAGTAATAAATAAGTAGGTACCAACATATCAAAATCTATTAAACGCAGTATGCTGTGTCAGATTCAACGAAGCATCTTCTGAGAGGCAATGTAAAGCTTGTGCTGGTGACATACCGATTAATATGCAAATATGCAGATTAATAACAAATGCTGGTTGGCATCATAGAACTACAAAAGACATAAAACTAAGAAATAAAGACAAGTAGTAAAACAAAAAAGAGAAAGTATCGCCACCACAGCTCAAGAACTCGATTTGAAACTAATGAAGGATTTTAGTAAAATTTTTCAGCATAAAAGAAATTTTATTGACCAATACCAAGCAATATCGCAAAAAAAAGTCCTTGACTGAAAAAGAAGCCATATCAAAAATATAATCTGTAATGTTACACAGAGATACGGTGTGATATAACAAAGACCTTCCTTGAATCTACCACACAGCGATACTACCTACGAGGTGTGTTATCTGACTCTTTTGTAGTCACATGGTACAACCAAGATCATGAAGATTTTATTAAAGAACATTTATAGCAAGTGTTAGTTATTTAGTTATCTTTCTATACATATTTATTATCTGTTACTTGTCTCTGTTATAGTATTTACATTTGAAAATATATTTGTAAAATAATATAATACTAGAAAGACATAAATTTTTGTTTCTTTTTTCACATCGCTTTTAAATAATAAATAGTATGATGTTATATAATAACATTGTACTTTATTAACCCGAGAAGTAAAAACGAGAAATTTGTGTTGGAAGTGTAACGTATGTATTTGTGTCTGTCTGTGACATTATAGCTTCCAAACGAATGAACAGATTTGAATGCTGTTTATTTGAAAGACTCATTTGTCGAGATAGTTCTTAAATATGTTTGTTTGGTGAAAATAAAAGTATGAGGTGAGACTTCGTTAAGGGTTGTGAAAATTTATATATTTATACTTCGTAAATAAATTAAGATTTAGATTCAACTAGGTATTTGATTTGAGTCCGAGGTACATTAAACCTTTGTTTGTGTCAAAAACATATTTGGCTAGGTAACATTCTGACGAAAAATAACATAAAAAGAGGTCAAGTTACAAAAATTACGCATAAACATTTTTTTTGTATCTTATGGAGCGGACTTTTATTCCATTAAATTACAAAATGTATGTTTTTGTTCATTTAAAATATGATTTCCTAGTTACGAAAGATGGTTTGCAATCCCAGGGTCGAATGGAAGAGGGATCCTGTGTGGTGTCACTCAACTTCTGAAGTTGAAATGAAAAAGAAAAGTTGCATTTAATGATATTTTCTATCTCGGAATGTAGAACCACATCTCACCTTTTTGCCTTTTTCATCTCCTTATTTCCTTCTACGGTTTTTGTGTGAAAACACTGTAAACAAATTAAAAACATCCAATTCGCACTTAAGTTCTAAATCGAAGTTCGAATCGAAGTTTTCTCGGACCCTCGCTATATTTACAACCACTCAGAAAGTATTTTAAGAATTCAGTTTCTATATGGTGAAGTGCGTTGAAGTCTTTTACTGCGTACAACGTGGATATAGCAAAAAGCCTAAAATAAAATCTTAATAATAAAGCGCATTTATTATTATATATTATTTCCTAAATAACACAACCAAGTAACATAATTGAGAAGACAAATATTGTCTTTATAAAATTATCTTGATGACAATAACAAATATTTAGTTAAAAAATCATGTTTTGTTTGTGAAAAAGACATTTCAACTTAATATAGGATTGTATTCCTTTCATTTATCAAAAAAACCTTTGTAATATAATAATTAAAACATTAAAGCTAATGATAAGGTATCATGGACTTATTTGTAGAAAAAATAAAAATCAATATTTTTGGTGAACATTATCTTCGTTTATACTGAACCGTCTAGTCAGGTCACGCCGGTAAAGCGTCACATCTCGCCCGACTTCTTCGACTTCATTTACAAATACTATTATTTTTAACTGAAATTTTTATTCAATAATAATAAAATATACCCTATGCCACTCCTGAATAGTGTATCTTACTGTTAGTGAAAGATTTTTTAAGATCAGATCAGTACTTACCAAGATTACCCTTTTTTTTTTTTTTTTTTTTTTTTTCATTGGAAAATCCGTTTCGGATACCCCCCGGCCGAGAAGGTGACGGCCGGGGTGGTTATGTGGGACTACCCGGCAGCATAGATAACGCTCCCATTTTTAAGGCACTCACCGTGACGCCCCGGCGGAATCGCCACCCCCGTTAAGGGTGCCCCGAGTAACGAAAGCACCCTTACGATGTAGGCCAATGGCAGGTGGGAGAGGTCACCCTCCTCTCCCACCAAGGCCTACGGCTGGGGAAGGAAGCGGCGGGCGTACTCCAGCCTCCTTCTCCCCAGCCTACTCCTTCAGAGCGGATCAGCGGTGGAGGCTGACTCCCTGATTCGCTCCGCGGCCTCCTTCGCGGCAATCACTTGCTCGCAGAAGGAAGCCACCGCGACCCGAGACCTCTCGCTGCCAAGCATCGCGTCCACGACACTCGACAGCGAAAGATCCCTGCCAACCACGGCCGTCAGCTCAGTACGCTGACGGTTCCAGGCTGCGCACTCCGCCAAGGTGTGACGAGCCGTGTCCACGGACTCGTCACAGTGGTGGCAGGAGGGGGCCGCCTCCCTGCGTGCTATCCTGTGCAGGTACTGACCGAAGCATCTGTGCCCCGTCAACACCTGCACAAGACGATAGGTTAGGGTCCCATGTCGCCGGTTGATCCAACGATCCATGTGGGGGCGGACTGCCCCCACTGTCGCCAGACCGGCGGTACCATGATTACCCTTTACAACCATATAAACATACAAATTAAACTTTACCTTTTTATATATTAGTATAGATTAAGATCAACATTATTCTTCCTTATTGTTATATTGATAATAAAAATAGTCGTTATATAAAATATTAACGTCTTTTGTATTTGTAAAGATTTTTTTAAGAGTTTGTTAGAAGGTTGGCCGTAATATATATATATTTAATTAAGCAGTATCAACATATATCAAAAAGAGGTTAGAAAAAAAATATTATTTTTTTATTCCCATACAAATACCATGTTTACACAAATGTACAATATGTCACGAAAATTTGGACCAATTCCAAAAAAAAAAACTTTATAACGTGACAGTTAAAAATTTATTACTAAAAAAATTACAAATGTTTTTCTAGAATATATAAAAATGCAACCAGTTTCAATTGAAATTGAATAAAATTAATATTGAAGGTTAATATATATTGTTAAAACTATAAAGAATATTTAAATCTATCTAATCTACAATAGAAGTTAGTAATTTGATGTTATATGATGTTAAACAATATTTATTTCAATAATTAAATAGCGTATCTAACAAATTTCTAACATCCTGTTGACTTAATACAATACGAAACGAGTCAGAACTGCCGTTCCAAGCAAAGTCAAAATAGAATAGAAATTTCTCGTCGCCAAACCAGGCAATGGCGACGAGGATCCAGTACAAGATTCTAAATGTTGAAACAGTTCATTGTAATTTCTAGCCGGTTCATTGTGTGTGTTGTTAGATGGTTCAGTAAGGCCAATAGCTGTGTCCTTAAACAAAAGGTCATTGACTCTATCAAAGGGTGAGTATATTTCGAGGTTAATTAGTTGATTTCCAGTCGCTGCGTTGTAACCGAAAAACAAGTCTAGAGTATCTAGAAGAACGTTCAAGCTGTTGGTGAGAGGGTCGTTTCTGCAATAAAGATTAATTATTAAATGTAAATACCAGTTTTTCTTCAAAATTGTGAGAAGAAATTTTTATTTGAAAAATTTTGTGACCCATGATGAATTTTGCAAAAAAAGTCTGTCACTAGTCACTTCACCCCGTGAGTTCGTCATGCTTTGACTAGATCCGAAACGACTCTGACAAAATTTTACTAGGAAATTAAGTTCTTTCGTCGTAGTAGTAACTATGGAATATATTGAAAAGTTTACCGTCGTGCCAAGACTTCAGAGTCTACAACGTTTGCGAGCAAGCAGCTATCGGAAACTTGGACTCCAGTGGTGGGTGCGAGGGTGTTGTCTCTGCACAAAGCCCTCACGTCGCTTGGTTGTAGGTTAGCAGCACGAAGGTTTGCTGGACGGAATATTTATACGTTTAAACATTTTTGTATCAATGGGTCAGTTATAAAGAATGTATTGTACATTGACAATAATCATAAAACTCTTACGTAGCATATAATATTTTAAGAAATACCTTCAATTCCCGTTAGTTCGACAAAAGCGACATCACTGGTGGGATCGGCTAAGCAGTTCATTGTACCATTATTACCATAGTACATGTTGGTATAGTCAAACGCGCAGGTGACTAAAAGTCATTTAAAAAAATAGATTTAGTATAATTTAGTGATACATATATATATTATTTTAATATATAATTAAAACCAACTTTTTACTTACAATCAGATCCGTCAATTCTTACAACTGGTCTGCAAACTGAGCACAAATTGGTTGCGTTGTAAGTCTAGAAAAATGAAAATAAATTTTCATCTTCATTTTATCCTACAATATTATTCTAAACTGGAATATTTCGAATTTCGATTTTGAAAGAAATAAAAAAATGGCTGTTAGGATAGCTCAGTTTTCATTGAATGATATATCGTTAACCTTAAACTTTGATAAGTTGGAAGAGCGATAGTACAGTAGGATGTAGTCGGTTTAAGTCGTGTTCTAGAATTTTGTTATTTGGTTGTATTTAATTTAATTGGAAAATATTTTATAGAACAATCATATTGACAATATATTATTTCAATGTTAAATCATTGTTTTCTATGAAAAATAAATATATTTAAAAATAAAACTAAAATACACGCTTTGAAGATACCAGTAAAATATTATGCATGAGTTTTACACTATCTTTTACTATATTGTATAGAAAAAACATAAGTTTATTCTTGATATAGAACTCACACTTTCAGTGATTGCGTGTGAGCTAGCGAGTGCGCCGGGCGCGCACGCACTGTCGAAAAACTCTCCGACTGCGCGAGCGTAGTCGCACTCCGACGCACTGATGATGGAGCGTTCGTGAGCAGCACGAAGGAACGCCACGTAGGCTGGAAGCATATGATGTATTTAATGTGAACAGTATAAATTAGGAATCTTAAGCAAATACTAACTATCCAATGCTTAAAAGTTCTCTGCAATAGAGCTACCAATTAAAATATGATGTTGTCTAATTGTGATAGTATAAGAATACTTACAAATTCCTCCAAACTCGGGGAAGCAAGCTTTTTTGCCGCGAAGGTTCTCAAACCTACTGATATTGCCCTGAACCGCTGATTCTTTCACAAATGCAGCCACGCGGGAGAAGGAATTCGAGTTTCCGCGTAGATTTTGGACTAATTTTACTGCAGTAAGTTTGTAATGCCTATTATAGAAAAATTGTTCATATAAGTCCATTATAAGAAGATTTTTGGTTTATGATTATAAAAGGGATAAAATACTGAGATGTAATTAAATCTTTATTTGGGTGACTTTAACAGAAACATTTGAAATAATATTCATAAATACTTACTGTCTTGACAGATATCCGTAATTAGCTGGCGCAGCAATGAAATCAGCGGCATTATCTCTAATATCGGCAAGACATTCAAAAATATGATTCCTTGACTGGCAAGAGATAGCCGGTTCGATTCCCAGGGTATAAGCAGATGATTTGACCCAAGTGCACTTGTTATGTTCTTCTGGGGAGATGGTGCACCAGCGGCGAGCTGGGATGCAGGATGAAGTTGCGTCGATTTTGGTAAAGTTGCGGCCTAAAAGATTGATATTTTTTAATATTTATAATTATTGTTACGTTCAAATGTATTTGACTGAATTAAATGTATTACCCGTCAACCGGAAATAAAAAAGAACGATGAACTGATTAATAATTAATTTGTAAGCTTTACAATTTTACGCTTAATAGGTCGTTTACTCGCATAATAAGTTCTATTTTTTTAAGCTAATGTTTTACCAATTTAATAGAAACTCAGCCCCTGCACTTACCCTGGGAATAGTTTCCGGGACTTGGCAATGAGTCCTCGAAGACAACCATAGCTTGAGAACCTCCCAATAAATTATTGAACAAAATCGACTGCCAGGTGTTACCACCAGGGTTGGCACCGGTGGGCCACCAGGTTTTAATAGCAGCTTGGACTTCAGTGACTCTTGTCCTATACAAATTGAAGCAATATCCTTCAATAATAGAAGCAATAAGCTGACACTTAGTTTGAAACTGTAAATCTTTAAATTGATATTTCGGATTCATGTGGTTTTCAACAAAGTTGAAGTTATTATTTTTATGTAGCCTTAAGAATGGATAAAACGAGATAAGTTTTATCTATTATTAGTGAACATCTCCTTTATATTAATGAATTTTTAAAAAGAGAACTAAGCTTACACTAATTTGTGATGGCAGAAATGTCAAATCATCAGATCATGATGAGATCATGTTAACTTTAAGATACCGTTCATACCATTCCAATTTAGACTTTTTACACTTCAAACCATTCCAATTTAGAATTTTTACACTTTATACCATTCCAATTTAGACTTTTTACACTTCATACCATTCTAATTAGGCTTTTTGGTATAAATAATAAAATATTCACTCATTTAATAAATTATTTTCTGAAAGTTAGAATCATTCACAAAAAGCAAAAACAAATTGGTAACATCAGTGATGATCAATTCAACGAGCGATAATTAATGTTTATTTTATAGATAATAACATTATTTTGTAAATAATAATAATTTTAACTCACGTAGTGGCTATAATAGCGCTCCAGGGCTGTCTTACAAAGGAACAAGGGGAAACTTCAGAGTTCAGGGCCTCAGCGGTGAGCACCCTAAGAGAGCCGTCTTCACATAGCAGAGCGTAGGATGTCGCGATGAGGGGATTACGGATCTATTTTAAAAATATGAATATTCTTACAATAATAATAAAAACAGCAAATGTGTTATAAAAAGTTAAAGAATAAAGAAAATGAAGTAAGACATTTCAATTTTAAAATGAATATACAATCTCATTCATTTCGATGAAACTATCAGGACTTTATTTAGAATCGAATTATCGTCGCTTAAGAAAGTAGCAATATTTAAGTAATTTGGGACTTAAACTCAATAAACTTAAACTCGGACTCGTTCTTGAAATAAAAATAATTAACTGAAACTTAATAAAAGGTGTCATTATCACGTATAGTACAATATAATATATCCAAAGCTATAAAACAAATAATACCACATTATCGGGATGATTAATAAAGTCTATATAATTTATTTGCTAATAATGATCAATCATACTCACGGTGAAGTAATTGCGAACATGTTGCCAGGCGACGTACACGACAGTGTTGTTTAAGTTAGATCTCATACACTCCAGCGCTTGGATGTGTCGGTTATTATTGTTGACGCCGACTACACTCACTCCCATGTCAATGGTGTAGGACGAACAATTTGCGTTAGGACCGCAAAGAGAGCAGAGGTTCGGGAAGCGTTTTTCTGTAAAAGTTCAGTTATTCTTAAAAGAGACGGGATGGATGTAAGCTACAGGGTATGTGAGTGATAGCAAAATAGCCTAAGACGAAGTTGAACACAGGGGAAACAGGAAAATAAATTTGAAAAACTATTATGTATAACACAAGCCAGTTCGATAGGAACCTGAAAAAGACATTAGCTCGGAATGGCGACAAAATCACGTAAAATGAGCTAAAAATTCGGATATTTATAGGCAAAAAGTTTAAAATAAAGAGAGTGGAAGAAATTGGCATATTTCGCCATGAACAAATAATTTTATCTAGTGCAAGATGATGTTAAAATATTTCTAAAAATGGTACATTTATAAATTGCAAAAATACTAATTTGGATAGATAACATGAACTATTATTCTATTATTTCGTCCTTTTGCACTCACTAAGATCTGCATCAACAGTGGCGTTAGCACTCCAGGGTCCAGGTCTGCACGCGCTGCTGAAAAAGTCGTTCAGATTCTGGATCTCCATTTCCTCGGCTGTTTTGCCATTCGTGTCAGCGGATGGGCAACGGTCTGTTCTAGCTGCCTGTAATTATGTTTTTGCGCATTTTTATCTCGATATATAAATGACATTATTTTGGATTATAAGTATAAGTTAACTGAGATCCTAAAGATAAATAAAAAGACTGGAATGTTCTTACAGTTTGTTCAAAAGTCTTTAAAACTCTTGGAGACCAGCGCGACTCAGTCTCGTCTAGACCGGGGTGACAATATCTAGCACCGCGAAGACCTTCAAAACCTCCAGTGTGACTTGCTGAAACCACAGCCACGGCTTCGAAGGCGAAGGCTCCTGCGACAAACAGAAATATAATTATTAGAGATTTTAACTGTTAGGCGTATTCATTTATAGAACGTATCAGAATCACGGAAGTTAATAAAATGACTTATTTTTATACAATGTATTCCTAAGAAAGCCTTTGAATGTTCTTAACTATTACGTTACCATTTCTCGACACATCCTTAATGGAAGCTACAACCCGGTTATCATTGGGTTGTTGTTGGCTGAGCATTACCACTTCCTCTTCAGAAAAAACTCCAAAGTCGGAATCACCACGATTCAGTCTCATTGCGCAATCCACTCTGAAATTATTTTAAGAGGCATTGTTTACTAATGTCAGTAACTTATTGTGGTAAACTCTCTAACTCAAATAATTTAATGATTGAAATTGTCTATGAATATATTGAGCTTATTTAAATTGACATGCTTGCTTTGGCATGCATCTAATTAAGCTTAACATGCCATGTCATGGTAAGCTTATTTAAATTTTAAACAAGTATATCATTAATCATTAATCTATACTGGCAGGATTCGAACTTGCGGCTTCTAGTACGAGACCATACCAGAGGTACGAATCCTGCCAGTGTTGATGAATTATTCATTCTTTATTTAAAATTCAATTAAATAATATCAATTATAAAACCTCAAAAACAAACTATACAATTTCAATTAATGAAACAATTAAGTGGAACTTTTGTGTCGTATAGGGACAAAATTCCTTTAAAAATAATATGAATTAGAAATGAACCATGTTACCTGGACTCCACTTGATCACAAATTATCGGGCTATTAAGACTCTGCAAGCCCTGGCATTGTGTCAAGAACGATAAAGGTACACATACGCGGACTGTAATAAAATGAAAAAAATATATATTTAATTAAATTATAAATTCTGAATATCTTGAGCCTCGGTGAGATCAAGACCTAAAAGTATTGTACCGACAAAGTAAAGAAGAGAAGATTAAAACGATATTACATCTAGATGTAAAATCGTATCGTATCGTATCGTATAAAATTTACTCTGGAGTAAATTTTATTAAAGTAGAGATCGATAAATTAAGATAGTGCTAAATTTCGTTAAAAAACTTTCATTCTTACTAATTAATTAAAACTTATGTCATATTCATTACAAATATTTCACAAATCAACCATAGGCAAATGTTATAATTTAAAAACGGAACTAAAATCTTTTTAACATGAGTAATCTATGCCTCACCTATTTTTATTATCAATCGATAAATGACACACGACGGTCACGAGATAGCGTGCATTTGTATAAAATGAAAGATTTATCAAGAACGATTGTTGCGGCATCAATGAATAGAATTGTCTTGTTCTAGAGATTTATGATATATAAATAAAAATGTCCGGATCTGGTTGGTGTTGGAAATTAAGATATGCTTGCATTTTGTCTGTGATTAAAAATGCATATAAATACTAGAAAACCCATGAATCGGTTTGCAAAGGAGGCCCACTTGCGTTACTGGAGCGCAAGTAAAATTACTTAGCATAAAGGAAACCACCATAAAAAAAATATATTTCTATGAGCAAAGATGTAAAATAATAAAAAAAATAAAACAAAATATTGAAAAAACTAAAATATAAAAATATACTTTGAGCCCACTGTTTAGTTTACACAAGTAGTTGAAAAAAAGTTATTTTAGAAAGTCTAATTCTAAGAAATGAATTTTAATAATAAAACCAACACTACCTGTTACTAAGTAAAAACAATTTTTTGTGCAAAAAAAAATATGATCAAAAGTTGGATCAAGTACTGAAAATTGAAATAACAGTTGTTTTTTTCGGTTCAAATAAACCTATTTAGGTTGCCACCCAGCAATGGTTACTGCCAATCTCAGAACGTGTGTTATTCATTTAGGCCGTAAGTTGATAACATTCGCCTATCGCATAATTATTAAAAGAGTGTCTTGTGCAAACATTTTGTTTTCAAGTTCCTGTTTATTTTAAATAGACATATATATATGTTTATAGATACAAAGGCCAATGTGGCTTAATTTTAATTTATTGACCATCAGGCGTAAAGAATTTATTATTTTAATTCACATTGAAAATGACCGGGTTTTAGTCCCGGCATAGACAAAGATTTTAAATTAAAACTCTTTTTGCTCTAATTCAGATCGGAAGATATTTTAAATAAATCTTAATATGTACGAATATTTGCTAAAGGTCCAGTCAAGTTAAGGCAAAATAGCCCCGTATTTGAATGTTATTAAGTTGAATAAAATGATTCAGCTTCTTAAACTGACATTAAAACTAAAGAAATTGATTATCTTTTAAATGATTTCAATATTTTATCTACATTATACATGATAATTTTTAAAATCTGAGCAATAATATTAATTATGTAACTTAATTTTGCAGATATAACTATTTTTTTTTAATTATACAATGATGAACTAGTTTTGATTCTTGGACAAATTATAACAAATTATAAATGCAAAATATTGTAATATTCACTACTCATATCATGTTATGACGTCATTAGCTCCACCCTATTTCATTGTACTGAAAAAATAAAAAACGTTCTTGAAAAAGGTAATTTATAGCTACTGTTCTTGTAAAAAATAAAACTTTTTAAACATGAAAACAAGTACAATATTCATATATAAAATTATATGTAACGTGCACGAAGCTCAATTAGACAAAAGGATAACACAGAAAATGCTATTATTTGAATCAATTTAGAGATAACGCTCAATTATGTAACTTACAATTATTCTGAGCAGACGCCAATCCAATAACTAGGGAAGACAAAAGAAACACCTTGAAACCCATTTTCACTTCACACAAAGCAGAAATGTTTCTGCTAAAATCACTCAGTCCCTAGACACTGTAGTAACTCACTCTGAGCCGATTTAACAGTAATCTATAGAGTTAGCTGTTGAACGTTATCAACGTTTCGAAATTCATTTTAAAGGTGGGTGATAAATAGTCGCTGATAACGCGATAACGTCGTAACTGATAATTTCATGTATGGGTGTCCCTCAGGGCCCTATGCTTGGACTTATAGTATTGATAAGTTATATCAATATTGAATTACCCAACATACAGAATTTTATGTTAATTTTATGTTACTATTTTTCGATTACTAAGAATTATTTTGAATGTAAATATAATGAGCATAAAATATTCAAAGGTGTATTGAGTTTACTATACGTTCTTGTACATACAGTTGTTAGGATTAACTTTAATTATTAACTAAAGCTGGATAAGTCATTAAATTACATATAAACTTAAACTGTACCAAAATCCTTTAAATAAATAAATAAAATCTAAAGGAAATGTTATTGTTTCCTGGTAACAATGATTAGTTTTACATATAATTATGATTTCACCGATTTTGACGACATTCCAGTGAAAATATTTGCAGAAAATTATATCATAAGTATTATTGGAAGTTTCTTATCAAACGATAAGCGATCGTTCTTGGTATCTTATCTTTATTTATTTAGTTGTAAAAAGCTATAAAGTAACGGACAAAAATTACTTAAATATCCCATTTTGCCTGAAGAAGAACATGTAGTCGTTATATTCATATTTACAATCAATGTCAAATGCTTTCAATAAACCTTTAAAAACCTTCAGTTAGTGTTATATTAGTGACTATTGATTCTAAGCTTAACGGACATTAACGTGAATGAAGTTGACTGCATGCATGCATTTTGTGGAGTGCACTAGTGTATGTAAAGTACTTAGTATGTAAGCACACATGTAAACAAGATGTAAATTTGATCTCACACCGAGACCAAAATAATTCGAAGGTCCTGAGGGTAGCAACAATGGCCTCGTATATAAAATAGTTAATAATGATGAATCAGACTTGCCCTAACTTTCCATTTATCGCCAGGGCTGGAGCTAACGAATTATCTACATTATTGAACTTCAACGGTACTACAAGCCTCGTGCTGTTTTTTCAGTCCTAGTATTGAATATATTAGTAATATGACAGAAGAATTAAGGCAACATTTTGTATAAACTATGATAAGAATTATGTAAATTTAAAGCCATATTTTGCTTTTAATTCCGAAAAAATAATTTTAATTTTAAAAAGTGATTTCATGAATTTCCGTTCCAACTCGTTCCATTTTATAACCAACTCAATTATAATCCTAAAAAACTGTTTAGTTCCAGCAGGTCTAGAGAACGGTAATATGCAGCTTAAGTAACCAATAACTAGTGATGTCCCATGATTGATAGCTAAATTATATATATTTTTTGTTGGCTACAAAATAATGTTTGTTTATAAAACAATAAAAAAAATACCAAAATGAATACACATCCATCACCAGTCATTGCTTGGACTTACGAAATACATCTTGAAAAAGATTTCAATTAAATTATTTTTTTACAATATGAGAAAACAGATTTATATATAAACAAATTTTATATGCTGCTAAGCTTAGCTTTGGATGAATGAAAAAGTATTATTTATTTTCTAATATGGAAAACCAATTAAAGAATCAAACGCTGCCTCCGTTACCACCAGAGCTACCACCAATGCGCCACTTATTCTATTTAAAGCCATATCCGATAATATAAAACAACTATTATTTAAAGAAAGTAAGGCTAGAAATGTTTATAGTGATGAGTCATAGCACGCTAAGACGGTAATCATCGCCTGGCAAATTTAAACCCTGCACGTCATCAACCCCTACCCTTTTCAAGGTATAGATAAAAAAAAAATTGTCTCTGAATGTTGAAATTTTTATACGATTTTGTTTATTAGTAACATGACAGTCGATTTTGATGAGCACAAGTTCCTGAGAGGTGAACCAATACTTACACGTTAGGTACTCACCTTTCGGTTCACCTGTCAGGTACTTGTTAATAAAAGGATATCGTCAAAAGGGTTCACTAGCTCTCCTACATTACATTAAACATACAAATTTAAATGACAACTCATAATTATTTTATAAGTTTTTATTAGAAGTATTCATCGATGATGGCTGTTAGTTCTTTAATACGAGCATCATATGGAGCGCTTGATTTCTTCACCTGTTTACACCAAATACAAAATTACATTATGTAATGCTAGTTACATACTATTTATTCTGCATCAAGTACAATGCTGTTTCAAATATTTGAATTCATTGTACAATCTAGAGCTCTTCCTCTGAGATATCAGATACCTTTGGACTGAGTTAATAATATGGTCAAAGTATTTATTATCAAGATTAAAAGATATATCTTTGTGAGTGTGTGTGATATAATACTATATTCGTGACGCATTTTATCTATGGAGCTGGAAAATACTTAGTAAAGTTGTATTGAATATATGAATCATTTACGTTAGGCAAAATAATAAAATGATATGAAAAACATTTTAGTCAATTTATAAAGGTATATTTTGCAAAATGTGTATCTCTTCTATTCCTTCCAAGAGCACTTACTAGCACAGGTCTAGTGTGCTGTGTCAGTGGCAGTGCTCTCTCGAGTAGGAAATATCCGATCTCCACGAAGCTGATAAAACTGGCACCCAAAAACAGGCCCGCTGCTCCGCCAAATGACACTGACGGTTAAAATGATAAATTGTATATCAATCATTTAGTGCGAATATTTAGTTTTGAATAGCAAAATCTCTACCAACCCACAAGGTCCTGAAAGTGGAACACTATATATCTGATATAGCGCTCACGAGGCTGTGTCAGTGTGTACCGGACCGAGCCTCGAACAGAGAATGGACCTCCATCCCTGTTAATATGAAGAATACTGCTTTTAATGTATGTTAATTTTTATTCAATGTCAAAGATTTTAACTGGTATACGTTGTACTTATAAACGTAAAACTCTAGCTGCTCTTTTTAACGTAAACGTCTAATTTTCCTAAAACAATGACAGCAATATTGAAGCATTTATTATTTTCACAATAAATAGGTAATTTAAGTCTTTTAATGATAACGATTTAATCATACATAAACTGGTCCCTTTCTCTGGTCTCCCGGAACACGGCGTCCAGGCAATGCTGGCTGCATGCGCAGCGCGTATCTAGTGTAGACAGACGGTGCTGGTGAGTGGACAAGCAGCGCATGCCGCGTACTGAGCATGTAGGCGAAGTGCTTTCTGGCAGAAAAAAAATACAATTACTCAACTTAATAATTCAACTTTTCTGACTTATTAAATGGACAAAATGGGCTCTAGCAATAATAGAAATAATTATCAGCTGGTAGCCTATTGTTAGGTAACCTTAAATCTTAACGGAATACGACAACTTTCGTAAAAGTAGGTAATAATAGTTAACAATAATCCAAAAAATTATCAGCTGGTATCCTGGTATTAGGTAACCCATAAGTTGGTAACCTGATGTAGATCGGGAAAGAATTAAAAGTTCAAAAATTGTAACCTAATTAAATTCTGAAGTACAGAAATCTCAACAGGATGTGGCAACTTACTTTCGTAAAAGTAATAGAATGGCTGACAAGCGCACAGCTGTATGGCCAGTTGACGTCTGCATTCTTGTCTACAAGAGTGAGTACTGTACACCTGCCGGCGATAAAAGAAGCAAAGGTATCAGTGTTTGCAACAAATTGGCGTAATGGATCCACATTAGGTCGTTGACCCATGGTCATAAAGCTCTTCCATAGTTATAATAGAATAAATCTAATTATAAATGTTTACAACCTAGAAACATGAGATAGTAAATGGTTATTAAATCTAGACTATAAATCGACTTCAAAGTCTACTATACTATACTGGAGTGCCTAACGTATCCTTGTTGAAACATAAATAAAATGATTTTTGACATTATAACGGGAGAAATTACACTCAAATACTATGTGTATTTATTTTCTTCGCACATATACATACAAATCAATTTCATTATTAATAGACTTAATTTTTAAGGTACTTAATGTTTTTTTTTTAATCTGGATGAGTGAGGCTTCCTGGCTTGGGTTTCTTCATGATGACTAGGATACCTCAACCTGGCTGTATTTATAATAAGTAATTGTTACTAAAAGCTAATATATAATTATGGTATTCTAATCTAGACATCCGATTCCGACATCAGTTTGAAGTATACCGCGGCGCCAACAACGAGGTGTTATCAACACTGATCTTACATTTTTCATAAATTTTATTATCAGAAATTGATATGAGAAAAATGTGAAAAATATGACATTTCATAATTATCCAAACTTTTTTTTTGTTTTACATAGTACATCCGATATGGTCTAGTGGCTAGGATACCTGGCTTTCACCCAGGAGGCTCGGGTTCGATTCCCGGTATCGGAGTATTCTTTTGGCGGTTATTTTATGATATGTTCATGAAGTTAGGTTATTTTTTGACAGTTTAGACATAAAGGTTTAGACAATCTTCTTTTCAATACCTGTCTAGATGGTATAGTAGGTTCATCAGTGAATAAGCAGTGGCGTCTCTTTGGAAGCAGTTCTCTCACCCCTGGTCCCACTCCTGTCTCCGTAGTACTCACATCCACGAAGGCAGTTAACGGTGGGTAGGAATTAGTTCTATAGGCAGTGTAGTCAGCCACGTCGTAGGGAGAGTGGATGTAGTACTGATAGATATCATAAAAAATGTTTTTTAAAATAGCTAGTAAGTAGAATTGATTGACCAGTGAGCTATTCTTAACATATTCCTAATACTTACGTCAATAACTGCTACACATTCTAGCAGGAAATAGCAGCTTTTAGGTGTATACGGACAAGTAATCGGACTTTGAGTAGTATCACTTACATTTGGTTTGCTGCAAGTTATTAATAGAATGTGAATGAATTATTTATAGTATTATATTAGATATAATTAAAAACTTATTTTGAACTACTTTACAAAAACTTTACTAACATTATAGCGATATCAGCAATCGCTACTGAGTTAAAGGTGTGGCAAACTCCCAGCTCCGTCATGACAGGCGTCCAGTTTGCCTTCAGACCATCCGAATAACCCACCTTTACGCGGTTTTCTATCATCACCTGGTGTGACAAATAGGTTAAAACTGGAGAAACCCTTTTTTGTCTATATTCAGGTTTGTGCATTATTGTGTAATTCTTTTCATATTGCTGTTTAAATATTTATAAATAAACCTACACCTGGACTTGCAACCCAGGAGCTGTTTGCACTCCCCTCCCAGATAATGCGATGGTCCCGGCACCCGCACGATGAATCCACGGAATGCTATGAAGCTTTGTCTCGTAGTTTTATAACAAATAAATACTCACATCAACAGCCAATGCAAAGAAGTCTATATCAAGGGAGGGGTCATCTCCAAACTCGTCATATAGACTGAGGTTCTCTAGACTAGAACTAGCCACAGCGGTTACGAAGCGACTATAGTAATTGTACTTCAGGTCACCAGGATCAACATTCCACCGAGATTTTATAGCATGCGGTAATTTTTTAGGGTTAACTCTATCCTAAAATAGAATTAGAATTCAGTCTAGAAAATACTTAATTTAATCATTTTTTTCATTATGTCAAACATTGTCTATACTTTGGATTAATACTGTAATTTAGGTAACCTTATCTGCTTAACCTAGAGTTATTTACCTGTTCACAAGCAGTCACCGCTGGCATATGAATCCTCCAAGCTCTAAAATCTTTCGCCAAGGTCACGACAGTTGGATTCTCGTTGTACCTCTGCCACTGTCCCATCGAGATATTCACTACTCCCAATACTGATATTACAATCACGATAGCCCATAGCAACCTTAAGGAAAACTATTTATATCATCAAGATTTGGTTTCAATCAATTAAATTCAAGAGTTGTCCTAGCAATTTATGGTATCCAACATTTTAAACACAGAATTATTTTAAATTGTTAAAAATTTAAATGTTAATTCAAGAAAAAAAATATGTAAAATTAATACACATTATCACATATACTCACATCACGCCAAATCGACGTATTGTGATCAAATTTTGTATAAAAATATTCTCCTTTTTACAGAAACATATAAAAATTTCGGTAATACTACAAAAGGGGTTGCATTGTACACATTTTAAATGATAATAGATGACATATATTTGGGTTAGGAAAGGGAAAAGGTGGATACAAAATTTCTGGCAACAGCTATTTGGGATAGAACATTTATAAAATAAAATCCGAACATCCGGGAATGGTATGGCGTGACGTAGAGATTACGATTACGATACGTAGACGTAGTTATTAACACAAAGGAATAATATTGGTGTCGAGGGCAAATACATTGTAAAAGTTCAACCTTTCAACCCAGTGTCTCCTCGGCGCAGCAATGTGCTTGAATCCATGGATGCTTGTTTGTAGGCAGAAAACCTTACCACTATTTGTCACTGCTCTTATAGCTTTACGACAGAAGTCCGTCATTTTGTGACGTTCGCCTTAAACAGAGATAAAGTTGGAAAAAGACTCAAATTACTGCATGATTTGAATATTTTCTATTACATGATTAGTACATTTGTTTTATTAGTGTCGTCTGGATTATTTAGATAATAGAAAATAATACAACTTAATGTATATAACATGTTACCGTTAGTTTAAAAAGATAACGAAACACGCCATGGTTTCAAATATAATAATGTTTGGTTAGAATTTGAATAATTTTTACATAAAAAAATACATTTTATATAATTACAGATGAAACATGTATACAAATAAAAAAATGCATTGAATTTAAAATATTAATTCTTCACATTAATTCCGACGAATTAATAGATTAATTAAGTTATAATTATTTGAGGTTACATTAAGATCAGAACTAATTAATTTAACTGACGCTGATATTAAACATTTTATAAATATGACAAAGAAGCTCATTAATCCTTACTTGCAATCTGTGGCGGTTCTCTTATTACAGCCAACAAAATTATATCCGGTGAGTATTCTGGTGAAATTCACTTGCATCTATCTAATTTTTAAACACAATTGCAATATGAATTATGCAATTATGTTATAAGATAATTACATAATTCATATTTCTAGCAGTGACTTGTCCGATATTATAAAGGGTCACTACTAGAAATTGAAAATTAAACATCACTTGAGGTAAAAATTCTTAAGAACAAAATATTAGAGATATAATATTTAATATAGGCTTTAACACATTTTGGCTTGAATATATTGACTATATTTATATATTATACAAGTGGAGTCCAAATATTTAAATTATTTGAACTGAGCTTTTATTTTTCTTTTATGTGTGCAATAAAGTGCTTATCTATCTATCTTTAACCTATTGATAAGAAAATGAATGTCGCCGTTAATAATATTCAGTGGTTTATATACAATTTACTACAATATTACAGTACTCCAGTAACAATACTGGGTATGGTGGTGGTACAAGTAGCTCTGCTTCTATTAGAGCGAATTCAAACCCAAATCCTAAGACAGTTTGACAACATCTCCTATAGTTAGCTAATTATCTAATTAAAAAAAACAAACAATATAATGTACATTTGTTAAATATAAATGTAATTCGAAGTTTGATTTTATATTAGTACAGATAAAAATAATTACGCCTATATTCCATATATCTTAAAGATACCTTAATATTAACTTATATTATACATAAAACGAGAATTTTACTAAAACTATGATTTTATCCAAATGTTATCTTTGTAATAATATATGTAATGAATTTACATATATTAAAAGACTAGGCTGAGGCTAAAAAGATGGCCAACATGAATTTTTATTATAGATGACTATTTATTTATTTATTTATTTTCCAAAAAAAATTTTTGGAAAATAAAAAAAATATTTTTTTTTACAATGGGCGGACTTAATGCTACAAAGCATATGCAGTAAAGCATATAAAGGTATATAATAGTTTAAGTACTGACAGAAGAACAAAAAAAGCAATATATTTGTCAGCGTGGCTTAATAGAAATTGCCCGATTTTTTCGTAAGACAAAACAGGCGACACTCCGTAAAGTCACTATTACAAGCGAAGCCTCGTCAACTGATGACAATGTTTTTGCGGACATTGCTCTTCGCCGGTTGGAGGTGAACTGCTTTTCTCCGGCTAATCTTTTTTGCTGTTGATTTTGATTTTATATCTTTAAAGTTATCTCAATATTATTATTATTTATTTATTATTTCAATAAAATAAAGGTAAGAAACAAATATTAATTTACTCCAAAAGGACTGGCCAAGTAGTAAAAACAAAATAGATTCTTTATTAGTTCATTTAACAAATTAAAATAGCCATGAAACAATTTTATTTATTAGCACAGAATTCAAAATATGCTAACCTCATACTAACAGAAACTAAACTAAATCCCTGTTTTAACGGTCGTGGCCTAGAAGGAGACCAGCGTGGACCCGGCTGTTGCAGTGGGGGGGACTGGGGACCCTCTCGTACGCTGCGTCGATAAACCGCACTACTTTTGCTGCCTGTGCACCTCTGCATTGGAAATGATTCCTCTCAGCTACCAATATAATAAATCCTCATAAAACTTACTTATATCTCTAAATATATATATATATATATGATAAAGAGTAAGAAAGTTAAACGATTTACAGCGGCATCCACCCAAGTGGACTATTGCAACATCAGGGGACTTCATGCAAACCTTAGCGCAGTCCACTACTACCTAGAAACTGGGCAGCCGACCCTTCTATTTTTCACAGAGACGCAGATATCCTCTGCGTTCTACACATCGTACCTGGATTACCCCGGTATATGTTTATGAGACGTGTTGATATATGCTTGATCGTTTTGGGGATATCTGCTGTCGTCCTCGTCATCATTTTGAGGAGCTGCCAATAATGTGTTTGCGCGTAAACTACGGCGAGCACCCCCGTATTTACGCGTGTCTGTACAGGTCTCATACTGGTGACAGGAAAACAACAGGACTTTTCGAGCACCTACCTGCATTTGGTGACGATGAATTGGATAGAGTTCTTGAAAAATATTGATTTTAATGCCCACCATACTATATGGTTAAGTTCGCAGTTCACTGACTACGTGGGAGGTGTGCCACGAATTTGCTCTGATCTATGGTCTCACAGCTGATACATTCTCCAACAAGAATACTTGACATTGAGGACCATACGACTTCTATATTGGTCCTTCTGCTGACCCAACGTCCTAATGGATATTCCATATCAATGGATGCACCACTCGGCTCGTCCGACTACTGAATCATCCGGATTTTAGAACCATGTGCGCACCCAAAACCACCTCGAACAAGTATCCGTGGAAACAGCTTTGCTTCACATTAGAAAATCCCGACACTGGAGTTCCCCAGCCTTGATGTTCAGAATTCGAATGGGCCCAACGGCATACCGGCAGTGTGCTCCTGAGTTGTCTTTCTTATCACTCTAGATAAGTATTGTCTTCATGGAAGACCGCCTAAGTGCACTTGGTGCCCAAAAATCGCGATAGAAGAGACCCGTCGTATTACAGGCCTATTGCTATTACCTTACTTCTCTTCAAGGTGATGAAGAGTGTGATCAACACAAAGGTCCTCAGATACCTAGAAGAGCACGACTTATTCAGCGACCGTCAGTATAGTTTTATACTCGCTTAATTAGTGATCTTCTAGTGTACCTCACACACCGTTGGACTTCAGCCATTGAGAGTCAAGGCGAGACATTGGCAGTTAGATATAGCGAAGGCGTTCGATTGGGTCCGGCACCGATGCCTTCTGACGAAGTTGCCATCATGGGGTCTGCTCGAGGGTATGTGCAAATGGGTTGCTAGGTTATTATTCGGCCAACACCACACACAACCCCCTTGGGGAGAGGACGGATAATTATAGACAGTGATAATTAAAGATGGAAAGATTAAAAAATACCAATAATGGGTGTGAGCTCGCTGTCCCTTTATACGTTTTAAGCTACGATGGTGCTAAAAAAATCGCCCTAAAAATAAAAAGCAATCCTGTTGGAAGTTTTATTCAAAACTCAAACCCGGACAAATATAATTATGGCGGGAAAGTATCTAAAGTTCGATATTCAATGTGATTCTAGTGAGTAGTAGCAAAACATTTAATTAAGGAATTGTGGGTGATTTTACATTTTTAATGTTGTGTGTTGATGTTTAAAAAGTAATGTTTAAAAAGATGTGTAACCAGCCAATATGGTTAATAACGTCATCTAATATAGTAAAGATTATAAAAAATATTGCAATAATCAAAATAAAAAATTACAATAATTTTATTTTATATATACACATATTTTTAGAAGATTAACTGTTAGTTTTATTACATAGTGACAGAGAATTTTAAACTATTAATTTACTTCGTACTATAAAATTATTATTTATTATTATATTGCTTAATGTATCCTTAAAAATAAAGCAAGCAATTAATTCTTAAAGAAGAACTCTTAAACGCACTTAATGAAATAATAATGAGTTTGTGACAATCTGTGTCATCACGGATCATACGTCATTTAAAATATAAATACCCTATTCCAATATGTTATCGTATTGCCGTAGCCTCTTCTTAACCTGTTTGACGGTCATTGTCTGTGTTGCTAGGATGCTAAATATACCAAGTTTATAAGGAAATTATAGCCAAAATAACGTAAACAACTTCTAAGAATATCATTTTATAAGAGAGCCTTTGTTCCCTCCAATTTCCAAAAATAAGATAATAAGATTTTTATAAGATATAAGATTTTTTTTCTTACTTTAATGTATTATTTAAATGTACAAATCAACCTCTAATAAAATATATAAACACAAGCTTTAAATACTTAGTTAATGCCAAAAATACGTCTGCTTCCAATCATTATTTATACAGCACATATTTATTTAACATGCTATAATATTGACAACTACTTTTTTATATTCCATGTTTAAAATACGAAGTATATATGTTATTGTTGGCGTGGGTACGTTTAAAATCTTTCTTTGATAATAAGCTGTTAGCAACTTTGTCAGCTCCACACCAGCTTTTCCACGATGAAAATAATAAGTCAAATTCTATCTTACATTCAAATGTATAAAAAAAACATATTTTTATCGTCATTATAGCCTAACTATTCTTATTATACGAGAGAAGTATATAAGAAAAAAAATGTTTTGTGTTTTTTCATGCTTAATTAATATTAAGCCCTATTTTAAAAAATACGTAATGAATTGTCAGATTTTGACTCCTTACTATTTTATATTATATTTGGCCATTAATTAATAATTAGTTTTTTTATGTAAAATCATTACATACGCTGGCAACTGGCAAATCTCCGCAGTAGTGTTGGTTTTTCCAAGTGTACTGGTCGTCAATATATGTATATTTAAACTCAATTTTGTATGTTTTATTTAGTCTTAGGCGTAATGTGTTGAATATTTAAAATGATCCTGACGTTGTTATTTGTGTTTATTTGTAAGTATTAATTCATACATTTATTAGTTTTTTTGTTTCTTTTTGCGTATGTATTGTGTCGTGTCAATAAGCCCAATGGAAAAATATATTTTTTTGCATATTTATGCAAACTTTATATATCTTTAACTTAGAGTGTACATCTCCATCCTCTAATTTTGCTTTCGAGATTATAGTTTGAGAATCTATTTATAAATAAAATGCATTTTTTTATTCAAAATTATTTAAGCTTAATTGGAATAAATTATTGATTTTTCAATTACATTTTAATATCTTTATGGATTATATTCATACACAATTTAATTAATTTTATTTGTAATTGACCTCTTTAATTACGTCATTAGCATGATAGCCGCATAACTTAGGAGCATCTACAGAAATCGATTAAATAATAAAATAACAGGAAAATATGAGTAAATTACACCAGAACGAATACTTAAATAGAATAAAAAAAAATACCAGTTTAAGATAACCTCTATCGTGTACGTAATCTCATAGTGGATAGGGTCACGTTATAAGATCCTTAAAATATATCTTTTATAGCAACGTTAAGAGAATTAATTAACTTGTTATATGTATATATACAGGTTAAACTTGTTTAGATTTTGAACAAATTAGAAATGTAGGATTTATGAACAAAAACCGTGTTCCTACATGTATGATATTTATATTTTTGTCTACATATATCTTTCTTCAAGAACGAAGTCCTAGAAAACAGGTTCTGTCTCATTAATAATTAATACCTATTCATTTCATAATAAAAATGTACTTTTAAAAAAATCTTCATAAATATTTTCATTATAAAATATTACAAGTGTACCTTTTTTTTGTAACGAAATAAGTGTTATTTTGACCTGATTCTTCACAAGTTGTGTTGCATTCTTAATAAATTTGTAATGTGCGGGGTATAAAAATAAAATATTTCATCGCCTTTTAAAGCTTTGCTACCTTCTCATATATCTCATATATATATATATATATATATATATATATATATATATATATATATATAAAATTAATGTTATTAGGAACTAATGAATTATTAGGCCATTTAAAAAATCATCAGGGACTTTTTGCAACGGAAAACATAATCCTATAAAAAACAATATTTGTAAAAAAAACAAATCTTACCAGTTTTTCTATCGTAATAAGTTGTAAGATCCATGTAATACCAAGTAGGTTTCTAATATATTCCCTACTTAGGGACCTTCTGTCTAAAGTTATTACGTAATTAGCTAACCTAATAATATCCTATAGTGACCATATCATTATTAAAAATCTTTTATGTTTTAATTGAATAAATTGACGAATTTTCTAATGGTTTAATCACGGTTACGTAATTCTAAAATCATAAACTTTCATTCTATCTGCAAAATATATAAACATAGAAAATATATATACATAGAAAATGTTTCATTATAAAACAAATACCATCATTAACTTCAAGTAGTTTCGCAGCGAATATCACCTTAGTCAATTATTTTGTGAAAATTTGCATATGAGTTTTCACCTTCAAGCAATGAAGAATAGTAGAGAAGGCAAGAGTGTAGGACAGGAGAAGGAAATTTAGATGTACGGCTTCACTCATTCTCTCATTCACTCATGTACGAAACAGCTATCTTCTGCGAGAGTAGTGTGTAAGTCAGTGAGTAGCAGTACTATAATGGTCAAGCTAACCCATCTAGAAAATAGACTCTACCAACTAAGTAATAAGTAAAGGTATTATTCCCATAACACTAGAACTACTACAGTCACCATTACCAATGCGATTCAGAAAAATGTACACAAAAATATTTATATGGAGAGTAAATTTATGTCGTTACAATTGAGTTGATATGTGACTTGTTAATTAATAGTCATCTTATACAAATTTCAAATTCTTAAAATGTCTTCTTTCTTATATTGTTTATTATTTCAGTTTCATCCCCAACATTCACATCTGTAGTCACTGAAACGGATTCATGTCCGTAAGTACTAGAATAAATGCGTTATTTTTCTAAGAATTCAAATGAATAATACTATTTACTTATAAATATTACGTATTTTATTTTATTATTTTACAGCTCGGATGAACACAGGTGTTTAGATGGTTCGTGCATCAGCTTAAACTCACTCTGCGACGGTCGTTCTGATTGTTTGGATGGATCGGATGAACAGATATGCCTTGGATTGTGAGTTATCAGTACTTAAAACTTATTCCTGATATGTTTAAATACTGTCTGTTTAACGTAACTTCGTCTGCGTGGATGACACTTCTCATCAAAGGTAAGAGTAAGGTAAAAGGGTCCTAAAGTAAAGCCTTCAAACTATCTTAATAACGATTGAATATAATTTTTCAAATCTGACTGATTGTTCCAGGAATATGCATTAAATAAAAATAAAAACACAATCTCTTCGGCTTTATTACATTACGTATACAGATATTACTAAGTTCTCCAATTGATTGCAGAAATCCTGTGTCTGACTTCATACACAATAGAAACAAGCGTCAAGCACCAAATTGTCGGTGAGAATCTACCTTTTTTTGACCATAACTCAATCCAAATATATTTTGTGTACTTTTCTCGTAATTCAAATAAATTATTTCCAGCGCAAATCAATGGCAATGTCGCGACGGGACTTGTATAGGATTAGACGGCAAATGCGATGGAGTGGTTGATTGCCCCGACTTCAGTGATGAGACTTTCGCTTTATGTCGGAAGACGCCGTGAGTATTTCTAGAAACTTTCGGCAAATTCTAAATAAAGATTTGTGAGCTACCTTTTAAATGTATATCTATAGTGTAACAAAAACTAAAAATCAATGTTATCAAGAAGAACTTTATGCCATACATATATAATTTTTATATGATATTGCATAACTTGACATGCCGTCATAGCGACGCATTCTTTATAATTAATAATAAATGTATTTATTTAAAATAGTTTTAGGATGACGAAAGGTAAATGTATGTCTTTCTGTATTTTATAAAATCAAATTGCTGCTTAAGAAGTATTTCATTTAAACAGATTGGTTATAGAGGTTATAACGAAATTTAATTTTGGAGAAAAGTAAAACAGTGACAAATAATAATCCAGTCCACTTTAAACTAATACTCGTAGATTAGACAAAGCCTAGGCTGTTTAATATTGTCCATAAAAATATAAAAAGCATAGGTGGCAAGGAACTGGAAATAGAAACTGTTTGTTAATAAATATAATATTAGCTTATTGTGCATTACAAAGCACTGGTTGTCAAAGAACAACAAAATTATGAATATAGAAAATTATACATGATGTCAAGTTCGTTCTTTTAAAAGACAGCTATTCGCGGTAGCTCACTTATTTTATCTCGTGATGATGTAGTTTAAAAGTCTTAATAAGTCATAGTGACGTTCTCTGTCGAGCGAATTATTGAACTATCATGCATTAATCTCAATGAATATAATATTATTTTATTTGAGATTTGGTTTTGTAAAGCCTTTGATAGCGTTTACCATCAAACGGTACTATGCAAACTTAACCACTATGGTGTGCGTAGTGTTGGGCTTGATCTTACTGCCTCTTACCTAGATCAAAGTATTGAGACGGTTGAAGTAAGTAATTCAAAATCGGCTAGTTATCACATAAAGAAAGGTGTTCCACAAGGATCTATTCTTTGCCCCTTTTTATTTTTAATGTATATTAATGATCTGCCCTTTTTTGTAAAAGGTTTATATATCATTTTACTCTATGCTCATGATACCTAGCCTTATTTTAAAGTTGAGCTTAATAGGATTAAGTATGTAGAAGGCGCTCTGTCAATTATTCTACTTTGGTTCGAAATTAATAATTGGGACTAACGTACTAAGAAAATTAAATGCATGGAGTTTACACTCCCTGTTGAAAAATTCAAATCGTAGCTTACTACTTAACAATGAAGTATTAGACCAGTCAGGTCTCAACAGTTGTCCTAGGTATAACTTTAAATGAAAAGCTCTAGTGGAACCCCAATATATGTGCAATGAAAAAAGTAAGATAATTAACTAACATTCGTTACTAACATATGGCTCAACTCGATTATTTTAGCTATTTTCATTGTATTTTGTCTTACGGTATTGTATAATGAGTCAGTGCTGCTGAAATTAATATTTATTTTGCAAAAGGGAGCTGTGCGGGCTATTTGCAATTTAAAAGCTAGAGATTCTCAGAGATGTTTTTAAAGAAATTGGCATTCTTACGGTCGTTTCTCAATACATATTTGATAATATATTATTTATACGTCAAGAATTGGATACTTATACAAGAAATAAAAATAAACATGAAACGGCCAAATGTCGTCTTCAAAATGTTAAAATATCTTTCATGGTCTTGAAAGTACGCATATATAACAAAGTTCCACAAGTTATCTAAGACTCTTTTTTTATTAGTTTCAAATCTAGAGATCTAAGTCCGAGCTGTTGGTAGCTTACATGGACGGTCTACACTGACAGTTTTGTAATGTAATAGTTGACGATTAAAAGTGTGTAAATGCCTACTTCAATAAAGTTACATATTTAGAATGTGTGCTCTATTAATCCTAAATTTCAATACAATTTCAGATGTCAGAGTAACTGGTTTCGCTGCACGTATGGCGCATGCGTAGACCGTAACGCGCCGTGTAACGGAGTGCAGGACTGTGCGGACAACTCAGACGAATTACTGCCATCATGTAGAAATACGACCGCTAATACACGGTGAGACAGATGCAGACGCATGTATAGTATACCGTTTCCCATTAAAGTAATATTGATTCCCCACCAACTTCCATAATCGATATACTTGATAACGCCTACAATACAAGCGATGGGCGATAACTACTAAAAACAATCGAATTAGTCGATTGTTGAAACTAGTTGTTAGCAGTCGATAGTTAGTTAGTTAGTCATTCGATTGTTATACTACTAATTACTAAATGAAGAGCGCGCGCTGCGGTCGCGGGAAACGAGTAACGATTAGTACTCATCGGCTGTTCGAGTAACTACTGACTACTAGTTGTTAGCGCGCGTATTACTAAATAGTAAATACTAATTGTAATTACTAAAAGATAGCGCGCGTGCGTTCAGTGCGATGCCATACAATTTAGTAGTTACCAGTAAATAGTTAAATAAAATTCAGTCTGGCTGCGTCGGCTACTATTATTTACAACTGCTGTTACACTTGGTATTAAAGGAGTTTCTTACTAATTGTTACTAGGTGGATAGTAAAACAATAGTAAAATATTTGGAAAAATATGTTTCAATTATTCGAAACATTCGAATTATGTTTTTCCTAGTACATAATATCAGTGAAAAGATTCAAGGAGATCTAACATTACATTACAACTTTTTCAATACTTTCTTAGCGATTTTTTACAAAGAAATCCTACACTTACGATTTTTTAGGCATCGGCTAAAGCAATTAAACGCGGCGCGTGTGACCTTGCTCTAAACAAATAAAAAATCAACTGTAATTAGTTGACTTTTTATTTAAAGAAGAAAGAAATTGAATTCTTAACAGTCGACGCAACACCGCCGCACGCACACCTGCAACAACACTTACCCACACTCACGCGCCTTGTAGTCGCAGATATTAATTGTAATATTAATCCAGAGGTGAATATAAGTGCGGCAATGGACAAGTGATATCTACCGAGAACGTGTGTGACGGAAAATCCGACTGCGCCGACGGCTCCGACGAAATACTGAGCGCCTGCGCCGAGACCACATGTGCCGCGTACTTATTCCAGTGCGCGTACGGTGCCTGCGTGGCTGAAGGATCAGCTTGTAACGGGGTTAGTAAAACTATACCACTGCTACGAATATGAAAGTCTAAAATCTTTTACGTATCATTTGTTTAATTAACAGAAACGTTAAACGCTGAATTATTCTTAAGTAGATATAAGTTTATACATAGTTATGTATATAATGAATGAGGATACACTTAGTTATACTGTTATATGTGATATTGATTATATTCTAACCTAGTAAGTTATGTCTTTTTCTTTATAGAAAGAAGAATGCGCTGACGGTTCCGACGAATCTGACGAACTCTGTAACAGAATATCGACAGGTCAACCCACGTCACCTGTAAAACCTATACGACCGTATGTCATTATTTATTAAACCTTTTAATCGAGTTATATAACAAATTAAATTAAAAGTTTTATTTAATTGCGCCCAGGTTTCAAATAAATTTGGCAAAATAAAAAACAAACTAATTTTAGGGTAATTTGAATCTCAGTTGCTTTTTTTCACAGACCACTCCAAGGGGGTAATTGCGTCCTCCCTCCTTACCCCAAATACGGCACGTATACAGTCAACAACAACCCTGCAGCAACACCTGGCCAAAGGTACCCCAATGTCAAATTGCAAATATCTTGCAACCCTGGGTTCCAAGTTGAGAATAATACAAACAGCATCTTTTGCGAAAATGGAGATTGGTCATCAATAATGCCAAAATGTGTCCGTGAGTAGCTTTATTTTTTTCTCAAACATAAAGTTTTCCAATTCAAATATTCTTATGTAGTTTTTTTATGTTTTTTGTTTTAACACGAAATTCCATTATTTTCTTTTGGGAAATACATTATATTTCTAACTTTTAATCTTGGGGTCGATTTTTGGATACAAATCAATTCATTATGTTGACAGAGTTCTGCAGACTTCCCAAGCACCCAAGTGTGGAGTACCGCTGCGTGCTAACAGGTCCTAATTCTCTCACGGGTTCACGGGAATGTGATTATCTGGAGCCATCAGGAACTGTCGCTACTCCTATCTGCAGATCCCCTAACTACTATACCTCTGAGGAACTGAAATATATGCACTGCGTGGACGGAAATTGGGACTATGTAGCCAGATGCAGTCCAGGTTTGACTAATATTTCAATAATTATCGATAACATTGAAATTGTTGTAACATCAAGTGACGCTAAGGTCACTGTTAATAATTATGGTAATAAGGAGGTCAAGATTGTTAATAATTTTCATAATGCGCAAAATATTGTGTTTGAGGATAATAGAGATAGACCTTCTAGTAGCAGAAGAACTACGTCTACCACTTCTACTACTACAGAAAGCAACTTTGTGCATGATGTTGATGAGAGTTATTGGAGAATGGGTCAGGCACAAGTAACGAGACCAAAAAACAGTGCAGTAAAAAAAGCTGAAGAGCCTGCTATTTATTTCAAGGGATATGATAATAAATACTTAATATTTAAGAGCTAAATAAATTAAACATTTTCTATGATGTTCCTAGTATATATAACAAATCAATATAAATAGAATATAAGTCTCAAAATAATACTGCATTTTTAAGAAATAAACAAATGCTATAGTTTAAATGACAATAAACATTAGTAGGTATGAAGTAACCCGTCGCTGCTTTTATGATAACTTATAAAATGTTTATTGTGATATTAGTATTTTTTTTTTAAATTAAGTATGTCTTTGAATATCTGGGCTTCTTAGTGATCGAAGCCGAGTTCCCCTAGACTACGTTAAGCTAATCGTTTGAGGTAAATTTTGATTAAATTTAACCTGACTCCAATCTTTTTATATGAAACTTATGAAAATAAAATGTTTTTAGTCTAAAAAGTTAATAGATATACACATCTTAAACACGCCATGTTTAAATTCAATGTAATTAATGATGTTCCTTAAAAACATTAAAAATGTATTGATGTTCCTGCTTTTCGCATAATTATTGTTAAATAATATAATTTAACTATTATTAGTTTGTATGTACTCGTAGTGATTTAAAAAAAGGCTATGATTTTGTGATATTCAACAAGTCTTAAGAGATGAGTATATTTTGAAATTTTTCCATATTGTTCTAAGTAATATTTTATTCAAAAAGCGATTCAGCGAGATTTTTTTTTCTTTAAACAAACTTCTACAAAAAACGTTCTTTGTGTTGTCCTGTTTTTCTTCTTGTTGTTTTTATTGTAGCGGAAAAATATTAGAATATAAAAAAAACAAAATTTTATAAATATAAAATCATAAATAATTGAAGACCGAGAAAAAAAACAGCTTGTGATATTAGGTTTCCCTTTACATACTTAGGTTTGGTAGATTTAGTTTCAAATGTACGTTCCGGTTTTTAAGTATACGTTGATAATCTATTTTGAACTGTGTTATGCAATGAGAACCTGAAACACGAAGGAGCGCGATATCGGTATGTGTAAGAACCATGTCAAATACGTAGACCCAAATATCCTAGAAAAAGAGTTTACTTATACTCCCATAGAGTTTAATAAACCAGTTCAATCTTCACATCAATTCCTACAGATAGGTTTAATACCCCAAATAGTTTGAATGTTAAAATCACCGAGAACCTATGAGGCATCTCTCTTCAAGTCATTACGATCTTTATGGATATTATTGTTATTTTATTTGTAGATATGTTTAATAAATGTATATAAAACAATTCCTTTAGACGATAATCTCAGACGTTCTACCGTCTTATGACGGTAGAACGTCTGAGATCTGAAATTATGCAAATGATGTTACATTTAAATAAAACAGAGTAATACACGGTCAATGGTTTCACGAAAGGTAGGTTAGCTACGATCGCAGGTGTAGATCTATTTACACGCATTCTTAAGGCCTGTTAGAACTCAAAGGCTATGTAGGGTAAACTTAGCAAAAATGGGCGTTTCTCAGGGGTGAATTTTTTGTCCTTTTTTGTTCTAAGCTTATATTATCAATTCCCCATGTAAAAATATGAGAAATCCTTAATTTAAGCTATTTAACTTAAAAGAAAACTATTATAATATAAATTGTAATGTATAAAAGTGTTAATAGGATGGAAATAAACATATTTTTATTTATTGTTAGTTTTTTTTTTACCTTCATCCTATTAACATTTCAAGTCTATTTTTTGTTTAGTGTTTGTACTAAAAACTTTAGTAACGAGTAAAGTATATTCATTCATACAATAAATATTATTCTATCAGCTAATCTGTTTAAGAAAACGTTAATAAAGGTACTCTCGTATCTGATAAGAAATGTGATTCAATCAATAGTGAATTACTTAAGGATACTACAATTATATTAAAACATTTATGTACTACAATTAGTTTACTTTGCATATTTCCATAGTAATATGTCTTGCGGTATTATTATCCGGTGTTCAAGGGTCAAGGTCATGTAAAAGATCGATCTATATTCAACATAGGTCACTGGGAGACCCTTCAAACATTTTTCAAAGACGATGCAATACTGATAGTTCCATATCATATCATAGAAAATGTATATTACGTGATTAAAAAAATAAATAATCAATTGAATATAAATATAAGATAAAAGGTTAGACTAGGTAAAACAAAAAAATGGATAATGAATCCGTTTTTACAATAAATTGTCAATATTTGTCACCGATCTATAGGGAAAAAAAATTAAGCTTACATTTAAAGCGTACTTATATCTTAAACATTACTACAATACTTAGGAATACGCTGAGGAGAGCTTTGGTAATTACCAACTTGTTGACAAATCAGCACATATTTTTTTATTGTAATTATTTTCTATTGGCGTCCATGGTGCATTATATTATATGATTCCATGGTGCATTATATTATATGATTTTAACTTTGAATGTGGATTTTTACTATATCAGAGGATTGCACACGTACTTAAATGCCATATTTCAACCAAGCGACACAGCTTAGGTACTTATTATACTCTGGGTATAAACTTTTACATGACTTTATACCTCACGCCGGGGTATCTGTACGTGTAAGAGACAACTTGTCAACACTACTGTTACACTAAAAGTATAACGTCAGTGTCAACAGTGTTATGTGTGCCTTTGAAGATCTATACTGGTAATGCGGAAACGGATTGTCTCATGGATCCTGTCCAAATGACAATTGAAAACTTACTATAACGGGTCGAAGGAAGTCATAATGTTTTAAGAATTGCGTTACATACAGATTGGCTTAGGTTCGTGCCACTAATTAAATAAGCAAAAATTCCAGAATGCGGTACTATAACGCCGGAGGGCATTCAGCTAGTGCTCGGGGGTAAATCAGCAAAACGAGGAGAGCTGCCATGGCACGCCGGTATCTACACCAAGTTGTATACACCCTATATGCAGATCTGCGGGGGGTCTCTCATCAGCACCACTACTATTATATCTGGTGAGTATCTCTTAACTTCATCCAACCATATAGTTTTTCCTTACATCCGACTTTTTACTTCCGACTTCATGTAATAATCGAAGTAGATGAGACCTGATTTATATTCAACTACTCGATTTTTTTATTAGACTTTTGCAATGTACTATATTAGTTTAAGATTAAAAAGCTCTGATAAGTACAACAACTTGTTTTAACCGGAATATAAATGGTTGTTTTTTTACGCCTCATCTCCTCTGATATTAGGCGAAGCCTGTCTGGTCCAATCTTTTGATTTCTCTCTTCTTTCAAAGTGTTTTTTTTTATTTATTGTTACTACTTCGTTCTTGCCTGTATTTTATACGGATAGGATGGAAAATACACTACTGTGTGCTGTGATACGGTTGTGATATTTTTATTATAATTATTTTTCTGGTTTATTATCGGTCACAATACTAATAGTACTTCAATGCCATGGCCAATCATGGCCAATCATGGCTAATCATGGCCAACCCGTCAATGTCATAGTATGATAAAAAGGCAAAGACGACGCAATATCTTTATAGGTACATAATGCTATTGAATATGACTTGAAAAATGGGACACTTTAGAATAACTTTTAAACATAATGTTTGTGAATTTTCTATTTACATAGTAACATTAACAGTTTACATCTTTAATTTAAATTTTATAGCCGCCCATTGTTTCTGGAGCGACGCAAACCAGCTCCTCCCCGCTGTCGACTTCGCGGTTGGAGTAGGCAAGCTGTATCGACCATACAATGAGCCCCACGACAAAGGCGCTCAGCTATCTGATGTAAGTTAGATAAAAGTGTTTATTAAAAACATACTTGCTCATACAAAGCATACACGAAATATTATAATATATGGATACTTAGAACTAAACGTGTGCAAACTTATTTTCCCGTGAAAAGGGTACGGTTGGTTGATATAAATATCTATTTCTTTGTGATTTTTTATTACCGTAAAGACCAAACAAAGGTATATTTGTTATGTAAACAAGCTGTGGACCTTTTAAAGTACCAACTGTACCTATGAATTAAAGTAATGGTATTTTCAATAAAACGGGATTGACAGTGATTTTTACTATTCATATTTAATATAAAACAAACCTACAGGTTGCTGACATCAAAATACCATCCCGTTTTCGAGGTTCAGCTTCGAACTTTCAGGACGACATTGCATTGGTGGAGGTGGTGACTCCATTTAGTTACGAAGTGTACATACGACCTGTCTGTTTAAGTTTTGATGTTATCTTCGATAAAACCCAGTTATCTGAAGGAAATATGGGCAAGGTGAGCGCGGTCTGTAAACTATATAACTATTAGTAAGCACAGTCAATATATATGTACACTACCATCAATGTGTAGCAATGCAACAGAACATACTGCAAAATATATAATATCAATTACAAAAAAAAAAAATAGAACTGCCATTTATGTCGAAGGTTCTTGAAGTCACACAAACAGTTAGCCGCTTTCTTTTACACTAATCAACTTCATTCCCCACTTCAGTCAGGGTTCAAACCGGGTCATAGAACTACTACGGCCCTTCTCAAAGTTACTGAAGATATTCGAAATGGCATGGAAAAGGGACTGGTCACTATCTTAGTTCTTATTGACTTCTCTAATGCCTTAAACATGGTAGACCATGATATTGTCCTTCTTCTTGCCTCCATCATCACAAAGTCTCATCCACTATGCTGGATTTGTTTTCCAGTTACCTTCGTGGATAGCACCAAGTGGTCAGAGTAAACCATGTGGTTTCGAAATGGTGTGAATCAAACTCTGGTGTTCCACAAGGTGGAATTTTGTCTCCGTTACTTTTTTCCATCTTCATCAATCTTATTACCTCTTTTCTTGACTCTCTTACTATTTGTATGCAGATGACTTGCAAATTTACACACAGATTAATGTTTCTGACATTGATAACGGAGTGAATATCATAAACATCAACCTCTTGATCTCAGAAATTTGGGATCTGCATCAATGTCTCCAAGTGTCATTCCATCGTCTTCACTAGATCATAGCAATTAAGTAAATAAGATCTTGACTTTGTTCCACCTGCTGCTCTCGTTACCGCTACGCCATACTGTTCGCATCAACGGTAAAGAATCTCGGTTTACCTTTAGATTCAACTTTTTCCAGATCAACACAAGTTAACGAAGTTAGTCGGTCGGTCTTTGCAGTGTTGTGCTCCTTGTACCGTTTTAAACATTTCTTACCCTGAATTACTAAAAAGTATCTTGTTCAAAGTCTTGTTCTTCCTATTATTGATCATGCGGAGGTGAGTTATTCGGACATAAATGAGGATCTTCTCAATAAACTACATCGTCTTATCAATTACTCTCTATGTTTTATCTTCTGTCTTCGTAAATTTGTCGCCAGCTCAAATGGTTCCCAATTCGTGAGCGTAGACAATCTCGTTTGCTAAATTCACTGTTCTCCATATTATCCATTGCTCTCTACCCTGACTACCTGAAAAGCAAATTCCTTTACCTCAGTAACTCAGGTGAGAGGGGCAATTATTCCCCGAATACCCTCCGCCTAGCTTTTCCCGTTTACCGCTCTGGTTTCATATCCTATTTTGGAATTGTCTTCCCAATTATATCAGGTCATGTCAATTCACAGTTACTTTTGTAAAAAGTTTTCATATTAGAATGTCATATTTATTTTATCTCTTTCATAGTAATAAATATATATATATATATATATATATACTAGCTATAGCCCGTGACTCCATCCGCGAGAGATTTAGAATACAGGGCTCGTAAGAAGCTCCTTCGCTCCTGCTTTTTTTGGTCAACTTTATTTCCAAAGTTATATATATTAAGATATATATTTGTATATACATATATCTATAGTATGTGTATGATACTTTCTTCTAATCCCTAATCTTTTCTGTAATTTCCTTCTTTATTGTTCCTTCTTAACTCTCTGCAACTCTCTAAGGTTGACTGTTAGAGAATGCTATTTAACATTAGGTCCGCCCATTGTACCATTTTTTATGTTAGAACAATAAAAGTTCTAAATAAATAAATAAATAAAACTGCTATTCAAAGTAGAATTATTTTTAATACAAATATTCTAACATTATCAATAATTATACCAGGTAGCAGGTTGGGGCCTGACCCAAAAAAACGGCAAGGCGTCTCAAGTACTGAAGGTGGTGAATCTACCTTATGTGAAGGTTGAGGAATGTTACGCCATTTCGCCGCCGACCTTCCGGGCGTACATCACTAGCGATAAATTCTGCGCGGGATATACTAATGGTGGGAATATTTTAAAAGCATTTAATTAGATTTTAATAATAATTGAGAAAACTTTACTATTTAAAATGTCAACTAGTACTTTTATCAATATGAAATCGTGAGAAATTAGCGTAACAAGTAAATAATTATCAATTTATTGAAAGCGTATTCTCATTTGGCCAATTTTTCAAATGAGTACTTTGTATGTTGCAAAAACTGTGTACATTTTACCGACATAGGGTCTATAGGGGTACAGTCTAACACGGCACGGGGCACAATGTAATACACTGTTCATGTTTTGTACCAATAGACCTCTGGTAACTTTGTAACCCAATACATCTTATATCTTAAGAAATTTGTCGATTATTTCTGGGGTCTGTGCCGAATGTTACCCTATACCCCAATTGACCCTACATATGATCTGGATACAGGTACAACACTTTGTCAAGGCGACAGTGGAGGTGGCCTCGCTTTCTCCACAATCAATCTAGGCACTGAGCGGTACTACCTCCGTGGCATTGTATCCACGGCTCCCAGAAATGACGACCTCTGTAACGCCCACACCCTTACAACATTCACATCTATATCAAGACACGAACATTTTATTAAACAAAATCTGAAATGATGTAATTTTATTTGTAATGTAATGGCCGTTACTCGTATGTCAAACAAACCATAAATAACTATTATTTCAAGTTATTCATTTCATAGATATATTGATCTCAGATAGCTGTTTGAAAAGAGCGATTGAAAGTGGGTGGAATGTTTCATTTTGGGATAGGAGGACTAAGTTATAGACAATTTATTCTAAAAAATGCAAACTTCCCACGCTATACCTTGTACTTAAGTTAAAATAACACAGATTCAGTTTCCTCATCTGAATTTGAGGGTTCAAAAAGTTAACTCCGAGATGGCCTTTGCAAAATACACAATTGTCTGTAATATAACCATAATTAATTCATAAGATTTTGATATAAATAAAATATAAACAAAAGCAACATCATTTTATTACCTAAAATACAATATTTTTTGAGTTTATAATCATTCTTAATTTATGTTTAAATTAAAGACAAATATATGAATACATATTTATGATAATTTTACAATTTGACTTACCAATTTCAATATTTCCAACATAGATCAAAATTATGTCTATCTGTTTATCACTATACAAACTATTTTCAACATTATTATATAAAATAAACTTATAATTAATAATAAATTTACAATTTTTTACAGTTGTTCTAGAGATTGTACTGAATATATAAACTATAAAAAAATACCAACCAAATTTCGAAATAGAATTGAAATGACCGCATTGTCGTAGTTTCTAAACACCCAATAGAAATGTTCAACTGGTACTGTTTACAACGTAACATACAACGATGCGCGCGATATTAGCCCTCGAGATTCAAAGATGGATTTGAAGGAACAACCTTTAAAGAAGGAACATGTTTTTTATATCCTTAATAAAATATTATAAAAAGGTATTTATTTATACTTTATAAGTTTATTTGTTGGAGGTAAAGTTCAAAGTAATTTATCTGAAGCTTATAATTCCTAAACCAATATTTATAAAAAAAATTCACAGTGGATCTAGGTTTCATTATTATTATCCCTTGAAATAATTTTGGAATTAAGTTTATCAAAAAAGCAGAGTTCTTACAAGCTGTGTGTTCTGAAGTCCTCGCGGAAGAAGTTGCGGGTAGCATCTAGTTAATATATAAAGAAAGTATCGACATTTCTTTTATATCTTCGGTGACGTAGTGGAACAGGCCATCGTAGGAGTGATACAGAAATAAGAGAAAAGAAGAAGAGTTTCGAAAACTTATCGGTACAACTTTTCTTGCTATGGCAAATTCCTACTCAAAAGCAGGAAAGTGGTGCTGATGCGATGGTCAGACCAGTCAAAAAATCTGTACATGTAGACCATTCTGACCTGTTCACATTCGTTCGATATTAAATCACATCCCTATGCATATAGAGCTGGAGCCAATGTCGTTCGATAAGATTAGTCTTGCCATCAAACTGAACAAGCATGTTGTCGGCATAGATTTTATCGATCGGAATACTTGTTAAATATGGAGGCAGGGAGTTGCATTCGGTCATTAGGGATCTTTTTGATATTTTGTGCAAGAACAGAAAGTCCCGTCCACATTCAAAGTATCACACATAAAGAGCAAAGGTGATCATTCCGATTTCAATTTTTACTTTGGTTGATATTTCATTATGAACAACAACAATCTCTGAATAATTCTTTGCCAGAGTGTTACTGAACCGCCTGTTTACTGTCTCAGAAGTTCAGTTATTGGTTCGACTCGGTAAAAAAGAACCGTCCATGAATCTTGTTTACTTAATGAGATCTTTCTCGATAATTTATACTAATGGCTATATTAAGAACATTCAAAAACAGAGCATCAAATTTAAATTTATGGAGAAATATCAAAATTATTAGATTTTTTGTGAAAGTAATTTTGTATAAATATTTCGCAAACTTAGTTACCCATATATTGATAAAATTGAACACAATTCTATGCAGTATAAATTGAATAATTCTTGGGAACTATTGGGTTTCCTTCCAGTAAGACTTACAGCATATACAAAAAGTAAACTTGGTTATTCATTGGTATTGTTTCTTTTAATAGTGGTGTATGACAAACGGTCGACGTGGTGATAAGTTATGAAGTCACCCATGGACTTCTGAGTTCTGGAAAATACGGTCTCGGAAAACTAAGGAGGATCGAAGTAAAAGAAGATGAGCTATCTTCTTTTACTTTGATTCTCTAATTACTATTAAGATTCTGGATTAAGCTTTACACTGCTGCAAAACAGATCTGAGTGATATGCGGCGATGTAAATCTAGCCGATGAAATATCTTATGAGTTGCGGAAAACGAAACCAGAAACTTACTACAAAGTCTTTTGTAGGCTCAGTATACCTATATGTGGTAAAAAAGCAACAAAGAAAATTACTGTATGTATCAGAAATATTTACTAAGTGAACTGCCAGAACAACATACCATAAATATTGATGCCCCGAATAAACACTAATGTTACAAAGTTGTTTAGCGTAGTATTTTAATATTTATGGATAAATATGTATGTACTCGCAAAGGCGATTGTAATCACAAGAACAAATAAGTGCCGTCACTTTTATTCTAAACCCTTTATCATAGATCATGCGCCATTAGTTTTCCGTTTAGAATACAAAATTAAAAGCTAATTTCATTTCATTAATTGACACTATTTTTTCAATAATAAGATATTATTATATAATATGTTATTATTGAAAATACTTAATATTGAATATTTTTCAACATGTTTGCTTCTATAAGTCATGGTTAACTACAGGATTGATGCGTTGTATAGAACAGAACTAATAAACAGAATTACAATTTTTTAACAAACATCGCCACCTCGTTGAGCATTGACTAATTTTTCAAAAAAACGCATGAATCTAACAAGGCATGAATGCACAGGCCGATATCAGTTGTCATTGTTATATCCAAAATTCTGGAAATAGTATTGTACACCGCACTCTCAGAATGCCTGGATACAAACAAAGCCATCCCAAACTAAAATGGTTCAGTAAGTCAACAGAACACGCAACTGACTCACTGACACATGGAAACCATAACTAAACATTTTGATGATAAACAGAGAGTAGGGATGTTTCTAAATATGGCAAAAGCAATCGATATTTTACCAGCTCCCTTTTGACTTTCAAGGATGGAGTCAGTCGGTATACTAGGGTTGGCATTGGATATTTTTCAATGCTATCTTTCTCACCACTCAAAGTCTGTGAAGATAAAGCACTATAAATAAACCCCAGCTTCTTGTTTATGGAGTGAAACAAAGTAGCGTATTGGGTCCTGCTCTTTTTAGGTTAACTACCTATTCTGATAAACTGTCTATTATAATCGATGAAATAGCGGAAATCAGACCCTGGAATAGGCAATGCTTGCCGTTTATGAACTGTAAATGAAGAAAATGAGGTCTGTTAAAAACATGTATATGTTCATTTATATTGGAATTCATAACCGGCCCAAACTAATTTCATATTACACAAACATGTAAGACGCAATATTTATTTCTCCAAATTGAAAGGGGACCTCCCGTCTCCCGTCAAAGTTAAACATTTTAAACAGCGGTTAGTTATGTTTATCCAATCGAACTCAAACTTAGCAACTATGTACATTCATTACATTCTCTAGTTCCATTTATTAGATGGAATTGCTAATGGGAAAAATCGGACACGGATAAATTTTCAGTGATATTTGGAAAATCAAAAAATTCGTAGCTTCTGGCATACTGTATATATTCCAACAAGTTGTAAAAATAAAACGTGACTTTTTTTTGATCCGGTGAACAAATGATGAAAAAAATAAATAAAAAAGAATTATTGGAAGGAAAAAAATATGTCGCTATCTATTATCCGAACAAACTCAAACTTGTTATTTATATTATATTTTCCTGGATGGCCAAAATCAAAATACTGGTTAATCTTTTAAGATTTTTTTTTAATTTCCAAGAAATTGCTGCTCCGTTAATACTGAAAATAGAAGCACAGTGTATTTGTCTTATCAATTTATTAAAAAAAGTCATGTATTTGATGTCTAAGAAGTTGTTTGATCCCATACAATTTTAAGGAAGCAAAATAATGATGAAAATTATTAGCATTTGTTCATGGAAGAGGCTGGGAAGGAAAAACGACACCACACTGAGAACGCATTACTTTATGTAAAGTGGCTTTATGGGTTTACTAACTTTGAGTATCAAAAAAAATATATTTTTTTTTTCCTTTACTCATTTCAAAACCTCACTTTAAATACTCAGCCGCCTGCAGGGTTGTCTTTTAAAGCATACACATAATGACTTCGTAACTTATACTTCCTTTACAATTTTTATAAATCTATACTAATAATATATAAAGCAGGAGAGTTTGTTTGTTTGTTTGAACGCGCTGATCTCAGGAACTACTGCACCGATTTCAAAAATTCTTTTAGTATAAGATATTCCATTTATCGAGGAATGCTGTAGGCTATCATCACGCTAAGATATATAGGGGAGGAGCAACAATAAAAAATGTTGCAAAAACGGCAAAATTTAGAGCTTGGCTTGAGTAGCCGTGCGCTGAGTAAACGGTGAAAGTTACGCAAAAATCAGCTACTACGAAATTGCTCTCCTCTAAAAGAAAGTCCGCGGAAGTATTTATCTAGCTTTACAGATCAAACCACTACAACCATTTTTATAGTTACTAAGCTTATATACTTATGTTATGTACTGAGCTTATGCACGCTGCTTAGTTACTAAGCTTATCATAAGAGTCGTATATGAAAATTAATGCCAGTGCTTAGAGAACTTTAGAATTCTTCTGATATTAGAATATTACTGTGGATATATTATGTTTTTGTTTAGAGTCTACTACAGTTACAGAGTAATACCAACTACACCCATGTATTTTTACGTGGAAGTTGGTATTATTTGTATTTGATTGTATTATTGGTAGTTTGTAGCTTATGTTGGTATATATTGCTAAAATCATTTTACTTATCTTAGAACGACACCAAAGATTCATACTGTGTACAGTGCTTGGAAAAACCAGAAGATACAGAACTGAACTCTTGCACAAGATATGTCCTGACCTTACTACAGCTTTATATAGTGAACGTCATACCCAGAAAAAACAGAACGATATTTGTTCAAACATTCTTAAGCACAATAAAACAAAAGTTTGTATAATGGAGTCTCACCGAATTACTTTCGCAAGTCAGTTCTATGCCAAAATTAATCATCTCTGTGGGTAGTAAAATAAAAAAACATATTTTTCCTGTCTTTTAAGTGCTTTATAAGTACAAAAAAATAAGAAATTGGCCACAGAACCTACTCGTAAATTATATCCAAAACGAGGCTTTTTTTTCTAATTAGGTTAACACTTAGAAAAAATATTGATAAAACATTACACACACAGAATAAACAGACCTACACTGTTATCTATACATTTAAATAAACGGGATACATATAGACTTATGACAAAAAAATATATTTAAGTTTTTTTTTAAATTACAATTTCAGAATATTGTTTTATTAGTTTTTGATTGTCTGAATATATAAAAAATCTCAAATACACTCATAGGGATTTAATAAAAACCAGAAAATTGGCAGGAATATTCCTTTCGCCTGGTATATTTCAGCTTAGAACAGATTTTACCAAATTCCGCCCTCAAGGGGGGTTATTTGAAAAAAAAAGAAATTTAACTTAAAGGTATTAAGACGTTGCCAGAATATTCTTTTCGGTGTGTTAAAAATAACCAAGAACGCATAGTATTAAATTGTAGCCACGAAGGGCTATTAAATTTTTCAAAAAATTGTACTTTAAATCTATAGCTCCTATAACTGTAAAACTTGGTGAGAATATTTTGGAATTCACACATCCAGATAAACAGACTTAAGATTTTATAAAATATAATCAGACTTAAGGTTTTATAAATATATATGATGAGTTAAAAATATATGAATGACACAACTTTTCGCATCACCACGCCTCTACTGTACCGTACGTGCGTCCCCGTTATTTTTCATAGTGGGATTTCCCGTAAGTCTACACGATGCACAGACGTGAGCAGTAATGGCAGGGCTTGGAATATGTTTCTCACAGTTCCAGTGCCTGCGGGTATGTAGTATACGCCAGGCTAAACGAGGACCGCGAATTATTAATAATTAATTAGAACTACTAAAATAAATAAAACGTTAATCGTAACAGGAAATTCTATAATTGCATTATTCCAATACAATCTTAATCAAGTTTTAAACATAATAATAAAATTAAATATTTAAATATACTGTCTATGCATAATAAATGAATAAAAAAAAAAATCTCAGAACTACAATACAATATTAAAATATTTCATTAGAAAACACATATATAACTATTATGTTTTTTTTATGAAAATAATAGTTTAATGAAACATTACACTATAAAAAGTGGTACTTTAAAATCATTTGAAATAAAATATAAATACAAAATACATAGTATTTTTAGAAGATTTATATTAACTTTAATATATATTATTAAGTATTCAACAATTTAAATTATTAATTTATCTAGAACTATAAATAAATAAAGCAATAATAAATATCGTACTATAAATAAATAAAGCAATAAAAACAAGTCATTAATTCTTAATTAAGAACTCTTAAATGTACTTAATTCAACAAAAATCAGTTTGTAACAATCTGTATCATCACGGATCATACGTCATTTAAAATAAAAATACCCGATTCCAATATGTTATCGTATTGCCGTAACCTCTTCTTAACCTGTTTCACGGTCAGTGTCTGTGTTGCAAGAATGCTAAATTTACCAACTTTATAAGGAAATTACAGCCTAAATAACGTAAACAACTTCTATGAATATCATTTTGAATAGAAATTAACTACTTTAAAAGAGAACCTTTGTTCCTTCCAAATGTATGATTTTTATTTTATTTTTTTCTTTATCTAATCTACGAATCCATCTGTAGTAAAACATATAAACGCAAGCTTTAAATACTTAGTTAATGTCAAAAATACGTCTGCTCCAATCATTATTTATACAGCACATATTTATTTTACAGGCTATAATATTGACAACTACTTTTTTTAAACTTTATTTAAAATACAAAGTACGTAATATTTTCCTAATATATTTCAAATCTTTATCTAATACTTATCTGTTGCCATCAACTTTGACAACTCCTCTTCTTCACGATTAAAAGAATAAGTCAAAATCTTCCATTTAAATGTATACAAATAAATACCTTTTTATTATTATATATTTCTTATATCAGACAATTATACACGGCAACAGAGACTTTTGTGTTGACTTCTGTCGTATATTTAATTAACATGACCACATGTTTTAAAAATACGTAATGAATGTTCAGATTTTGACTCCATTCTATTTTATACTAAATTTAATCAATAATTTAATAATAATTCCAACCATACTATTAATCTTAGGTAAAATCCTTAGATACGCTGGCAACTTGCAAATTTCCTTAGTAGTGTTGTTTTTCCGTCGTCGGTCGCGGTCGTCAATCTTTGTTTATTTAAACTCAATTTTGTATGTTTTATTTAGTCTTTAGACGTTATGTGATGAATTTTTAAAATGATCCTGACATTGTTATTTGTGTTTATTTGTGAGTATTAATTCATATATTTATTGTTTTTCTTAATTCTTTGATATTATATGTATTGTGTCATTTCAAAAAACATACCGTGAAAAAGAAATATTTTTGTATGTTTATGCAAACTTAGAACGTACATCACAAACCCTTAATGTTTTTGAGCTTATCATATGAGACTAGATTTAGAATTAATATACAGTGTTTATATATTTAAAATCTATTAAACTTAATTGAAATTAATTATTGATTTTTCAATTACATTTGAATATGTTTATGGGTTATATTCCTACCCAATTTAATTAATTATTTTTGTAATTGACCTCTTTAGTTACGTCATTAGCATGATAGCCGCATAACTTAGGAGCATCTACAGAAATCGATAAAAACAAATAACAGGAAAATATGAGTAAATTACACCAGAACAAATACTTTTAAATAGAATAAAAAAATACCAGTTTAAGATAACCTCTATTGTGTACGTAATCTCAAAGTGGATAGGGTCACGTTATATTAGATAACATTGCGTGTCTAATTTTTGAAGAGCCTCATAACATAGCGCGCCTTTACAATACAGAGCTCGTAAGAAACTCCTTCGCTTGAGTTTCTTTGGGTCAACTTTTTTTTCCTATATTGCGCTCCACGAAAAACCCTTTTACTATTATATAAAGGGAATAATATAATGTAACCTAGACCAAACCACGTCAAAGCTATTTCTAAATATTGGTTAAAGAATTATTAGATTCGGATAAATTACTTTTAAGATGATCTCCAATTAATTAACTTATAAAGTGTAAACTAACCAACACAAATTTTACTAAATTTTATTATTAGTATAGATTAAGATCCAATATCTGTACTTTATAAGTTTATTTTTAGGTAATCTTTAAAGTAACTTATCCGAATCTAAAAATGTCTTAATTAGTATTTAAAATTACCTTCACGTTGGATCTAAGCCTAGATAAGATCTAAGCCCTATTATTATTTTAAGGGTATAATATTATATTATACCCTTAAAATAATAATAGGGCTTTTCGTGGAGAGCAATCATAAAAATAGAAATGTCCAAATAAATTTCGAACGATGGAGTTTCTTATGAACTCTGAGCTTTCACAGAAAGCAGGTCTTAAAGGATTAACTTTAAACATACAAAACAATATTAGGTAATTATATGGTGCCTTAATTTCGAACCAAGAACGCCAATAGACACCCCGGAAGTAATGGCAGTAAAGTAACTTGTGTAGAACTGCATCACGTTAATCAACAAGTTGGTAATTCCTAAACCTCCTTACTTCAGCATATTCCTTAATATTCCTTATTATTCCATATTCCTTATTTATTTTTTTACAAAGATAAAAAAAAATCGTAACAGGCATGGATTCGATTCCGCAACTTGGTAGGTTCGTTTTATTTTGAATTCTATATTTATTGGTAAGGATTTTCGAAAAAAAAACTTTTATATGTCACCACCGTCGATATAAAACAATTATATATGCATATGTCGTGGATAAAGATATTGTTTAATTAAAAATGTAACCGTAACGTCTTTTGAATTGTAATGGTGGCATGTGGGATAGAGTCGTTTTGGAATATTGGATAGTCCAATGATCATTTCTCTTGGAGGCGCGGACCAGGTCACTTCTCTAATACAAAACTGATGGTTAGCCAAAAATAATAAGTGCGTTTACGATATATAAGTGAGATTGTGATACTTTACAATATAAAATTGAAATGTCTGTAATAAAGTATCAGTGCAATGACTGGCCTGTAGCTCCACCATTGCCGGTGTCGACATAATTCTAAATTCATTGAAGCGGGTAGCAATCATACGGTAGCTCATTTCATAGAGCGACGGGATGGTTTTTCCAAGGGTCCCAGGTTTGAATTCCCTGCCCGTGTTGAATTTGTTTTCATTCCATATTAATTTTAAAAAGTTATTTTGTTATTTATAATTTTAACGGTAACGTAATAGAATAATTTAAAGCTTTAATTCCATATGTAAAATATATTACATAGTAGATGTTTAATCATTCAAGATAAGAAACATATTCGTACAAATTGTTGTATTGAAAGTGACGTAGTTCCGCAGCGAATATCACCTTTATTCAATTATTTTGTAAAAATTTGTATATGAGTTTCCGCCTTGGAGGTACACAGGAGTGTAGGACACAAGAAGAGTAGAAGGACATTTAGACATACGGCTTTCTCACTCATCGTACGAAACAGCTATCTTCTGTGAGAGTAGGGATCTAGAGTTGATAGAGCAACTACACACCTAATAGATAATAAATAAAGGTGTTTTACGATAACAGGAGAACTACTGGAGAAAAATGTACACGAAAATATTTATATGGAGGGAAGATATCTGTCGTTACAATTGAGTTGATATGTGACTTGTTAATTAATAGTCATCTCATACAAATTTCAAATACTTAAAATGTCTTCTTTCTAATATTGTTTATTATTTCAGTTTCATCCCCAACATTCACATCTGTAGTCACTGAAACGGATTCATGTCCGTAAGTACTAGAATAAATTTATTTACTTATAATATTTTATTGTACTAATAAATCCATACAAGTGGCAGACTTAATTCTCTTTCAGTCAACCAATAAAAAAAATACAAACATGGGGTACAACAGAGAAAATTAAAAAAAACAAATTAAATAAAAAAAGACGATACCCAATAACGCCAAAATACATAATATCAATATCATTAACATTTAATAGAAATAAATAAATAAATATACATATATATAAAGTAATTGTATGATTAGAAAAAAATAGATTTCAAGTACCGAGAAGAAGTTGGATCGTTTAGGGTGGAATATAAGTGACATAGAGTTCTAGACTGTATTCTTTCGCGGATAGGTAGCCATTTAGCCATAGAACGTTACTGAGAAAAGTGATCAAATTCACGGAGAGTAAAAATAAACATATGTGGATATGTCGACTTCGATACAGTTAATTGTCCATGTTCCATTGCATGCCCTATATCCTCCCTAACCTTAAGTAGGTGCTGTGATCAGGACGAAAGTTAGACCGAGACCAAAATCACTGAGGTTATTGTTCTTGAAAATGAAGTTAGAGTGTTGCTTTTGGACAATTGCTTCAAAAACTTTTGATAGGTATGGGAGTATAGAATTCGGGAGATACTCGTTACAGTTAGTGGGATTGAAAGCTTTAGGTAAAGCAAGGTTACGGTTTTTAGGCCAGATTTTGGGAAATAAACCATAAAATAAAGGAAAGTTAATAATGTAGGATAAAGAAGGGAGAATTACATCCAGCAATGTCGCAATCATAAATCGGCTAATTTCGTCATCGTCTTAGCATTAGATTTAATTAGAATCAGCGTTATTTTGATGTCATCATCAAAGACTAAGGAAAAACAACGAATCAATATTAGAGAATTGAAGGGAAGATAAAAATAAGATTTCACATTACTGTCAAACATTGAACTAGAAGAGAAACGACGATTTAGTACATTAGGGGAAAAAGAAGAAAGTATAGGGACTTTGGTTCCTTGAATAATACTTAATGTTCCGAGAAACTTCTACGTAACTGCAAAAGAAGTTACGTTAAGTCTACGCATTTTCGATCGCACTTTTCACGGCGATGGTCAATATTTTATTTTCACCGTCTAAAATAAAATAATCTTATTCAAATGTAATATCATGCTATCAATATCTGTAATACTTTGAATAGCACCCCATTGTGGCATTTCTTGAAAGGCGATCAACATTTAATTTTTAAAATTTCAACATTTAATTTTTAAAATTCGGGAGCAGATAACTGACCATACGTTTCAACATCATCAACACAAGAGGTGGCAATCAGATCGATGCAAGTATCAGGAACGCTAACATTGACATGGGTTACATTCAAAGGAAGGATATTTGAACTATGTGAACTGAGAATAGACTTTAATTTCTGAGAAGAAGGAGAATCTGAAAAGAGACTTGTGTTGAAATCATCCATAACTATATGATGTATATGTTCTGAGCTAGTAATTTCGAGAACTGACTCTAGGTCTGAAAAATAGTTAGTAGAAGGGGGAAAGTTCACCATTCCAAGAACGGCTTTAACTTATTCCTTCCTTTAATGCTGATTTCTAGAAACAGAAATTCAGCTGAGACTGAATTCAGAATCTGAATTCAGAATTCAGCTGAAACTAGCATAAGGACTTTAAGAAACACTCAACATTTTGTAGGGTATTTCGCATCACAAGTATATTGCGACTCCACCACCACGTTTGCCAATACGGTCACAATGAATTAACATAAAACTGGACAAAAAGTAAGTGGAGGAGGGCAATTCAGGATTCAGCTTACTTTAATTAAGAAAGAATAAGAAAACAAATATTTATAACTTATAACATGCGACAAAAAATGAGCCAAATAAACATATTACAGCAAAATAAAATAAAGAAGCTTTAACAAAAGCGATCTTTTTTTGTTATTTATAAATGCGTTATTTTTCCTAAGCTTTCGAATGAATAATACTATTTACTTATAAATATTTCGTGTGGATGATTATTTTACAGCTCAGATGAACACAGGTGTTTAGATGGTTCGTGCATCAGCTTAAACTCACTCTGCGACGGTCGTTCTGATTGTTTGGATGGATCGGATGAACAGATATGCCTTGGATTGTGAGTTATCAGTACTTAAAACTTATTCCTGATATATTTATTTCCATATTTTTCATTGATATTTCTCATCAAAGCTAACAAAGCCATTCTAGTTGTAGGGGTCGTAAGATATTACTTATCCAGTAAACATTCTAAATAAAGGGCTAACGAATTAATATATTTTTTGAAATCTTACTGATTGTTCCAGGAATAAGCATTCAAAAAAAGTAAAAACACAATCTCATCGACTTTATTATATTAGGATATACAGATGTAGCGAAATTTTCCAATTGATTGCAGAAATCCTGTGTCTAACTTCATACACAATAGAAACAAGCGTCAAGCACCAAATTGTCGGTGAGAATCTACCTTTTTTTGACCATAACTCAATCCAAATATATTTTGTGTACTTTTCTCTTAATTCAAATAAATTAATTCCAGCGAAAATCAATGGAAATGCCGTGACGGTACTTGTATAGGACTTGACGGTATATGCGATGGAGTGGTTGACTGCCCCGACTTCAGTGATGAGACTTTCACATTATGTCGGAAGACACAGTGAGTATTACTTTATATTAAATTATGATGAAGGTCTAAATAATTATTCTGAAAGTGCGGAATATACCAACAAGTTTTCTTGGTAAAATTATTTAATTATGTCTTTCAATGCATATTTGTAAGATATAATGAGCTGCCTTTTAAATTGGTCTATATTGTAACAAAAACTAAAAATGGTGGCATCAATATATTTAAAAAGAACCTTGTGCTCTATTGATCCTAATTTTCTGTACAATTTCAGATGTCAGAGTAACTGGTTTCGCTGCACGTATGGCGCATGCGTAGACCGTAACGCGCCGTGTAACGGAGTGCAGGACTGTGCGGACAACTCAGACGAATTACTGCCATCATGTAGAAATACGACCGCTAATACACGGTGAGACAGATGCAGACGCATGTATAGTATACCGTTTCCCATTAAAGTAAATTCCCACTGAAACTTTCCTTCACGAACAATATACACTCTAAACCACTGGAAATTTAAAAATAAATAAAACCACTGGAAATTAAAAAAAAAAGGTTTTAGAAGTATATATTATTTGTAATATTAATCCAGAGGTGAATATAAGTGCGACAACGGACAAGTGATATCTTCCGAGAACCTGTGTGACGGAAAACCCGACTGCGCTGACGGCTCCGACGAAGTACTGAGCGCCTGCGCCGGGAACAGATGTGCCTCGTACTTGTTTCAGTGCGCGTACGGTGCATGCGTGGACGCAGGATCAAATTGTAACGGGGTTAGTAAAATTATAGAAATGCTACAAATGAATTTCTCTATTTACATAATATTTGTTTTTTATTTTTCAATATTTAGTGCAAGTTTTATGTTGCAACTACCGTGACCAGAAAGTTTTTAATGACTATGAAAGTACAAAATCTTTTACATAGCAATATCTTAAACTTTTGAACTCCACAAAGATGATACAGTTATATAGAAACTTTTCTCTACTTAAGAATAATTCAGAGTTTAACGTTTCTGTTAATTAATTAATGGGGATATGTATTAAGGTAACAAACAGTTCACTTAGTTATACTGTTATATGTGATATTGATTATATTCTAACCTAGTAAATTATGTCTTTTTTTACAGAAAGATGAATGCGCTGACGGTTCCGACGAATCTGATGAACTCTGTAACAGAATATCAACAGGTCAACCCGTGTCACCTGTAACACCAATACGCCCGTATGTCATTATTTTTGACACATTTAAAAATAAACAATAATTTTAGGGTAATTTGAATCTCAGTTACTCTTTTTCACAGACCACTCCAAGGGGGTAATTGTGTCCTCCCTCCTTACCCCAAATACGGCACGTATACAGTCAACAACAACCCTGCAGCAGCACCTGGCCAAAGGTACCCCAATGTCAAATTGGAAATATCTTGCAACCCTGGGTTCCAAGTTGAGAATAATACAAACAGCATCTTTTGCGAAAATGGAGATTGGTCATCAATAATGCCAAAATGTGTCCGTGAGTAGCTTTATTTTTTTTTCAAACATAAAGTTTTTCAATTCAAATATTCCTATGTAGTCTTTTTATGTTTTTTGTTTTAACCCGAAATTCCATTATTTTCTTTTGGGAAACACATTATATTTCTAACTTTTAATCTTGGGGTCGATTTTTGGATACAAATCAACTCATTATGTTGACAGAGTTCTGCAGACTTCCCAAGCACCCAAGTGTGGAGTACCGCTGCGTGCTAACAGGTCCTAATTCTCTCACGGGTTCATGGGAATGTAATTATCTGGAACCATCAGGAACTGTCGCTACTCCTATCTGCAGATCCCCAAACTACTACACCTCTGAGGAACTGAAATATATGCACTGCGTGGACGGAAATTGGGACTATGTAGCCAGATGCAGTCCAGGTTTGACTAATATTTCAATAATTATCGATAACATTAAAATTGTTGTAACATCAAGTGACGCTAAGGTCACTGTTAATAATTATGGTAATAAGGAGGTCAAGATTGTCAATAATTTTCATAATGCGCAAAATATTGTGTTTGAGGATAATAGAGGTAGACCTTCTAGTAGCAGAAGAACTACGTCTACCACTTCTATTACTTCTACTACTACAGAAAGCAACTTTGTGCATGATGTTGATGAGAGTTATTGGAGAATGGGTCAGGCACAAGTAACGAGACTAAAAAACAGTGGAGAAAAGAAAGCTGAAGACCCTGCTATTTATTTCGAGGAATATGATAATAAATACATAAAATTTAAGAGCTAAATAAATTAAATATTTTCTATGATATCTTAGTACATATACAATAAACAAATCAATATAAATAGAATATAAGTCTCAAAGTAATACAACATTTTTAAGAAATAAACAATAATCCATTCAAATGTCACAATTTTATGGCCGAGTATTGTATTTTTTGGAGGACGCAATTTTATTTTTGGGACATGTAGGGGGGGTCAATAGAAACTTACCTTGAAGCTTGTCTTCACCTTGAGCTTACCTTGACCCTTGTCCCCTGGCCGCCATCTTGGAAAAAGGTGTGCAAATACTTTTTTCATGATATTTTGGAAACTATCCGTTCTAGAAAAAAAAAATAAAACCATTTGTAGCAAATTGTTTTACCTACAAATATGTTTTTTTATTTTTTGCCCTAAATTCAAAATTAAGGAATTAATTTTGTTTTTACTGTAAATATATTCTCACAGAATTTTTTTTTCAATTCGTACTTAACGTAACGTACGTACGTAACTTTACTGCTTACTACTTGACGAAACGCTGTTACAGCGTTTAAAATGAATGAAATTTTCAAAAAATATAGGGATTTTTTTTCCTTTAAAGGTAACCTACAAGAATGGTTTGATGTCATTTTTTATAAAATGTATAAAAAAAAGATATAGAGCAGAAAAGAAAAATTGTATAAAATAATTCTCACTTTTGTTGCTTATAACTAACTTCCTTAATTTTGAATTTAGGGCAAAAAAATACAAAAACATATTTTAGAAAAATTTGCTACAAATGTTTTTTTTTTTCTAAAACGGATAGTTTCCGAAATATCGTGAAAAAAGTATTTGCACACCTTTTTCCTTGATGGCGACCAGGGGACAAGGGTGGCGACCTCACAAGCTTCAAGTTAAGCTTCTATTGACCCCCCCTACATGTCCCAAAAATAAAATTGCGTCCTCTAAAAAATGCAAAGCACATGTAACATTTTAATGGACTAAATATGCTGTAGCTTGAATTATAATAAACATTAGTAGGTATGAAGTAACCCGTCGCTGCTTTTATGATAACTTATAAAATGTTTATTGTGATATTAGTATTTTTTTTTAATTAACTATGTCTTTGAATATCTGGGCTTCTTAGTGATCGAAGCCGAGTTACTCTAGACTATGTTAAGCCAAGGTTGTTGCTAAGTAAGGGTGAGGTATTTTTTTATGAAATTTAACCTAATTTAAATTTTGTTGTATGAAAGTTATGAAATTTAAAATTTTATTATAATCTACAAAGTTAATAAAATGTGTATCTTCTACGTATTAAACACTCCGTCTTTAAAGTGATTATCGTCCTGCCTTTAGCATAATTATTGTTAAGTTATATAATCTTTAACTATTATTTAGTTTATATATCGTACTGATTAAAAAAAGGCTAAGAAATTGTGATACTTTACAATTCTTAAGAGATGGGATGACGTTGACATTGACATTTGTTGTTGCCAGTTGTACGTTGACATTTGACGTTAAAGCTAGAAAACAGCCATTGCACAAAAGAAAAATATATCTAATTGATATATATTGAAGGATGTCTGGTTTTGTAAGACACTGGAATTAGTGGTACTGGTTTGTGGTGGAGTCGGTTGAATTCAGAATGTTGTTCAAATAGATAAGTTTCCTAAACTATAGGACGCTTATATTATATCCTATAAGTGATTTTTCAATCCTAACTATGCATTTAACTATCTCGACACTTAAACAACGTTTTTGTGTAGAAAATAGTTTTTTATTTGAAACTAAATAGTTAAACTAAGTTCCATATTTTATCTACTACTTTGTATGTGTATGTAAAAGTGTTAATAGGATGGAAATAAACATATTTTTATAAATTAATAGTTTTTTTTACCTTCATCCTATTAACATTTCAAGTCCCTTTTTGTACAATAAACATTAGTAAAGAGTAAAGTATATTAACTCATACTATTAATATTATTATCACAGCTGATATTTAAGATCGTTACAAAAGGTTTTCGTTTCCGATAAGAAAATAGATTCTAAAACACTTCAAAAATTATAAATATGTATAAACATTTTTATACTATAATCAGTTGGTTTACTTTACATATTTTCATTTTATATGTTCTGCTCCCGTGATCGCGGGTAGATGTAAAAATTCGAGCTATATTCAACATAGGCCCTCGGGAGTCCCATCAGTCATTTTTCAAAAATGATGCATTACTAGTGCTCCCATAACGCTACATATTAAAAATAATATCCGGAAAAGTTTGCAACTATTATATATACACACTTATTGCTACTAAGATTATTTTAGCAATTTTTATATTTAAACTTTCGTGATTCTTGACTATTATAAATATTTTATATACTTAGAGCTCATGAGAAAGAGCCCCGAATGGGTTCGAAATTAGTTGGGCCCATTCCAATTTAATTCTAACTGAATACAGCCGGGTAAATAAATATATAGTTATTATGGCATTTCATTAATTTTTATAGAATTTTACTATCATTGTTATCGTTATTATATATTTTTGTAATTAATGGCTTATGGTAAGTGAAATATGAATTATATGGTTTACATTCCACTAAATTTAGCGACCGAGTAAAAACTCCATCAATTGTAATGCCGGCTCTTGTTGTTGACGTTTGTGGACTGTTTTTCATGGATAAATTCTATTTATCTTTCAAAAATTTAACTAGCTTCAAAGACTTTTCTGATGAAAATTTTACATTGAAATCTCCACTTAAATTCAACGGTATTTTATCACTATTGTTATCAAGTAAAGAGGCACCTCCATTTGTACGGCCGCAATGAATAGAGAAGAAATTTAATAATATCGTTCAACGCTTAAGCGACATGCTACCCCTACTCCGCCGGTAAAAGTACTACTTCGTCTGAATCGACCGTGACAGGGGTCCTAATAAACATAAACAATGTAATAAACATGGCGCGTAACAGAAAAACATGACGGCAATTTTTTTCCAACCTCTATAAAGAAGTTTCAATTCAATAAATCGACTTGCCTAATAAAAACACTAGATATAATCATAAAATAATAGTTCCTCAGTTTAAATTAAAACAAAAAAGACATTTTGGTTAATCGTTTGAAATAATGCATTATATTGTTAATATAGTTTTTAATGTTCGATTTTGAAATATTTTAAGCCCTTATAAATGTGAGAGCTTCATAGTAGTGACGTGGTTGGCTATTCTAGTCTTTTTTCAGTACCAAGTAATACTTGAGTTCAATTTTTTTCTCAAATATCAGATTTTATTGTGAGTGAAATAATCAATACTTTTCGAAATTGTAATATAATAAATAAGTTAAAATTGTATCCATGTTGATTCTTACTGGTCCTTTCTATGAACCTAGAGTTTAGAACCGTGCAACGAGAGTCTGACGTCTCAGAAGTGTAATGAATGACTATTTGGAATTGAAAAAAATACCTTGACTTTTACTTTGATAATGGATTTTTGTAATATCAGGGGATTGCACACAAACTTAAATGCCTTATCTCGAGCAAGCGACACAGCCTACTTATCATACCCCGCGTTTAAAATGCCGGGTTATCTGTATGTGTAAGGGAAAACTTGTCAACTTAGCTTAGATATTCGGTGTTACGCATGGCTCTTCGGATCCATATTGGTAATGCGTAAACGGATTGTCTCATGGACTTTGTCCAAACGAAATTGATGACATACTATCACAGGGCGAAGTCCTTAGCGATTTGCGTGCCCTTCCGAGTGGCTTAGGTCTCGTGCATTTGACTTTACAACAGCGAATGATCTTCTGCGATGGATTGAGATGTTTACTGTTTGTGGAAATACTGAATATGAAGAGCCAAGAGATTATGTATAGAGTAATGTAATTCGTAAAAAATTATGTAATTACCGCGTTTGGAAAACTACAAATCAATGCATCACTGATAGCATAAGTGATCACATCAACAATTTTGATAAAGTTGAATACGACATAACTGGCTAAGAGGTCAAAAGTAGCCAATCCGAGTGATGAACCAGATATTTCATATAGATAGATTATTATTTATCATTATGTTATATATTTTTATTATTTAAGTAAGTTCTTACTCCTAAATCTTTATATCATTAAATAAGCAAAACTTCAAAAATTCCAGAATGCGGTACTACAACGCCGGAGGGCATTCAGCTAGTGCTCGGGGGTAAATCAGCAAAACGAGGAGAGCTGCCATGGCACGCCGGTATCTACAGCAAGTTGTATACACCCTATATGCAGATCTGCGGGGGGTCTCTTATCAGCACCACTATTATTATATCTGGTGAGTATCTCTTAATCATCCATCCAATCCAAAGCATATAGTTTTTTCTTGCATCCGACTTTACTTACTTCAGATTTCAAATAATAGTCGGTATAAATGGGAGAGATCTGAACAATCTGATTTATATTTTTTTATAAGACTTATGCAATGTACTACAATTTCAATATATGCCACGATATAGATATTAGAACAAATATTATATAAGTAACTTTTATAGTAAATATTGTCTTTTACTAGTCAAGTATTATACTCAAGATTGAAAAGCTCTGGTAAGTGAACCACTTCTTTTAACTGGAACAAATGGTTATTTTTTTACGCCTGATTTCCTCTGATATAAGTCGAAGATTGCCTGATTCAAACTTTGTTTTCTCTCTTCTTTCATAGCGTAATTTTTTATTTATCGTTGCTTTTCTCTTGCCTGTGTAAAACAAAAATACACTGCTGTGATATTTTTTATATTAATTATTCATCTGGTTTATTATGGTCGGTCACAATAGTTTAATACATTAATAAATACTTATACTATTATGTGCTTTCCTGTTATTTACTTTTTTGGCTAGTAGCATTAAAATTATTATTATATATCTAGATAATGTTCAGGGATTTTCTATTTACATAGTAACTTTAACAATTTTTAACTTTAATTTAAATTTTATAGCCGCCCATTGTTTCTGGAGCGACGCAAACCAGCTCCTCCCCGCTGTCGACTTCGCGGTTGGAGTTGGCAAGCTGTATCGACCATACAATGAGCCCCACGACATAGGCGCTCAGCTATCCGATGTAAGTTTACACAAGTATTACTCAGACATACTTACTTTTGTGAATTATGGAAACAGCATACACGAAATATTATAATATATATTATAAATATTATAATATATATACTTAGAACTAAACGTGTGCAAACTTATTTTCTCGTGAAAAGGGTACGGTTGGTTAATATAAATATTTATTTATTTGTGATTTTTTATTACCGTCCAGACCAATCAAAGCAGTGGACCGAGTACCAACCTTAAGTAAAAGTTAAAGTAATCAAAGGCAAAGTAATTTTTTTTATTACAAATATTCATACACTCCATGTTTTTTTATTTTTTTTACAAAAGAACTAAGTTGACGCTTGACTACATTCCACCTGACGGGAACTAGTAATGTAGTCATAGATGGTAAGGGGTATCAACCTAACAGTAGACTATTCACTCTTCGCTTGAAGACACCCACATTGTACTCGGATAGAAATACCGACGCAGGTAAGCTATTCCAGTCCTTCGCTGTTCGAGTGAAAAAAGACGAAGTAAAGTGTTTCGTTCGGACAGGTGAAATATCCACAAAAACGTCCGGTGATAGGGGGATGGGGGAATCAGGTTATGTGATTCGAACGCACTCTCCAAAATGTATCCTATAGAATACCGAAAGGCTTGCGACGTCTATGCTCGAGGCTGTGGAGTTTTGTTTAGTGTGCAATTAGCTAATTCTCCTCTCAATTGCTGACTAGTATTTCTATATTCGCCAAATGACATGGGGATCTGAATCCCGCTGGAAATAAGTAAAAACAGATTTGACCAGACAGTGATCAGAGGTTTCCAAGGGGGAGGTGAGCTCTATACGATACCCGTCCAGATTAGTTGTCAGCAGAAAGTGCAGGCAATTAGTATGACCTTCTTCATCAGGTACCCTTGTCGCTTGCCTCACCAGCTGAAAGGGGTCCAAGGACAACGCAAAGTTCCGCGATTCTCTTACAGCATTATTAGTTTTCTGGTACGGGGATAGCCAGTCTTAATGATAGGCATTAAAATTCCTCAGAAAGACACTCTGCGCTGAAGGGAAACGATGCAGAGCCGTATAAGTAACCTCATTGAGACATTCAAATAACCGATTTGTCTCCTGATCACCGCTGTACGAACTGTAAACACAGGAATACAGTATTTTACAGTATAACACTGAAAAAGTGGGATCTTCACGCAGGCTAAGACCCAGAAAACAGGGGTCATTCCGGACATACACACAAACCCCGGCACGTGGATTATGCTCTAACGTGTAGTTAGGAAAATTGAGATGTGCAGCGGTCAAAGGAACTTGTATCTGCGTATCCGTCAAAAAAAATAATTGCGGCTGCTCGGTCTCCAGATGGTGGTGGACAGGTAAGATATTAAAGTGCAAATCTGATGTTAGAGAGGAGCACTTCGAATAAGGAGGAGTGCAACCGCTGTATAATCTTCTTATTTTTTTTATACTTTTTCATGGAAAAAAATAGTTTAGTGCATAGGATGGCAAATAGCAGCTGAACAAGGTGCTACGTGCTATCGATCCCAACGTCGAAATTGGTGTTGTCAAGACATATTCCTTTGAGGCAGTCTTTCGTAGTTGGCTGATCCACTACTTGGGCCCCCAATATCTGCGGTCGGCCAGCGGATAGTCGTTTCTTCGGATCCCGCTACCCTTCACGACTGGACACCCGACACAACAGACAACAACTCGCCGCCAAATAGGCTCGCCAACGTAACGCAACTGTTCAGACCCATTTCCCATATACGGCTTCATCGGATTCACGTGCCGGAACACGACCAGGTAGCTGTTCGGCACGACTGTTGTTGATGGGTAGTAACCTTGCCACCGGCTGGATTTTTCCAAGGAGAGGAACCGGCAAATAACTCCATGGAAACTCTTTTAACTTATTAATAAAAATACAATTATCCATGGTATTAACTATTTCAGTCACAGCCCTAATTGATATGTCGGAATAATTTAGAACTTAAATCAAGCGCGGTATCGAAAATAAACTAAATTAACCAACCACGCCGCCGTTAGTTTTATGATATTCTCTCATTTACAAGGTCTTAAAGGATTTTAACTTTAAACATACAAAACTATAGTAATTATATGGTGCCTTAACTTCCAAGAACTTAACCAAGAACGCCAAAAAACCACAACCTGGAAGTAATGACAATAAAGTGACATGTTTAGAATATTATCACGTCAATCAAAAAGTTTGTAATTGGAAAACCTCCCTCTCATCAGAACATTCCTTAGTGTTATAATAAGCCATAGATCTGAGTATGTACGTGTTTAATGAAAGCTTAAAATTTATTTTCCGCTAATTCTGTGACATATTTTGGCAATTTATTCTAAAAAGTAAATCTATTAACCAAAATTGACTTTTTTGTTTTAGCGAGTCTTAGTTTTAGAGTCTTTGGGAACTACTATTTCATTATTATATCTAGTATTTATATTATGCAAGTCGCTTTTTACATTAAATGTTTTGCATTTTTTCCGCACGTACATAATATTTTATAAGATGTAGAGTGATTTAAGCGTCAGTATTGCAGCGTCTTTAAAAGCAATTTTAATAGACTCCCGAGGACCCATGTTGAATATAGTTCGAACTCCTCTTTTTTTCTAAGATAAAATTTGAATCTACATCAGGCCCTGATCCTCAGAGCAGAATACCGTAAGACATAATACTATGGAAGCATGCAAAGTAAACCAACCTACCCGTGGTAACATCAGTTAACTGTCTTATTTTCTTAACCGCATATGCCCCCGAACTGAAACGTTTAGCTTGAGTGTTGATATGAACGCCTCAATGTATTTTTGAATCTAAAGATATACTAAAAATACAGTATCATCATAGTCTGTACTAAATGGTGGACGATAATTAAACTTAGGCCTAATTGGGGAATATTAGGTACAAAAAACTTGAGACATTTCGTTTTGTTATTATTAAGCAAAAGATTATATGCCGCAAATCTTTGAGAAAGTACCTTTAAGCTTTTAGAAGGTATCGTTTACATGTAAGACATCCGAGTCTTTTCTGTCTATTTTAAAAATTAGCGAAGTATCATCATAAGGTTATATTACATTTATCGGTCATCACGTAGGGTAAATCATTAATATAAGCTAAGAACAAAAAAGGACCAAGAATTGACCCTTGAGGGACGCCTACTTTTACAAATGTACCCGAAGAAACAGCACCACTTACACTAACTTATTGTTAACTGATGGCACGAATGGCATAGAAGCTATTCTTTTCAATAAAACGGGATTGACAGTAACTTTTATTTTTTAAATATTTAATTTAAAACGAACTTTCAGGTCGCTGACATCAAGATACCATCTCGCTTTAGAGGTTCAGCTTCGAACTTTCAGGACGACATTGCATTGGTGGAAGTGGGGACTCCATTTACTTACGAAGTGTACATACGACCTGTCTGTTTAAGTTTTGATATTTTCTTCGATAGAGCACAGTTATCAGAAGGAAATATGGGTAAGGTGAGTTAGACACAATCAATATATACACGTACGACTATCAATGTGTTGAATACATCAGTATATACTGCAAAATATATAATATGAATTACAAAAAAATAAATAAATAGAACTTTGCTTTTCAAAGTATTTTTTGTTTAATACACACATATTCTAACATTATCAATAATTATATCAGGTAGCAGGTTGGGGTCTGACCGAAAAAAACGGCAAGGCGTCTCAAGTACTGAAGGTGGTGAACCTACCTTATGTGAAGATTAAGGACTGCTACGATATTTCGCCGCCGACCTTCCGGCCTTACATCACTAGCGATAAATTCTGCGCGGGATATACTAATGGTGGGAATATTTTAAAAGCATTTAATTAGATTTTAATAATAATTGAGAAAACTTTACTATTTAAAATGTCAACTAGTACTTTTATCAATATGAAATCGTGAGAAATTAGAGTAACAAGTAAATAATTATCAATTTATTGAAAGCGTAACCTCATTTGCCAATTTTTTAAATGAGTACTTTGCATGTCGCAAAAACTGTGTACATTTTACCGTCCTAATATTGTCCTGTACCTCAACTGACATAGGGTCTATAGGAGCACAGTCTAACACGGCACGGGGCACAATGTAATACACTGTTCATGTTTTGTACCAATAGACCTCGGGTAACATTGTAACCCAATGCATCTTATATCTTATGAAATTTGTCGATTATGTCTGGGGTCTATTGGGTACAATTGTACTACAATGTGTCTAATGTTACCCTTTACCCCAATTGACCCTACATATGATCTGGATACAGGTACAACACTTTGTCAAGGCGACAGTGGAGGTGGCCTCGCTTTCTCCGCAATCAGTTTAAACACCGAGCGGTACTACCTCCGCGGCATTGTATCCACGGCTCCCAGAAACGACGACCTCTGTAACGCTCACACCTTTACAACATTCACTGCCATATCGAGACACGAACATTTTATTAAACAAAATCTGAAATAATGTGATTTTATTTGTAATGTAATGGCCGTTACTCGTATGTCAAACAAACCATAAATAACTATTATTTCAAGTTATTCATTTCATAGATATATTGATCTCAGATAGCTGTTTGAAAAGAGCGATTGAAAGTGGGTGGAATGTAAGGGTTCAACAGTTAACTCCGAGACCATGGCATTTGCAAAATACATACTTGTATGTAAACATAACTATAATTACGTTATAAGATTATGAGATAAAGAAAATATAAACAAACTAGCGGCCCGTCCCGGGTAGAGATTTATTTTTTATTAATTTTTTGGATAAGCGTAGGGCACCTAAGTGAAGAGCAGAACATACCCAAATAGTTTTTTTTTGTTTCTTGTAAACTTTTATTGCCGTTTTGTTTTCAGTTTATTGACATTTTTGTATATTTGGCCATTAGTAAAGCATTCTTTTCGAAGGTAGTTCCCTACTAATTCGAAGGTTTGACCTAGGGACTCGTTAAATGTCAACGCAAAAGATATTTTTACTGGAAATTAAAGCCGTATAATATTGGCAGATCAGTTGGGATCATCGGTCTTCTCGGAATTTGAGCTAGTTGACTAGCTGCTGGTCCGGTGATAATTAATTAATTAAGCAACTATGTATTTAGGGATACAAAATATTTTTTTTTATTTGATTTTGATATGATTTGATAAAAGAATCGTAAAACAAATCTATCTTTACGTCCTTCTCGATACTGTTATAAGAGCCAAGTATTCTAAATTTGTCCTTGAAAAAATATTTCTAAAACAATTAGTTTTTCTTGTTCTTAGTCTCGGTACTGGAAATAAAAATATTTTATAGTTAAGAACTGTCAACAGCGTTTGACGCAATCTTATGTAGTTTGTCTGCGATCCAGTAATGACACCATGTTAAACTGTTATGTTATTTGATCGTTTTTTTTACTTGGATTATATGTAAGTTTGTATGTGGAGGTGAAATCTTACAAGTTTAACCCACTGCCCAGTGTCCGATCTAGCTGAAACTTTACATACTGGTCCAGTCTCGATGGTATAGCATGTTTATGATAAGCCAGATGCTGATCCCAGAATTGGATCCAGGCGAGAGAATTCCTCAGCGGTTAACATATCCTAAATTAGGCGAGAGAACTCCTCAGCGGTTAACATATCATAAAGAACATTTTGACTTAAAGTTCAGTAAAATTACAGATAATAATTATTTAAAAAAAAATGTATAAATAAAAGACATGTTAGTTAATATAAGTTTATTAACATCTATTAGAAGTAATAATTAAATCACAACAGGCTAATACTTTTCACTGTCAATATTTCTAACATACATCAAAATTATATCTAACACTTTCGAAACTTCTTTAACTATAGAATACTTAGAAAAATATATTTTACGCTATAATTAAGTTAATCTTCATATTAAGTACTCACTCCTGTTATAGTAAGAGTAAGTAAGTCACGCACGTATATTAAAATAAATGCAAAATACAATCTTTAGGCAAAATTATGTTCAAGAAATATTTTATTTACACTAATTTCATATTTCTTCAGGGATATGTCCAAGTTGTTCTTTACTAACAAGACATATATATTGTCACGGAAAAAACCCTAAACTTATGAAGTATATATAATTGCCCTACATTTTATACTTTATTAAACGGTGAACTAAATAATCAACCTCTTAATAAGACTTACTCCAAAGAGGAAAAACATCATTCGGAATTTAATGATATAGTACGACTCATAAATTTTGGTACTTTATATATTTTTATCTTAAATACTTTCTTAATATTTTATACAATATATATTTCTTGGTCAACCCTCATCTGGTCACGTTCGCGTACCTCGCGGTCTCCCGATGTCAAGTATCAAAACTACGTGGCATGTAGCTGAAATATGAATTCAATGTTAATTACAATTATTTGCAGGCGCTGTACCAGGGCCGTCCCTGGTGGAGGGGAGGGGACAATAAATACAACTGTCTCACCCCTGACCTCCTGACTCAAAAAAACCCCCCCTGGGATACTTCCCCCTACATACAATATTATAAATCTTAATCTGTTTTTGTTTGTTTGTGTTTATATGAGATAATCAGTTTACTGATATGATGTGAGTAGATCGTTAAATGAAAAATACCAACCGAACTTCGAAATCGTGGACCCTGAAGACCGCATAGTGTTGATTTCTGAACACCCTGTAGAAATGTTCAACTGATTCCGTCAAGAGCATGTGACACAGCGAGGGGCGCGACTTGAGCCCCGGGGCTTCGGAATCCCAAATCGACTTGAAGGAACAACCTTTGCTGGAGGAACATATGTTTTATGTACTCAATTGTATTATCTTGATACTTTATTTATCAGTAGCTATTGTCTTCCATCCTGTTCCGTGGACTATATAGAAGGGTTAGTTTGGAATATACGTTTAGAACTGATCGAAAAAATCTTATGTATTATGTTTGCGAAAAGATCTACCAATGCTCTGTTATATATATAACAATCTAAAAAGCCTACTTTTCAGATTTTATTAAAACTACGTATAAAACACACAACCAAAAAAATACACTATGTCATATTAAACTTTAATCAAATATCACCCAAAAACATCACTTCACAAACAACACAAAAACACACACCAAATAAAAACACAACAATAACAACAACACACCAAATTTAAAATAAACTTACTGACTCTTTCCATAGCAATATTTATCTTCAACTATAAGGTAGGTCGCCCTCAACTTGTTCAGTTCTTGGTACAACTCCCATGGGGGGAACCTTCCATAGACCTTGTAAACTGAATACGCTCTTTGTCTGTAACGTACAAAGTGTATCTATTTGAAGAGACAGTATTATTTTATTATATACTATTAGATATTGTTTAAACAATTTGGTAAAAGTATTTTTTTTTAAATCTGGGTCTTACAGAGATAATTAGCATTTTAAACAGAAACATGCAAATATTGAGTTTCCTTCATACAATATACAGAGCACGTGAATATTTATATTTACCCGGCTATATTCACGCAGAAATTAAATCGGAATGTGCCCGACTTAATTTTTGTGTGAATACAGCCGGGTGAATATAAATATAATAGTCATGATTCACCAAACTTTAAATATAAAAAAAGAGCACGTGAACATAAAGTAAGTTAGTTAGTTTTTATTGTTTTTTTTTATTGGTAATGTGACAAACGAGCAGACGGTCCACTTGATTGTAAGTGACGTCACACACCTGGAAATATGTGTGACGTCACTTCCAGACGCGATGTTACCTTTAATTAAGGAATGGGGAGGGATGCAGGAGACTAGGACACAGAGCGAAAAGGATATATATATTCAACCGGAAGTGGATAACCTTAGAATTATACAAGTTTTATTAATGTTTGCCTATTGAAATTTGAAATAAATATAGAATGAAAAAAATGTTTCCAAAATATACTTTCAATGTTATTCTATACTGCAAAATTGGAGACGATTTGGATTTTGGTTTTTTCCATAGAAGTCCTAAATTTATCGCTTTCAACCCGGTAAAGACTATTTATTATATATAGAATATTAGATTCATCGAGAAGGGCGGGAATTTTTCATTTTATATTTATTGAAGAAAAAGCTGTTTTGATTTAGGTAATGTTTAAAATAATTCTACAATTTAGAAAACTAATGGAAATAATTAAAAAAATATATTTTGTATGATATTTGTATAATAAACAAAACATTCAGTGTCTGTTTCAGCTCAGCTATTGACGTGATTTGTGCGTGCGTGTGTGTATGTGCGTGTGATATGCGTGTGTGTTTGTGCGTGTGTGTACGTGCGTGTGTGTTTGTCTGTATAAAATAACATAAACGTGTATGATGCTTACAACACACACTTAAATTCGTTCATAGTGTACTAAGGTTAGAATTTAAAAGAAACATGCAAATTCATATATTTTCCAAATTCATCAAACATTATCAAATTTAAACTTTAGACCACTAATACATACATTCATAATATATCTTATTTTCACATTACATAAAAATAAAAATAAGTAATATTTACATTATAACACATGACGTACAAACATACATGCATTCATACATAAGGACCCACCTAGCCTCCGCGTGTTCGTAGTGCGGGTGCGCCACGACCGGTCGTCGAGTGCTGAGCGCCACCGCGGCCAGCACGGGCATCGAACCCGCGAACGAACCAGAGTCAGCCTCTCTAGAGATCCACGACAGTAGCTCCTCTTGTGGGTAATCGTTGAATTCGCCTGTCAAATTACGATTCATGACCGAACTAATAATCGATTGGTTTATACAATCGGTATTAATAATTTGAAGAGTATTTATAGACTTTTTGCCGGTTTTTTTCCATGAACCTACTCTATGGAACGGTTCCACTAGAGTCTAACATTTCATAAATGCAATTTCTGTCTACTTGAAATAAAAAACTTTCACTTACCCAAGATGGTTACCCAAATAACAATTAAGATTGAAAATGCAATACTTTTTCATCAGTGCTGATACACACAAAGTGCAGTAATAACCTATAAATTTAGGGTGTTGGGACCCATCCAAGATTTTTTTGAATCTCGGATTGTAGGTTATTAATTTCGGATTATAGGACCGTCTTGTTTTGGTGGCAAATGAGCAAGTAAGTGATGGAAAGTTATCGATAATTCACAATGACAAACGAGATTCCTTGCAAATAAAGCGTGACGTCACAACGCGCTCTAAACTTTAAACACCATTCAAAGACGTGCCATGATGTGGAATTGTTAAATTGTCTTATATATGCCTCACGGTAAGTATATATGCAGTACCTTTTGTACGAGTTTCAAGGCAATTAAACTTTGATAGTTTTCGAGCAAGCACGAAACGAATTTTTGCATCTGATTGGTTTACTACCAAACACAACCAAGAACTCGATTCGTGATTGCTCGAAAACTATCAACGTTTCGTAAAGACTTAACTCATACTAGGGGTACTGTTTTTGATTTCATTTTATGAAGTAATATTATTATTTGTTTTCAATGTTTGTTTTAAGTGCATTTATTTTAAATAAACCGTTACCAAATCGGATATCGCAATACTATTATGTAATTTTATAGTTAAGAAGCCAAATTTGTATCTCTAAATCTTTCATTTTAGAAATATTCATCGAGTCGAAGTATTCATCATGTCTAATGTCAGCGACTTCAACAATAATATGAAAATTACTCTCAGACAAATATCCTAATCCTATCCTTGTCTTGGGTTTGGAGATAATTTCAATCTATCAGTTTGGTATAAGGGATGAGGAATTCAAAAACGATACGGAGTACGGAGAGGGAAGTCGGGAAATGTGTCTCACCGTATATAAAGCTACTTTATCGATCTTTTAAAAGGGAATGGTAGTATTACATCGACAAACTGCAATAGTCTAACTTCCGAACTATCAAAGTACAGTATATTATTTAGTTTTTGTGATAGCAGTATTGTTATACTATATTGTTAACAAACTAATATTCTTCTTTGAATAAACTGGAATCAGAGCACAAAATTAGTTCCTGGATAACGGGATATACGTACCGATATTGGCCAATTCCATGCTGACGTTGGTACTGAGCTGAATAATAACTGGTATCATCATAATTGCCCACGCAAAGGGGATATACTTCCTGAAGGTCTTCGGCACTCTGAAATAAAATATTGTATTTCGAAATATCACATAAACAAGATAATTATTTTCTGCAGTAAGTTCATTTTGCAGTCATTTAAATTCCTTTTGAAGACATTTATTTTAAACTCAATCTTTTTAAATAGTTTAATATATTTACAGTTTACATTCCGTAACGTTGACAATAAAAACAAATACTTACTGGTAATAAGTTGTGTTCGCAATTAATGACGAGAATATACACATCTGCGTTGAGAAAAGCAGTTTTAATCTCATCACCAAAGCCGCCATCAGACCGTACACCACCATTTGGGAGAAATTGTAAAATATAGCCGGATCTATCCTAAGATTCCTCAAGTACAGCACCAGAGCACAGGCCTCTATACGATCTAGCATCTCGATGTTGGACTTTACTTTACATACCATAAGATCGTTTTTTTCTGAATTATTTTCGATTCCGCTGTCTTCGTCCTCGTTTTTCGGACTTTTGCTATCTGTTGATTCTCTTACCCGTTGAAATGTTCTGTCTACAGCTTCGGAAGACCAGTAGCCAATAACGTTAATAACAGCAGTCACTACCACAGGTATTAAAAGCGTTTTTGTCAAATTTACAACCGAACTCCACGGCAAGTAATCGAAAACGTCAGAACAAGTATATAACATTGTATGAAAATTCTTGTAGTTTGTTAATTTCGAGTACAAAATGTCCCATATGTGAGAATCCTCTTCTAGTTCAAGATATTCGCTGATTAATTTCTTGAAATATAAAGCTCCAAAAATAACCCAGAGTACCCTGAGTAATACGAGCCAAGACTCCACAAAAAGGTCCAAGCGACTCTCAACTTTAATGCGCAAGGAACTGAAGAATAAACAGTATATTGAAACTACCAAAAAGAAAGATGCATATAAGGAAGATTTTAGCATATCATTTCCTTGGAGCAATAATATCGCGGTATGGAGACTACAAAAGTGCAAATGTAGAAAAATCGACAATGCTTTAATATCAATTATCTTTAATTGCTCCATTACAAAGAAAATTGCAGTTTGAGTCAGGAATATGAACTGAGTGAACTGCCAGAACAACAGACCAAGGACGTTGATTAGAAATATTGATACCTGGAACAAACACACATGTTACAAAGTTATCTGGCGTAGTATCATACTACATATTAATTGATGAATATTTATCGTTAAAAATCGGCAAAGTGAGAATCAAACTCGAACCAAAGGTTTCAAAATTATTACCTTTTTTTGGAGCTACAAAATAATGATTTTTGAAGTTTTACTTTTGCTACAACTCAATAAAATATAATAAATTACAAGAACGGCCTGAAGCAGAGGCCCAGTGTCACTATGTTTCGCATAGCTGAGTGTCAAGCACCGGCGACAAAGCCTTAGGTTAGCTTCTCTCCCGGTTATCGTAATGACTGCTACTTGCATTCAAGGATCCGAACTCTACATTTTTAAAGAAACGGGTTGGATGAAATGGATGAAAGGTTTTTCGCCGTTATCGATCAGCGGGCGATCTTTTATTTACCTAACACACCGATGAGCGGTGAGCCACGAAAGTAAGGGACGGCCTGGCAGTTATTTTGGATAATTCGAAAGCCTTCGATCGTGTATGACACAGCGCGTCTTTCGAAACTATCTTCCTAAGAGCTACCCGAAAGTTTAAACGAGTGGATCACCAGATTTTTCACTGGGCGGAATACAGGTTGAAATCGACGGTGTTGCTCGGACCTCAAGCCCGTGGACGCTGATCCTAAAAGCATATCGATGAAATGTTGGCTACACCCAAAGTTAATAGTTATGCGGATGACAGTACCGGGAATGCTGTATTTACCAACCGTACAGAACTTTTTCGATTTCGATCTACTATCAAAACTTTCTAAAGGCCGGTTTCGGAATGTGGTAAAATTCTTTTTCAATTGATTTCCCAGAAGACACGTGAAAAGCCTCATCTTTTAGCGTTGCAGAGGGATATCACATATTTATTCGTTTTCTACCCCACTGCAACGTCACATTGCGCCAAGCACGCCGCCTACAATACAATCCCGACCACCTGGATGCATGGTGTTCCTCAACAGTGCGCTTCTCAAAGCACTTTGTGCCATGAATCACCAAGATGTGGAATGTACTTCATTCGGTGGTGTTCGATGCGACATGGGTGAGTTCAAAAAGAGAACGTACTACCTCCTCAAAGGCTGGTACAATCTTGTGCACCCTCTAATATTGCAAGAGAGCGTGAGCGGCGCTGATCACTAACCATCAGGTGACCCACAGGCTCGTTTGCTCGTTTTAATATATACACATTTTATATACCTTTATCAATGATTTAAGCCTTAGATAATACTGTTTGTTACATTCAGGACACTGAGACTGCATCAACTATTTTCTATCTTTTTTTGTAACGACAATTTGTCTTCTGTAACTAAAATACAATGAATACACCAGGTCATTTCTTCACAGTGAATCATAAGCTTACCTGCAACTGTAAGACAGTGTTCCTATTCTTCTCCCGCAGCTGCATAGTCACCAACCAAGTTTGTAGTACGAGTAGAGGAGCTGCAAAATTCTCTCTCTCGTTAGGGGCCCATTGAACCCTAGTACTCTCTGCGTGGTTCGCAAAATATTGAACCACAGCAAACACACCACCTAGGATGCTCTGGCTGAAATATAGAATAAAAAAGTTTCACCACATACTTAACTACTATTTCTAATTATTTAGCTAAAAAATAGCTACAGGTCTATCCATCAATGGCCAATCCTCAAGTTTTCATAAAGGGTCTGCATAAAATATAGTTTAACTATATCTATCTTGTTCACTCACCTCAAAACCGTGGCCTGTAAGAAGAGAGCGGCAACAGTTAACCCAGCCAGCAACCAGATGGCCTCCAAGTAGAAGTACACAGGTTCCCCAATTCCCACACAACTCTCCACCGGACTGTGACCCTCACCCCTCTCTATTAAATGGCATTCTTTATAAGAAGATGTGTTTAACCAAGGCTCGAAATATCTATACATTGCAGCTATCATTACCTTAAAAAATATAATTTTCAATTTTAAACAGACACAGAGTTCGTAGGTTTATTTCTTATTATTCTCTGAAACTGCCTCACACTGATTATTTTTATTTTAATATACACTTGTACATAATTCATTGATAAATACATTTTACTCTTGATAAAACTTTGTTAACAAGATTAATATAATTAGCTATGAGAATCAATACTTCCAAAAATGTTAATATACAAAATATCAATATATAATAACATCTCACTTCTGGCGCTATATTGAACCTGTTCAGGGCATTGACGTCCTTTGGGTATTCCATCATTTTATCATACATTAATTTCGCTATCCCGGCCAAGAACTGCTTTTCCTCTATGACAGTTTTATAATATGAATAATAGAACCCCATTTCCGTCCTGAAAGACATCTCCCGTTCCAAGTCGGACAGATATGAGAAATTGCGGTCATTCTCAAATAGTACCGATACATATTTGTAATGAATGAATCCAAAGATGAATGCTGAAATAATTTTATAAGATTAAAAATCAATATTATACATTTTGTTATATGTCCAATTTTATAAGTGGATGGATAGTTTGAATACCTAGGAATTGTAGTTTGAGTATCTAGGAATACATTAAAAAGGTTTATAGTTTGGTTCTTACTTGATGATATATAAGTGGAGGTTAGTAAACTAAAGTCATATACAGTTCAAGAGTGAATAAGCTTTTACTAAGTTGATGCACCTTACTACCTACAATTACATTTCCACTTCCCATTGTGTGGAATGTAGTCAAACATCAACTTAGATCATGTGAAAATAAAAAAAAAGCACAGTGCTGATGGACTTTATGACTTGACTGATTGTAAGGTTGTATACCGATAGTTGATGTTTTATATTCTGATGTATTGTTCATCCAAATGTGATAAAACTTAGGTGATCTGTGCATACCTTATTGTAAGACAGATCATCGGTATATATTAAATTAAATGGTCCACAAAACTATAGTTTCACTCTCTGTGACAGTATTCAGTTTCTTTTTTCATTTTATTTAAAGATTATAAAGTAGAACATAGAATCTTTATTTAAGGCCCTTAAGAAATCCGTCAGCTTAGTATTCAGTGGTGAGAAAAAAAAATAAGAAAAATGCATTTCTATATGTACACTAATAATATTTAGACTATACTCCACATAACACAGACAAATTCCTGGATAAGATTAAGATGTAATAAAATTTAATTATATTTCTAAGGGAAAATATAATTTACAGGTATCATAAGTAACTTTTAAAAGTATTTCTTCCGATTTCAAACATTGAAGTATGTTTACAAATTAAGTCGCGAAAAGTTAATCACAAAACACGTTTAAATCACATACTTTAAAGTTTTTTGTGCGTTAACATATTGTAAAATACTTTTAGAAACTGGAACTTGGTTTCAAATTAATAAGAAATAGCTTCAAATTAATAGCTATGTTTAACTCACCTAGACTGGCTATAACAGCGAATATGGAAAGTTTTTTAACGCTAAACGTCCGTTTTAATTTAACGGGTTTGCTCTTTTCCGAATTTTCCTGCATTTTGTTGTTTTTTTTCACATGACTTCTTAATTACTTATTAACAGAATACCAATTACCAACTCTATTTTTATTGAAATAGTCGCAAATGTCAATAACTGACATTGACAGTTCGACAATTCATTTACTTAAAAAGTCGTACGCGTTCAAAGTACTTACTTACTTATTTATATTAAATTAAGTTTTTATAATATAAAGCAAAATCAGCAATAAAATCTACTTCTTTCTTGAAGCTGGCCCGGAAATATCACATATTAAAGAAGAAAGCTTTCTGAGCAATATTTTCGTTTCTTTTCATATGTTTTAACATATAATAACATTTTTATAGGTCTAGTTTTAATCTGAAATCAAAAACTAACTTATGAGTAAATACTCTAGCTATTAATACATGTAAGTTTGAATTTCAGACATATATTTGTAATTCACACCAGTGTCTTTTCTCTGCGAAATACATTTCGCATTCGAAGATTAAAATAAACAAACAAGAACGTTTTAATAACATAAATCTAGTAGTTCATAAAAAAGGCGACACTAATTACGACCCTCTCATTTGAAATATTTTATAACACCAACAATAACTATTTAATTAATAAACACTAATTGAAAGGTTACAAATGTAATAAAAAAAGGGTAATCCTTTTAATTATTTATTGAAAAATATTATTCACAATATAGCTAACAGACCCCTTTAAACAGAATAGATTAGTTCTGTAATTTATTGCTTAGTTTATGGCAGTCTTGATTAAAAATGTATTTGCGACTAATAAACATTTTATAGAAAAACATTAATTTATATAATTAGTTTCTAATTTGTGCTGTTATTGGCTAAACCAGACTTAATTAACTACTTAATAATATCTTTGGTAATATAATCTAAATTTTAAGTAAAGATATATAGATCATTAAGCAGAGTCAAGTTGTATGTATGATGGTTAGAATTATTTGCACTAAAGGCTTCTAATAAAACATTGTCTTGGAATCCACATTTCTACAAAACTGCTTCATTATTATGAATAATCAAATATATGATTAAACAGCTACAATTATTATTTACAAAACATATTTTCTTGAGCCTGCATCTATTTTAGTTATTGTGTCATAAAATTTGGTACAATTTTCTTCAAACCTCCTTTACTGGGATCTTCAAAAAGGCTTTTGAGAAAATATACCTAAAAATAAATTATGATAAATAAACAACATATATATTTATTTCATAAAATATATTGAAGGGAATTAAATATTACCTGAGTGATTCCAACTACTAACATCAGAATAATCTGACCTAGAGACCACTTCATTACCCTGTAAAGTATAATGACATACAGTAAAAATATTTCACTATTTACATTCTTGCAAATAATTCATGCAACATATTATTTCATCACACCATGACATATTATTTCATCACACCATGGCATATTATTTCATCACACTTTCACCTGTCACATAAGTGCTTATCACATATATACCATCACTATAATCTTTCAACAACTACCCTTCACACAACTACTAATCACAAACCACCCAACAAATAACCATTCATTACATAAGCACCCATAATAAAACTACCAAGAAAATTATCTATCACATAAACTAGAAAAGTATGTATCACATAAGTTCAAATAACATCCAATTGCCAAATACCTATTACACATATCCTCAGCAAGGTTCCTGTCACGAGCCTCATGTGCAGACAGCAGTTCCTGGAGCCGCCGCGCTGCGGATACATGATCTCGCACTTTATTAACTGACTCTGATATATCTTTTACGCGCATAATGTAGGTCTCTGCTGGATTACCTGAAATAAATAAACAATATTAATATATCATTTATTTTTTTAACTGCATTAGGTTTACGGACTTACCCAATTCCATTTCCTTATCATCATCATAATCATTGGATTGGGAATCCTCGTTTTCTATCAATAGATCAAAGAACACCTGAAACCAAAAATATTTTTTTACAGCAAAGTACATAATATACTTCATTAATTGAATCTTTCAAGCTAAAATTACCGTCTTTTCACTAAAGGTGCTAAAGCTGTTATCAAAACAGAATCTGTAGTCTCCTTCAAGTATTGATGTATGTCGGTGGGAGTTGTCAGGTTTCTTGTAGTCACTTACAATCGAACGGCCCATGGGATCTACCAGTTGGAATGATACATCCAGTTCACCATGAGTTGAGTCAATGACCTGTAAGCAAGAAACAAAGTTCAATGTTTAGATAATTTATTTAATTAAATAATATACAATTTTTAAAAATAATATGCAAGAAATACTTCATTCAAAGCATACTATAAAACAGTATCTACCGTCCAAACCAAAAAATATGGAATGAAGACCCATTGTTTTATTTGATATAAGATTTATAATATTAGCTTCATTAAAAAATGTCTTGCATGAATTAATGAAGCTAATAGTAAAAATATCAAACGAATTTTAATTAAAATATATACATAATGAAGAATTGACTCATACGAGTCAGCAAAATTAATTTAAATATAATTCAAAAAATTCAAAAAAAACTTATGATGTTTTTTAAATAAAAAGAAATTTTATGTACGATGATGGAGTTACGTTTTCGTCATGTTTTTTTATTTTTTTATTTTTAAATATAACTTTTTGGTATAATATTATACCAAAACGTGAGTACTATCTAGTAGTAAATATATACAACATATTATTAAAATTTAAACATTTTAAGTTTATGGTTAAGTAGTATTATATTATATATATTTATAGTAAAGTTTTTAATTTGGAATAATATATAAAAACAGAATTTTAATATTAAGGAAAAAATATATATAAATAGACACCAACTCACTTGATACTCGATATCTATAATTTCATTTACATTAGCTTTTTGATAAAAACATTCTATTTTTCCCGCCTGTATTGTAAAGGTCATATCTTTCTCGTACGCAAAAACTACGCTAAAAATAGTCGTAATGAAAAAATAACGCATTTTTTAATATTTTAAGCACTTGTTATTTCCTCTGCTCTCAAATGAATGAAATAAGTGAAGTGTTATTTATAGAATTCCTGGAATTCTCTGTGTTTGTTTTTGTAAATATACAACAAATAGCCGTTGCGAAAATTTGTATTATTAATACAGAGAACAAGTATGACTACGGATTAGTTAGTATTGACTAGTGTCTACAAAAAATAAAATAAGATTTGTCAAATTGACATTTATCTCAAAAGCTTTCGCCATTTCATTACCCAATTTATCGAGCGCTAAGTCGAGTAGGGTACTAATATCTCCTGAAAAAACTGTTAGTGTGCTAGTACTGACCTGATTGGTGAATGGTGAGCACTCGACTCGCAATTTGTTTGAGGACAAATCGTGCTCTGTAAATTTGATTACTGAATGGGCGCATTACCGTATTTAAGAATATTTTTATGGAATTTTAATTATTATTCTTTATTATTATTGATTTTGTAACTGGATTCTCAGTAATTTTAGTCAGAATATTATTAAAATATTTTATAAAATTTGGTAACATTGAAATTATAATTCTCATTTATGCACAGAGTACTATAAACATTTATGTATGTCAAATTTTGACGTCCAAGAGTACCAATATTATAAATATATTTAATTATTATGGCGATCGCGTAAACATTTCGTTATCATTCATGTATTTCTTCCGCAATAAAGCATTAAATTGAAAATATAACTTTTATGTAAAATGTCTGGGCCGAATTCTAATCCGGGTAAGCGAGGTGGCGTTGTTCGAAGCAGTGCATTGTCATTTGTTGCGTCTGCGCAGGCTACAGATGTGTCGGAAGTTCCACTACCAGTCAATCCAGCAGCTCTAGTTCCTGAAGGAGAACAGATGGCTCAAACAGGCATATACTTTATTATTGATTATTTTTATTTATCGCATTCAACAGTTAAACCCTATCAAGGCCTATACTCTTATAGTATATAACTAATATAATATTTTTGAAAGTTTTGTTTAGATAGATATATTACAAGTAAGTTTTATTTTTTATATATTTTTACTTCCAGAGCCCCTGATGCCACCTGGGCTAAAAGCATTATATGAAGCCTGCACCAAGGTGTATCCAGATCAGCCTAACCCTCTCCAAGTCACTACTAGACTTAAATATTGGTAAATAGTATAAATTTAGTCTAACTTCTAATGTGATGATAATTTCATATATTACTTTTAAAAAACCAACTGGTAGTTTTTAAGATTAGCATTGGCTATCTCAAACATACAATTTAAACTTTTTAGGTTTTATCATGACACATATGTAGATTATGTTTTACTATTTCTGATTTTTAAACAAAATTTTAAACAAGTCATACTCAAATACAAACAAATTACAATCCATTTTTACCCTTTTATCATTACTTTATTAAAAAAAAATATTTGTCTAAACTCACAGAAGTGTGAAAACTTCTAGTATAAAACTGAACAAAATTTTCTAATACTTTAGGCTAGGCGGTCAAGATCCCCTCGACTACATCAGTATGTACTGGAACCCTGGAAGACCTGATGAGAACATACCACCTCATTGGCACTATGTCAGGTACAAGAAAACATTAATTTCAAACAAATATTATCAACTTATACATAAAATGTAGTATATAATTTATTATTAAATATGCAAGAAGGTTCATACTAAAATCACTGATCCAATAAATAGCTTTGGTCTGTCAGACCTACATGGCGATGGGAGAGTGCACCCTGAACCTCACGCAGAACCCTGTTCGGGGTATGGGCTGGAACTCACTTTCAGGCTGGCAAGTGAAGCCAAGGAACCTCCTTTATGGCCAGCTGCCTTATTACAAGCACTGGCTAGATACATATTTACAACTGGTATGTATGAACTATAATCTATACTACGTATTATGTTCTATCTACATTTGTTTTTTTTTATCAATCACTGACTAAAAATGTAATTATTTTAAACTTTTGGTCTTTTGGTCCTTCTATAAATCAAAAACCACCAGACATATCTTATATTAATATTTACCCTGCTGTATTCACATAGAAATTAAATCGGAATGTGCCCGACTAGACCAGACATATCTAAGTGAAAATTAGTATTTATTAAAAATCGACTTAAGAATATGCCTTATACCTACATTTATATATAAATTATCCTGACTGAAATATCAAAAATATTTTATTCCGTTGTTTATTGTGTAAGTTATTACCAAATAATATAAAGTGAAAAAAACTATCTTCAATTTAAAAATCTAATCTGTTCAATTATATAAATGTATATATGTATGTATACTGTGAGAATTATTTTAGTGTATCATTAAATGTATTTATATTATACTAGGTGACTTCGTCTGATAAGACATAGGAACACAGCTCCTAAGATACTTCTTTATTCGTTCTCCAGCTTTATTTTTAAAATTGTACTTAACTAAAAGCCCTATTATTATTTCAATGGTATAATATAATATAGCTTTGATCCAACGTGAAAGTTATTTCTAAATATTGTTTAAGATATTTTTATTTTCGGATAAGTTACTTTGAATGTCAAACATCGTTACCCGGCTGGAATGCGCGGGGCACTCACACCGCATTATTTTCTTAAAATGTACATTTTTAAATACGTTATAATATTTTTTGAATGGAATGCCCTATTTTAATAATTTAAAAAGTATTTCACAGGTATTGAAACGGTTTTTAATAAAATATCGTAGGAATTAGTAAATAGGAAAAAAATTATTACAGAGGTACGAATATTATGGTTTGATTATTGTCGTCACTTTTATCAACTTTTAAAATGTAAAAAAGTAGTTACAGTGGTATACCTATCATACCTTATAGTATTTTTTTTAAATGATATATAGATTTTTTTTTCAATCGGTCCAGTAGCTTTTGGGTGAAAACAATACAAACATACAAAAACGCAAATTGAAATGTTACCTCTTTATAATGTTAGCATAGATTTTGAATATAATATTTATAGTGAATGTACGGTCATAAGTCATGTCTACCTAAAGGTTACATAAAAGAGATTGCTCTTGAGTGTTATTTCTAGGTTGACTCTTGACTTGGTTTGTCTCTTGCCTATTTTATATACTTAGCTATTTATATATTTGTAAAATCAACAAAGAATGCCAATGTTTACCAACTTCCAGGTCATTATTTTAACACGTATTCATTAATTTGTAGTAAACAACTAAAATACAATTTTTCATGTCACTAGCATCAACGGCGTAGAACTTACATAAACGTAGTAACTGCGATATGTAAATGACAGACAGGCTGATAATACAGATAAATATTTAATATTATAAAATTATTAAAGACGAGTGTCGCCAGGTAACAAGTTCGTGTCGGGTGACCACGTGTCGTGGCACGCGTCGCTGGACGGGTCCCCCTCCAGAGTGCGCCACCTGCTGGTGGCCGGCGACCCGCAGCTGGCCGCCGCCCACACCGACCACGGGACCGTTGAATTCCTGCAGGTAATAAATTTGTTCTTTTATGTTATTATTTTCGACAATTAGACGCTTTGTCCTAAATATATATTTTCTCCAATACTATGTTGTTTTTTTTTGCTTTATGAGGTTAATTACTACTTAATATGTAAAATTTAATACAATTGTATAAATATATTATCTTTTTTGAGATGGTGGGCTGTACCAGCAGAGAATTACGAGCAGCTCAGAGAGGATCAGGGTTTGAGGTGCTCAAAATGATCAGTGAAGACCCTAGGTGCGTTTTTAATAAATCTTTAAATACAAAAAATTGTTCACTTATTATAAAATTGCAAACAAAGATAAGTCTATAGGAAACACTCTTGTATGAATACGTGCATAAATACACACATAGGCTAGGCAAAATATGACTCAGGAGAGAAAGGTTACATAAAGTGAATCTGAGGTCATTTATATATAAATCCACATTAATAGTGACACGCGAATAACGATGCGGTCTGCGCGTACACACACACACACACACACACACACACACACACACACACACACACACACACACTCGCGGAATTAAAAACATCAACATTTTTATATTCCTCTAATACAACAGGTGTGGAGGCGCATGGCTAGTGACACGCACACAGCGGCGCGTGTCTGCGCGCGTCCACGCACATGCGCACACGCGCACGCCCGCACATCTCGCCGGCGTGTCCGCGCGTGTGGCTTGGAAGGAATACTCTGTGAGTATACCGTGCTACCGAAAAAATGCAGATCTATGTTTAGGTCAGAAATACTTTTTGAATTAGCCACTGATCTCTGATTGACCCTACCTGTAATTTGATGAAATATGGATTATATATATAAATATTTGTCGTTTACTTTTTCATTATAATATTGAAACAATGCCAATAAATGAAACAATTTCATATGATATCTTTGTACACACACACAAAGGCAAACATGTCTACCACTTTGTTGACAATATTTTGAAAATGAAACACATGAAAATAATGAAAAATAAAGAGAACCACAAAGCTCTTTCAAAAAACACCTTTAACTGTTATGTACGTTTATTAATATGAAACAATTATTTTTTAATTTATGGACACAATCTGGATGAGTTGGTAGAAAATGCCTCTGGGCATAAGTTGCGCCTTTTGAAAAAAGAAACAATAAAAGGAAAAAGATTAAGGGAAATAAAACTAACTAAACTTCTAACATGGATCCCTACTATAATCGTTAATTTTTATTACTGCCTGAAATATTATGATGCCCTGGTACATTATAAGAAAATATATAAATGGTATCTTTTTGTTTATATGTTTCTCCATTACAGATAAGTTTAAATTTAATTAGTAATTGTTTTAGACGCCGAGATTTAAATATACTTCAGATAAATTAATACAAAGTCAACCTAAATTATTGGAACAGATCAGTTAAATATACTTTAATAACAAAATTTGGAATGATATTTTTATTACATTATTTTGGATACATTGGAATTGGATACATTAAAAGGCTGGAGAGGTAGTCTAATAATAGTCTGTTTCCAGGCATCAGAGGAACAACCCAGCGGTCTGTCACCAAGTGTTGAACAGCAGATTAAAGACACTCTACAAAGAGGACTCAGCTCTATGAGTGATAGAGGGGCTGAAGGTGGGTTGTAAGTTTTTAGGGGGGGTGACTAACTATACCATAGATATCTGATTCCCCGAGGGAGACAGCTAATCTCAAACTCATTAAACATTTGATATAAGGCTCTGTTTTATATATATTTTGAAAACGAAAAGTGTATGTGTAAAGTTTTTACTGACAGCTGGATGTGCCTCCGCGACTCCCTCTGCGTCACAACATCGACTTCTATACAACGTTAAATCCCCCCTCCTCTCACTCCTCTCCTTTAAGTTGGAATTTCTATAGACTCAGTCTTTGGGGGGGAGTTTGTAATTTGATTAATTATGCGAGAAATGTCTAATTTTATTAAATAATTCTAGGTCACAAAATGTCAACTGATAGTTTTGAAATGTCCAACATCGAGAGAGCACTGCCTCAGTTACCAGAAATGATGCAGGTGTGTCTGTTCGTGAATATTTATATTGTTAATACTTATACACATTATATAATAAAGAAACTGAATTTATAGTTTTTTAATTGCTATAAAAATGGTACCAAAAAGGGCTACTAATTATACATTATCTATATGATTGCTGTCACTATAAAAAGAAAATATAACATTTTTAAGGAGATTATAAACCATTTGTTTTTTATCAGGGTTCCTGGAGAGGAGATGACGTAGAGTACCTGAGTGGAGTCCACCTCATCCTGAACGCTGAAGGTGCTAGCTTACTGCCGCTGGCTATAGAGTGAGTTAGCCTTACTACGTTGATAATATACTTATTTATTCATAAACATGCTGGTCACGGGTTCGATTCTCGACAGAGACTTCATCATTAATTTTGTTAAAATTTGTCTGTAGGTATGATTGTGTAATTTTTATTTATAGGCATGAATTTATTGCCAATGCTTTTACCATCAAGGTATCTTTATTTTTTTTTAAATAGAAAATTAAAACTAACAATTTATGTCTCAGCGGTCGCGTCCTCCACGACCGTCACTTCACATGGCGCCAGGGGGCCCGAGCTGTCACGCTGTTGCCGCCCGCGGTAGGGGGCGCCTTCGTCACGGAAGCAAGGCCCTACGCCAGTAAGGGGCCTTGGTTACAGGTTGGTATTTGAGACACTTTTTATATTTGTTTAATTTTTAATACAAATATTCATTTCTTATATTTTCAGATTCTTATACCACCAGAGTTAGCACAGGATATGTCCAGACAAGTCGCCGACCTCTCACGTCTTGCTGAGAGTGACTCCGAGAGCGATTCGGAGACTACAGAGAACTCTCCCAAACCCTCCGTCCCCATAACTCTCTCTTGGCCGAGATATAGACTTAGTCTGTCTGTGCTGCATGATTTAGAAATATTATAAAGAATATCTATTATTATTGACATTCTATAACTCAAGAAACGTATTGTAATTGTTTTCCTTATTAACGAAAAATGTATTATGATCGACTATTAATTTCGCCCAAAAATCTCTTCACATATATAGATGGTCTGTTTACCAACCGTGTAATCTCAAAATTTTATCTCAAAGTTTTACAATATCTTAGAAGTTTAATGGTTAACGTTAGCATAAAAAAAGTCTGTTATAAAATAGCCTGAAATAATAGATTTTCACTAAACAGTTAAATTGACAAAGTATATAATGAACTTCATGATTGTTAAAACTTTAAGTTATGATATATTTCACTTATTTATAACTGTATAATCTCCTTACAAGTTATTAGACGTCATCCATTAATCACGAGAGGTTTAGATTCAATATTTTTCTTTGTCTTTAATTTTAATATTCTTTTTAGGTAATAAGAAATACACGTGATTTTGAGTAGGGATAGTCTTAAACCTCACCACATATCACCAAAGGGGGGGGGGGGGTGTAAAACAATTCAACAAAAAAAACATCACGTGAATAATGGACGACACTTTAGTATAAAATATAAATTATACATATTTCCTGTTACTTTATGGTTTGTATGATTTTACACTTTATCGTACACATTGATTAATATTTAATGAGATGATTTAAAATAACACATATAAATATTTTATAATCTAGCATGAATGAATCTCGGTGCGTATTATTCGTATGTAATTTTGTAAATATGATTGCAAATATATAAAATAAAATACTATATTGTAACATACCAATGGATATAACTTTTTTAATCATACCCAGTTTTAACATATATCTTATATAAAAGATTGTGTGTTTGTTATTTTATTATACGAAGGTCAGTATTACTACAAGGTACGGATCGTTGTAACATATACAAGATATTTAACAGTAAACGTAATGTTTTCATCCGTCGATAAATTATCTGTCGCAGGTAAAGCCGCTGGTAAAAACTAGTATTTTAAAAATTCAATATGAACTAATAAAACAATATTTATTATTTTGAACGAGTTATCATTGATTGAATAAAATATAGGCGAAGTCGTATATAGAGAACTCTATCGATTCCTGCTTATGGTGTTTTGCTTTCACAAGAAAAACATATCTAATGCGTCCATCACATATTAACCAATCCACAGCACACTATTTGACCCCAAAAAGTAGCGAGTAAAGATGCCCACCAATCAGACGGGAGCAGTGTCACGGGAGCGTTATCACAATACGATATTAGTACCCTTCTTGACCTAGCGTTTAGAAAATTGGTTAAATGAAGAAGCTGCATAATGCACCCATTTTATTATCCAATTCACTTATTTCCAAAAAATAGTGGGTAAAAGGCTTTACTAACAAAATGGGAGCACTAGCTCACTAACTTTTAACAATACGATATTAGTACACTAGTTGATCTTGCACTTTGTAAATTGGATGATGAAATATCTGGTTTAGACTATTCATCGCGTTTCATGAATTATTACCACGAATCTTACCGTTACATTCTTTATCAATGATTATATGACATTTTCATATCATCATTGATAAGAATAAGAGGAAAATAAAATTGAATGGATAATTTATGAACTATGACCACAGAACTCAACTTAGATAATAACAATTTTTCTCTTCATAGCACCAAATTTAAAGCCCAAAATCTTTAAATACTTACATGTTAAGCTAAATAAAAATGTTATTAAAATGTCAATATCCATAAACTACATTTACTAGAGGAATTTTTAATGTTTTGGTTTTTTTAAGAGATATAAATATTTTATAAACAAGGAACATTTTAAAAAATTAGAGTAATAAATTGGCTTTTTTACAATATGTGTGTTATTTTAATTAATGATAAAATTTATATAGGAAAACATATTCTTTACAAAGTATAAAAAAATAATCAAAGCCCGTCTGCAATTCCCTGGCGTGCATTTAAAAGCAATCTCGATTCTCAGTCCCAGACCTTTATAGTACTCTATAGTGTGCTCACTACTAGTTTTATAGTACTCTGTGCTTACTAGTCACTGCTGAGTGCTGACTGCTGAGTGTTGACTGCTCACTGCTCAGACCACAGAGTACTATAAACCTCAGACCGCCGAGAGAGCGTCAATAGTGAGGCTGTGTTGTTTTGTGCCTCGGCCTGATCTTCATAATGAACATAAAAAAAGAAGATAATGTCAGTCCTAAAAAAGTGTATACTTCAAAAATTTAAACATTGTAATTGATATGTAAATAGTCACTATTTTGAATTTTAGTAAATATATATCGTGAAAAATCTTATTTTACATAATGGAAGGGTACTTAAGCTAGTATTGTATTATACATTTGATTATATGATGAAATAACAGAAAAAAAAACAGTCAAACTTACGCATTTATTAAGTATATACTATTATATGTATCCGTTAGCCAAATCTTGAAACTATCAGTGCGTTTAACTGAGACCACGTTAATTTTAAGCCTACATTTACACACGCGTCTGTGTAATTATTATTTTTTTCAAATTTCGAACATACATGCACTAAAAGCGATAAGTGATAAAGCTTTTCAACCATGTTTAGAATTGGAAATAGGTGTAGCACAAGGAAGTGCTAAACAAATCCGGACATAATAAAAATAAAGCCTTTCTACATTTGAGCAGTAATCAGAACAAATATGGCGCTATCAGTTATTTTAATATCTGTAATCTGGACACGTATTTCGAATATTGTTATTTATTAGTAAATAAAAGGTATCATATTTTATAATTTATTATTGTCAGTTTTTATTTTTGCTACAATCTAACAAGTATTTTTTTTTAAATCTGAAACAAGTACCTTCTAGAAGTTCGTTCTATTAATATTCCTTCAATATTTTTTTAGGAAAAGTATACGTATTAAAATAAAACCGTAGCAGTCAAATACTAAAACTTTATAGTGCTGATGGGAATAGTTATTCCTGAAAAAATTAAAAAAATATATATTAGTTTAAATCCTTTTTAAGTTATAGCAGGCAAAGGCTCATTGCTCCCACCTTTGTATGTATACCAAAAAAAATCGATAAGAATTCTATATTTTTACACTAAAATATTACGATCAAAGTTAATTCGATAAAAAGAAAAATACCTACATTATTTATTCAGTATATTTTAACGAAATAACCTAAGGGCCTCCGCACATGGAGCTACTCAAAAAAGACGGAACTAATCAGTAATTACAATTACAAACTAGTTAGCAATTGTATCTCGTACACGACGCTACTCAAGTTACAATTCAGTCACTTCCATTCACAAAGTATACAGTAAACATGTTAACTGGATCAAACGAGGATGACGACGACATCGTATTATACTATTATCTTAATATACGCCGCCGAATAATATTCGCAGGTTTTGGATTCGCCCGTATATTCGAAATAATGTGAACTGCAGATTGTCAGTTGCAGCACGAGAGCTGCGTGAAACAGATAATTAATTTATAGGATTCTATAGAATGTCCATAGATAGATATTTAAATTTAGTTCAGTTAATACGTCCTAATATTTGTAAAAAAAAATAATACATGCAGGAGTGGATGAGCGCAGAAGAAAGAATGTTAATAACGTTACGGTAAGTTCTTATTTATTTATTAGTAATTATATATACAGAGAGAGAGAGATATTATGTGCATTTGCACTTTTTATCTAAGGTCTGGTGACGATGCATATTCTTTATTTCTGTTCTGCGTTATTCGCAACAGAATCACCATTTGTATTAATGACAAATGGTACTGATTCATAATATGTCAAAATGTCATTATTATAAACTGCTGTGGCTTGCTGTTCATTTGATACTGGCAGTTATTGTGACGCCTTCTGTTTCAACATCATGTACTGATGCAGCTCGCTGTGGTGGTGCCAAAGGTCTCGGAGATTCTTCTAAAATTTCATCCACTAAAGCTAGCACTCTTCGCTTGAAGGTCCTCGTCTGACTGTCGGACATTGCTTTCACGTCTGGTAGCAAGCTTAGTAAAAACATTCGTTTAGGATCCTCTATATCTTCAGATTTTTTTTCAATTTTAGCCTTTCTGGCTTCGAAGTAGTCCATAATACCATCATCGACAGTTGAAAATGATTTTACTTTACGACGATTACAGCGGGTGCTGGAACTTGAAGCAATTGGTCTGAGTGAAGAGCATGACAGGGGAGAGAGTCGTTGATCGGATATATGATTTGCTTCTTCTCTATCATCTTGGTCCATAGCTCCCTCAACTGCTTCCTGGGGAAGATTCCCTGATACGACAGTATTTAGGGTTTTTATGTATGGGATCGTAAATTGCATCGCATCGGTCAAGTAATATTTTTTCCTAATTTTTGAGGATGATCCACTTGGACCTGGTTTTATGTGCCGGACAAAAACCGCACGAAAATTTTTCCATTTTTCTTTAGCTTGGCTTTCTGAAATAAAATTAACAAATTTATTATGTTTTTTGTAGGTACTTGGCAAGTGGCGATTCGTTCGTGAATGTCGAATACTATTTTGCTAGAGGAGACAATACAGTGGCACAGATAATCGCTGTAACTACAGATGTTATTCGGAATGTTCTAAAGGATATTTATGCCAATGCCAATCCCGAATTTAGCCCAATGGAAGAATATATCAGAACGTTATAGTTTGTTGTGGAATTTGCCTTACTGCCTCGGCTCTTTAGATGGGAAACATATGCGAATTGAGAAATTTCCTAATTCGGGATCAAGTAATTTTAACTACAAATATCATTCTGTAGTCTTGATGGCATGTAGTGATGCGGACGGGCGATTTACATTTATTGAATTAGCCACATTCAATTAAGAAAAGAAGGGAGAAATTGTGATTGAGAAAAATTTCGTCCTTCAACTATCAAACCTTGGCCAGAAAACACTGCTAATATACATACCTTCAAGATCGTCAAACGACGACCAAGATTTTTCTTACTACTTGGTAGACGATGAGGCGTTTCCATTATCGCTATCTGATGAGACCATATCCAAAACGAACTTTGAATAATTCAAAAAGAGTTTTTAATTATGACGGTTGAATGCACATTTGGAATGGTGGCTGAGAAATTTGGCGTTTTAAATAGACCTATACGTTGTCGAAACCCGCAAAAAGTTACAAATATTATAAAATCTGCGTGTGTATTGAACAATTACGTACGAAGCAGAGAAAGTATTTAGTACAATCCGCAGCAATTCGAGACAATCGAATTCACTCCTGAATCAATACCAGCTCCACAAAATCTTCAAGTAACTCCGCTATCTTGGGCTTGTAATCTCAGAGATTATTTAGCCAACTATTTTATTACACCATATGCAGCATTACCGTGGCAATGGAATAATAATTTTAAATATTATTTCTTTTTGTAATAACACTCACCTGTCAAATTAAAGATTTTTCCTACTTCACTCCAAGCTCTTTCCGTAACATCCTTTCGTGAATAATCAGACAGTTTGTAATTATAGAGGCATGGATATTTTTCCACCTCCTGCACGAATTTAATGTTTAAGGTTTGCTCGTTCATTTTTCAAAAACAATTGGTAAGCAGTAGCGCGTCGACCGGCTAGACGCGTCGCGCGCGTTGAGTTACTAACGCTTTACTAACTGGTTAGTGTAGGGAAGGGCACCAAATATCGATATATCGATAATTGTTTTAATTTGTTACTTAAATGATAATATATATATTTAATAATAATTCTTCATTCTTATAACAATATTTAAAAGTCTTCATTGTGGTAATAATACTAAGTATGTATTTTCGTAATAAATAAAATATATATAATTGCCAAATATTTATTAATATTTTTCACGTTTAAATATTATTTTTTTTCAGGTAATTCAAATTTGTATTAAAAATATCGATATATCGATATTTTTTACTCCGTCTACATCGATATTGTTTTAAAATATCGATACGATATATATCTATATTTTTAATTCATTTGCCCATCCCTAGGTTAGTGACTAGTCACGTCCTGTGTGAATCTTAGGCCTTCTGCACATGGAGCTGCTAAACAGTAACTAGTTACAAACGCAAAACACTAACGAGTTACTTGAGCGTCACCGCCCATACATTCTCATAGATTCACGTAGTTTTTTTAAGAATAATGTTATTAATTACAACAAAACTAAAAACAATGGTATTTTGCTATAGGACGGTAAATTATAATGGATAGGATTTATTCTTCTGTGGCTTCGCACGATTTGTGCATTTAGCGACATAGGATTTACAACAACATTTCAATTACGTTTTGATGTAAGAATCATTGTGTGTCACTATAATGTCAGACTAATGTCATAATAACACTTAGATTATCATAATTCATATGTACGTCATATTTTAATTATAATCATAATATGGAGGGTGGAAGTAAGGAGAACCATCTTGTATGGCGGACAAGTTGAAAAAGTGTCCACTCTTATCCAGTTAAATCCAGTTAGGTTTAAAGACCCACCGAAATAGCGCTAGTGTAGCAAGACGAAACGATAAGAACTTAGCAATTAGAAACGGACTGAAATTAGTTTGCTAAGTAAACAAATTTAATGTTTTTCGTGACTTGTGTAGTTAATAAATATGGACTATTTAAATTCTCAACTGCTTGCGTAGTCAAACGTGGTTAAGTAAATATAACCTGTAAGTCTTTCTTTTTAAAATTTAGAGACGAAGCTTCTTAGCATTCCATGGATTCACCGTGCGGGTGCCGGGCCCAGGACCTGCACTCGCTTTGCAGGGAGAGGAGTGCAAACAGCTCCTGGGACTTGCCACCCAGGTAGGTTTAAGGGGCCCCTTTAAAATGCGCATTCACGCTCACCTCAACTGGTAATCAACTCTTACTCTAATAATTTGTGACTCTATTTTTAAATCTTTCCTCTTGCTACTATAGCGCCACCTTAATTTGTTCCCTTTCGACGGACACTTTTTAATACACAGAGATAGCCCTCCTAAGTTCCACCCTACATAAATCATAGGTAGATATTGAAATAATGATAGAAGTATGAGTCACTTTTTACGAAACTTATAACAATGTACAATATCAGAATGATATCATAATGACATAAAACCATTGTAATACACCAATGTCGCACATGTTGCAATACACGAATATTTTGTTATTCGTTCTTCTGAAATATTTATTTGTTTATTTCTCCCTTGATAATGCGGGATGCATTTTGTCTGCCCAGAAAATGTTTTTTTTTACTACCCCTAAGAACCAACGGTTATTCTCATCACCTTGGTGGTTAGTCACATGATCGAACTTCTATGGACTTATATGGATAATATTTCTCTGATTATCTGATCTGAAGAAAGCGAAATACTAAGGAATGATTCTCGATATTACTTCACCCATTAACTACGCAGAACCAAAGTGATCTTCGTTCTTGGCTATCTCTATCTCCTTCTATGCGAGTGGAGTAATAGGTTCCTTAGTAATAGGAGCACATAGTACAAAAACGATATACGTTTAATTATATCATTATCGAACCGAAGCAGCGCGCTGTAATACGTTTGAAATACTGACCCCCCATAGAGATTTATCTCTCCTGGTAACCGAGCAGGGTTTCAAATAGCTTTCCAAAAGCTATTTCGATAGAGCCGCAAGCCATTTAAATCCACTGGTGGTGGAAATTACTCAATACGTTCTCCAAATACGCGTGCATATCTCTTAAGAGAAAGCAAATGCGTTCAGAATTTACATCTAAGTTATCGATATTGAAATTACTTCATACAAAATAATAATAAAAATATCCTTTTATTGGAAGCGAGTCCTTATAATTATTGATACGTGACTCCCTTCACGGGCGGCCATCGCGCCATTCAAAATATCGAAGATCAGATGTAAAAAAAAATAAACCTTATTCCCTTAAAATACAAGATACAATAGTCTGTATACTAGGCTTGTTTACATTGTCATTCTATCTTAAAATGTCGTAAGAGAATTTTTAGTTTTCCATTGTAGACTGTATTTATAAGCAATAAGGCCTGATATTGTATGTATAATTTTGTTGAACAAGATGGCCGACGTAACAAATAATACATGTTTTCGAGAGAAGAGCGGCAACGTCGCATGTCCCGACCTCGCCATATTGATCAATTCTATAAATGGAACCGTGAATTTACCTGAAAGAGAGTCTGGCCTATTATGAATTTAGAATAAAATGAACCTGTATTGTATAAAAAAGCAGTAAATTATGTGAATACAGTAAAGGAATTGAAAACCAAGACAAAAACAGTTGCTAACATATTCTGTTGTTCGATTTCATATAGGTAAACATATTTACTTGTCAGTTATCATGTTACATCTGTGGAAAAATACTAAAAAAGCTTTTACATAAATGAATGTAACGGAAACAATTTCAATTCACCTTTTATAACAAAGGACCTTCACTAACTTCATTAACACACACTAACATATGGTTATAAATGTATAAATATCTTTCCAACTATATTTGATTCCCTACATAGATTAAAAATAAATACTTACATCTGGCTATAAATTTCAAATGTATAATTATAATTATAGCACAAACCAGTTTATATGTTTTCCAGTGCGAATGAGAGGTTTTTCCGTATTATTTCCTATATAACATAGATTAAAATAATAAGATCACGTCAAACCTCAAAATAATCCTCCCAGTGTTATTTGTGTAAATCAAAGTTTATTTAATGTGTTCGTTCATTGGTATAAAACTTGGTTATTTCGTAATATGTATAGGAAATGATATACTGTTATGCACTGCTCCATACGACAATCAGTTTTAAGGGCCCATTTCACTATACAATTTAAGCGACACTATCTCAACTAGCGTACTAATATCGCATTATAAAATAACTGGTAGTGAGTTAGTGCTTCTCTCTGATTGATGGAGAATCATACTCGCCATCTTTCAAGGTCAAACAGTGCCGCTTAAATTGGAAAATAAAATGGTAGCATTATTTGACAGAAGAATTTAACCTATATTTAGCCAAATCTCGTATTATGGCTTTGTTGACTTTTCCATATAAATAGCAATTTTATTTTTCAATATCATTTGAAGTCTAAAGACGAAATATAACAAAAAACAACTCATACAGGTCAAACCAAGAAGTAATGACATAATAGATATTTAAGTGGAATTTTGCTTTATTATCCTATCCTTAGGATAAGGATTGTCTTAAAGAAGACCATCTATGATGTACATTAACCTGTGTTTTGTTTCCACTGGATATCTCTTCAATTTAATCGCCAGAAGTCTGGAATACAACTCGCATTCACCATCATCTTCATAGACATGATTAGACATTTCAAAATTATAACTTCTATTGCTTTCATTAGTCTGAGTTGATTTATTATCTGAACTGTCGATTCTTCTTTTGAGTTCTCGTTGTTGTCGTTCTCCATTTGATGACTTTCTTAGAAAACTTCAATCTCTTTCATCAGATCATTGTCTCCTGGAACTGTTTGCTTTTCAGTATTTGTCCGTATATTAAATGTTAAAACTATTAATAAGTTTAAAACTATTAACTATTGACAAGGTCCTTCTATTATTAACTAATCATATTAAATGGCCGTGTTATTTAGAAGGTTTTTTTTATCAATTTCGCCTACTCTTAGTGGAACGCAATGATTTATACGCGATTTTTTAATTTATTTTTCCCTACAAAGGAGCCAAGGCAAAAAACATACCTCGGATAAAATTTTAAAAGAATTTTTTTACCAAATTTCTATATCTCGTCATCATTTTTTTCTATCTTTTCTTTAATTCCACTATTTGACTGTCCAGTTTTGCACTAATGCGTTTTCATGCTTCAAGAAATATTCCCTTTATTGTTTATGAGATCAATCCCACAGCAGTCGCATTAGTCCACTATCATTGCTAAATCTTGTGAGCAACGACGCAACACGTCCATTTAGCAAGAGCACTGTGATAGAAGTTGCCACTGGCATTGCTCGCAATAATTCTAACACACCGGTCAATAGTCTAAATTGATAATGACCTCTTTGTAACATTTAACTGATCCACGATAATTTCATTATGAATTTCCAAAGATCTTAAAATACTTATTTCTTTATTTCAAAACTGAATACGTAAATATCTTATGCATTGTCGTATACACATCCGTATATAATGTAAGCAACCTGTATATAATATACGCAGGTATATAACATATAATAAAATCTTATTATTAAACATTTTAACTGTGGTTTGTTTATTCTCATATATATTTAAGCATTCTGGGAATGCGCGCTCAAAGTCACGTTTATGACATTAAATTTGAATTGTAAATAAACTGTTTCATTGGTAATGTATATTGATCACTAGCAACGTAATATATCTTTAGTATATATAATTTATTATATATATAATAGATGTGATATGTCTTTCTGTAACATAAACATTTGATATTGAGTCTACACGCATAAGACTTAGATATTATCTTCAAACTTCAAGGTGCATCAGTTTACGTTGTTATTGATTAACATCCGAAATGAATAATCGATCTGGTGAAATCGATTATTAATGTATGTAAAAGCTTGAGACATCAAAAATACCAAAAGTTATTTATAAGTAATGAAATTGCAATCAGGCACATTTTTGCTATTTTTGTTAGTAAAACCTTCATATATATATATATATATATATATATATATATATATCTCTTTATATATAGAGAGAGAGAGAGAGAGAGTGGACGCACGAGTGCACAGCTATATAAACTTCAGTATCTTTAAATTAATCCTGACAAAACACGACACATATTTATTATAAAGTATTGTATCAAAATCGGATATACCTACTTTAGCGCCATTTAATCAGCGACAAGACTTTTGCAGTAACATCAATTTTCAAATAGGTATCACCTACAGGCCGACTGACTTTCTATTCTGATCTTAATATATAACTTGTTTATTTATATTTAATAATTATGTTTTCCAGGCCGATAGTGAAAGAAAAAAATAATAATATTTGAATGAACACGGTCTTATGACCTCGTCTTGACTGACTAGTCAACTAACCCTTAGTAACTAGATAACTAGTTACTAAGGGTTGGTTGACTAGTCCTTGGTCACCCCAACACTACGTCCATTTATCAGAGTTCGGTAGTAAATGTAAAGTACCAAATCATTTTATTATTATGGTTTATATATTTTTGTATATCTTACTGAAAAACCTATTAGTAGCTTACTTGAACATTGTCCACTTAGAAAAAAAAATAAGTATATGATTGTCTGCGGAACACCTTTTCCGTTTATTATAACGCTTTGGATATTGTCTTGTTAATAAAGGGGACGGAATGGAAAGGGTTCGACTGCTAGCTGGACTAGGTACTGTTACTGGCTGTTTAATAGAAACCATTGTAGAATACAGTATACACAGTTGATTCACACATTTTAAAACTTTTATAAATCACAAGTTTAAGTATATTACAGTACGGTACTTAGAATAAGTTCAGGACAATATTGTCAATTTCGTAAATATCGTTTATAAGTATTTGCACCGAAATAGTGAGCGTTTTAAAATCCTGAGCGTATAAGTAGGTATTTATTTTTATTTGAGTGCATAGATTTAAATGCAGCTTAATATTAACTTTTATAGTTAAAAACGTTCTTAAGAAGTCGAGATATACAAAAATATTAACAAGTAAATAAGTAATGAAACCAAGTGGCCTGTTTGGGCTCGCTAGATGTTGAAATCAATTGGAGAGCGAGAGAAAGGCGACGTTGCCGCTTCGTACAAAACAACTTTGTTAGCAACCAACATTTAACTATCGGATACGCTGAGCGTACAGAACTAGCGAGTGAAGGCAGCTAAAGCCATTACCAAATAACAGAGTAATATCATTCCCAGAATATTTGGCTGATATGTATTATGCATTTCTAGTAACGGTACAAACATATTAAATATGTCACCGGTACTTACTTGGCCTGTACAAAATTGAAAACACATTTGAAACGAATGTGAATAATAAATCGTCGTGTCATAGTTAAGCGTTAATAGATCATTTTAGTTGAGAGGTTAATTATTTATATTTCTGTTTTTATATTGATTTTTTTGTTGTTATTATAAGACAGACCGCAAAAGTATTTACATAATTATATAATAAATATTACGGGAATAATTATTTTTGCTACACTCACCAATCCAATATTATTTGCAATTTTTTAAAGGTTACAGTAACAGTAACAGTTTGCTTAGTGACAGTCGATTGCTCTTTACTAGACGATTCGATTGTTTTGTTTTTTTAAATAGTCTTGTGTAGTAAAATGTTGCAGATATTCTTATGAGACCACATCATTATCCTATTTGAGCGATACTATTTGACCTAGAAAAAATTAAACAAGAGTTCCACCAATCAGATGGGAGCATTAGCTAGGGAGCAGCCTTTTCACAATGTGATATTAATACACTACCTTTACTCTGTAAAATATGCATCTACTATCCATTTATTATCAATTCAAACTTATTAGAGTTTCTGTCACTTATATTCTGTTTGCTCCGATATATGGAATTGAATAATGGTGTGAGAAAAACCAAATCTTAATAATAAAAAATAAGAGACATTTAAATATCTTTTACAAAAATTTCTTCTCTTCGAAAGGAGCAAAAACATCATTGAAATCTATCCTATAAGATGTCTACGGGAAATGCGAGACGCGTGCGGGTTGCTTCCGGGATTTATGCGAGGTGTGTGCGGCGTGCTTGTGGAATGTATGTGGGGTGTGTGCGGTGTGCTTGCGGCACGCATGCGGATTGCTTACAGGATGTATACGGGATGTGTGCGAGGTGTGTGCGGGGTGTTTGCGGCGAGTATTCCCGCATACGTTTCGTAAGCAACCCGCATACGTGCAGCGCGCAATGATAGCTCTAAATTTTGACGTTTTCACAATTTTTCTATTGCTACTCCCCCCTATTTATCTTAGATAAATGGACTATTTTAAACTGTCCTGAATCTTTCAAATCGGTACAGTTCCTGGCATTGGCGCGTTCAAACAAATAAATAAACTCTTCTGCTTTATAAATCTATGATTGACGAACAAACCCCCAAACTGACATAGGTACACATTTGCAGGCACATGCATTCATTCAAGGTGATCATAGTTTTAAAAAATAATGTATTTTTCAATATTACAATAATATTATTTTGTTTCGTACCACGCGCGTTATAAAACAATATTGCTTTATTCCTGCTTAGTGACGTAAAGTAAAGAATTATTTAAAATGACGTCATCAAGTCGTATAAAAACATTATCAATATAATATTGATTTTTAATTAAAAAATTAAAATATATATATAAGATTTCATGGTAGGCATGAATAATAAAAAACCGGCCGAGTGCGAGTCGAACTCGCGCACTAAAGGTTCCTTACTATCTTCTATAATAGAAAATCACGTTTGTTGTAGGTGTACTAATTTTTAGTCTCTTTTAGTTGTTATATAATTTCATGAGAATTTATTATTGCTTTTCGAGTAGTTTTTATAAAATCTATTGCTTGCAGAAATTGTATCCATAATTATGTTAATATATTTCTGAATATTTACTTACTAATATTCAAGTTTCTGCTTGTTTATTAAAATTGAGTAAAAATTGCTTAAAAATTACTTTTGTTGTATGGGAGCAAGCCTCTTTAATATTTACTTTATTTCTATTTCATTATTTATTTTAAAAGGTAATATACAAGTTATTTATATTCTGTGAAAATTTGAAGCGTCTACCTAATACCTTTTTTAATATTGAGCAACAAACATATGAAAAAAACACGTTTATTCTATGGGAACCCCCCTTAATATATATATATATATATTTTACCCGTTTTACCCTTTGGGTACGGAACCCTAAAAACTGTAAACCAATGTTCATATAAATATATGTGAATAAAAGCGTGTCATGGAATTATTCAACGAAGGAACTCATTCTAAAAATATTATGAAAGTTTTAAGATACCGGTTACGAGAGGCCGAGAGAAAATATTTTATTATACGTATTGGCTTATTTTGAATTGTTTTTGGCTATTTCTATTCATGTGAAAACATGTGCAACCATTTCCATATCCAATTAACTAAGTTCTAGGTCAACTAGCGTACTAATATCGCATTATGAAAAGGTTGTTACTGTGCAAGTGCTCCAACCTGTTTGGTGTACACCATTACCTTTGGGTTTAAATAGTGCCCCGTACTTTGGATAGTAAAATTTACGTTTAAATATTATTTTATTAACATTAAAAGACACTACAGATTGTAAATAAGCAAGTATGACAATAGGGAAGAGACTGTTCGCCCTTGGCTGCAAGGAAGTGACTGTTCCGGCTTATAATAAATAACTTAAAATAATAATACCTTGTCACACGACTTGTTCGGTCATCACTATTCTATTTTTTTAGTGTATTTTATAAGAAAAATCCAACTTACTTATCTGCCACCTTGCTGGTTTTCTAAACTTAGTTTTTAAATTATTAAATACTTTATTATTTTTTAATCAACTCAACATTAACTCAAAACATAATAATAAATGTTAAATTTAATAATTTAAAAACTAAGTTTAGAAATCCAACTTACTTATCTGCCACCTTGCTGGTTTTTTAAACTTAATTTTTAAATTATTAAATACTTTATTATTTTTTAATCAACTCAACATTAACTCAAAACATAATAATAACAAAATCAACTCAAAATTAACTCAACACTAACAAATTACTGTTTAACTTCAACCAGACAAGTTATTTTATTATACTAACGTGAAAATTTCATTATACATACATCAAAGCGACACTACCTCAACTGGAAATGGATGTTAAATTTATTTTAAGAATTTAGAAATAAAAAAGATACCTTGAAAATCTCAAAACATAGGATGACATTTGCGTGTGTCGCCATTTTGGAAGTATAAAAATCCTGACAGTAGGTTTTCTTTAATAGACAAGCGGAGTCGCTAGTTTTTGAATGAGGTAAATTAACGCATAATATTTACAATTTCTTTTATATACGATAGCTACATCAAAATAATTGTATAGCTGATTAAACATTGCTTATTTTTAAGGATTGCTAGTAGGGTTGCCACCTTTTTTTTTTTAAAGAAATATATCTAGTATATTTTTTCAAATAAATGTAAAATATACTACACTCATGAACAATGTAAGATCACATTTGTGTGACCGCACTGTGAGACCTTAAGACGACAGTTAGTGCATTTTGTGTGTATCCTGAAATGAATGCCGGAAAACTAGGAACCGTTGGAGGTAGGTGACTAATTAACTGACTTACTACATCTCGTCTTACCGTGAACACGATTGCTGCGAATCATTCGAAACTTCGGCTTAAATTTAAATGTATAATTCAAAATATAAATTCCATTATACTCGAGTTAGATCCGTAAAAATAGTTTTGTTTAAAAATATTGTATTTTAAGGAAATTTATACAAAAAAGGTACAATTTTTATTTTACTACTACTAGCACTACTTATTATGTATTATTGTTCATTTTGAACTTCAAATTTCTACTATTTAAAAAATAATTATAAGAATCCAAACCATTAAGTACTTAATTATTTTTTATCAAATTAAGGTTTGTTCTGTTTCAGTCTAGTCGTTTTTCTATAATATATAGTACAAATTACTTAAATACAGTAAGCTACTATATAGTATAGTGCCGGTGCCAACCCTAGATACTGACGACATGTTTTCACAAAAATACAAATATTAAACTACGCACTTCGAGAGTCAAAAAACAATAACACAGGTGGGGAAGCAAGATGTTTAAAACATATATTCATATCTATATATCAATAAAAGTTTGTATGTCTGTCGTTTTAAGATGATGATTGGTAAGTTAAAAACTTTTTTATAGGCTTGGGTCTGAACGAGCTTGCCACCATTAAGTAATGGCGAGGACATAAAGTCACCAGAGGATGGTAAGGATCTTTATTAAAATTCTATAACCTTAGTAAGTTTTGACGTTACGTAACGGTAATAGTTTTCGAGAAGTCGCAAAACGAGTTTTTATTCTGATACCAGTAACAACCAAGGCCTTCGTTTCGTAACTGCTCGAAAACTATTAACGTTTCGTAACGTCCAAATTCGTAGCAGGGTTACTGAACTCATTTCATCAAAATTGTCGTCTATCTGTTCGAATTAATCTCCAATAACGACTGACAATAAATTAAAATTTTTAAAATGCTGTGTAACCTACATATATATATTTGTCTATGAAATGTTTAGGGCGCCATGCTTCGATATATTATTTCAAAGTTTCAGTTTGCAATGTTATTGTATAACGATTCCTTATTAGAAATAAGAATACCATTAATTTATATAGTAACCGTCTATAACATTAATTTATATAGTAACCGTAAAGCTTATTCCTATGAATTATGAGTAAAACAAATCTAGAATTGCCATTAGCGTTTAAAGAGATTTCAACACTAACAAATAAGTTATACAAATTGATCATTAATGATGTTAATAAATAATAACAAGTATTACTCACCATTTTATTGTATTCTATAAACTCAAACAAGTGAGCAAGATACTGTCTGCGACGCATTACGTTTTATCACCATATTCTGTTTAAGTTCTAATAATGTACAATTTGTATTTTGTCCTTAAGTAACCTATTATATTATGTATTTCAATTTACCTCGAATATATTTTTCACGCAACTATACAGCGTCAAACATTTATAAATAATCATAAAAAAATAGAAAGATAAATAAATAAATAAATTGGCGCGCAAACCATAATGACATATGGTCCCGTCAGGTCAGGGGTTTAAAATGGCTAGTCTTTTTTTTTAATATGTCAATACGAGGGTAAACTTCTGAATTGCCTTTTCATGTGGGTGGTATGACACATGAATCTTCAATGAATCTTCAATATTATTTATTAGAGCTGAATCTTGATCCGCAAAATAAGTACATATCTACTTTTTTCCTTTAGTGACTAACAAAGTAAATTAATTATAATGAAATATAAAAGTACGGTTTCCCTAATGTACACAATAATATTTTTTTATTTATTTTAACATCAATCATACAAATAACAAAAGTAGTATTCGCTTTTACACTAAACTGGACAAATTGAAATTTAGACAATAGAAGTAAGATTAAAAAAAAAAAATAAGGACTGTGTAATTTAAATGTTCTGTTGAATATAAATAATTATTGTGATAAACATTTTCAGAATCAAATAATTTTGGTCAGGAAAGTGCGTAACCACTACTCAGCAATGAGTAATTTAAAATTATTACCAAACAGACCTACGTGACTGGCCTTGTAAGCTCATTTTATCATAATACATAGTAAGGAAAATTGAGAAGTTTTATATCGACCTCTGCATCTAGTAGCTCAGTACATTTGTGTCTGAACGAATTCTCTTTGTGTAATTGTTGTGTAATTTTAAGGCCGCTAATATACGCATACCTTTAAAAAAAAATTAGACAAAAAAAACAATGTATTACAACTGCGTAATAAGTACATATGTATATATATATTTGAAAAAAAAAAAACTTTATTTAATTACGTAGACACTAACCATTTTACTGTTACTAGATACTAATCCAGCAAGGCAGTATATATTTAATAGCCAATTTTTTAAATTTTCAAAATTTGTCTACATGCTTCAGATTTAATTTTAAAGGAAAAAACATGCAACATAATGGCACTAATTTATACAATAAAAGCGTTAAACAGAAATTAGTAAAGATTCCACAGCTTACAAAAATAAATGACCTATCATAATGTTCTCTCAGAATAATCAAACAACTAAAAATAAATACGTTGGCATTTAATACTCACGCAGTCTAGATACTTCTAAAAATACTGCGTCACGTAAGTTGTAAACAAGTTAATAAAATAATTATCATAAATTCAAAATGGCTGTTATCGGTCAGCGTCAGTAGCGTGGGTATAAGTCAGAATTAGATTTAAATTTATTGAAAGATTTAAGATATGAATTGTCTTGGCAATGTGTTTAAAGCATTTAAGGTATTTTTACATAAACATTTAATTATTAAATTAACATTCGTTCTATATTATATATGTTAGAAATAGTTAATAAATGCTCATGTAAGGATTTACCTTTTTTTATTCATCTCTGTATTAGCATGCTAGAAGATATCTAAATACGGATTACATGTAATAGCCAAAATACACTTTACGATCTAACCATACTATTTGACAATATTAAAAGTTGAAATAACTAATATTCTCCACCAATCAGAGTAGCACTAACGGACTAACAGCCATTTCACTAAGCGATGCTACTTGATCGGTTGAGATAGATTGGCTCAGATCGCATAATGTATTTTGGCCATTACATTGAAAACCCTTAAGCAATACAACTGTTCAAGAAAGGTTCGGTTCACGGAAAAGACCTTCTAAAATAGTATTATTTTAGACTCTAAACCTTCTAGATAAAGATTAAAATTGATTGCACATCAACTAGTTTATTTACTAAACTCGACTTAAATAAAATGACTTTAGATTCGAAATTGACTGTACGCCATTTTGAAATACTGACTACTCTGACCTATTTAATTTTTATCAGTAAAAAATATAAATCATATAGAACCACGTGTTTTTAAAACAGAACACATTTTATATGTAATAGACATTTCTGAACAAAACGTAACTGAATGTTGAAGTAAAATTGCGAAAACATGAGCATTTGCCAGTATTTTCATATAAACTTTCATAAGACAGTGGAGCCACGCTAACTATACATAACGTGTTTACAATTGTTCAGTATAAAGATGGCCGCCATTCTTCAGACGGTAAACGTCATATTTTTCCATTCTAGTTGATAAACGTCATTGGTTAGAAAAAAGAACGTTATAATCATTCAATAAGAATGTGTGTCCTAATTATGAAGTTGGAATATTCAAATACATGCCACTTTTATCCAGTTTTTTGAATATGCTGCTCTTAAACTTGATTGTAGTAGAGAGGGCAATAACCGTCATCATTACGGGTTTTTGGAATAAACTAAAGACGTCACTCTGCGTATTAGTTGTCATAAAGACACATTGATAATCCGAAAAAACCTATGACTTCTAAGAGAACAGAGAAAATTAATATTATACATTGATCCTTTATTAAATAATTCCTAAACAGAGAAAATTAATATTATACATTGATCCTTTATTTAATAATTCCTAATATTTTATGGGTAAGAGGACCAAACAGGATCATAGAACTGGTAGAAAGTAGTCACTTATTTGCAAGATCATTTGATTGCCTTTGAGGCCGGAATGTACGCTTTTTAACGGCCCTATTTTCCTGGAAACACTAAATGAATAAATTTAGTGGTTCATAAAAAAAATCGTTAAGAACACATCACATCTGCAAATATGGTGCAAATTACAAGCCGAGTGATCCGGGCCAGAGATGAGAAAAGTATTGCCTCGTCATATTGGTTTTTTCGCACTCCAATCTATAATTAAGAAGCAAATAGGCTAATAAATTCATTCAACAAAATATAAATACAAATTTCATTATTTTATTATTATTCATATTTTTTTAATAAAACTGTTTATATCGACTTAACCTGTTAGAAAAAAACATCCATTAAGTTTCTAAACAGATTTTCTTTAATTATATACAATTTATAAAATAATTATAGTCAGAACATACTAAATCTTTCTAGAACTTGAAAGATTATACTAGTGAACGAGGTTTTCCATTTACGTCACACTGTGTGAATTTATTTACATAACAGATTGTATTTATGTATTGAGGTATAAATCAGATTATAAATTAATTACAACGAATTAATATATATTATTGTATACAAGACTCCAAATCAGGAGGTACAAAATTGCTTATAAAAACTGCATCGTTGAATCCCGTATTCGATTCCCGGCGTGACATTTATAACGCATTTTTTGTCCTGTCTAACCGATAAAAAGTTCTATGGTATGTACCCTGTCAGACTCCAGCTTGGTCGCTTTTCCATATCTGGAAAGAAGGCCCCTTCCCATCAGAGGGGAATGTAGATATTTATCTTTAAATAAAATGTATTCTGACTAGATAACCTGACCTAACCAGTAACCTAATTCACACAATCAACTAAGGTTAGTAGAGGTCGCGATTGGCTGGCAATGTTTGTTAAGATTGGTCATGACTCGATGGCAATATACTTATAAATTATTTATTATTTGTACGTCAGTCTTAACAAGTGGAATTACATCTGTGAACTGTATTATTCGATTTTGTAGTTTTTATGCGTAATGAAAAATATTCAAGGTTATCATTTGTTGCTTAGTCTTTAAGAATTAATTACTTTAAGGAATTCTAATAAGGTCAGTATTTATTAATTTCATTAATAAATAATATCAATAGGTCATGTCGTTTTGAAGATATTGTGATGAGTCAGTCGTAATCCACTTTAATAATAATTATTATATAATATAAATCCTGTGGCTGTTACTCAATACCTCTACGACGTAACAAAATGACGTTTGCCTCAATATGGTTACGACAGCGACCTAACAGATCTAAAAATAAAATAAGAATATATAGATAGCAAACGGAATTTCAAGAAATTATTTCCGATACTTATCATTTCTTGTTAAAAGACAACAAAAGTTTCCAGTTTTGTCTATTGGCATAATGCACGCATGCATTTTCCAATCAACTCCTATGAATATTTCTCTAATCAGCTCATTTAGAATGGTTCACGTGCTTAGAGTTATTTCAAGCAATGTATGAGGAAATACCGATAGTCAGTTTATCTAATATACTGAACAAATTATATAAATGTAGGTATACGTCATTCTGACTGAATATTTGAATATAGATTTCATTAAAAACATAATATAAGTGTCATTAAAACCGTTTAAATAATTATTAAAAGAAAATAACAGCCAAGTAACTCGAATTGGTAAAAATGTATAATATATACTCATTGTAACCTCATAACTATCTACTCGGTTACGAAGTATGCTATTTCCTCATACACTTTACAAAAACCACGTGGTTCTTGGTAGGTTGGTTTTTAAAAATGGATTGTAAAATACAAAGGTAAATCCATGCAATATGTATTTTTGTTTAAAAATACCTAAGTTACACTATCTTTTGATATATCAACTAAAAAATAACAAAAAGAGCCACCTTTAAAACAGTCATTCAATAATACAATTTGCTAGTAAATAGGCTGTTAGTAAGTTAGTCCTCTCATTTGATTGGTAGAGATTTACTTGCTATTTTGTGTATGTGTCAATCAATGGATACAGAAATGTGCTATATATTGGATAATAAAATAGATGCATAATTATGAGAGTTCACTTACAATAAATATACTAGGAATATTATTCTATAAACTGCAATATTGGGGTTTATTAGGCAGACTAAGGATTATTTTATTAAAAAACTAATAGAAATCCTAAAAAATACAAGATTTCTCCAATGTTGCATAAGGTTTGTCTTATTTCATCATTTATAAGTAATAGTAAATTCAAGATATCTACAATTAACTATATAGTAATTTTACTAATTAAAATATTTCCTAAGTAGCAAGTGAAAGTGCGAGTATGAAATTATTTACTTTAGATTTGGCCACGCTTTTTTCAGTAAAATATAGGAAAATTGTAATACCAAATATCTAATATACCATACTGAACAGCTATAGATTATTTAATTGGAAACAATGAGACTATTGTAGACAGTGACACTATCTTAGGAGAAAACAGATCAAACAATCACTAACAAATAACCTTGAATACACCAGTGTTTTGAGTTCTTGATACATTATTTGGGTTACTGTAATTCTTTATAATATTTCTAAGACCAATACTAAAAGGCCAAAACTATTTTTATAGCTGTTTTTTCATTATAAGGCCCCAAAACAAATATAGTTACCATTTTGTGTGAACTATTTTAAGGAATATAAACTATATGAACATCTCCGTCACTAAAGGAGCAACTCCTATAATTCAGAGGCTTTAACTAACTTTGTAATTTGCAGTGTTTTTTGAATAAGTGTTGGAAATTAGAAAAAGAAGAATGAACTAAAACTGTTTGTGCAGTAACTCACCAGACAATTTTCCTTAGGATGCAACAATATGTAGCTTTTAATTCCCGTTTCGTCTTCAAAGCTTCTTTAAACCAAAATTATATGTTTATTCTTGCTCATCCAGGGATAATTTCTTTGGCTGAAATATTTTACCACAGAGTGGTTATGACGTTTGTCGTGATACAGAGAAACATTTGGCGGGCTCCGAAGAGCCCTGGGAGTGGGATAGGAAGAAGGATTGGACTGGGTGGGACAGGGAGGCTGCGAGCGACTAAGGCGCGGCAGATGACATCCACCACACCACCATCTTTACTTAAAAGTATACTTTACAAACTAATATTATAAAAAACTTGTAAAATTCCAAATATCTCATTTTTTTGTACATCACAGAAGCTCCTAGACAGGCCGCAGACGCCCGCAGCTGAGATCAATATACTACTCTCTGTACAAACATATATAATCTTCCAATTGTTAACAGTCGGTTCACACGTTACCGTATCGTTAAATTTTAAAATCTACAACTAGATTAGGACGCCGTGCTTGCGCTCACTTAATTATTTTTTTTAAAGCTCTCTTCCAGCGAGGTTTACGCGAGGGACGCGGGTGGATATATGTATTAGAACCTCTCGCTGAAGCGCAGCTAGACGCCTTCACAAATAAAAATACATTGGTCTCAAGATAAATAAAACGATACGACTAGCGGGGCGCGCCCCGGCCCGGTGCAGGCAGCCTCGTCGCCTCACATTAGAAAAATATAATATAACGCCTCATTTATAAAAAAAATTCAACGTTTCGTGCACCTTGCAACGGCAAGCACGACGGCCATTGGCGCGGGCTCACCCTGCGGCACTGCGCCCTCGCATACATTGTAAAATAAGTAGTGATACATCAGTCGCAAGACATACAGAAACTCAAACAAATCTCTTACGAGGGAGAGAGCGCAGTGTGGCTAAGGTTGGCCTTATTAAAAAAATCACAGGAGCGCCTTAGAGCCGCTTGAGGGTGCAAGGCGATGGCGACGGGGGGCGGAGCGCCGGGCTCCACGCCACCAGGAGCCCGCCACTGCAACATCGACCGCCACCGTTATTTTTTTTGTATTTTTATCGCATTTTAGAGAGGAAACGATCGTTGCAACAGTGACGGAGCTCCAGGAGGCGCGTCTGCACTTAACTACTAAAATTTTCACAAAATAATACCTAACGCCGGAATTTAGTCGACGTCGAGGCGAAGTCGCGCGGTGGCACTGGGCGACGCCGCCCCTAACGTGTTGGCGACGCGCATCGCGTTACGAAATAAAAAACTTAGCACAAGAGAGGCGGGAGCGCAGCCCCTCGGCGCGTTGCGGCGTCGGGCTGCGCCCCCGGGCACTAACACTAGAGTCCATAAAGGGTGATGTCTACGCAGTGACGCTGACATTGAGAAGAAGTTTAAGCGGCAGTGCGCGGTCGGGCTCTGGGCGACAACGGCCCTCGCGACGCCAGTGAGTAGGTGGTGGAGGCAAAGCGGCCGCTGCGGGTGCTGCGCCCCATTTGCTGCCTGCATAGCGGTCTTCGCGGCGTTCTCGCTCGCGCCTTGCGCCTAGCGCCGCCACTTGCAGAACTGCCCGAGAACAGCGTCTTCGCCCTCTCACTTGCTGTTGCCCCTGGGAGTTCATTTCCCCAGCACGTTTACTCTTATGGATCTCGATAAAACTATGACGGATAGTTCACTTATCACTTTAGCGGTAGCTTAGCTCGTGACGCCCTCAGAGCAGAGCGCGACTAGCACGAGTCTTTACAAGATGGTTGCCGTTAACGCACACTCGTCGACTCTGCAATCCGCCGTATTTCGGCCTCGAACCGCTGTCGATCTACGCGGATGACACGTTGAAACACTGTACTGCTTCACTTTCACGACTAATTCGCCGACGGTCGCACTGCTAACTCCGGTGATAATCGATTAATTGAACATAATAACATGGACGCCACCTTTCCATTATTCGCACCTTCACCTCTCGATTTCGACTACGTGACGTCGATGGCGCTCATGGCTTATATACTGTAATGGCGGATGCACGGCTTGTTCGCCGAGTGGGGATATAAGGCGGGCCATTGATGATCCGGCAATCGTGACCTACAATTTTATGTAAAATTAAAATGTTTGTTAACAAATTACCATGAATGTAATTTATTTCTATTGTAATTAATAAGATTAAGTACTTAAGAATTTAATATATAATAAGAATAGGTAATACTTTGTAATTATATTTTTTTTAAGCTTTTACAACAACCATAAATTAGATATGTATAGGTATTTGTAGTATACTTTTTATTAGTGTACATATATTTCAGAAATATACATATTAGGACCGTATTTATGGCGTTATATGTATATGATTGATATTTTTTATCGCTTCCAGGTAAAGGATTATTCAAACATTATGCCGTCAAAGGTATTTTTAATTAACAGAGTATTCAAATAAAGGTGTATAATGCCTCAAAAGTAAGTTAGATAAAAAATTGATTATAGATACAAGATTGATTGTAGTGTCGGTTATTGTGTGGGAAGCTTTACCTACGTGCCGTGCCTATTGCCGCGTAGCGAGTTGCGTGAAAAAACGACAAAAACAAGGAGGTTGGATTCATAACTCGACCATATCTAGCGACCTATAAACACAAAGATATTCAATACGTTGCTACGACTATTTCACTTGCCCGCGTAATTGCAAATGGCGGAATGTTATTTTCGAATACGACTAGAAACACGATAAGGTCTTTGTTTGTTTTTGTAACAGCATGCAAGTTTTGTGATAACGTTTACAATTATTATTATTTTATATTAAATCGAAACATTATCTTGTTATGTGTTATAAAACATTATCTTTGCAACTGCGCATTTACAAAATACGTATTATACTTCCAAATTAAAAAGTGCTGTTTCGTAATTCATTTACTATTAACAAAAACAAGGCTTTCAATTTGGTATTACAACCTCTACGCAATGTTTTCTAAATGAAGCATGTTTTAGAGTTACCTAGATCTCATTTTCTAAATTATTCAGAATCAGAATATATACATACTGCTATTGCTAGTATAAGAGCCTGTTGCAAAGTAATGAAGAATAATATCTTTAAGCATTGATAAAAAAATCGCAAATGTATTTCGTAAAAAAAAACTATTTTATTCATTTGTACGAATAAATTTCATGTTTTTTATAAGATTTCACTACTGAATCCTAAATATTAAGGTATCATATCTAATCATAATCATATTCATATTACGTTAAACCATTCTTTACAAGTATATATGTCGTTGAATGAGATTATATTTACTATTGTTGTTTGAAATAAGTACCTACCAACTTTAATTCATTATTAAAAATAGAACTTATTAAGCTTTTTTAAAACAAAGAGATTATTATCAAAATACCAAAAAAACGTGTAAGTATTAGGATTAGTAGAAGTATAAGGATAAGAATAATAAAAGTTCATATCCAACAACAGTAATAAAATATAGGTATGTAAGTAATTAAATTATTAAAATTATATGAATCTAACTTTATTGTCAATAAATGTTAAAAAACAATATTTCGTATTTATTTTCCAGTTAATAAACCAAATATAATTAATAATAAAATAAAAAAATATTCCCCTTCAAAGGCATGGAAATTTTACCATATGTCTATCTACTTCAAAAATACATCAATTTAAAATTATTCTCCCACGCAGACGCGTCCCGCATTCATCTCTATCAGACCATACAAGAGGAAACGAGATAAAATCCAAGTACTATATCCCCCTGTCTTCTCTTTCACTAATGCGTCAATCATGCAGGAGGAACCAAGATGGCACATAGTAAAACATCAGCTGTTAATCCAACCTTTTTATGGAAACAGGTTGCATGCAGCTGAACGTCCGGGATGTAGGTGTTTTTTCTACCTGATAGCTTAACATAATTTCTTTGTGTGAATATTAAGAATTTTATAAATATTTTATTCATAATATTTTTATGGAATAAGATTATATTTTAAAATCTTATCAGATGTACCTATTTTCATTACAGGAATCTTATAAGATCTAGTATTATAGAATACCAAATATTAAAATATTGATATAATAATGAGATATTTAGGACATCACGAGGTCAAAAAAAAGATCCAAATACAAAAAGAAGTAAATATTTGTTATTTAACTACAACATAATATTTTTATTTGAAATACATCCTACACAGAAAGAGTGTAGGTAATTGTAATTGTAAGTGTAATTTCATTATACAATCTAACACTTTCTCAACTAGCGTACATCGCATCGTATAGTGAAATGGTTGTTAGTATCTTAGAGGGGCATAAGCTTGTAACATAATGGGTAACCGACAAAAATAAAAATTAAACTATAAAATAAAAAATTATTTTGCACCCATTTCATTATCCTATTTAAGCGGCACTATTTGACCTAAAAATTGCGACTAAAAATCTCCACCAATCAGAGGGCAGAACTAGCTCACTAACCGCCTTTTCTCAGCGCGATATTATTACACTAGTTGACGTAGCGTCGCTTAAATTGAATAATCAAAACTGCTTTTTAAGTGTAATAAGTTACTCATTGTAATTATTTTTAATATCTTTATCAGAACCAGTATGGTGGTCTAGATAATAGAAGGAAAAAGCAACGATGATGTTTTACTAAACACCACTACAATAAGACTTTTCTCTATAATGATAAGATCTATTATTATGTTAATAGTTTTCGAGCAGTATACTCCGCTTAACAAATAACTTTTCTGTTCGGAGGACAATTTTTTTAACATTTGCAAAATTTTTGTCCATTTTTTTTTCCTGTAAGTAATGGAACTTATTTTAATTAAATGACTATTTTGTCTTATCGATTGAGGAAGGATACAGCCTATATAATTGTCAATATTCAGGTAATTTATTTGTTCAGAAGTTGATACAACGAAACATGAGAGATGTTTCGTTGTAGCTTATATTCCAAATTAAAATCGTATATTTTAGAATTGTTTTTCATGATAATCAGATTTTGTGATATAAAATCTTTCCATTACGTCAATAACTTAATGTTGCGATTGTACTAATCCTGAGACATATTCATTGACTCATTGATGATATGGTAATTGAGGAATTGTATGATAGCATTATCATTCCTGATAAGGGAATGACTACAGCGAGCGTCATTGCCTGCAATCTGATATGACAATGCTAATAAAAATAAAGAAATCAATGAAGACTCCATAACTAATGTGCCCATTTCATTACCCAGTCTACGGCAGACTATTTGATCCCGAAAATAGAGAGTAATGCCCCTATTTCATTATCGATTTTAAACAGCATTATTTAATATTAAAAAATAGCGAATATGTGTCTTTACCAATGAGTAAGAAACACTAACTCACTAACAGCCATTTCACAATGCGATGCTAGAATTACCATGCGCTTAGTATATTGCATAATTAAATACCTCATTCGTAATTGTTGTTTGTGGTTATAGCCTGTTTAGTCATTGGCATTTTTTTAAATTTGCTATAAACAAGTAGGTAGGTATATCTATATGTCAATCTTATTAAATTATGCAATAAATAAAGGATTTGTTAAAATATTTCCCAAACCTCGTGTGTTTTGTTTAATTATCCCTTGTCTTTCCTAATTATAGCAACACATCTGATGCTGGGCTGATGTTCATGGGCAATGGTAATCACTTACCATCTGGATCATGTAGAATTTTATTATTTGAACGTTTGTCCTCAAGTAATTAAAAAACAGTTCATGAAGGTTATTTATATATATGCTATTAAATAATAACGTCAGGATTTATGTGCCGACGTAAATAGTTGAGATGAAATATTTATTTGTGACGATCTGTAAACCGGTAATTTTTTTAGCAGAACATGAATCTACAACGTCTGAAATGTTGGCTCTCCATTGGAGTTGGTTAGCTATTTTAACTCCTAAAAGATAAATAAAGTTATATTATCACAGTTTTTGGAACAAGGAAACTAAGATTTACTTCAGAACATAAACACAGAATGCTGAATACATGACGTTATTAGTATTATGAAAGTTAAAATGTCATTGTCAAAAGTCAATGTCAAAATAAGAAATAAATAATTGCCTGTGCCAAATGCGACTATAATTTATACGGTTGTAAATTTTTACATATTTGAAGCAATGCGAAGAGAATTCATATTGCTTTTGTTGGGTATTATCAGTGTTTCGACACTGTCATCTTTTCTAACCGGTTATGTACACGTAGAAGTGGATAAATTGCTTCTAGATACTGTGGTTGGTGTTGTTGGTGCAGGCAATTTTTCTTATTGGCAGTTAGGACACTCGGGACCTCTCTTGATTGAATTAACATCCCTTTCTGGCGATGCAGACCTTTACGTCTCAGATTCTACTAGGTATGCTGTAGTCTGTAATTTACACTACATAATTTGAGCTCATGAAATATGTTAAATGAACATTTTGTTTACAACAAGCCTTTGTATTTGGTATATACTCACAAGTGATAATTAGAAGTGCTTGAAAACAAATTTCATTTCATTCAGGAACTCAATTTCAAAATACATACAGTTAACACTTGTTTTAGGCCAAGTTTTGAAGTGGACAAGAATAACTTCAGCTCTGCAACTTGTGGACCTGACCTGGTTAATATACCTGCTGAGTTTCCAAGACCCATAGGTGAATATTCTAAGACCAAAAAAACTACTCACTAATAAATATTTCACCTAGAAGTAAATTACTGCAAATTAATTGGTCTACAATTTTTCAAAGATGACTATAATTTGGGTACTCATAAGCTTTTTAAAAATTGTCCAGGAGTCATCATTATACTTATATTTATAAATTAAATTACATCCAATATATATCTTCAATAAACTTTTGATTTCATAATGGATTGATTATCCCTAACTTTACTCTTCAGACATTAAAGAAATACTGCATTTTAAAAACCAAATAAATTATTTGTAGGCATAGGTGTATTTGGTGATTGGTCAAATTTTGTTTCCGAGTACAGTATTCAAGTGTTCCTGGACACATCAGCTGTACTTAATGAAGAACAGTTATCGGTGATAGAGAGATCTCAGCACATTGATACAGATAAATCTGGTTTGTATATATTTGTGAATAAATTATATAACAATTAATGAAATAATCACCTAGGCAAGTTAAGACAAATTTCATTATTTTTAATATGATAATATTTTTCAGAGGCCCCCAACAAAGTGACAAACAAAGACAAATTGGGTGCAAAAAAGACAGAAGAAGAAAGACCCAGGCTGGTAAAATTTCTAAACATCCTGGATATGATTGTTGAGATGTTTTTTTTATAGTCAATGGCCGCCCTTGTTAGGATACAAGGAAATGTTCCTGAGTGATTTTACAAAGTTTATATTTTCTGTCTAGTCATTTTAGTTTGTAATATAACCTAGTATCCTTAAGCTAATCCAATAATGTTCTTCCAGAATGTTCTATCTGATAGGTATAAGATTAAATGATGTGACATCAATCATTTAAGACTTTTGTTTGTAATTTATAAGCTAATGTATAATAATGGTTATCTGGCTTGGACTTGTTTTTACCTAAATATTTGTAATAAAATATGATCCTTTTATTAGTTTTTAATTATTTCATTTTAATATTAAAGTTTTAAAATTAGCTATCGTGCTAATTGTAGACCATATTTAAATAAACAATATTAATATACCTTCATAATAAGATGTGCAATTAAATACATACCTATTTTTAATAATTTAATAGTAAAATCTAAAAAAAATATAAATAATATAAATATAATTCAAAATTTGAACACATTTTGCAGAAACAATACAACTAATTATAATGTTAAAAAGTGCACTAAGCAAAAAACAAATACAAATCAATTATCAGATCTTTTGAACATTAACTCTTAATTATATTGAAAAATAATTTATAGCAACATAAATTCTCAATAAATATATAATGGATTGAGTGATATGGTCACTCAATCTATACAGTAATTAAGATAGCTCATTTGGTAGATCAATGGGATGGTTTTCTAGAGCTTGTGGGTTCAAATCCCAGCCCATATCAATTTATTTTTCATTGTATATTTATTTAAATAAATAAGCTTAGCATGGCTATGTATGTTTAAAGATATTTCAAATACAGCTACATAATTAAGTTTCATACTACTCCAAATACACTTCTAAGTTTTCATTAGTGCTATAGCTAAGTTTTCATTATAGCCAGCAAATGAGATTGCTAAATAAAGCTTCAATAATACATAACAACATCTCTTAAAAAACTAGTGACAAAAATGGTGTACTTAAAGCTAATTAGGTCTACCGTGGTCTACTCGATCTTCTCTGTCTTCTTGTTAGCCTTAGCAGCTGCTAACCTCCCTTTACATTCTTGATATAAATCATCCAAATCAAATGCTGCTTTCATATTGTCTTTTGAAAATAGGAACCTGCCAATAATGGGTTAGAAGTGGTTCTTTAGAATTGAATGATGAATGAATTCTTATGTAGTATCATTAAATAATAATACTAGATATGATTTAATTGTTACAACTCACTTCTGCAACTTGCCAGTGGAGTCTGCTTGTGGCCGTCTCAACTGCTCCTTCCCTTCATTTAACAGTAGCACGGTGGGCAATTGCCGACTGGTTGGACCATCTTGTATTCTATACTTTACTGCTGCTTCTGGATATCTATTTTAAAGAAAATGAATTATTTAAAACATTTACAATGGCAAAAAATACTAATTACATTTTTAGCTTTTATCATATTTATTTTTGTTCTACAGGAACTTTATATATTATTTTAACCAAATCAGTTGTTACTAACCTGCCAATATCCAACTTGCCAAACTTCAAATTCTCTAGACTGTAACTAGCCGATAGTTCGGCAAAGACGGGAGCGAAGTTAACACAAGCAGGATGCCAGGCAGCATACAAACAAACAACCCAAGTGGTATTTTTGTGTTGTTTTAACTCTTCTTCTAATATCTGAGGGCCTCGGAAGTAAGTGATAAGTTCAGGTCCGACATAGGTTGGTTCTGGGAGTAGCAGGGAAAAAAGTATGAGGAGAGCGCCGTAGGGAAGACCATATCTGAAATTTATAGAAACAATTAAGTGTTAATACAACTACATTCTCATTTTATTACACAATTGCTGAACTTTTAAAAATCTTTATTAAATATTGCTTTATCAACTTTAGTAATGAAAGAGAAAATTTTATAATAAATTAAAAGTTACATCTAATAATCTTACCTTACGTCTGCATATAACCATAAAATTAGATTTGCGATCTTCGTATAAACAAATGAGGACGAAAGATAATTAACCATGGTCACACTTCCCGCCTTCCTTGTTCTCAGCATCACGACAATTACTAAGAAAAATAATATTTCCGTTTCCCGACTATCTAATTCACAGTCTGTGTCAGGGAATAAGAAATTGCATATTAACGAAGTTCTCTTTGAAACTACATACGAGATACTCAATAAAATATTAACCCAGTAATAAGGTTTTAGTAATTGTCGTAAATCTTTATTAAAAGACATATTTTAGTTAAATGTTGGACAACAAAACAGATTATTTTCAAGGTTTCTTTCAGTACTTAGGTGGAGGATGGCCGATGGCCGTCCAGTATTAAATTAATGATAATTGACAATTGTCTCCATTGTCAAATTGCACTGTGCTAAAAAAATCCTGTCAATAAATATGACTTTGACTTAAGCAGTTCAGAAATAAAGCAGTAAATATACAATAATATTACATACCTATGAAAAAAAAACAATATTACTAATATAAAACTAACAAGAAGAAATGTAGTTATTTATAAATCGTTTACATAACTATGATATTTTTTATTCATAAACACTGATTCGAATCTGCGAGCTCTCAAAAATCCCATTGCTTTGATACATAAGCTATTGTCTCACTAACCGGTCTTGATGAATCTAGCATTATATAATATTTCATCACTTTTATAGGGACAGAGGTTACATCTATTAGACTTAGCTGAAAATTCTTAAGGCTTATTAAACAGTTTCAAATGTTATTTAAAATTCCTAGTATTTACAAAATCTAGTTCTTCTTGATTTTTTTACTCGTTGAAGTAACAGTAGCGTCATAAAATTATAAGGTATAATCAATATAAGCTCTACATACAAATGAAAATGTAAAAAAACGCATATTCAGGTGTTTGGAATTAGCATTTTATGTGTCATTTGGGAGTCTTGTTACAGGAATAGATAATAAAAACAGTGTAAGATGTACAATTTTATTTTAAAAATGATAAAATTGTGATACATAGTTTGTGTTACATCCTACAACATATATCTGAATGTTTGGAGAGCAAGAAAAAAGTACTATAAAAATATGGTATTCTTGGACAGGTGGATATTATAAAAATTCCGTCAATAACTTTAATACATAAGGAGGCTAAGGTAAAAAAAAAGAAATTAGTTTGAATGAGACAATATTTTATGCTAAAGGGTCTTTGACCCAGATTTTTTTAAAACAATAAATTCAATTCATTATTACTAAAAAAAGTCAGACTCTTGTAACTGGATATTCTTTCACTTTTTTAACCTTAACTACAATATCATTGTTTTCTGAATTGTGAACTTTATCTATATGTTTTTTGAGTTCATGATTTCTCACAAAAGTTGCATGACAGTGAAGACACTGGAGTCGCAAACCCTTGTTATGTCTACGTTTGGCGTGCTCTGATCTTCGGGAGGACGAGATGAATCTTTCACCACAGTCCGGACATTCATAGGGACGTTCTCCTGTATGACGCCGCCTGTGATACACGGCGGCCATTTTAGATACCAATTTTGCGTTACAAATATCGCATTCGAAATTCCTTACGCGTGTATGTACAACTGTGTGTTCTGCCAAACGAGCTGGTGTGTAGAATCGCTTGCCACACCACTGGCACTGATGTGGTCTGACATCCATATGAATCCACATTATGTGGTTTTTTAATTGAGGTCGCGAATGGTAAGTCTTTCCACAATAGTCACACGTGAACGTGGCTGGGTCTCGAACATTAGAACGACGGCTCCGAGGAACTGTTTTTCTGTCTGGCTTAGCGTCTGGTTCACATTTTGACCTGTGTTCTCTGTAACATCCTCGGTTAGTGAACTGAGCGCCACACGCGCGACACGTCCTTACTGCGTGCATTTGGGTGTGAACTTCAAATGACGTATTTCTTTGGAAGGTCCTTCCACAATCAGAACAAGTCAAGTTTCCGGGACCATGATATTTTTTGAGATGTCTTTTGCGATCTTGTTCACATTTGAAGAGATTGGGACAGTCTGGACAAAGGAACATATCTGTTTTATGTACTATTGCCAAGTGTTCTCTCAAATCTCGACCCCTTGCAACCATGGCACCACATAACCAACACGCCTCTTTTTGTCCACTATTTCTTAAATGTAAATTCAGAAAATATGGACTTGAAAATGTTTTCCCACAGTCTTTGCAGCTGCATGCTGGTCCTGTTCTTGGATGTCTCGGTTTCCTTTCAACGATCACCGGCTTTTTCTTCATCAATCTATTAGAAAGGTGTTCAATAAGGTCTGTTCTCTTCCCTTCGAAAGTATTTACCGTTTGCAGCGTCATATTGTCCCTTATTATCGCGTATATAGATTTATGCGTATTCAATTTTGGCAGAGTTTCAACGGTGTTGATGCAATTGATCCACAAATTAGCTGAATTTCTTGTGAACATACGAAATTCGTAAGCTGTTATAGCTGTGCTTGAACAGGAGATGCAAAGCCCTTTCGGTATAAATAGCTCTTCATATAACTAAAACAATAGAACATATTATTAATTGTGATATCTCAAATTTTTATACTTAAAAAGACATATTTAAAAAATATATAATACATATGATTTAAAATTTCAAAGGCTTAAACTAGCTTACTGTACCCCTAGTACAAGTTTTGACATTACGAAACGTTGATAGTTTTCGAGCAGTGTCGAAACTTGGTTGTGATTTGTTTACTACCAATCACAATTAAAAACATAATTTGTAACTTCTCGGAAACTATCAATGTTTCGTAACATCAAAACTAGTACTAGGGGTACTGTTGCCCAAAAGTTAAAACTCGTAAAAGAAAATTATTATTCAGAACTGAATTTCTCCTTAACCCACCTTTGTATAATAATTACGCTACTTTGTTAATTAACAATATTAATCAAATGAACAGAGCGATAATGCTTCTTCAGTTCGAAGGGTCTGACAAATCTCGCGTCACACCTGTCGCAACCATGAGCCAGTTCCTTGCTCCTATGCTTTCTTTTGATGTGATCCAACCTTCTAGAAGCAGAAAGAAATCTATCCCCACAAACTTCGCATACATATGGCTTCTCCCCTGAATGTATTCTTTGGTGCATTTCAAATCCAAGGGCAGATCGCATTTTAGCACCACAATAGCATTCATAAACTTTTCTTTCGGTTTTATGTACCAGCTCGTGTGATGATAAGTGGTTTCTGGTAGAACAACGCTTCCCGCATATCTGACAAACGAACGGTAATACATTCAAATGTTTTTGCACAATATGGATTCTTAGCGACGGTTTCTTAGTGTATTTACTACCGCAGTCGTGACATTCGTATATATTTTCAGTTTTAATTTTCTTTCCCGTACATCGTTCTTTGTGATATATGTAACATTTTCGGTTCTCAAAACCCGTATTGCACGACGAGCAATTGAACAGCGTATGAGAGTACATGTGCGCTGCTAATGATCTCTCGCTCGTAAAACCTTTCCTGCAGACATGACACTCCAAAGATACATTGCAGTGAAAGAAGTCTTTATGTCGACCCAAATTACACTGTTCATCGAACAACTTGTTGCATATATCACAGTGATAAACTATTTTATGATGAATCTTTTCTAAATGTCTAGCCAATTTATCCTTGTGCAGTATCTTGCCACACTCTGTACACGCTCGTTTTAAAGTATTTCTCAAATGTCTATTCAAGTAATATGGAAGGGCGAACTTCTTTCCACAATCGCTACATTTAGATTCCCCTTTGATTTTTGCATGCTTTTTATATTTTGGTCGTATCGCCTTTCTTTGGACGACATAGTTAAATCTCGCAGCGGCTGCTGTTAGGCTTCTGACTTCAGTATTGTCCTTGTAAATAGTTTCTTCTGTGCAGCATATATAAAAAGATTTGTAATCTGTTGAAGTCATTACATCAGGGTGGTTTATTAGATCGATAGTGCGTTTCCACTGGCGGTCGGATTGCTGGCAAAGATACCTGAACTGCCACACAAGGAGAGCGGTGTTCGAGCAATTGCAGCACAGCCCTGGTGGCAGTTCCGATTCCTCCAGCACCTGAAACCACGTGACCAATCAGCCTCCGTCTCTTCTTCATTTCTGATGTTTTTGAACTTGATAGTTGTATTTATATGTTAGCAGACTGAATTTTTTGTTTTACAAGACGTGAATCATATAAATATATATAAAAATACAATATTGCATAAACATTCACACAGCATTTTATGTTATAACGTTAGCAATTGAAATAAACCGCATTATTTTAAAACCTACATTTTTACAACTTAGGGACAGTCCATAAAAAAGTCAAACTATTTTTCTTCTGTTTCAGTTTTATTTGGTTCACTAAAAACTTTGAACATTACGGATTTTTCAGGTTTCTTTGGAGGGAACGAAATATTCTGATGTTTGCGGCTGTGATGCAGCAGACCACGACAGGATCCAAACTTTTCGTTGCATTCCTTACATTCAAAGTCTAGTGTAATTTTTTCGTTCTCATCATTGTGTACAGAAATCAAATGTTTCTTTAAACGATACGGAAGACGAAATCTGGCAGGACAAAATCTACAAGCATGTTTTAATACAACCTCGATATTTTTGTGGGCTTTGCGTATGTGTTCCGAGCGTCTAGAAGATGCCGAAAATGTCTGGCCGCAAATTTTACACGCGTACGGTCTCTCACCAGTATGGAGTCGTAAATGTTGGGTGTAACCTAATCGTGTTTTGAGAACGACGCCGCAGTGTTCGCAACTGTATGAGCGGTCAATCTCATGCTTTTTTACATGTTCAGACATGTGAGCCGCAGCCAAAAACTTTCCGCAATACACACAAGGGCGGTGAGTGTTTTTCATGTGGACAATCTGGATATGAGCTGCAACGAACTTCTTCCCCGCAAACTTTTTACCACAATAATCGCAAATACATTCCTTATTGGCGCTCCCTCGCAGTCCAACTTTAATTTTGCGATTGCTTATTTCATTTTTAACTTCCACTGTCACTTTTGTTTTCGTACGGAACGTATCCTCTCTGTTTTTGTCTAAATTGCAGCAACTCTTCACGTGGTGAATGTAACAAGTTTGGTTACGAAACAATTGATCACAACTAGGACAATTTTGAGATTTGTGAACGGATACATGAGCATAAAACGCGTTCGGAGTTTGAAAACTGCGTCCGCATTCCACACATGTACAAGCTGCATGCGCATGCGACTTCGACAAATGCATCTTATACTGGTTATAGGAACACAATATCGCTGGACACTTTTTACAATCATATGACTCTTTGTTGTGCACTTCAGACATGTGTCTAATTAAATCATTACGAGGCATAATAATAGCACAAATATAACATGCCCTTTGTAAGTCTGTGGACTCTTTTAGATGGTGGCTTAATTGATGAGCAAATTGAAATTCTTTCCCACAATTTGGACATACACAAAATATTGGATATTCTTTCATCTCTTTTGGTTTGGACAAGTGATCATTTAATATATGTGCTGCATTTTCCAGATTAAAAGAACTTTCATCTTTAATAATAGTCATTTGACTTTTTTCCAATAGAGCAAATATTGTTTTTTCTGTACTACTATATTGTGATGATAAGCCATTTAAAAGTTCAATAGTCAAATCCCATTGGCTAGCAGCTTGTTGACACTGCAAGCGGAATTCTGCAGCATTTAGAGCACACATAAGACAAGCTGGGCAGACTCCGGTAGGCAGATCCTTTTCTAACAGCACCTGCAACCACCATGCTAGTCAAATGGCCACTATTTCTTTTTTCCATTGGTATACTATGGTAATTTTTCAACTTGTATATTATTATTTAAGCATTTGGTGGCAAACTACTAGATGGTTTAACTGATTGTAAGTAGTGCCAGCACCTAAGGCCATGTGCATATATTGTAAGTAAATGCTTAACCACCTTTGAGGAATAGGGAGAGGTGCAGGTGGTTAGAACTAGGGTTTAGGAATTATTCATATATCATATAGAAATTTATAAATTTCACCTCAGTTATAAATTATTTAGAGTATTCAAATATTTAATTGATAGCGTATATAAAATTTTATCAACTTATTTAAAAATTATAACTATATGCCTATTATTGTAATTAGAAGCGACAGATGTCGCCATACCGAAATATGCTTACACATAATAAATATATAAATATTTTTTAATTGACGTAAACAGTATTGATTCAAGGAGATTTATATATAATTTATATAAAATATAATCGTTCATAATTAGATCTATATTTTATTGCTAAATTATAATCATTTTGTTAGATTACAGCCGCCATTTTGGCCTGAAACGAAACGGCACACCGTTCCGTTATCTGCAGAAACCTTAGCAGTAAACAAAAACACATATAACAAACCTGGACTCCAGTGACTGTTTCAAGCAGTTCAGAAAGCGTTACAGGTTTATCACCGTCCATCATCACAGTATCACCTAAATGGACTTGTCCTTCAGAAGTGTCTCCCATACAGATTCGGCATTTTTGAACACCGTCCCCGCGAACTACATGAGATACTAACGCTTTAACGTCCACTTGCTTGCTCATTTTAGTAGCGTTATTCGGCTGTTTTTGTGCAGCAATACGCGTAGCCCTGTTGATTTTACATGTAGTTTAACCGTAAATTAATGTTCTAACATCAAAAACAGAGTTATGTCAAACGTCAATGTCCAATTTTGAAGAGTGAAATTCCAAAGATAATACTTTTTTTTTTGTTCGACAGATGTAAGGTTATTAGCAATATAATTTTATGATATATAGTTTTATCAAATGTTTTATTTAAAAATGTTGGTTAATCAACCTAAATAGCATACCTAAGTAAAAAGTCAACTTAAGAATACATTCTATATTTTTCGTTTGGTTCTCGTTTCAGTTTAGTTAAGCTCCTAGATCAGAAGAATTAAGGACTTTCAATGGTTTCGCTACAAGTTGGAATCATATAAATAAATATAATATTAAAATCTTGTATTATGCAAGTTACTGTCTAGTCATAGAGTATAGGCTCAAAAAAATGACAAAAGTCATTTGATATTTCACTTGCTTTTTAGTCTGTTGTGTTGTTTTGGTTTGTAAAATAGAAGATATTCAAAATGGTAAATAAATTCAATTTTTCTAAAGTAATCTTAGATTATTTAACTAATAATGTGTTAAAAAATTATATATAAGTGTATAAATTGTGTGAATTTGTTAATATTTTAGTAGATACAAGTGCACTTTCCGAAATAAATATTAGAAACTATAGGTTACATTCCGGATATATATATTTAAATAATTAAAATTAACTATGGGAAGTTTACGAACGTTAGGAGATATTAATCTCCAAAGAAATTTTTGGTGATATTTACAATTTTGGTTAGGATCGAGTACATAAAGTGTATGTATGATGACTAACTCCTTACGAAGAGGGTTGATTTATGATAATAATATATATTTTTTAATTTTATATCTTTAACATATCTTTTCTTTCTAATATAATTATTAAAAACACCAATCCGTCAGTTTTTGTTGAGTAGTTATTTAGATATCTCACTTTTCATAAACAGGTGACAGGGCTGTGAAGTTCAGATTTTGTTTATTTATTACTCATACATTCAAATTCCTCTTAGTGTTCCCGGTTTTGCAAGTGAAGTATTCCTGGTTTTGCATATTATCATCCTATATATTATGTTAAAACCTTGAATAAACTATAATAATATTCATAGTAAATGGTTTATTCTAATTATGTTGAAAATCAGAAGACCATCCCTTAGTCATATCCTTCCTTTTACCACAAGTCATAGTTCCAATTTACATAGTCACTTCATCAGTAAGAAAACTCTGTTAAATTGCTTTGAAGAAAGGTGTACTTAATATTTTTCCATGTTTTCAGCAACCGCAGATCCTAGTGCTGAAAGAAGGGACTGACCAGTCCCAAGGCAAGCCACAGCTTGTATCTAACATAAATGCCTGCCAGTTAGTTGTGGATGCTGTAAGAATGCATACTTACAATATTTTAATTTATCTATAAGAGAGCCATGCCAAACACTCAAAACCACTTAACCCTTCATTGCATAATTTAATATTTCTTTGTAAAAAAAACCACACACATGTTATTAGACCTCTAGGTAATGGGAAAAATAATTAAAAAAATCTTTGATTTATAGAAATTCCGTTTCATTCTTAAATGTTTTTAAAAGTTGCCAGAGGCAAAAAACCATGACCAGAGGCCTGTTTTGGGTGCATTTTTTCCTTTCGAATGGTTTGATAGAAATATCCATCACGATGCAACGAAGGGTTAATCTATTATTGCTTAAGATCAGTCTCTGTGGCTCCATTAATTGACAATATGATATCTTAGTATCAACTATAGTTTGATGAAAAATAATTTAAATAAACAAATACAGAGTTGTTTTTTTGTAGATCAGAATAAAAAAATATACTTTTCAAGAAGTTTTGTGTTTTTAATATAAAGTAAGCTAATATATAAAAGCAATAGCATCTTTTATATATTAGCTTACTTCAACATTTTGTGTGAGTGTGGTGAAGTTTATGTATTCTCATTACAAAAATGAGAATACATAAACTTTGTTGTTAATGTATGTCTGTATCCTGTGCTAGGTGCGTACAACCCTGGGTCCAAGGGGCATGGACAAGTTGATTGTGGATCACAATGGAAAAGCCGTCATATCTAATGATGGGGCTACTATTATGAAGGTGAGTTATGCTATATGTATCAGTTTCTTTTTACATATATAAATATTTACTCATCTTAAATATTGAAATATTACAAACAGATAATTAAATAAAATTATTATTTCAGTTATTAGATATTGTTCATCCAGCTGCCAAAACACTTGTGGATATTGCCAAGTCCCAAGATGCAGAGGTAAGAGGCGACCCTGTTTTTTTTATTAAGTTTACATTATATTGTTGAAAAATCATTTTAGGACCTTCATATAATAAAGTTGATGTATAACTAAATGATTATAATCACGGATCCAATTTCCTAATTTATTTGAGGACATGCAATTTTATGATATACTTAAAAATAATTTAAATTTTAAAAGTAATATCATATATTAAAGACCAGTTTCTTTTAGGTTGGTGATGGTACCACCTCTGTTGTGATACTTGCTGGGGAACTCTTGAAGAGGTTGAAGCCATTTGTTGAAGAAGGCCAGTAATGTATAATAACTATATTTTACGAGTTGATTTTGATCTCAGTGTTAAATCACAATAGTTTAACCATATTTGTCAGTACATATGTTACAGGTGATTTGAAATAGTCTTTTAATTGCTTATCTAGTTTTGTAGTTGATTAATTATTTTAAATCATATTGTTTTATAAGTAAGAGAAATCTTCGGATTATGAAATTCATGATCAAGGCCTTTTTATTATATTTTTCATGAAATTTGTAAATTTTTGAGTCTTTTGAATTACATTGGTAATTTTTTTGTTGTACATATTATTAATTATTATTTCATCAAATTGGTCCTAATCTCGATTCAAGAACTAACATTCACAAGCAATAGAAAAATTTATAAATTACTTAGGTACTTACTGCATGTCTTCTAGCTGTTCTGAGCCTTTAGACAAATAGCAAGCATTCATTATGGATTATATTTCAATGAATGGTCATAGCGATAATATACCATTATCTTTAGTCAAATACATATCATTCTATTTGACTAGCATCAATGCCGCTTGTCTAGGCTCTGTTGAACTATGGAAAATTTCTTCTGAATGAAAGAGCTACTATGCAATTAGATGAATATTCCAACAAATTGACTGTAACATACACAAAAGTAAATATCAAGCCGAGTAACGGCATAATAGCTCAGTTAGCAGAGCGACGGGAACGGTTCAAATCTTGCTTGTGGTTGGAGATTTCTTTTAATAGATGCCAAAATAATAATAAAAAATTTTAAATGATTATAAAACACGGATCCAATTTCTGAACAGATAATGTGGATTGATAGTAGATATGATATAAACTATTGTACATTTATAATAAATAATAATAAATAAATACTAGTTTTAACTGGATTTGTTGTTACAGGAGTCCACCCACGTATTATAGTACGCGCTGTTAGAAGTGCTGCGAAGCTCGCTGTAGACAAAGTTAAGGAAATGTCTGTCAAGATTGAGAATAGGTCTTTGGAGGAACAGAGGTATGGTTATTATGGTGGTATGTAGTTTGTTATCTGATTGAAAGCATATTTGATAATATTTAGTTTTAGTGGTTAAATAAAGGAATTAAATTTCAATGATTATAACAACGGATCCAATTACCGAATTATATGTAGACAAACAATTATGAGACAAACACACACATATTACAATGGCAGAAATTGTTATACTTAATTAATATAGTGAGCTATATCCAGGGAACTTCTTCGTAAGTGTGCGGTGACAGCTATGTCCTCCAAGCTGATTCATCAGCAGAAGGGTCACTTCTCCAAAATGGTGGTGGATGCTGTTCTGTCTCTCGACGCGCCTCTGTTGCCGTTGGATATGATCGGTTAGTGTAGCAGTTATTACTGCTGGAAATTTTGGTTTAGCTGATGATTAAAACACACGGATCCAATTTCTGAATCACTATGAGGATTTTACTAGTAAACATGAGGCACCAAAAACATTTCAAATTATGTGAGTAGCTTGTGCATATAATTATTAAGATATATAATTTATCAGGCATCAAGAAAGTATCTGGAGGTGCATTAGAGGATTCTTTCCTGGTGGCCGGAGTGGCGTTCAAGAAGACGTTCTCCTATGCCGGCTTCGAGATGCAGCCTAAGAATTATGAGAACTGCAAAATTGCTCTCCTTAACATCGAATTGGAACTGAAGGCCGAGAGAGACAACGCGGAAGTGCGCGTCGACAACGTTAAGGAGTACCAGCGCGTAGTTGATGCAGAGTGGCAGATCCTGTACGACAAGCTGGCGGCGTTACACGCCAGCGGAGCACAGGTGGTGCTCAGCAAACTGCCCATCGGGGATGTAGCTACTCAGTACTTTGCAGATCGGTAGGTTTAGACGTGGACATGCATGGTTGTGTGTGATATTAAAACACTAGGTGTATGGCAGTAATGAGTGTTTGTCTGCAGTGACATGTTCTGTGCCGGTCGCGTGACGGAGGAGGACTTGCGTCGTACGCAACGCGCGTGCGGTGGAGCTGTGCTGAGCTCCGTGCGGGAGCTTCGTCCCGAGTCGCTGGGCTCTTGCGCCGCCTTCGTGGAGCGCCAGGTGGGCGGTGAGCGGTACAACATCTTCACGGGTGAGTAACTAGACTATTAACCAATAATGACGTTTCTATGACCTTGTCCCAAAACCTGATTGTCCGTCCTCTATCCTATTACTTTTTCAGGTTATGATAAAGAAAATGCTCCATGTGGTGAGAGTTCATCAAAGAATAATGTTTTTGGCATTTGATTATTAGTTTTAGTAAAATCTTGTAAATGTATTTAATGTTGTTAGTAGGTAATGTTTTGTATAATATTTGTTATTCTATATTTATTTAATATATAAGTTTATTCTGTGTTCCACTGTATTATTGTTGTATTTATATATATATATCGATGTTTTTAGTTAATCAGCTTGTTATTCACGCCTAGGCTGTCCGGCCGCGAAGACATGCACTCTGATCCTCCGCGGAGGAGCGGAGCAGTTCCTGGAAGAAACTGAGCGCTCGCTGCACGACGCCATTATGATCGTGCGACGCACCATCAAGAACGATGCCGTGGTGGCAGGTAAGCGGCCGCGAAATAGGAAGGGCAATGTGACAAAGAGAGAGAGCGAGGGAAGGCGTGTGTGGAGTGATAGAGATTCGATAGACAGAGAGAGAGGAAGATTGATATAGAAAATGTGGGTGAGTGTGGCAGGAGATACAGTCAAGGTGTGACAGAGACTAAGGGGGGGTGGGGGCAAGACTCGCTTACCAGCGCCTGTCTTGTAACTGTATCCATCTGTCCGTAGGAGGAGGTGCCATAGACATGGAACTTTCCAAGCACTTACGTGACCACTCTAAGAGCATCGCGGGTAAGGAACAGTTGCTGCTGGCGGCCGTCGCGCGTGCCTTTGAGGCTATTCCGCGGCAGCTGTGTGACAACGCGGGCTTCGACGCCACTAACCTACTTAACAAGCTCAGGCAGAAGCACCACCAGGGTGAGTAACAGTGATAGTGCTAGTACGGTGGTTAAGTAGTAGCACTCCCTCTAACTTGTCCGTGTGCTCAGGGGATGTGTGGTATGGCGTGGACATCCAGAAGGAGGACATCGCTGATAACTTTGAGGCGTGCGTGTGGGAGCCCGCTGTAGTCAAGATCAACGCTATCACTGCGGCCTGCGAGGCGGCGGCTCAGGTCTGTATATAAATATTATACATTTTAATGAAAACTATACAGAGAATATTAGAATTACAAACACATAGGATGTATGTAATTATGATACCTACAAATAATCTAGCTAGGATATATATATTACAGCAGAAAAACTGCAACTACATATAAATGAAGTACTTTATGACTTGGTCTATAATCATAAATACACGCTCCGTTTAACGAAATGCTGACGAAATTCATCATCAATTTATATTAAGTTGCATTATTATAATCACCTCGTACGCAGATCCTGTCCATCGACGAGACCATCAAAAACGCGAAGAGTGGTGACGGCGGTCCCCCCGGCCGGGGGATGGGACGCCCCATGATGGGATAGAAACCTGATACCCTGAAAACTGCTAATAAGAATTGCATTTTATCTGTCTAATATAACTTATCGCTAACTTCAGATGCATTCACATGTATGTTGGGTTTACTCAATTCCAGTCCCATTCTGTAACGTAATTCGCTAGTTTTTATTTAATATCACGCTTTCACAAATGTTAGCTTGTAAGTTAGTTATGAATAAATTAAAAGTATTAACTAATTTTGTTTTATTAATTCATTGATTATTTTTTATTTTTCTATAAATAGAAAACCTATTTGGTTATGTAAAAAAAAATAGTCAAACCCAGCGTTCTATTATGATTCTCGAAAATTGTTATTTCTAACTACGTTTATATATTTACTTAATTGTGAATTATTTATTTATTATATGACAGTCACCATTATCTGTTTGTTCTATACTATCCTAATAGATGGCGATGTAAGCGTTTTCGTTGACTGCATTGAGTAAGTCTCCAATAGATGGCGCTTTAAATAAGTATAAATGTTAATAGGATAACCGACCACGTGCTGGTGGGGCTTAAGTATAAATTAAATTTATATTATAGTAAACACCATACTGTGAAATTCAATATATGCCATATTTCATGTTCTAATACGCCAGGTTACAATATACGAGTATTTAGCGAGTATTATATATCAGACTAATATAAACTTAGCATTGATAAATATGAAAGTAAACAACTTATTCATTACGAATACATTATACATATTCAGCTTTCAGCACTCCTTTTCAAAATAAACTTAAGAATAATCTCATATTTTGATTAATCTATTCTAATAATATAAAGAGGAAAGTTTGTATGTTTGTGGGTTTAGAATTTATAAGTTTATTTCTTAGAGGTTATCTTCAAAGTAAGTTATACAAATCTAAAAAAATCTTTAAGAATATTTATATATAATTTTCATATTGGGTTAGTTGGATTTGACTTACACGCTAGATATTATAGTATCCCCTTGAAATAATAATAGGGCTTTTCGTGGAGAACAATTTTAAAATAATGTTCACCAAAAAAGCTCGAGCGAAGGACTTTCTTACGAGCCCTGTGGTCTGAAGTCCTCGCAGACGGAATCGCGGGCAACAGCTGGCATAGAATAGTTTAGACTTAAAAATTTACTTTTTCTTACTAACTATAAATTTGATTACAATGTTATCTATACAAATAAATAAAATTGGACTGTCAGTTTGTAATATTAAAGTAACCGCTTTTTACTACATGCATATCTATCCTAATATATATAGCAGAAGAATTTGTTTGTTTGTTTGAACGCGATAATCTCAGGAATAGACCGATAGACTCTAGACCGATTGGAAAAATTCTTTCAGTATAAGATAGTCCATTTATCGACGAATGCTATAGTCTATATAAAATAACCCTAACATAAATAGGGCAGCAATAAAAAATGTTGCGAAAACGACAATAATTAGAGTTTTCCTAGTGTGCGCTGAGTAAATGGTGAAAGTTCCGCAAAAATCAACTACTCCTAAATTGTTTCCCTCTAAAAGTTCTAAAAGAAAGTCCGCGATAGTATATATCTAGCTTTTAAGATTAACCCACTATAACTTTTCTTATGGTTACTAATCTTATATACTTTAGCACGTTTGTACGCATCTTATTTACTAAGCTTATGTACTACGCTTATGTACTACGCTTATGTACGCATTTTATATACTAAGCTTTTATACTTAGCTTATGTACTAAACTTATATACATAGCTTATGTACTACGCTTATGTACTTAGCTTATGAAATATCAGGTGGAAATTTTTGTCTATATGTATTTGGTCCGGCTTGGAAAATAATACTGGACAACCGCAGGCGTTGTGTTTATCAATGTCTCCTTGCCATAAAGTAACTAATATATCGGGTATAGAGTTTAAAGCCAGCACGATATTATTTTAGTCATGAGATTTGTGGGAGCTGACGAAGTCGCTGGCATCAGCTAGTGAATGTATACACGGTACATATATAAAATAAACTTTATAAAACAATCTCTGAAACGGCTGTACCGATTTTGACGGGACTTTCACTGGCTGGTAGTTGATGTAATGAGGATTACTTTTATTTCTGAAAAAAAATATATATCTATACATCGATGCAAATAATATAAACAAATAAAATAGGGAGTGTCAGTTTGTACTCTTAAAATGACCTATTATTACTACATTCATAGGAATGTGTATACAGCTTTGGTTAGTTAAATAACCAAAATAACCAAACCGACGACAACGAATAAATAATTACCAAATAAGAAAAACTAATAGACGTAATAAAATAGAGAAAAAAATGACGGTGGGTTCAATTATTATGTACAAGTATATTATTCTGCTGCGTCCGAGATAGGCCATGTTGCAACTATAATAAAGTTTTACGGTGGAAAGATGAGTCAAAAGGAAGAGGAAAGCCACTAGTGTTGTTTTTGCCCAAAAAAATCGTACGTAATCTTTTTATTAAAACTAGAACAAAAAACTGAAAATAATAAATAATGAAAATTAAAAAAAAAAAAAAACATCCACGTGGATGAAATCGCGAGCACAGCTAATTACTATTAATATACATAGATCTGTGGAAAGCATTATTCAAATGAAGACTTTAATTACTTTGCATTTGTTTAAAATGCTCGTTAAGAGCTTGTTTCGTGCTTGGTGCGCCTGAATTTTACGTATTTCGGCACAAAATTCACTCGCAATAGAACTGCGTAATTTTGAAAGAAGTTATGAAACAATACCATTTAATCTATTTAATTAATAAACATATAATTTTATTTAATTTAAAATGGTTATTGTTTTCGATTTTTTAAATATTATTTATCATGAAATATATTAGTAAAGTTATTGAAAGTGTCAAGTCACTGACTGGCTGGTGAAAATATTTATTATCAAATTTTATATTTCTATTTTCAAAGTATGTATCAACATACTTCGGTTCGACAATACACATTACGCAGTCACTTCTATACACACGACGAAAGTCACGTCGGAGCGCAAGTGTACGTGTAGGCCCTCGCGGCGGTCTGATTTATAGGAGTTGCTCACAGACGTTTAAAACAATTATTTAAGTAGTTTTAAAATAAAAACTTACCTCTTTTATTCTTTTTTTTTTTTTCATAAACTTAACTGCATAAAAGATTTTCTTTTGAAAACAAACTTCATAATTACCTAAGATTTATCATAGAAAAAAGCCAACTAAAACACATAAATTTTATAAACGTCCCTTGTGTTTTAGATTTTCAAAGCTTTAAAGAAAACCCAAATTAAAAAAATCTTTAGGGAAATATTTTTAGGACATTGACATTCTTTTTGTATAGTATGTGGGTCATTGGTAGAGAGAGGTTTTAGACTTTCATTTTGACGCTAAAAGTAAAATCAGCTATACCTGTTTACTTTTCTGGTCATAATTCAGAAACTATCTGTATATCTACTATATATATTTTTGGTACTAAGTGATGGTAAGATGCCTGAAGAACCACGTACCTTACTCGTAAAAGCACAGTTTTTTTCCTAATAACGATCTAATATTTTAAAATGGACACACTAAATAGTCCTTAATAATATACATAAAATAATTAATATAAGGTCTTAAACTTCAACTTTCATTACATGATAATGTACAATATTCAACATTGGCCTCGTTAAGCATTAGGTAAGGCATCCGTGAACAATGCGCGGGAAACTTATAATTGTACAAAAACCGTCCGCTTCTTTTCTAATACAATTAGTTAATTCCTTCGTCAGTCTTTTAAAAGTTTTGTGTGTGGTGTGTTGATGATAAAAAATATAATTCACTTTTATATTCAAATAGATTTTACAGTACTTGAAATAATTTAACAATTCATAACTCTGTGATAAACCTGGATTTATAAATATGGAATTGAATCTTTTATTTTTTTTTGGTCTAGCTCTGTCGTTTTTGTCAAATGTAGCATCATGGACAATAAATTTAGCGGATATGAATATACCTGTGCCAGACGAAGACTTACTTGAACAAAACAATAAAAAAGAATTTCAACACGATGATAATGATACAAGATCTGAATATTTAATTGACAAATCAAAATATGCAAAGGAATTTGAATATCAAGGTTATAAGAAGAAGAAGGTAAGGGGAACATTTTATTTACATACGTTTATAAGTACATCTCTGTATGGAATTTAGTTTTTGATTAAATTATTTAGAAAATATTAAAACTGCTATATTTACTCGTTATAAACCATAATTCATCTCTAGATGTAATAGTCGATAGCTTTTTAAATGATCTTATAGTTTTATTAAAATTCTATCTAAATGCATTCCAAATGACTCTCCCAGATCAAAGTAATTTAGTAAGATGGGGTAAAGCTACCGAAAAGTCTTGCAATATCTGTGGGGAGGCAGTAGGAACGGCTAAACACTTGTTGGTAGGGTGTAGGGTGCTATTGGAAAAAGGTCAATACTCGCGTCGCCACCATAAAGTGTTAGAAATCACACGTGAAGCGGTTAGTCTTTCAGAAGCTAGGGCGCAAAAGGGTGTAACAACCACCAAAAACGTTAACGAAGGCTCGTCTAAAAAAACAAAACAAAAGCCTCACTCTATCTTAGAGGCGGCTCGCGATTGGACTATAATGATGGATACGTATGAGAAACAGTATAGAATTCCTGAGGATATTGTTGTCTCGTCATCCAGACCGGACATATTCCTCTATGTACTCTAGACAGTTAAAGCGCGTGATACTTGTAGAGCTTACTGTTCCATGGGAAACTAACATCCCCAAAGATCACAATTAGAGTAAACAAGTATTACGAACTGACTAACGAACTGACCAGGAATAGGTATATAGTTATATCGTACGCGGTAGAAATTGGGAGTAAGAGGTATAACAGCGAAATATCTATATAACCTGCTTAAAGATCTTGGCCTCTCTAGAACTATCATCAGTACATTTCTAGAACGTACTTCAAAGGCGGCATTGGTACGTTCATTCCAAATGTGGTTAAGTAGGGAGAGGAGCGCAACCAGTTGATGGTGAGCGTGAATGCGCATTTTAAAGGGGCTCCTTAAACCTACACCTCGGTAGCAAGTCCCAGGAGCTGTTGCACTCCTCTCCCTGCACCCGCACGGTAAATCCATCGAATGGTAAGAAGCTTCGTCTCATATACTTCATAATTTGTGAGTAAACGTATATAATTAAAAACACACAAGTATTGTAAGTTCGTAGTAGTAATAAATTTCATCTAAGTCACATTAAAAATATATATATATATATATATATATATATATATATATATATATATATATATATGTATATTAAATTAAAATAATTATCAGCGTCATAGTTTCTATTATAAGCTGCTTTTATATATATTTGTGAATTACCTAGACGTCATTTATATACTTAACGGTAACTTTTAGGTAACGAATGCTATCCACAGCGGAAGTCGATACCTCGAGGGCTTGAGCCGAGCGCTGATGGAGTACCGACAGATGTTGGAAAGCTGCGGCGACACCAACTTAACTGTTGTAAGAACTGTCATTTTGTTTAATTTCTTTACTAATTAAAAGACGAATATTGCGCAATTTTAGGCATAAATAACATTTTCTAAAACTGTCAAACTTTTGCAAAACATAAATCACGGTTAAAACATTAATATAAAATACGCATTGTAATTATTCATTAGGTAATAATACCCGTCACGCTGTGTCGGTCACAGACGGTCGGTACAATGTAAAAACATAATTGTTAGAAATGTTAAATCATTGCAGGTTTCGCAATGCTAACGTATTTTATTATTAATATAAATATAGTATATAAACCCAATGTTAAAATAAATAACGAACGAAATATTACAGTCCGTTAACGAAACCGAACAAACCCGGATATCAGAAGCAAAGACAACTTGTAGCACAGTGACAAAAAACAGCAAAATCGTGCAGAGGCTGTCCGAGCTCGCGCTGCAGACTGCCAAGAAACTTAAAGACAGGACTTATAATATGGACAAAGTGAGTTATAAGTGGTTTTTGGTTGGCCGTTAGATAGACATTACCGTCTTCTCTTTCACAAAATTTGCTTCAAAATAGTCAGAAAAATGAAACAAAAACAACAACAAAACAGTTTAATATTTTCTCTGGAAACTAGAACTAAGTAGTACTTGTGTTAAAAAACTCGTTATCAAATATAATAATTTTTCTTTCCAATATATTTTTGTTTAGTGTAAAGTTAATTTTAAATACATATATAAATAATAGTTTGCGATTTCGGTTACTTTTTATCCTTGTTATGTTGACTATGACAATCTATCTAAATGTAGATGCATATATCTAAGTTAATAATTATTGTGATAGGACGGGGAAAGTGAAGAAAACGAGCTTCTATTGCAACTAGCTTGGTTTCTGGATCACCTGGCGCGTTTGACGGGATATGCACCTAACATCAATGACTTCAGTAGTTCAGGTAGGAATAAGTAGAACCTGAATAATAATAAATGTGTGATATACTTAGCTTATAGCTGACACGCCCCGACTTCGTTTTGGTGGATCTCTCAAAACAATTGTAAACATTCTGAAATATGTTTACAGTTTTTTTAAATGGAAGGCGCAAATATTATTTTTCTTTTATTTTATATTATATTCCCGTTTTAAAGTATGCTTACGTTATAAATTTAACTTTTGCAAACTTCAGCTTTCTACACTTAGCCGTTTTGGCTGTGCTTCGAAATTCAGTCATAATAAAATATCTTTTAAGTACATTTAAGTATAATAACTGAATTTTCCAGATACATCACAAGCCACAGACGTTACAACTACAGTTACTCCGAGTAGAAGAGATTCTTCGTTAGAACTTCTCGAGACGGTAGAAAATGGTCGGCCTATGTCAAAAACCGCGCCAACAGTGACAGCCAACAAAACAGTTGTCAAACGCTCCATAGAGCCACTGACGGATGTAGTCAAATATTACACTAAATATCATTTATGGAACGGAAGTAACTTAAATATATCCGATTCAAACTTTGATCCCGATAATGAGATAAAATCGATTAAAAAACGAGCGATTCCAAGGAAGAAATATGGATACTTGCGTTATAAAAACGTAACAAAAATGACAAATAAAATACGGCGTATTGGTAAATTAAAAAAACGTGTCTTCAAGGTGATTATTGTTAAGAAATTAGAGAATTAAATTAGGATAGCAATAATAATAACAACAAGTAAATTATTATTCAAAATATATATTTCATAAGTAATGTTGATACAAGCATGCAAATTACGTAACTACAAGAAAAACAAACATGGCGACCATGATTTGTAAACTCCCGCCTATTCATCCGGCGGCGCTGAATTGCGCTAAAAATAACGTGAATAAACTCGGAAAATTCAACATTTGTATATTTATATCCTGGTGGTTGCTATTGTACTTGAGGTTGCGCAACCAGCGACCAATCGGAACTATCTCAATGATAATGAACTAACAATTAAAAAGATTAAATACTCTTAAAATTACGTACATTAACAATTATTGTCAATTTGCATTTAAACAGTGTGAGATAATTTTGGAATGACTCAGGAATGTTATAATATAACAGTTAAAAAAACATTGTAAATTGTTCCCAAGTATTGACGGAATGATACAAGACAAGTTTATAAATTAAAAAAAAAACATAATTCAAGGCACTTCTCTTACATACTAAAAACTCAAGGTCAAATATCTACATATAAAGGGCACGAAAAGAATTCCTATATTTTCAAGAACAACACTAGTTGCTTTATTATTAGGCCGTACACTATATTAACGCTACATGTGACTCTGAGGTCTCTTCTTTCTGCTGAACAGTCCTCCGAAGACGCCCTTCTTGTCCTTCTTCTCCTTGCCTCCCACCGACAGCTCTGACTCTCCAGATGACCTAACATTTAAATGATATAAATGCTTTATATGTATGATAAAAAAAACTTAACAAGTAAATTGCACTAAATAGTAATACAGCAAAAAAAAAACATAGACTAATTTTAAGTAGTGTAGTGTATCGTACCTAGACGCCGGTCTAGGATCTAGCGCCGGAGAGCCTCCGGACACGGACGCAGGCCGGCTGCTGGAGCCGTAGGCTGAGGACATACAGACTATTATACTCTGGCAAAATACATCTACACCACAGCCCATACAAACTACACACACATACTTATATAAGTATATACAAACTACACGAAACATACTTATATATTTATTAACTACACACACATACTTATATATAAATATATATACAAGCTAAGCATATACCACCACACACATCTAATATAATCTGTCCACATAAAAAAGTCTTGATATTATAAAAAAAAAAACATAAATAGCTTCAATTAATGTTTCTAATACTATTTCATTTAATAATTTAAATAAGTGTCTGCTAGTCTGTCAGAATTAACAAATAGTAAATACAAAAGAATATAATTTATGTGGACATGGTGAAGTAAAAGAAGAACAATATTTAATTAAAATGTTTTAAATTCTACAAATAACACAATAAAGCGACCTACAAGAAGCTACATACACACAGCACATAGATTAATAATAAAATTAAAATATTTATAACAACTTAATACTAAAATAAATTTAAATATAAATCTGTAATAGCTTTCAATGTACAATTTACTGATTTAAATCAATATATACCTATGTGCGTTTATAAAAAGGATTTAAATCAATAAGTTAATAAATATAATACTTTTACAGTAAATACACGATAGCAGTTAATATGAAGTTGACATACATTGTACTTTGTGAAGGACGTATAGTAAGTGGCTCGTCCCTAAACAGACAGACACGTCAAATCCAGCGCTCCTCAAACTTGTTTTATAGTCAACATAATATTAAATCACTTTGGGAGGCTATGCTCCGCTAGATGGTGCATTTTATAAAGTAATAAATGAAAATATTTATAGTATATATAGTGATATAACTGGTCGACCGCCACTCCGCAAGACGGCGTGGTGGGTAAATATATCACGTATATAGTTGTATATATATAGTTATTAAGGTCCTGACACCAACTAACTACAAGCACAGAGCTACTGATCTCCTACAACTGACCGAGTTCGCTCGCCGAATAGAAGTGAGAACTGTCCTGTTGCCAATTATTATTCTGCTTCTCGAACTGCCACTGGTTCCTGTTCAGATCCCTCTCTCTCTCCCTTTCCCTCTCCCTCTCCTGGTAGCTCTTTGTCATTCTCTGGTAGTTGTTAACTAGAGTAGTCACTTTGTCGCCTCTGTCATTCCTGTCTCTCTCCAGGGTGTTTCTCTCTCGATCACCGGTCTCTTGTCTCTCTCTGTCCCTCCCCATCAGTGCAGGACGTTCCGGGAGGCCTCCAGGGGGGCCCGAGGGGGGCAACGGAGGTGCTCCCTCCACTGCTTTATTAGTTCATTGAGTACAAATTTATGTTATTATATCTACTTAAAATAAAATACTGTAAACAATAACACAGCATAGACGCTTCAGGCAGACGTCACAAATATACAGAACATTTATATATATATATATATATATATATATATATATATATTATATGTAATATGTATATATTTATATATACTGACCTTCTCTCTGTGACTTGATGAACTCAGCGGTGATGTCACGACCGTTGCTGAATCTGGACCGGCCCCAGGAATGGGACTCGCCTCGCTCAGAGTTCCTGGGATAAGGAATCAGGTTGAAATACGTTATTGTATCTATTATCTGATCTAGATGTATTTAAAAGAATCTTTCAACAGAATCTCAGCTGTTGCCTTCATAAAAAAAATCTTAAATTTCAGCTTCCTATATGCTTCAGCCAGTCAAGTACAGACGCGCTCATGACGTTCTCAACGTTGCAATGTATTTTTATTATTTGTTTACATTTTTGAATTGCTTAAATTATTTTTAATTATAGGTTTAAATTATTGTGAAATTATTAAAAAAAAGGAAAATATGTATGTATTAAAAATAACATTATTTTAAATATAACATATATATTGTACCTGAGCGTCACGTCTGCATGTTCTTCGACGGCGGGCGGCTGTCGTGGAGGAAGAGATGGTAGCACCGACGACTCTACACAGGAGAGGAAACGTTTATATATTTATACAGAGAATTATGGGTATAGAGAATATAGAGAATACTGGGGAATAAATGGATCTCTAAGGATGCTCTTTAATCTATAGGTAGTAAGTTCAAGAGAGGTGAATGACCCTTTTAGATCTAGTTAGCCTAGTTCACACTAACGGATTTGTCTCTCCGGCGTGGAGGTTCTCTCCGTGGTGTGTGCCTCTCTCTGGCTGATGCGGTGTTCCTGAAGTATCTCAGCCTGAGTGCGGGGACGGGGCCGAGGAGGAGGAGACGAGGCCTCCGATGAAGAGGAGGAGGCGTTCCTGGAGATAGAGGTCTGTTGTTATCATGTGTGTAGAATATTTTTCATTAGTATAAGGCTGAATTTTGTCTGAATAAGTTAGGGTAGAAGATAATAAGGATTTTTTTTCAAATTATGGTCATATGTATCATTGAAGTGTAAGATACTTGAACATTTAAAAAGTGATAGGACTCAGATGTAGTAGCAGCTCGACCGGGTTGGTAACACTGTAAATGTTAGTACTGACCGCAAGCGGCGCCGCACGTCGGCCGTGGGGGACTCCGCCCCGTAGGGCGTGAGCTGCAGCTGTGGCGGCAGTGCGGCGTGGAAGGCCAGCTTGGCGACCCAGTCCTCCAGCAGCGGCCCGGAGCCGCATGAGAACAGGTACTCCGCCCCGTCAGCGCACGACAGACGGAAAACGTGCGCGCGCTTGGTGTAGTCACCCGCCGGGGAACAGCGCGCCTGCCACGGGAACACACGGTATTGTTTAAATAATGGCCGTTGAAATGAAACGTGATGACGTTGACTTTAAAATATCGTAAATACCTCAAGAACAAATACTTAGCAACCTCATGAGGAAGAGTGACAGCTTTTACCGGCGCCTTCACACAGACTTCCAATTCAATGAATAAGTGCAAATATTTTTTGTATTTACTTTTTTAAATGAGGGTATTTGCTAGAATGAAAGAAATTCTAATATATTAACTAAGATAATCCAACACAATACCATAATTATAACAAAATTGCTAATCATAGTTAAACTTTTTTTTTCCCGTGAAAACAAGATTGTTCTTAAAAAATAATTCTATGCGGTACAATAGTACATGTATGTACCAACGCTGAGTGTGCCCGAGGGTATCTATGGGTAAGTCCTCACATGCAGTATGGCGACCGGTGGCGCGGCGGCCTTGGAGGAGGCGAAGTCAGCCTGGTCCTTAAAGAAGCACAGCAGCTGTCCGCACAGCACGGCGTAGTAGGAGCGCCACGAGCGCACGGCCGCCCGCACCCCGCCGCCGCCCGACTCCTGCTTGCGCTCCAAGTACCCTGCAGAACACACACCTTCAGCGCGCTGCCATCGAAGACACGGACGGAATACCAGATAATAGTAGTATATACCGCTTAAGCTATCGTCGTTTTTGCGTTTTTGTTAATCGTAAATTCGACGTTTACTTTATTGTAACGCTGTTTCTCCAACGAGATATAAAACTAAACAACTACTGGACAAACAAGATTGGTATGATTTGTTTTTGTTTTCTCCAACAATTTAATTGTCCCTCATTATTGTATGTTATATTGAGTTAACTGATAGAGAATGCTTTTATGTTTAATTTCTTTGTATATTTAAATCGCAATACTATTATTAAATATATTGGTAATTTGCCTTCAATCTCCACTGGCGGCAGTTCATCGGGATTCCTGTGTCGTCGGAAGCTCTGCGTGCGACGACGGGTAGTAAACGAGGGGGTGCGCTTGGGGGTCTTCACCACCTGGAGGGGCAGGGCAGGGTGGATTTAGTACTACACAATTAAAAATGAATCGGATCGTAACCCATGAAATGAATAACAGTGTTCTAACTCACGCTCATACTCTCAGCGCGCTTAACGTGTACATCGGGCTTCGGCAGGCGCTCGAATTGGGGCGCGGGGCTTATACCCTCCTCCACGGAGCCTCCCAAGCTGCTTCCCAGACCGGAACCCGACAGCTGGCGTTCCACCTGAACTACAGCCCCTCGCTGGGCCTCCGTCTCTTTCCTCCTCTCCTCCGCGATCCTCTCCATCTCTCTTCTCCTCACCAGCAGCATTCTTTCTGCCTCCTGCTGCTCCAAGTGCTGCTTGCGAGCTGCTTCTTCTTCATCCTTCTGTTCTTTAAAGGCTCTTTCGATCTAGCGTGATCATGGGTTATTAATTATATATATCTTTTAATATAAATCATGGTATAGCTTTTCTTGTGATTAATTCTTAAGCACAAAAAAATATATATTTCTATCCACTAAACTTTTGAAGTCTATGGAGTGTATGTAGGTCGTAATTTAATACCCACCAGTGTGATCCTCTTGAGAGCATGGAACTTTTCCTTCTGGGCATCGATGGTCTCCTCCAGGTCTCGGTGGCGGTTGATCAGCTCCTCGGTTTGAGCCAGATTCTCACCATATTTGCCGTCGCGGACTAGCGGCACTCTAGTGAAATATTATAAGGCATTCTTTAATTTTATATATTTTTTAAAATTAAATAAGCTTAACATTGCTACTTTTTTCATTGACAATTTTAACATGAATTTAGATTGTGGAATATCTATGTTATTCTATGCGGCAAAGTTAGAAACATTGGTTAGTATTTTGGAAAGAAACCTAATAGGTGTCGCCCGATAAAGGCAATTATATATAGAGTTCTGAACGACACGGTAGCTCGGTTGGTAGAGCGACAAAGCCGGGCTTCTAGAGGTCGCATATTCAATACTTGTCCGTGTTGAAGATTTTTCATACTGTTTTTATTAAAACATATAAATAACCCGATTAAATCTAAAGGTCCTGTCTTAACAAACTCACTAACCGAGATGTTATCCACTGGTCTAGAGCATCAGCATCCCTCAGGAACATGAGGGCATCCAGATGATGTTCGTAGATTCTGGCGCGGCCACTCCAGGCGTGGTCGAGGGCGGCGCGACGTGCACGGAGAGAAGACATTCTGGTCTCCACCTCCTGGGACATGAAGTGACCCTCGCGGACCAGTTTCTCACCTGGAGACAATGTTAGTATAAACCTTATGGAATACACTGCCTACGGTTTGACAGAGTCTTAGACGATATAACATATAAACGATATCAACACTAAAACCATTTTACAGATCCAACAGACAGATTCAGAAATTAGTAAAGAAAAATAATAAAATATCTTTAGCTTTATTATATTACTATAGCTAGCTTTTGACAGGGGCTTAATAACTTTTAATACTTGTAGATAATTGTTTTTTTTTAATAAATTTAAGATTTAATAAATATTGTATGATTATCCTAAGAATGAGTTTATATAGTTTTTAGTTATAGGACAAAGTCTAAGTTAAATTCTCAGTTAGTTAAATTATCTTATTTCTAATATGCATGCATACATTGCACTTATGAAACGTCAGACTCTAGATGCACGGTTCAGACTCATTCAAACTCTATAACATATAGAAATATAGACAGACATGAAAAAGTCAAAATATAAAAAAAACCTCCTTAAGTCATGACACGAATATCTTTCAGGAATGTACAGATTTATATAGTTGTAATATACGTATGTACCATCGGCATAGAAAGTTATGAAGCTCTCATCCTTGGCGTCCACCTCTGCAGCCACGTCCTGATGTCTTGCCAGTAGCCGAGCAGCGCCCGCCACGTCAGCACTCAGCTCCGGGGCCGTCACACGAGCTAGGGTCTCGTTGCTCCACGCCCTGGATTGGCGGGTCATAGCGTATAGTATAATACAAAAGTTTTTTATTTGACAAAAAATGATATTTAGCACTTAAGATGTTCAAGTCTTTTTTGGATAAAATTTGAGAATTAGTAATGAAAAATCTTATTTACAACCCACTACTCACATGAGTTCCTGGTACTTGTCAAAGTATGCCTGTAGCTGGTCGGCCAGCTCCAGCTGGTGTTCACTGTGGGCAGCCTTCTCCTCCAGGGCTTCCAGAGATTCTGTAACTTCTTCCAGCTTAGCCAACACGTGTTCTTTGGCATCGGGGAAGGCTTCTCCTAGGCTGGAAAGGTTGTTCAAATATATTAATGATTGTGTTGTCCAAAAAAGTTTGTTGTAATAATAATAAGAATATTTATGTATGATTGTCGCAGTCGCATGTCGCATGCGGCACTGACCTGGCGGCGCGTTCCCCCAGCAGGCGGTGCTGGTCCCTGATGGCGCCCAGCTCGGCTCGTAGCGCCCGCAGCTGGTGCAGCTGTCTCGCTGCCAGGACTGCCTCCTTTTCGCTCACCCACGCAACCGTCTCCTCCGCGCTGCGATCGAACTCGTGCACCTGGCGCGCCCCCGCCAGGGCCTGGAGACAGATAGAATATAAGACAATTGGCACATTTTTGTACAACTGGTGACTCGTCTGCTCTTAACAGAATATATTTTCTACTGATACTTATATAAAATATCTAAATGAAATCATATCATGAAATAAGTGGAGATGATATGTTTTTCTCTAACTAAGTATTCTACGTACTGACTCAGACAGTATTACTTTATCAGATTTTATAAAAAAGTCATATGTTAGTTATTGAGTTGAACCAATACTAAAATAAAAAGAAAATGTACATGTCTGTGTTCCAGACCATCCTTTATTAAAAGGAATTAGTTTCTAACAACATATTTAAAGTATAGATTTTATTTCATTGTTATTTCATGATATACATGTATATTTTTATTAATGCTATTTAGTACGTTTTTTTTTCATGTTATTTTCTGTACTAGGTACAATTAGGGAATATTTTTGAATTTTCATGCACTTTCTTGGCGGTTCTTCATACACTTTAAGCCGTGAAACTAAACTTTCATTATTGCAATGTACTCGTATGTCTAGTTATTATATAAAAGTACATTAACTATATAATTTCGTATGAATATTTTTTTATCATTATAAATGTCTCGTCTCACCTCTTGCCTCGCCATGGCTAATTCTTTTAAATCGTCCCACAATCCTCTAATATCCTCTATCTTCTGTTTAACTCTTCCCTCCTCTGGCGTATTCTCTTCTAGAAGCACGCCCCCAGCTTCGCAAACCGCTTCAATGCGACCCTCGTTTGCTTTGGATACAAATAATATAATTTAATATTGTTTTATTTATTAAGTTAACTAAAAATATTATTTTTGAAAAAGTTAGATGAAATATTTAAAATTCTCTAAAAAAACGGAACTTTTGCAATTAAAAAAGGAGGTGAAGGTACCATGTAGCTGTTGCAGGAAGTTATCGAACGCCTGCTGCAGGGTGTCCACGTGTTCCACGTCCAGTCCGTACTCCTCGCTAGCAGCCACCGCCATCTGTTCGCTGATCCACTCCTGAACCTCTTCACATTCCTGTACGAACCTGGGAAGAGAAATTAATTCACATCAGAACTTCAACAACTTTTTACACCAAAAACCAAATGTCTTAAATTTGTATTTGATATTTACAGTGTAGTCTTAGTGCGACTTAGTAGACTTCTCATATAACAACGAACCGTTTTTAGCGAATATGGTAAGTACGTTTGGTTTTAAACTGAGTTAAGACGAAAGTACGTCAGCTTTAACGATGAATATTACAAATAATTGTTCGATCACAACAACGAGCGTAACTCTCTCGTTACATCAATACTATCATGTATGTATAGTTTTGTATGATGCGTCCGGACTTCTTACTATAGTAATTAAAAACATTTGTAATTACAAACATTTACAGACGTTTTGTTATTATTTATATAGATCGGTACCTTATGTACGTACTTTAATTCTTTTTTAATTTGGTACGTATATGTATGTCAAATAAATAAATATTTTCATTTAAATGTTTATTTTATGTCCTATATACATGATGTATGTATTTTTTTAATGAAATCCAAATCCAGTGGAAAAGTAGGAAATGTGAAAGGTATTTCTGAAGAAATATCAATTAAAATTTACATGTATATGACAACTCGTAATATTCACATAGATTTTTGAGTGTGAGGAATCATTTTGGTTTGGCGCAATATGTTGAGTCCTTCCACACTCTAGATCATACGTCGTCGCAGTTCTAACTTTTTTGCTAATTTTAATTCATGCATGTAATATTCAGTTTCTCTTATATCGTTCGAGTATAGATATATTTTATTAGATGACGATTAATCAATTGCTATAAAATGTTATATATAATATATCTCACTTAAAGTATTTCAAGCTCTGCTGCAGCCTCTGCTGTCGCTTAGCGGACAAAAGATTCATCTCCTCGTAGCACGCCTTTAATTCGTCCAGCTTCTTTCGCACTTGCTCGTCTTCGAGAGGACGGTCCTGATGAGATAATATATTTTAATTATCATATAAAATATACATTTATATATTATGTTATTGAAAGATAATAAAAAATAAGCCTGATTATCCACCTGGAAGCTCTTCTCAATTCTAGCTATTGTGGGCTGGAAGGCTACCAACTCCCTCTGCAGAGCTTCGAGCCGACGAGTTAACGACAGTACGGAGTCCTCGTCTCGGCCGGGCTCCGCCCCCACCAGCGCACCACGGCGCTCCGCCAGCCAGGCCTCTGCCTCCCAGATCTCGCTCAACAGCTGGTGGATACAATATTAGCTTATGCGATTACTAATATAGTAATATTTTACTTATTTTCAAATTAACAGGATATTAATTCGTTTATTCTCTTACAAATAATAATTATATTATTACCATTTTTCATATTTGAAATTTAAAAAAAAGAAATAATCAATCACCTGCAGCAGCTCGCAGCGCTCCTTCAGCGTTACAGAGCGCTGAGCGGCGCGGTCGAGCAGAGCCCGCAACGCTGCACGCAGCTCGCGACTGCGCTGCTCCAGCGCTGCACTCGCGAAGTGATCGCGACGAGACAGCGCAGTGGCGCGGTTGATTACTGCTGAGATTGTCGCCTCCCTGTTAACGACATGTCGGAAATAAGCTTTACTTGAACATTATCTCGTTTCCACTATACCGTCTATATAAATTCAGATTTCAGGACAGAAACCTCCAAGGAATAAATATTATCCACGTTTGACACTTCTTTATAGACCGCTTTGCCAATACATTTATATTAAACAAAATCTTTCTAATACTCAGGATTAAGAGTGATATTGTGATATTGCAAAGCCTAAATCCTTCCTAAATAAATGTTTTATTGTTTGTTGTAGATATTATCTACATTAAATTATTAGCTCTAACCTGTAGTTTTAGAGATGAACGCGTTCGAACACATTTTCAAATTATATTATTGTATAGATGTTTAAAAAATAAGCTCCTTCTAATAATGAGATAAAAGAATACGATAAAAATTAACAACTTAAAGACATTATTATTGCATATCCCATCTATTTTAGTCACTATTTAAAGACTTGACACCTACCTGGTCGCCAGCTCGGCCTCCAGCGCTTGATGTTTCTTGAGTAGGGCCTGCGCCTCCGGCAGCGAGGCGCCAGCCTCCTCCGACCTCACAGCTCCCTCGCGCTCCTTCAACCTGCACACATACACACATTGAGACTGGGTCTGTGTAGGTGCTGTCAATATGTATATCCGTGAGTGCTACAATATGGACTCGTGTAGGACTGGTTTATTGTAAGTTAACTTACAGACTAGGGGTGTGTGTGTGCGTGCGAGTGTTTGTGTTTGTATTGTCTATAATTAATATGAATTAATTCGTGTATGTTAATGTAAATTATTTAAAAATATAGTATATGTAAACCATCTCTGTTAGCTGTGTAGGTCGGTTGTGAAATGTGTTTTTCTTGTCCTAAAAGTATTGTGAGTATGTATTACCAAGCCATCTCCTCATGAGCGTCTCTCTCCCAGCGCTGCAGCAGCTCGGCGTCCTTCAGGTTTTCTCGTCGGATAGACATCGGCTCTTGCAGCTGTCGGTATCTGTAACGATATCCCTCAGTTAGTGACGGAAAATATGAATTACATATATATTAAGACTTCTTATGACCTCTTGACGGCTTGATCTGCCTTCTCGAGGATCTCGTCGGCCATGAAGTGTTGATTGTCGGCGAGATGTCGCGCGGTGTCGGCGAGCTGTGTCGCCGTGTCGGCTTTGGCCCCCACCGCCGCTTCCAGGCGGGAATGGCGCTTTAGGAGTGCTGAGACTGACGATAGGTCCTTGCCTGGAAATATAGGTATATTACTAACTAGTTCACTTTGGATACATAATTAGTTCCAATTTCCTAGCTGTGTGTCTACTTCTCTATGTTTCTTTACATGTGCGTCTATCTCTCTTTTATTCTTTGTGTATGTGCGTGGCTCTGTGTGTGTGTGTATGTCTCTCTGTGAGTGTTTCTGTGTGTACCGTGGTCTTCGCTGAGTAGTTGCCCCTCGACGTCATCCAGCCAGGCGGTGAAGTCGTCCAGTCCGCGTAGGTATACGCGCGCCTGATATGCCTCCTGCAGCCGGGATCTGCGTAGCTTGGACGCGGACTGTCGATAAATAGTATTTAAATATATTAATACGATACGTATATCGTATAGACATCAGGGGATGCCGGTTAACAATATATAACATACTGATCAAATAGACAGACTTACCAATAGATCGGTCCACAGATTCTCAAGATCTTCCACGTGTTTTGCTATTTCTTGAGATGCGTAGTGTTTTGCCTCTGCAAATAAATATTATATTAGAAATCGGCAGTTAGACTTATCTTAAACCCTGTTCTAGAAAGGAGATACAATTTTTTTAAGACTGTCTCGCGTACTAACGTCAATTATATCAAAATTCTAACAAATGTGAACAGTTCACTACGAGTCCGCCATGCTTAGAGCTCATTAGTAAGAATCCCAAATTGGTTCGAAACTGATCGGGCAAAATTTCGATATAATTGTCTTGAGTACAGCCGGGCACATCTATAGTTCGTATTAAATAAGATAAGTTTGTAATAAATTAACTAATTTCATCATAATAGAAGTGTAAGTATTTATTTATATATATATATATCACAGCTGGAAATCGAACTGCTACAAAGAATTCAAAGGTTTTACCGTACCTTAGCCGTCCACAGGAGAATTTTATAACTTTATATTTTATGGTAAATTAACAATGATGGTCCCTAAATAAAAAATATGTTTCTTAGAGCCCACCCATTAACACTTATATCAGCCATCACGTTTATATAACTAACAATTATAAATTACTTACTATAAATTATTTAATAACTACAAATTCAATATATATATATATATATATGCATATTATTATATAGCGGGCGCGGCAGACGGCCGGCCCGGAAACATCTATAATTCGATAGCAGCGCCACCTGCAGTGTTTATTTTTACAGCTTAAGACCTCGTCATTGATACGTGTTGTCTCTCTAATATGTACTTTATGTATGATGAAGTGGTTACCGATGAGATCCTCCCCGGCGGTGGCCACGTCGTCTATTCGTTTCTTGTTCGCCGCCAGCTCGGACTCAAAAGCTGCGTGCTTTTGGATCTTACTCTGCAGGTTTGACAACTCCCTGTGGATATTAGTTTATTAGTTTTTTTTATTCCATTGATCTTAGAGATAGAACTAGGTTGTAACTTGTCATAACTGCTGTCTGTAAGCAAGTTTAAATCAAAAAAATAAAATGACTCAATAATCATTATATTACATATACATAGAAAGTTAGATATTAATGAATGATTTTAAAGGATCTAATATAGAGTTTTTATCTTTCCTCTTCTTGTATTTTGTATTTAATAAAAAGTTTGTCCGTCACCTGTAGTTGGTGTCGTTGGCTATCTGCAGCTTTAGGTCGATCCACTCCCTGGCGTGTGTGACGTCACGCAGCAGTTGCTGCAGCTGGAGCGCCTGCTGTAGGCGGCCGCCGCGGGACACGCACGACGACTGGGACAGACAGACACTCAGTTGGGTTTTGGGTTAAATTATATACCAAGGCCATTAAGTGGCTATGTGACAGGTTCACATATATTTATATATTTATTTTTTCATAAAATTGTATATTTAGTAACTTCGTTGACTAGATTCAAGTTTCTGTTAAAAGTTAAGTAAACGGTAAAATAACTATAATATAAAAAACTTATTAATTTTCAAATATATCAATAAAGGTATTATTTTAATAAACTGTTTTTTGTGTTAACTCTCTCTCTCTCTCCATGTCCAGTTCTCAAACTGTATGTTCTATCTGTATGTGTGTGGGCATGAAAATAAATAGGTGTGTCTCTACCTTGAGCTGGTCCGCTCTAGTCCTCACTGCGGCCACCCTCTTCTGTATGTAGTCAGCGTAGTAGTGACCCTCGGTGATGGAAGCAGCAAACTTCTCCAACTCCAGAACACGCCCCATCTGTGACTCCAGCAGCTTGGAGAACTCGCCGTGCTTGCGGATCAAGGTCTCCACAGCTAGAGGAAGGAGGAGCGAGATGAGTAGGGAGCGTTAAGCATAAACATTGTTTTCTTTATGTTTGAAAGTACATATATAAATTTTGTATAAATAATGAAAAAATCAATACGGGAAGGGATTCGAATCGTCGACCTCTGGAAAACCGTCCCGTTCGAAACCCTGCCCAGACTGGTTTATTTATTTTATTAGTCTTAAAGGTGATCGGTGGTATGTGTCACTCACCATCCAGGCTGTCTCCAAGGTCATCATTGTGGAGGAAGGCCTCCTTGCCCGCGAGCCAATCCTCGACCGCCTGAGCCTGTTCCTTCAGCACTTGTAGGGAGTGAGCCTGAGCATGTTTATTAAACCTCATTTTAGTATATTACTAACATTAATTTATTGCATTCCTTGATGTCTCTTCTCACCTGAGTGAGGTACTGCTTCCGCTGCAGCCAGGACTGGTCCAAACTAGCGGAAAGTTTTTCAACGCGTTTCACCTTCTCCACCTCTTGAGATTGTTCCGCTTCTTTTTGCAGGGAGGAGATCACCTTCTGACGGCCGTCAATCTCCGCCTGGGGTGAATGAACTTTCAGTGTAGGGTACAAATTGAAATAAATAGCTAATAGCTACCATTATGATAGAAGGTGGTACCTTGGTCTCGTGGTGGTTTTCCAGTTGTGCCTGTGCGTCAGTCACGCTATCGGGCTCGGCCCTCTCCATGCGTTTGACTGTCTCCGACGCCCACAACTCCAACTCCTACAATATAATATTTATAACTAACTTAGCTTTCTGATAGACTATATTCTATACGACTAAGACTATATTCGGGTTCAAAAGCTTACAACACGTAAACATCATATTAACTCCTTACCTTTCATATATTTTTGAAACAAAAAGATAAAACAAATTCTTCAGCTTTATGATATTATAATAGACTATCCAACATGACTGTGGCATCCCTAGTCATAGTGGTGCCAATCCTTACCTTAAGACTTTCTTCAAACTTGTGTCCCGAGATGGCTTCATCCAGCATAGCGGATCGCGCCGCCGCGAGTTGTTGCAGGCGCTCCCAGCCCGCGTCCAGCTGCGACAGCTGCGCCTCGATCACCTGCCGCTGCTCGGGATGGCTGTGACGAGGAACAGTTTACAATGTAGTGATACGGACAAACAGTAACAGTTATGTAGATTTAATTATTTCTACGTTGATACACAGTAAATTGTATATCTTAGAAGATAATTGTACAATATTTTATTTTACTATATTATATTATATTATCCTGCTCTGTACTGTACTGTACCTAAATACCCACTTTCATATTTCGTGTCCTCTACCCAAAGGTTGCCTGGAAGAGATTGCTCTTTAGCAATAAGGCCGCCTTTTGTACTAGCTTATCTTTTATTTGTTGTTTTTATACATTTCTTTTCTTGTTTATTATGGTACAGTAAAGCATATCGTATCGTATTTTATGATCTCAATGAATCTATTAATTCGCTACTGCCTCCTATTTTAGTCATATTACTATTATCTAACTATTATTGTTAGCAAACTATATCCCCGCAGTAATTCATATGTTAGGTCAGTGACCCCTATATGGTGCTCGACCCCACCTGGTGGCCAGTGCGCTCCCCTCCCCCCGCAGCGCGTGTATCCTGTCCCGGATGGCCCCGGCCTCCCTGGCACCGGCCTCGTGTCTCCGGCGCAGCTCGTGCGCCGCGCTCAGCTCACGCCCGCACTCCACGCTGCTGAACTGAGCCGCCTTCTGGGACAGACGCTCAGATGTCTCCTCTACGTCCCTGGGGTTAAATTTATGATTATTAAAAAAAAAATGCAATTATTAATATACAAAAATACGAGCAGGACTTGAACCTGCCGCTTTTCGAAGTGTCGTTACTACTAGACTGGATGAATTTAGTATATTATATATAATAGTCATAATCGGCGTACTGGCGACATCCATTTGATTGACTTGTGATGCTGAATTTGTTACTGTTTATTTATATAAAAATATAAATGAACATAACATTTGTAACATTTACATAATTATTAAAATAAAAACTACTAACAGAAATACTATAATTCGGAATTCTTTAAATAAAAGTTATCTAGTACCTGTTGAAGGAGTGCAGCCGCAGTGCCACTGCCAGGTGCTCACGGTATTTCTGTAGGGCTCCGCTTAGGGCTTGCCACTTCAAGAGCACAGCGTCTCGCCGGGCCGCCACGCCACCCGCTTGCTGCGTGGGACCCTGCACACACATATTATTAAAAAGGAAAGAAAAAAGCAAGAAAGAAAGAAAAAAAACATGCCGCGTATCATAAATTCCTATAATATATATATTTTAAAGTTATTAATAGTTATTCTGAACATATTAATTTTCTGAGTATGGCTCACCTTCTGCAGCAGCTTATCAGCCAGCGCCTGTATACTGCGTACGTGCTTGTCGTCTACCTTCATGTCGCTGTCCAGGTCATCCAGCTTACGCAGTAGGGCTGTGCAGTGCTCGTAGTCACGGCCTGTCTCGTTGGCTTGCACCTGGACCGAATTGAAAACTGTACATATCGTAGTGACCAGCCTAACAATGAAATTTCAAAGTTATATTATAAATTATTCACATACCATCAGTTCCTTGTCTCGTATCCAGGCTTCTATCTTATCGAGGTGCTGGTTGAATTCCAGGATATCTTGAGCTTCCTCCAAACCACGACCTGGCACCAGAGATTCATAGAAAGATATTTTTAATAAGTAATTTATATTTAATTATATAAATAATAAGCTTTTAGCATTTGAGCTCGGCAACAGTACTTTGTTTTGGATAAAAGGGTAGGTCTTTTTCTGTACCCTTGACATAGTACTCGAAAAAGTCACAATAATCCATTCAGTAGTTATCAAACTCTGATTTGTTCATAAATGTTAGATATATATATTTATCTATCTGTATTCAAAATATATGGGAATGTGCCTGACTAGTTTCGAATCCAATCCGGGTTCTTAATCATGTGCACGAATCGTGGCCGAAGTAATGGTTGACGAAAGTTTAAATATGTAATGTTGTTCGCTCTGTACATTTAATACATGTTTAATCAATCCGTCACCTCTCTGTTCCGTGGCGGCCTCCAGGGTTTCCCACTCCTGGTAAAGCTTCCTTAGTTCCCGCTGCACCTCCTCATCCGGAGCCAGTTGCCGTGCCAGCTCTCCCACTTCCTCCAGGCGCACCTTGTTGGCCGCCAGTTCCGCCTTGAAAGCCTGGTGCTTCTGCAGCATCTTGATCTTGTCCTCCAGATTTGTAACTTCACCTGATATATTTAATGGTTATTAAATGAAAGAGCAATCTAGGGTCATCTTAAATGTTGCAGGTTGTTTATTAAATCAGTCCTCACCACTCATGACCGGTAGTTGTGCCAGCTTGTCGGCCACCCAGCTCCTGGCCTCAGCGGCGTCGCGTGAGAACTGAGCGCGGGCGCGGGCTCGCACCAGCGCCGCCCGACGCACGGACACCGACTCGTACAGCTGCGGGGTGACAGTCACGGTGAGCGGCAACCAAATATAATATACTGATAATATGATATATTTTTGATTATGAATATACAAATGTACATTAACAAAATTAAGTAATTAATATTGGATTTTTTTGAAATATTAATTAAAAAAAAAATACTACGAAAAAAGTCTAAAGCCCCACACTGAACAAAATCGGATGACTAGTCAATAAATATATAGGATTGTGTGTCAGTGTGTACCCGCTTGCGTCTCTCATTGACTGCGTCCAGCTCCTCCCTGATGCGGTCGCTCTCTACGTGGTTTTGCTGCAACAGCTTGTCTCCGTGGTTGTTCAGCGTCGATAACTTCTCGTCCTGAACACATGGGTATTTAATATTAACATTGTATGTTAGACTTTATTGGCACTTCACAATATTGATAAAATTTATATTTGTTTTTTATTATGAATATGAATTTTATTATACCAAGTTTACATATTTATTATTTTATTTAAAAAAAAAATGTATGTTTAGTGATGACTATTTATTTTAAACGCTTTATGTATTTGTTAACTACTTTATTCTGTAACTCACCTGTGTCGCTAGAAGCTTCTCAAAAGCCTCGTGTTTCTTGAGCTGGTTCTCCACTTCCTCCACGCTGCTGGTTGGTGATACTTCACTTCCTGTAACATAAATATAATTAATAAGACTTTTTTTCTAATTTCTTAATATAGATTGAAAAATTCACCGTAAGTGGCAGGATTCGAACTTTCAACTTGAAGTTCTACCACCGCTTGGTTAGTACTTGGCTACCAATAATTCGGACAATAGTATGTCATGATTTGATGTCATATATATCAGCAAAAAGTGACATAGAAGTGATATCTAACTTAAGCCTGCCAATCTTATTCTACAATCGACTGTATATGTACAGTTGTATAATAATGTGCGTCTGTCTCACCCAGCGCGGCCTCCTGCGCTGCACATAGCGCGTGCAGCTGCTTGGCGTCCCGCAGGAAGCAGTGCCAGTCGATGAGCTGGTCCAGCTCCACCTGGCGGGCGGCCCAGCACGCGCCCAGACGCCCGCGCTCGTCCACCACGGCGCCGCAACGCTCCTCCACCTCCTAAAGGAGTAACCATACACTATCGTTACAACGAGCTGGTATACATGCAGACTTTATGTCTGTCTTTTTTCCTTTATACGACCGTTAATAATTTAACAACACTAAATTATAATAATAAAAAAATCTTGTTAGCGTTTTCATAAACTATAAAAAACTGACAAATTATATCCAGACTAGAAACAACCATATCCGCATATGCAAAATTCAAACCAACGACCTCTAGGTCAGCAATCAGGGCCATTAATCACTAAACCAACAGCCTTAAATCAACTAATTATATTAAACATAAAAATTATTATAGCAGTTCCAGCTCCTGGGTCACTTACCGCTGCATTGGGGTGGCCCTCCTCCAGCAGCTGCTGACCTCGAGCCAGAACTGCCTTGAATCCGTCGTCTCTGGCGTCGATCTCTGCCCGCAGTGCGTCGTGGTGTGCCCTCTGCGCCTGCGCAGCGGCCGACGAGCGCGCAGCAGAGGAACTGGACATCTCGCTCCGGAGAGACGACGACCACGAGATAACGTCGCGGACCTAGACATACATTAATATAATGATTGGAAAACAATAGAAATAAGCATTTATTTGAAAAACATATCAGGAGTGATTTGTATGGTAATCCAAAAAATATTCTTATTAAGTATATATATAATAATCATAAATCCTATTAAATGACAATTGAACCTACTAAATGACGTACATCCGACTTTTCTCTTAAACACTACTACACCATATTAAACTAGATAGCTGGTCTATATAAGTATAGACAATGTTTTTAAATGTGAATACATACTTAATTTAGCTTTTATTATGCTATCAATCTTATTTGTATTATTGTATATTTTTTGTATCATTATGTATATCTAATAGTCTGCAAGAAATCGATCTGTTTTTATCAGCAATCCTGTAAATTCCTCCTTACCTCCGAGAGGAAGGTCTGCAGTTGCAGGTGTTGGTCCAGTAGGCGGCGGCGCAAGTCAGCAGCACCACGCAGGGCGCGCCACGCCTCCGACAGCGCCTGCTGGCGGAGTGCTATCTGCTGTGAGTTACCACCGGGGCAAAGTCGCTGTAGCCGGGAGCCTTCTTCCTGGAGGACCTGGAGGAGAAACAGTCATATATACCATCAATACCGTTTAACAAAATTGTAAATTAATAAAATTTCGTGTTCCTTAGTATGAGTATTTGTGGCTTGTCTTATTGGTTTTTCTCTATGATTTCACTGTAAACATACCACCAGAGTCTGAGATTCTATAAGACCTTAAAATAAAAAAATCTTGACTATGAAATACCTAGTGTATTTTTCAGTAAACTATTACTATTACATTTTTTTTTTATTTTATTTCACATTTACAATAGCTTAAATATATAAAACTTTTACATAGCATTATAAAAACCACAGAGGTTTAACTTAAATGCTAAGGGGAATCTAATCGTGCTGATAAGTTTACTTAACACATAAAACGAACACAAACATTATTACTATAGTTGAAGAACATAATAATTAAACATTAACATTAACATTACAAGAGATGTGGTAATCAAATAAATATGTTACGACTTAATCTAGATATAGTTACTACTACATATACTACTACACTATAGATAAGGTTACTTTCCAATGAACTAATTAAGCTGAGTATATAATAAGACTTTGCATTACACAGCCGATGTTTCTGTGGAGTTTCACTCCACAGAAGTATATCACTGCGCTATATATCATATAAGTGAATGACTGCTGTAAGTATCATACTAACGGATGTCACGACATATAACGATGACAACCAGTTCTCACCTGCATCTGCGCATCGATTGCCACCATGTCGTTCTCCGCGGCCAGATGGTCTCGCAGTAAGGCTTCTGCAGCGCGTGCGTCTCTCGGTGCTGGCGGCGGCGCCAGGCGGGCGGCCCGCGCCCCCGCGCGCGCCAGCAGCTCCCCGGCGTCGCGGTGGAAGCGATGGATCTCGCCCGCAGCCCCCAGTCGCCGATTGCGAGACTGAATCTGCTCTACCAAGCGCTGCCAGGACTCCCTGAACAAATGACGAGGAATGTAAATTTAGCGGTCAATGACGATGAGATTTGAGGAAAAGCTGATTGATTTTAATTCCGTGCAAATTTATCATTAGTTTTTATTTGTGTAAATGTTATTGAAATTAATATATTAAAAAAATACTAATATCTGATATTTAATTCAATTCAGTCAATGATGACGGATTTACAAAAGAGTATTATGAATAAATATTAAAATTTAAAACACTATGATTTCTTAAATCATTAGTGAAGTGGTGAATTCGACTCTAAATCTTTTGAGACTCACCCGAGCACCTCCTGCCTTTTCTCGATATCAGCAATGTATGGGCTCTCTGATGCTAGAAGCTTCTTAGCCAGCTCCTCGCACTGGTTAAACCTTTCAGCCCCACTTTCCACACGATGTCGGAGCTCTTCGAATTTGGAGCGGAGAATCTGGAAAGAATTATACGATATTTAACCCAAGAGCGAAAACAGGGGCAAATAACTCAAACAACACTTAATGACTTAAATGAACCATTTCAATAGAGATTTGTTATTTAAATAATTCTATTTGCATCCTGATTCAACCGGTTTCCGCTCTGGCCGTGTCTTCATACTGACCAGTAGGTGTTCGTAATCCTGTCCATAGTCCTCGCTAGAGGCTGCCGCAAGCTGTTCTGCCACCCAGTCCTCCAGCTCAGCACTCTCCGCCAGGTATTCATGTCTGAACATACACAAAAGTTACTTATAATACTGTATTATACACCATACAGAAGAACCATAGAATGGAAATATTGAAGAAAGTCTTATCGCCAAATAGTGATTTATTCTAGTTAACTGGCGAGTTTGAGAATATTTATCGAATTTAAGAGGGTGGTGAAAAAATATATATATCTTATAATAATCAGTACTAATACAAGTATAAGTACTGAATAATATTGGTATAACCACGGAATATAATATGCGAAAGCGATCCTGTGGTGATCCACTAGGGGATGAGGTAACCGTTGATTTTTAGCTTGAAATGGCTTTATGTGGCCAAGTTCATAGTCCTACATAACTGGCTTGGCCATCTTCTTCGGAGAGCATCTAAATATAAAATAACTCAGACCTGCACACGCTCTCCACGAGCGCGGCCTGCCTGTTGGCTGCGAGGCGCTGCAGCCGCGCCAGGCTGCCGGCCAGCTGCTCATGGCGCGTCACCAGCGCTGCACCCTCAGGGTGACCTCCGGAGGCCATTGAACCCGCCACGTGACCCATCTCGGATATTATAGCGGCGTATGTGTCCAGTTCTAGCTCCACAGCCTGGTAATAAAATGCAAATTATAATGATTTTAAGCGTTATTATAGTATATATTTCAATGTAGAAACATCATTTATTGTATTTTTTATTAAACAAATTTTTATTTTACTAATAAATTTAGTGAACATACATTTTTAAAATTTGTTTGTCTAATAAGCCTCCAACATCATCCAGCATGTATATACAGTTAATTATATCATAATAAAATTATCTTATTACCTTATGTCTGGTCAGGAGTTGCGTGGCTCTGTGCCTATCGTTTCCAACGTCGGCGGAGGCGAGGGCTGCAGCCTTATCCGCCAGCCACGAATCCACCTCCGCGGCATCATGGAGGAATTGCTGGGCTTTTAGGGCAGCTTCCAACCGAGCGGCGCGCTCTTCAGCCGCCGCCGACACTGAGGAGTACGACTCCTCCAACTCCTGACACAGCTGCTTGATCTAAATGATAAATTATATTATAATAATATATACAACTGAATTCTAAGCTACTTTGAAACGGTGATGCTGCTGGGTATATTACTGAGAATCCGGTACTTATTCCAATAAAAAGCCGTACCTTCCCATGCTGTTGGTGTTGTTCCAGCTCGCGGCCGCGTTGCAGCACCCTGGCCACGACGGGCGCTCGCCCCCTCAACTCGGCCCGCAGTTTGTCGTGCTTCTTGAGCGCCGCCTGTGCCGCGGTAAGGTCCCCGGGAGTGCCGGCCGCTGCCGCTGCCGCGGCGCGCTCCGACACCCACGCTGCCTCCCCGCTCACTTCCGCCGCGAACTTGTGCAACCTTTACATACAAACATTATGTATAGTGGCTTTAGCTCTTGCACTAATAAAGTATATTCTAGTCCAGAAAGGTAATGGTGTTCACGTTTTGATAACCTACGAAGAAACCGACAATCAATATTTCAAGACTTAACCTCAGCGGTGTAGAATTTGCGATGTAAATGTTTATATAAATAGCTTATTTGAAATATTTGTTCAAATACTAACTGCAAGCTAGTTTCTAGAGCTTGGCGTCTTTCGGCCGCGCGAGGGCGAAGTGCCTTTGCGGCCTGCAACAATGCGGCGGAATCCCGCTCGATGGCAGCGCCGTCGAAGTGTCCGCTGGAGACCAGATCGGAGCCCTGCGCCGCTAAAGCTTCCGCCCGCTGCTCGCATTGAGTCAACTCTTGTTCTAAGGCCTATGGAATTAATAATGATTTTAAAATTATTGCGGTTTATGTGTTGGTAATTATATATACAAAAAAGTATTGATTCCGTATAAAAAATAAATGTAATGTGCGTGTTTGTGTGAGTGTGTATATACCTGATGCAGCAGCAGCAGTCGCTTACAGGAGCGCAGGTCAGCCCCTAGTTCTGTACTGCTCAAGGCTCGTTCCACTTCCGCCAGTCTAGCCTTGGCGTCTTCCACGGATCTGACAATGCAAGACACAAGGTCATTATTATGTTCTTCACCAATTTTTATGATTGTGTTAGGAAATGGGAAACAAAACGCATAAAGTGACTTAAAGATGCTTAATTAAAAAAAAACGTATAATTTAATTTGGGTACGATATGTTCGTGAAATTTACGCACGTATGTGTTTGTATCTGAAATTGGATAAAAGTAAGTCTACTCTAGTAAATTTCTCAATTGTATATTTGTAAGTCCTCACATATCGCGGAAACTACTACATCAGATGATATTTTTTATGGAATTAGGAATCATTGAAATTTATACAATATCGGTTGAGTAGTTTAAAAGATATAGATAAATATATTAAATGTCTGTTAATTTTTATAAGATAGTAGCGTCGACTTGGCCAAATAAATGAATGATTAGAAACAGTTCTTTATATGTAAGTGTGATCCCATACCGTCTATGCAGTCGTTGTTGGCTAGCCTGCCTCAGCTTGGCGCCCTTGTCCCTTGAGGCAGCCACAAGCCCCGCCCAGGCCTCTTGCAGGGTCTGAAGGCGGCCGGAGACCTCTTCCGCACGGGCCGGGTCAGACTTTTGCAGGGAGAGGCCAATCTGAAAACAAATTTACTATAGTAGTTAAGTAGATATTATGGGCCTTTAAAGTATAAATAAACGAATTATAAATATTTGAAATTGTAAGTCTTCTAGTTAATGACCCTATAGTTGATCCAGAGATATTTTTTATGATATACATATTGTTAGCTGCTGGAAAAATCTAGTGTCTAAATATAATTACATACACTCTCGACATTCCTGAGCTGCTTCTCGTTGGCTTGCAGTTCGCGCTCGAAGGCCTCGTGCTTCTGCAGCTTGCGTTCTAGATTAGCCAGCTCTCTGTAGGGGGATAGTATTAACAACGATATTAGAAATAATTATCCAAAAAGAGAAAGGGAGAGTGTTGATTTTTTATAAAACAATGATATACCTGTAACTCTGGTCTGTGGCAGTTCTGGTCTTGTCCTGTATCCATGCTTGAAGTTCTTCCACTGATGCCAGGAACTGGAATAAAAACAATGTTGAATATTCTATTCTCTATAGCATTTCCTTATATAATAGTATATGTTTAAAAATAAATACCTTTTAAGTAACCAATTTTTAAATACCTTTCAAGAAAACACATAACGCGTCCATTTTGCATCAATAACAAGATAGTCTTTTTCGTATTCAATATTAAAAACACAAAGCTAAGTTACGTTATCTTGTATCGAACAGTAGTATGTCTGTTTATCACGAGGTGTGTAGTACCTGGTGGTGCGCCCGGCTGGCCAGCAGGCCCCGGCGCCGCTCCGCCGCCGCCTCGCGCACCGCCGACCGACGACTCACCGCCGCGCTGCAGCGGGACGACACGCTGCAACACACACGGACAGTCACACACTACACACAGCTCGTACGAGCATTCTTACTTATTTATGGCCATATCAGCAGCAGATACCATAAACACAATATTTCAATTTTGAAGGTAATTGGTACTAATGACGGCGGTGTACTCACTGTTCCCGTGCGTAGTGTGCGGGTGAGGCGGAGACCAGGGCGTGCGCCCTCGCCGCGAAGGCGGCCACGCGCTCATCCTGCGCGGTCAGGCGAGCCTCCACTTCCTCCTGGCGCTTCAGCAGCGCCTCCGCCTCGTCCACAGACGACTGTGACATACATTATATATATATATAGGTTTTATAAAATATAATATCGTCTCGTGTACGTAATTCTGTATATTATTAACCGAATTTCCCTGTATGAATATGTCATTTTTAATTGTTATTGTACGTGTAACATGTCACTTTAAACTAAAATAATGTTGTGTTAACAATAACATTTAAATGTTTGTTATCTGAATTACCCCATAATCCTTGTAATTTAGGAAAGCCTCGTGAGCTCCAGAAGCTGCGTCTATCTGGTCGGCCTCCCGGTTGAAGCTTTGCAGCTGCAGGCTCTGCTGCAAGATCTGCTCTTTGGCCTGCCATTCTGTGAGGAAATATTGATTTTGGTTAAGAAAATAAAACTGAAAAGTCATTTTGAATATTTTTTTTATTGCATTTAATCATCTATCAATTAGAAAAGGTGATCAAAGTATTTAAAATAACTTTTACTAAGTTATGATAATTTTGTATGTTTATTAACGGATTCAATCAATAGTTACAGACTTATAAGTACATACGGACGGAATACTAGAACCAGTGTCGTATAATATATATTCAATACATTAAATAATATAAATATAAAATCAACAGCCGAAATGATCATCGTTCCTATCCTTACATATATCTTACAACTGAAGAAGCGAATTGTAATATTAATTAGCAAACATCGGATCAGAATCGATTATTCGTTGATCAGAATTTCAGCCTTGGGATCTATTAAATCGTATACCTTGTAGTATAGCCTTCTGTTCCTGTTGCAACACCTGCACGGTCTCTGCTACGTCCGTCAGTGCAGGATTAGACCCCACCAGCTGCTGGCCCAGACCTATCACCTCCTTAAACCTGGAGACGGTACAACGTATTACTTTTCATAGTTCCATTACTAGTTTTATATAAAATACAGTACCTCTATCCATAGAGGTGTCAAAAATGTTACAAATATACTAACATTTTATAAAAATTAAAATAAAACTGCAGATGACATGATATGGATATTTGCTAGTGGGTGCTAGTGGGTGCTAGTGGGTGCTAGTGGGTACTCAGTATACTAACTCGTCATTATGCGCTTTGATGTCGTCCAGTACATCTTGATGGTCTTTCAATAGAGCCTCAGCGGTCGCCACGTCGCTCGCTCGCACCTCTGATGATACTTGCGAACGAATTTTCTAAAATAAATGAAAATATAGTTATTGTATAGTTTTTATTATTGCTATGCAATATTTATCTAGTTACTTATCTTGTCCCTTTATTTATTTTGTTATTATTAGACACAACTCGTTTGTTTATGAGACACTTTACCTTGACAGCGAGAGAGTAATTAAAAAAGGAAGCATTTATTTATATTACAAACCGCGGGTTTTTAGTCATAAAAATATTTTATAAAAAAAAAAACCGACAATAGTGTTTTGGCTGTTTTGCAAATATATATAGATTCCTAGCTTGCTGAACCCCATAGTGCTAGTACCTGTGTCCAATCCTGCAGCTGCCGGGCTCCGTTGGCGAACACCTGGTGTCCGACGGCGCTCTCGAGGCGCTGCCGGCGCTCCGCCGCGCGCTGGGCGCAGCGCTCCCAGGCCGCCGACAGCTGCTGCTGGCGGGCCTCCACGTTGGAGCGTTCCGACGGGTATTGAGATTTCACCCTGAAACACATAGCACTCAGTATCGATGACACATCCAGTCTCTCGAAGGTTGATGTGATGTGCCATTTTTAGTTTAATCATCCTTCCAGAAACCGGCCGTTAGATTTTCAATGGCCGGTAAAGTATGACATACCCGCACGAATCGTAAAATTTCAAAAGGCTGCATGAAAAATAAATAAAATAAAAAAAAATATGTATCAGAATCGAATAAAGCCTATAATGGCATTCAAGATTTTTTTTTCACTTACACTAAGCCTCCATATATTGGAAATATCGTTCAACAAAAAAAAAGTTGTATGCATATAACCTCAATCAGTTAAGTAAGGTACGATCACTAATTTACTCGGTTATATATTTATATAAGGAGAGTACTTACGAGTCGGCCAGCAGCGTGACGGTGTGCAGTCGATCTCTCAGCGGCTGCAGCTCTCTCTCCAGCTGCGCGTGTCGCCGCTGCAGCGCTTGCACAGTGCGCAGATCCGCCGCGCTGGCGCTACCGTCTGCCAGCTGGCGCTCCTTCTCCGACATCCACTCCAGCGCCTCATCGCAAGTACGGTTGAACAACTCCACGCTAAGAACACGTTTCATTAAAATAGCTAAATGTCGAAAAATTCAACAGTAAATATAAAAAGTAAATGTAATTTATTCCAATACCACAGCGCTACAATCTCTACCCAGTAAGTCGAATATTTTTTAATATAGTAATATGTGCTATATATATAAAATATGTGCTATATATATAAAATATGTGCTATATATATAAAATATGTGCTATATATATAAAATATGTGCTATATATATAAAATATGTGCTATATATATATATATATACATATATAGTACATATTACTTATACAACTAAGAAATAATTTCTTGAATATAAACTTTTAAAGAATCATACTTCTACTTTGTTATTTTTTGGTAAGGATATTTTATACCCTCTATTTTACACATGTAACTAGAAAACACAAATCAATATGATAATATCATTGAACAATCTGCGACATGTGCCAGCTTATATTACTGGCCGATTCAAATGCTTCCCAATCGGCACTGACCTGGAGGCTCCTTCCAGGCTCTTTTCCTTCTGTTCCTTGAGCCTCAGCAGCCGGTCCCATTGCTGGCGCAGCTGCTGCCTGCGCGCCGTGGCTCTTGCTGCCTGACTGTGCTTCGTCGCCACCAGCTCCGACCCTGACGCGTCTATACTCTCCAACCGCTTGGACGCCGCCGACAGATCAGTCACGAATTTCTGTTAGATGTAATGTTCAGTGTAAAGTCATTCAACTATATCATGGTGATTGTAGGACAATGATCGTGGATATTACAAATTATAAGAATGTATATTCTAACAATTTATTATATACATACACTAAAATATGCTAGTTATGAGGTTTGAACGTCAATGTTGTTAATATATATATTTTGATAGGTAAATTTCTACAAACCTCATATTTTCTTTTCGCGTTGTCCACACTGTCGTCCGGCTCATCCGTCCGCAGCATCCGTTCCTTATCTTTGATCCACTTGTCGAAGTCATCACATTCGGCGAAGAAGCTATACAGCTTGATGGCATCTTCCAGCTGCAGGCGACGGGCTTCCGACAACTTGAGGAGCTCCTCTGATGGATTAAGATTAGAAAATTAGTTGTAATTATAATGTATTTTGTAGATTTAAAGTATTTTGTTAGAGGGACTGTGTGTGCTTGCTCACCGTACTCCTCCTGCAGCTGCTCGACTCTGTGTTTGACGGGCGGGTACCTCTGCGCGGCGGCGGGGGCGGAGGCCCGTGTCCGGCGCGCGGGCGCCCCGCGGCGGACTTGCACGACCTGCTTCACCAGCACGGTCTTCTTCACCCGCTGTACCGTGCGTACTTTCTCCGGACGACGGACCTGGACCTGCAAAATATTTAGACTTGATAAGCTATTTTCATATGAGAAACTGCATTTTATTCAATATTTCAACGTAAAATGCTGGTGTCTCTGTTTGCAAATCTTTTCTTCATGAACGGCTTGACCGATTTTGAAATACTTGGATATTTCATTTATTTTTTTATGAACGTTTTCTACATACATGCAGACAGTTTGAATGATCAGAGAACATTTAAAAAGTCTTATAATTAACCACAAATAAACAATCTACAAGACTACGTAATATATAATATAAAATGCTATTATAAATAAACAACGGCTATTACATATCTATATCTACACGACACGTAGCGTAAGAAATTTAGGGTATGGTAGTGGTATGACAGTAAAACTTACCGGCACCACTCTCGGCTCGATCTCTCGCACATAGTTGGCAGGCACAAAGCCGTCGGTCCTGTCCGCCTTCCTAACCGACCACCAGTCAGGGTTGGTCTTGCTGATGAGGAACATCACTTCGCCCTTCGCCATCGAGATGCCTTGGCCCGTGAAGGCGTACAGTGCTTTCACCTGTTGGAATGGTAACTTTCATTGATAGTCATTAAAGATAACAAACAACACGTTGCCATTAAATAATTTTATTTTAATCAGCCTTTCAGGGACTAATTTTAGTTCTGTTTGTTCTTGGTTCGTGTGTTTACCTTTACAATTAATAATTATGCAATCTTTATGGGATATACACGTTAATTAATTAAATATGCTTGTTGAGTGGTTCCCTCGATAGTTTTGATTCACATAGACCTGGGAGCTGTCGTTGTAAGCGGCTTCTATGTTATTTTGTTATTTGTAAGGGAAAGACAATGTCTGGGCTCACTAATATTGTATTCAGATATAGCGTGTACCTGTGGTACGCTCCTCTGCTCCGTGACGGTGCGGTGCTCGAGGCGCTCCACGGGTTCCTCCTCCCATACCTCCGCGGGCACGAGGCGGGACTCGCTCGCCCACTCCTCCTCCTGCTCGCCGGCTACAGATTCCACCTCCGTCGGTAACTGCGTGCAATAACATCTATTTATATCTGACATCATAATGTTTAAAGCATTTCATCAAATTTTATATATCAAATATAAAAATAATTTTGGTAGAGCGGTAGTCAAGAGATTCAATGATATTGTATCCTATATACTGTATGTGTGTGTGTGCCTACCTGCAGCGTGTGTATTCCGGCACGCGTGAGTCGATCCGCGAGCGCGGCCAGTGCGGTGAGTTCGTCGCCGTGCGCGCGCAGCTCGTCGTGCAGCACGCGGCGGCGCGCCAGCAACGCGGCGGCACCGGCCGCGTCACGGCCGCAGTCCGACGACGCCACCAGCGACCGCTTCTCACGCATCCACGACTCGGCCTCATTGGCGTCGCCGTAGAACTGTAAGTATAGGTTTATGAGCAATATGTATATTGCTGGAATTTGTCATTCTCAAAAATATGTCACAATAAAAAAATATTACAAGACAAAGTTCTAAGCTACGCCAATACTAGGTCTTACTTTGGCAGCCTCAGCACTTTACTCCGAGAATGTTCCGTAAACTTGATGCCTATTTTAAAGAGCGATAAAATATTGTGAGCTGGAGCGCTACAATTCACCACGTCTATAAACATGTAAGCGATGTGATTCTGTTTATAGTGTGTGCAGTCTTAATTTCGCTTTTGAGATCTTTTCAATGTTATTCTATATTGCAAAGAACTAGGAACAGCGGTTCAGATTTTCGGCAGAAATTCCGATAAAGACAATTGTATAAAGAAGATAAAATTTATCAAAGAGCGATAGAGCTAAAGAACGGAGGTTCGAACCCTGCTGGTATTGATGAATTGTTCATTCTTTACTTGTAATATACTTATATAATGATCATAATTGTTACCTGATGTGCCTCAGCGGCGTCCGCCAGCAGCTTCTCCCTCTCGTCTGCCAACTGCCTCAGCACTTCCCACTGCTGGGAGAGAGACGCCAGGCGACGCTCTATCTCACCGCTCTTTGGATGCTTAGACTCTATCAGACTGCAGATATATTAATATTATTAACTTTTTGTACTTGCTTTATTCTTTGTATATAGTGAAAATGGATAGTTTATTAATGTTTGTATAATACATGTGCGTGTGTACGCCTGTGTGAGTTGTGTGTGTATGTGTTAGTATATGGGTGTGTGCGTACCTCTGTCCCTTGGCACGGTGTGAGCTCGCCACGAGGTCCCGGGCGCGCAGCTCGTGCATGAGCGCCGTGTGCTTGACGCGCAGCGCGGCCACGGCCCGTAGGTCCTTGGCGGCGACCTCGGCGCGGCAGATGCGCTGCTTCTCTATTACCCAGCCTGTGGAGGAAAAATATACGCGCTTGAAACAATTAAGTCTCGCAGGATGTAACATTGTTTTTGCATCCCATTTAAATTTACTATGTATTGAATTTTAAGCTTTAGTTGCTTGTCCGTGTTAAAATTTCAGTTGCTTGCTTATCATAAAAAAGTACTTATATCTTATAATAGCACTAATAGGTTTAAAGATTTTGACTGAGAATCCAAAAGTTCTTGTTATCCCCTATTATTGTTTCTAGCTTCGGTGTATTTTTGTCTGTTACTTTCTAGTGCAGTAGTGATTTTAAATAATATCATATATGTACAAATATACCTTCTTCTTCATCATGGTCTTCGAGGAACTGGTACAGGTTCCTGGCGTCTTCAAGGCGCGCTTTACGGTCTTTTGCTGCGGCGACCAGTCTGGGAAATGATGTATATCATTATAGCACCGAGGTATAAAAAACACACTAATAGTAGACATGTAGTTAAGGCTCACTGATATTATAAATGCGAAAGTAATTCTGTCTGTTAGACTTTCACGAAAAATTCACTGAGTGATTTTCATCACAATCGGATCAGTGAATTTGGCATAGAAATAGTTTCCTGTCTAGAGAAAAATATATGTTTATGCCGCAAAAATAATGCTTGAAAAAGATACAATAGGAGATGAAAGTTTGTATGGGAAATAAAAATAATTTCTTAACTTGCAGATTTTTGTGGAAATGAAAATTATTCATATTGACTGTGTTGAGCCCGAATACGTAATATAGTGGGTCGGTCGGTAATATGTATATGTAATAGTGTCGCACCCAGTGTAGTCGTCGCCGAGCCCGGCCAACGCAGCCCTAAGCTGCGCCGCGGAGGGCTGGTTGTCTGCGGCGCCAGCGCGTGCGAGTCGCCGCATGGTGTCGTCCAGCGCACCCAGCTGCAGCTCCTGTAGAGCGTGAGCCTGCAGCAGCCGCTCCACGTCCACCAGGTGACGGCCCACCTCCTCGGACTGGAACTGGGTCTGGACGAAACATTTTTGGATTATTTTCTGGGATTTTAGTATATTTATTGGATTTAATCTAACTAGCGTAGATTATATTGGCACTAAATATATTACTTAAAACTAGGCCAAATATATAATTTTAATCCATGCCCACAGAGTTTAAAACGCAATACACAATTCTACTCAATTAAGGAATGATTCCCGTGTCTACGAAGGTTTCACAAAGAATACCAGGGTATACTCTGTGAAACCTTCCCAGACACGGCAGGGCACAGATGCACACTAATGACACAGGGCACAGATGGTCCATCCATCTGTGGATCAACGAAACATTATCTCGTGTGGATTATCTAATTACACAACCATACGTCCTGTAGTTCTCTGATACTGATATAATAACAGCCAGTCATTCACCTTCATCTCGGCCAGCGTGTGCCCTACGGCCTCCGCCTCCCGCAGCAGCGCCACCAGCTGCGCCAGCTGCCCTAGCGCGGCGCGGTGCCTCTCTAGCAGCGCCAGCAGCTCCCGCCAGCGCGCCAGCACGGCCCGCTCCGTGCCCGACACGCCCTCCGCGCCGTGGTAGCGCTCGCGTACCAGCTCCGCCGCCATGGCCGACAGGTCCTCGAAGCGCTCCGTTCTGGTATTTTATAAAAAAAATTGATGCTGTAATTCATTTGAAATAAACGGGTCACCCAAGTAACTGCCGTCGCCCATGAACATCTGCAACTCAGGAGATACAAGTGCGTTGCCAGCCCTTTAGAAGGGAGTACGCTCTTTTCTTGAAGGTTTGAATGTCGTATCGGTTCGGAAATACCTTAGGCGGCATTTTATTCCACAAATTCGTCATGCGAGAGAATAAGCTTCTAATTAAATATATTTTTATTAATTCGAGACACCAGATGTCAGTGTATCACTATGTGTGTGTTTGTTAACCTGGCAAGTATATCCGCAGATATAGCCTCGTGTTTCTTAACGGTGGCGTCCACTTGCGCCACGTTGGACCCGTAGCGAGGGTCGGACAGCACCTGGATCATCTCCTTGAGATACCCCTTGCGGAGCACAGACTGAAAGCAACGATATATTTAGGAATATGCTACTGGAACTGCAGATTACTTTGTATATTATATTTATTTGAATGATACTTACTTTTGTATGGAATTTGTATGCCAGTTGTTCCAATCTTTCTTGTCTTAGCAGTTCAGTTCTCAGAGCCAGTTCACGTGCATGCTCGGCCTGTTGATACAAAAAGGGAATTAATTAATTGCATATACAAATTAAGTATTATATATATATTTTTAATTTCAGCTGTTCTATATTATATCTGACCTGTTCCAGCTGCTGCCACGCGCGCTGCAGGTCCTGCGGCAGCTGACCCTCCAGCGGCGCCCAAGGCTCACCCACCAGGCTCTTTTGCATTGTATTGATGTGGAAGTATAGCGCTTCGATTTCTGAACGCTCCTTGTATCTGAAAAATATATAAATTGTTATCATGTTATACTTTTTAAATATAGAACTGACTCAAATATGCGACTTATGGGAGATTCTTAGTCCCTTTTAGTAAACATAGCTACAATACATACTTAGGCGGTTTTTCTACAGTTCTATATTGCTTGAAAGCAAGCAGTAATCTCTGGATGCCATCAAGCGAGTTTGGCAGCTCGCGGCAGTTCAGCTCCTCGATCTTCAGGCGTATCCACTCCAGCAGCGCACACACCAACCGGCTATACTCCGCCTTGCGGCCGTCGCAGTCCATGAGCTGACCGATGATCTAAACAGATTTGTTTATTAATACAACTATACTTTTTTAAACAGGTTCGTAATTTTTTATATTGCAAAAATTGTTCATAAACATAAAAATATATTTTATATTATTGTATAACGAGTAACGAAAAAAATATAAATAATTATGATATATTTTATATTAGACAGTACAGTAACGTAGTGTCATATTGAGTTTATTTAGTAAAAGGATTTATTGAATGGTAAGACAATAAATTAATGATATAATGTACATTGGCGATCCTCCGTCCGCTCTTCTGCTCGTTCTTCATTCGTGCGAAGGTGTGGTAGTAGCTGGCCACGTACGTCATGACGGAGCGCTCGTCCGGCCGCGTGGTGTCCACGTCTGGGGAAATATACACAGCATACTTCAATGTGTGTCTGTTTGGGCCGTAATACCTCCGGATGAACCGATTTCGATTTAGTTTTTGTTGTTTGAAAGGTGACTTGATTAAATATTCTTTGATTCTTTTTTTTTAATATAGGTATGCAGCAGTATGAAGATTATCGGTTTTTCAAGACGAATAAAGGGTGTGTTTTTTTTTAATCACTAACGTAATATATTTTGGGTTCTATTGTTATTATTTTTTAATCAAATAGATAAGAACTGCTTGAGCAAGAAGACCGTGCTTTATGAAACTTCTTCTCATTCTTTCTTTCTTATATCTCTATCTATCAGGAGTCCTTACCTTCGGCGTCCAACAGCTTGGGTATGCCGAGGTGTGAGTGCGCCACGTCGAAGGCGTGGTTGAGTGTCTCGACGTGGTCGGTGGTCGGCAGCTCCGACCAGCGGAACAGGTCCGGTCTGAGGAGAAGGTGATTAGCACTTTTAAAAACCTTTCAAATTTTAAAGATCTTACATCATATTCTTTTTTTTAAATATACTAGCTTGTTGCCGCGATTTTGTTTTGTATGTACTGCAACTTGTATGTATGGCAATGTTCGCAAGAAACATAATTTATTGTACATTTTTTATGATTAACTGTCTATATACACACAAACTTACAAAATTTCTTATTTATAATATTAGTGTACATGTTTATTTTATGATATTAGAATCTACCTATGAGCGTGTATGAGGGCATTGAACCCGAGTCCGGATCTCCAGGAGTCAGTGAAATTATGTATGTTTACGCCGTGGTAGCCGCTGGTCTTTCGCTGACACCACAGCAGCAGAGCGTCCTTAGCAGACTTCTTCTCCGAGGATACGTTCTCTTCATCCTGGATGAGTTAAAAATGATTAGGTCAATGACCGTATTTAGAAAAATTAAACAAAAAAAATAAACAGGATGTTAAATAATTGTGACACAATGGCTCATTTGGCGGGTTAGCTGTTAGAATACGATAGAGGTAGCAGGTTCAAATACATTACATAATATATTCAAACAAAATCAATAAAAATTCTAATGTGAAAATAATATTAAATTAGGATGAATCACTCACCACATCTATTTCAATTTCCTGGATCTGGAAACGCAGGATGATGGTCCAGATCAGACCGAGGATAAGACGAGGGTTGCAGTCTACTATGTCCTCAGCACCGATCGACTCTAACCGGACCTGGAGTAGTTTAAACATTAAGATTACGGGGAATTAGATGAAAGACAGAAGTTCTTTACCAATCTGTGATAAAAAAGCGTTATTGGTTTTATTAAAATTATTAATTATTTTTAATGTCATATTTAGGAAAATATTCAAACACTGCAGGTAATATACCAACAATTTATAATTATAGATAAAATTTACAAAAGAAACGAATAAATATGGCCTCTCTAGAACTATCATCAGTACATTTCTAGAACGTACTTCAAAGGCGGCATTGGTAGATTCATTCCAAATTTGGTTAGGTAGGGAGAGGAGCGCAACCAGTTGATGGTGAGCGTGAATGCGCATTTTAAAGGGGCCCCTTAAACCTACACCTGGGTCGCAAGTCCCAGGAGCTGTTTGCACTCCTCTCCCTGCAACGCGATGGGCTCGGCACCCGCACGGTGAATCCATGGAATGCTAAGAAGCTTCGTCTCTATTCTGTCGCCGTCATTCTGATATATCTCACTCAGAATGGATAAGTATTTGATTGTACCGTGAGAGTAATGGCCCCATTTCATTATACGATCTGAGCCACTCTATCTCAACTAGCGTACATCGCATCGCATAGTCAGAGATACGATTTGAATAGCTATTCCTCAAGGTCAAATCGTACGTTTCAGATTGTATAATGAAATGTGGTCCGAAGGAACTAGTATAAAGTTTGAAATTGTCTATAAACATGTTTAACCATTTATATTTACATTTGTATTTATAATATTATATTTACTCGTCTGTACTCACGACAATTATATCGACATTTAGGGTTCCATTTTGCACTAGTTCCGAACTTATTCGGGATCCGCATTATGAGCTCATGTTTAATTGACGTGATTACAGACGGGAATATAAATATATATAATGTCAAGCCATGTTAATGTCTGGGAAATTAAAAGGTCGCAAGATCCAATCCTGTCTGCGTTAATTAAGTTTATTGAATTCTAATATAAGGCATTTTAGTAAATACATATTACAATTAAGGTTAATATCTACAACACGGAAAATATAATTAACTTAACAGTCTAGTACACATTCCAAGAAGCCATTTAAATCTGTGCGGACATTGCAAGGACACAACGAATACGGTAAAAAAAAAAAGCGCGTCACACACCTCTTAATCCACATTTGTGGGTGTGGGTTCAAATACCACTTTTCAATATATATATATGTATGTATGTATATATATATTGAAAAGTGATCTTGACTGGTCAAGAGGACGCGGGTTCGTTTCCCCTCGGGACACTACGTGATTAACCGTTTCTTTTATCCGTTAAATATATATTATTCAAAATAATAATTGATTTCATGGGAAACAAAGCCAGTTGTTAACTGATAAGATATGCCTTATCGTACGTATTCCTGTACTCGATTACGCGATTAATAATTGTTTTTATCAGACAATCGAGATCCTTATGATTTAATTGGTAATGAGCTGTAAAAAGTCAAGACAAGTGTGAAGTGGCTGAAGTGAAGCAAATTGATCTTTTAGGTGAAACATTTAACGGTAGAAATAAGAAAATCTTTAAATATACTACAAATAATTATGATGTTACAATTTGAATATGCTTTCAAAAATGGATTTTATTTTTTAAACTTCATATTGTTATTTACAGATTTTTGGAGGAACAAAAAAGTTATTTTATTAAATAATCAATTATAGGATTTTAACAAAATGTATTGTATGGAGCTGCTGTTATATATTTAAATTCTAAAAAACAATTGTTAGTTACAAGAAAAATTACGTGAACGCTTTAAAAATAATAAATAACAAATATGCGCTTCCAACGGAAACGTATGTTACATATGTAAATATACACGATTTTTAATTTACTTTATTGTTCCAGTGTACGGGACTCTCTCGAGATGGACCTCGTTGACCAACTCTAAACAGGCAGCCAATTAGATAATAAAGACTTCCTGACAACTCCTCACCATAAACAACAGACCTTTGAAAAACAAAACGCCGCTGGATAGAAGCAGCCATTCCATTATACAATTTGCTCAGTGCTAGGTCAATTAGAGTACTTATATCGCATTGTGAAAAGGCTGTTAGTGAGCTAGTGCTACCATCTGATTGGTGGACACTCTTACTCACTAAATAGATAGTAAGAATTCTATAGATATTTGTCTTTATTTCATTCTATATTTTCATTTTCATTCTATATTTATTAAAATATAATTATAATGTATAATTAAAGGAATGAGAATTATCTATACCATTGTTAATCTTATCAAATGCAGAACTAGTGCATCGAAGGACGTTTGACTGACACACTTATATATCAATTGAAGAGCAAACACACTATTAAAAAGATTACTAACAATTAAGAGAGAAAGAAAAATAGTTTTCGACGTGACAACTGTTTACATAAATTAAATTTGTTTGTTTGTCTGTTTTCAAAAATTGCATCTATGTAGAAGTTTAAGAAATGTACTTTTTTATATTATTTGTGTTCAATAAAGAACGAACAAACCAAATATATCAAAAGAAAAACAAATTGACACAGAAGAATAAGACTTATGATAAAAATAATATGATTTTAAATAAAATACTCTAATAAAAATAAACATAATACAAAAAAGAAAGTAACTTAAATAGTCTGTATATAACGTCCAATATGTCTGGAGTTTTCTTATATGGATAATATCTGCCGGTTCTTCTGACCTACTCTTTGGAACTGTATATTCAGTCTGATAAAAGTAACGCCTACTTAAAAGAAAAAAAATACTGATTGCTGTCCAAACAGGAATAACCCCTCAATTATATAATTCCTTGGGAGGAAGGGAGGCGGGGGGGGGGGGTCGGAGTCAAATAAGGGACAAAGGTTCCTCTTTTTCTTTTTATGGGTAAATATCGAACTCACCTTGGTGTGGAGAAAGCTGAGTGATTTGTTGACATTTTCGATCTTGTGAACTCGCATTCTTCCTGAGTTGGGTCGCGGGAGACGCTCGCCGCTTATGATTTCCAGCAGCTTCAGCAGACGTCGTCCGTCCGCCAGGTCCACGAACAGGTCCTCCACTTCCATCCGCGCCTGGTAAGCAAATAGTTGGTTTTAACTAAGTTGGCTATAAAACATTTGGCTCGTGGATGAATTATTGTCTCTTAAGTCCTTCTTAAGACTTGACAGATTTGTATATTTTTTTTGTGTTTCCTCTCATTCTCGGGAATTTTCACAGGAAAATAGTTTAATTTGGATGTTATTTTTGGTTGAAAGTTTGAATCAATGAAATGTGATGTTCAATTGTCCATGATTCGTAAAATATTTTTGGGTAACATTTAAATCAATAAAATCTGATGATTTGGATGGTATATGTGGTCGAAAATTTAAATCAAGAAAATGTGATACTCTATTTGTATAAACTATTACATACATATACCGGAGTTTTTAAGTTTTACCTGGTGGTGACTAAGCTAAATGAATAATTGGTGTTATTTGAACTATGAGCGTGAATAACACTTAAGAAGCGCGCGTTCCTTTTTAGGTATGATTATGACTTTAAAGCATTCCAAGTATTGATACTTACATTTCGCTGACTTACTGACTTAACATATTTAAAGCTAGCATTATATTTAACCTTTCGTGAACAATGATGACTAATATATATATATATATATATATATTAATTTACTCGGCTTTATTCACATTAATTGTATCGGAATTTGCGAAATTTTCGAACCCATTCGACATTCTTATTCATGAACTCGAAGCACGGCGGACTCGCGGCTGAAATATTCACGCAATTTTCGATAAATTTATGAATACAGCCGGGTAAATACATATAATAATTATATCATAAATAAGTACTCCAAGTATTTACACATTTGTATGAAAAGTAATGAAATAAAAAGAGAACAGTGCATTGGGACCTTGTTATTAAATATAAATTAAAAGCTTTATAGAGTAAATGATTTAACGTGATTTCGTGATTAGACAAGAAAATAAAGACTGATTTAAACCATTATATACAAGTTTATTATTTTAATTAATTTACGTAATAACATTTATGTTTGAGACACGACGTTCATAAAATGTGTTTATTTCGTGTCTTGTGTACAAAAAACAGCCTTCAGCTGAATTATATTTGTGTACTATAAGCAATAAGTATAGAGTATATACACGAGTGAATTCTATTTTGCATAGCAAAATTATTTCTTTTTGAGACGTGTCTTTTTGGAAAAAGACGAACGAAGTTCACATAAGTAGGTACGTACTGCTGCGTTGACGCAGGGAAGAAATAGTGTAGACTTTGAGGAATAGAAAGAAATGAGGGGGAGATTGAGGGGAAATGAGAGGATTGTGGTAAAAGAAGTGAATAAGATTGATAAAATTAAGGAAAAAATGTGTTCCAAATGATTCGACTCGTCGAAGAGTGATCAGCGGTTGACAATAATTATCAGATGGTGAGAAGAATAGAGATGGAGAATTCCTTTTAAAAGTCAAAGAATTTTAAAATTACTTATACATTTTTCATTCCAACAGGCATACATTGCACTTATGAAATATAGGTTGAAACGTTCTAAGTAGCATATAAAGATCATATTTGCTTGAAGGTTCAAAAGTTTCATTATCCAATTTAAGCGGCACTTTTTGACCCAAAAAAATTGCTAATAAGAGTGTCCACCAATCAGATGGGACCACTATCTCACTAACAGCCTTTTCACAATGCGATATTAGTACACTAGTTGACCTAGCACTGAGTAAATTGGACAATGAAGAAGAAAATCGAAAATCTTGCTTTTAAATGATCTATGACTATGAATATTTAAGTACAATTGTATTATGAATATTTATATAGTATATATTATTTAAATGAATCTATTGTGAGCTGGCTGAGAGTCAGCACGTATTAATATTTATCTAGACACTGACTTCGTGTCTTATCATCTGATAAATTGTATGTTATTTCTCTGTTCAGTTTCTTTTGAGTTTTTGCTTGCAATTAGATTTCTATATTAACATATATATGTATATAGTATTCCTGATAATTTCAAAACTATATTTCTGTATAATAAACTATAATGATGAGAACACTTTATTGCTTCAGGACAATACATTTATAAAACTTCATCTGTTTATCTGTCTGTATGACAATCCAGTAAACAGTTGTTTAGTCTCGCATAAAGTAAAAATTACTGGATCGATAATGATGAAATTTGGTGTTATTATAGCGACTGTTCTCGTCTACATATAAGATAGTTTTTATAAATGAAAATTTTCATGACTTTTTACTTTACAATAAAGTTGAAAAGGCATGAATTTTGTATTGATGATAGACTTATTACTTGAAGAGAGTATAACCACAGATATAAAATATATTAAGAGAGTTCATTAAGTTAATATATAACTTTACAGAATAAGGCTTTAAATATATTAACGATGAGATCACGAATTGTTTTATATTAATATTGAAGCTCGATAATCCAATAATTAATACAACCTCGGCTATTTCTATATATAAATGTTAACTAACAATAAACGTTTTAATTCTATTATATGGCATTCTGTCGTCGCGATGACGTCATCAATCATCAATGACCGTCAAGTGGTCAATAAATTGAACACTGCAGTCAATTTCCCTATATATGTAAATATTTCGTTTTTTTTTAGTTTTTTAAATAATTGCGCAAACGTGGCTGAGAATAATATCTCATATCTTCCCGAGGGTGCTGTAAAATGGAAATAGAAGTGGATACCATCCACACCACTCATCCTAAAGATGGCGATACCACCAATAAGTACTCCCAAAGATGGTTGACGTCGGATCTGGGACCGGTTTTAAAAACTTTGCCGAATCTCTTAATTGGAATATGAGCAGATGGATGATAAAAGCTTCAGCTAATTGCTTGCTCATTTGTCGTACAATTTTGGGAGTTCAAGGAATATTTACGTCCAGATCCGGATTAAGGCAATTCATTGTCAAAATACGTTTATAACATATAAATATCAACACGACAGTCTGTCCCTGTCAACTAAAGTCGTGTAGGGCTAGAGCTCAGTTCCAAGTCCTACTGTTCCAAGTGGTAAACAATTTTGATTATATATTTACTCGTAACTATGACTTTGACAATTCCAATAGTATTGTATCATAGATATAGAGGTAAACTGAAATATATATATATATATATATATATTAGATATGAAATAATAACACCTTTTCCTTGTTGGTAATATTCCGCAAATATGATCTTACGAGAGAATTAAAATCGGGAAAACAAACATTATTACTATATTATTACCTATAATTCTCAAGTTATGTTTTGGAATATTTGGTAATACATATATTTATAAAACTAAATTTATCTCTTAATTCCAGCGATCCTTACTAATAAGCGACAAATTGGTCATTAGTTCCGTCTGTCTCGACGTGATGATGATTTTGTTGATTCATTTGCTTTTTATGACTCATTTGTTTTTTGCTTTTCATGAAGGTCTGTTGGTTTAGTGACCTCTTGTGACTGTGACTGCTGAGCCAAAGGTGGTGGGTTCGATTCACAGAGGGAGTATTCCATGTGATGTTTTTAAAACTACCCTCGTTGAGTTCAAGGAAAACACAAAATATATGAAGTTAAACTTATTAATTATTTTTTAATTATTTAAAGGATACTTTCAAGAAATTAATTAATAAAACAGTTTATGTTATCACGATAAAATATCTTTAAATTACTGACAGATAATTCTGAATATATTGATTTAAATTATAGACTTTTTTTGGCGCTGAGGGGAATGGAAACAGATTATTTTTCAAACTTATAGAAGTTAACAAGTTATGGACGTTCTCTAATTAAAATATTATTTAATTCAGGGTTAAAAATACCTAACAGTAAAATGGATTCAGACTCGATTGGTTTGGGGAGGGAGCTTGATCATTTTTATATTCTTTTGTTATTATAATAGAATAGAATTCTAAAGAGAATGATTCGGTATCATCTCTGTGCTGTGACACCTTCATAAGCTGTACAGTTACGTTATTACATATTTTACAACTAGTATTAGATTTAAGAATTGCTGTATTAGGTTTTGGTTGTCCATAAATAAATAAATAAATAAACTGTTAGGAATCTCGATAGGTCATCATCGTCATTAAAACAATCAAATTACTCAGAAAAGTCATTTGATAAATCATATCTATATAAAGATTTTATTGTAGCTTTACCTCCTTAAATGTTATATCCAGATACTGCGTGATACGATAGTCTCATAATTTATAAGTTTGATTATTTAATTTGTGATGTTATTGATTGTAGTGATTAGAATACAAAACTTGATCAAGATTGTTCGTTTGTTCTATTCCGCTTGTACTGAATGCAGAATATGGCTATTCTTTTTCTAATATTTTTACATTACAGCCATGCCCGCCTTAACTTAACCTATGTCCGTTTTGTTCTAAACGAGCGCCCGCTTGAACCCTTTTCCTCGTCAAATCTGGCAATGGTAGAGGTTTCGTAATTTACTAATTTGTATTTCTCCTAATATCACACGATTAAAGTAAACAAGTATTACGAACTGACCAACGAGCTGACCAGGAATAGGTATATAGTTAATTTGTACGCGGTAGAAGTGGGAGCGAGAGATATAACAGCGAAATCTCTCTATAACCTACTTAAAGATCTTGGCCTCTCTAGAACTATCATCAGTACATTTCTAGAACGTACTTCAAAGGCGGCATTGGTAGGTTCATTTCAAATTAGGTTGAGTAGGGAGAGGAGCGTACCCAGTAAACCTAGACCTGGGTCACAAGTCTGGGTCTCTCCCTGCAACGCGATGGGTCAGCACCAGCACGGTGTATGGGTATGTAACGGTTAAGAAGCTTCGCCTCTTTTTAAATTTTTGATAAATCTAACAATACTCCATTTAAAAGATTTTAATAATAGACATTTTTGGATTATAATAAGTAACAGATATCAAAAAAATTTTCATCAACCTGCCCTTAAAGTGCCCTCTTTAGGTTCATCTCTACATAGCAATGGATAAATAATAGTTGGTCTCTATTATTAACTATTATTACATATATTATTAATTATTATATACTTATTATAATAGTTTATCCTTATATTATGAATAAAATTATATTTTGAAGTATCCTAAGCAACGCGGGTAGGAACGACGGCGGATGTGACGTCACGTTCTCTCAGTCGTTTTATTATTCCTTAACTATAGGTATACGTATATTCCAACTATTAAATAATTCTGTACATTTTGTGATAAATAATATTTTTATGACCCATTGACACATTTTTTTTTAAATATTTTTATCTCTCTGTCTGTACTTATATAATTCAATATTGGGTTAACAAATCTATATAAAAAAAAAATATTAGGAAGAAAATGTGACAGCGCAGATAAAAGGCTGTTTAGATAAATGTTATGGTTATACAGCCTCGTAAAAAATATATTTTGAAATAATTACTTTCGTATTTCTCTGATATGTATGTTTGTTTCTTCTCATATATGTGTATGTTTTTGTGTGTGCGTGTGTGTGTGTGTGTGTGTCTGCGTGTGTTTTGATTTGTTTTGAGACAATTGAATAAATCCAGAACTGTTAATACTCGTAGTTACTGAATAAATAACTGTTTTTCCTACATATAACATTTCTAGTACTCTTTACCGCAAGTATTTAAATTATATATAAATATTAAATAAAGCTTAGTACATTATTTCTACATACATTTTAATAATCGTCTATACACCCTTGTTCAAACTATGAATTTAGGACAAAAGATTTTAGTACCGTCAGCACTTACCGTTACCGTGTTTAGTACCGTCTGTACTTTTGTACCGTCTGTACATGATACATTTTATCCAGTGCTCGTCCAACTCCAAATAAAGCCAACAAAATGACGACATTCTCAATATTAAAGTTAAATAATATAAACATTCGTCATCGATTATATATCTGTGTTATTTACTGGTGTGCTCGATGTTTGCTGACCGCCGTCATACAGTGTTTGTTATAACTTTGACTCATACTCTTTCAATTGTTTTTAAATACCTATCTGTGTGTTAATATGAAGCCCTATTTCCTTCGGTCACGAAATTGAAATACTGGACCGATTTTGATGATTTTTTTTTTGGGTTTTATTTGTTAGTATCAGGAGAAAGTTCTAATGATATAAAAAATAAGGAAAATGCACGGAAAGTAAGCTTATTTAAGAAAACCTATTAACTTTTATAATGTTATTTTTTTTGTTATAACTGTCACTCGTTTTTCAGTTGGCATTTAACAGGATCCGCTGCAAGTATAGTTTCAAACAGGTGAAACTGGCGGAATTGTATATATTAATTTATTAAAAAAGTATCCATGGAGTTTCTTGCCGGTTCTTCTCCATGGACCTACAGTTTGGAACAGTGCATCTAGAGTCTGACGTTTCATTTAAAATTTAAATTTCTATTTAAAATAAAGAAGAATTACTCTAACTTTATTTTTCACCTTATTTTTATTAACTAATTAAGGCAGTACAACGTCGAACCATAGTCCGAATATAAAAGCGAAATATCACTCACTTATCTAAGTAACTCTACAATTTTCAAATTGGCACTTGATCAAGTAAGAGCTCAATAAAATGTAATATTATATTATAAATTAATATATAAAGGAAAATAAACTGATACGGGCTGGGAGCGGGACGGTTTCCGGAGGTCGAGGGTTTCAATTCCTGTTTATTTTTTATTCTACATTTATTTTAAATTTAAAGTTATAGTTTAAATAATAAAAATATCCACGCGTGTGAATTCGTATGATAGAGCTAGTATATGATTGAAGTCATTGTATGCCTTTTTTTATTCTACATTTATTTAAAATTTAAAGTAATAGTTTAAATAATAAAAATATCCACGCGTGTGAAGTCGTATTATAGAGCTAGTATATGATTGAAATCATTGTTATATTAAAATAAGGAAAATAGACCTTATTTTTAAGTTCTGACAAAACCGATTTTGATATAACTTTTGGAAGTTATAAGTAATGCAGGTTATTTTTAATTTATTTATACGAATACGAAACATTCGTGTACATTTAGTAACAAATATATTTTGATGAGTTCGTGATAAACTGAAGCTTTGATGTTATATTTTTGTATTTATTATGAAATTGCTGACGATAATTAATAAATGCAAATTGTTGAATACTTTCGATTGCTTTAACATTTAATAAAACCTTTATTGTTGTTTTTAATTTATTTATTACGGATACAGAATAGAATATTATAATATATGATTTTCATTCGCGATGACGTGATAACCAGCCAATCACAACTCTTTACAGTGTTGTTATTTTTTTACATTTTTTACATTAAACCATTTAGACATATTTGTCTCTTCACATATTTGTTACTAATGGGGAGGGGGGGGGGGGGGTTAGACAGACGAATGTGTATATGTGTGCTAATGATGACGCGTGCGATGTGCAATGGTGTGCGTGACGTATGTGTAAACTATGCTAAGTTTTATTAAACAGTTGGCAATTAGTAAAAAAATAACGGTAGCTATGGTGACCCCGACGTGGTTAAAAATATATAAAACGGATTTTTATAAAGGGGGATTATTGTCGGGTCGTGTATGTGTGCGAATAATGACACGATGTGCAGTGATGTGAGTGAAACATTTAGCACTAAGCTCACCTTCTGCAGGAAGGAGTTGACCCATTTCGTGAAGGTCTTCTTCTGTATGTGCTGTCGTTCTTCTTGCAGGGCTCGGATGCGGCCCTGCTCGAACTTGAGCGCGTCCTCGCGCTGTTTCATGTTGGTACGTTGCTGGACTGCGGTCGAATAGCCGCCGGGCTCATACTGCGACCCTGACAGACAAACAACATTATATTATTATACTACAACAACAGCAATGGTAAGCAAACAGTATTTTTCACTTTCAACGTCACGTCAAATGGAAGTAACAGGAGGGCCTATTTTGATTTCAATTCCATCGCAATAAGATGTACTATATCTGTACATTTTTAGTTCAAACGTGATAAAGTATACAAAATCGATAGCAAATCTACATTTTATTTTAAAAAACGTTTTGTTTTCAAAATATTATTTCAATTATGAAGACACACTTTTTTGTATATGATGTAAAAAAAAACGTAATATTTTTTTGTAGGAATATAAATACAACATATAAATCTTAGACATTATGTCACCCTGACGTTTATTATTAGTAAAATTGTAAAACAATACAGTTATAAATAAGACAAACTATTAACTTATTTTTTTTTATTATTAAGACTTAAAAAAATCCGTCATTCCATCTGGTATTACCATAGCGTCTGGAGGGCTGGAACTCCTGGTAGGAGTGAACGCTGACGTTGCTCAGCTGCCTCTGCATCCCGGCATTGGCACTCACTTTTTAACACTTGTATCACACTATTTGGTTTATTTAATTTGGCTGTTTTTTGTTTGATTTCGATGAATCAAAATATTATTATAATATAATCGTAAACAAAATATTATTTGCAAATATAATAAATGTTCTGCTAATGGTGTTGCTATATATATATGCTATTTAAATTATAATATATAATTTATAAAAATATATTATTTTTTACATAGATTCGGTAATCTGTATAAATTATAATACTTGTACTGTGACGAGATTTCAGACTATTTATTTTAGTATTATTAAATATATATATATATATATATATATATATATATATCATAAACGAACTCTAGATGATATTTACGGACAGACGATGGATATATTCCCGCACTCCAGTTAACTTTAGATGCGCATAGGCAACATCGAGTTAATTACACGCTACTATTACCATACAGCATGCCGTCTGTTGACCTCTGGTACCGTATGGACGGTAGAGAGGTTTGTCTGTACATGCTACCTATTGAGTGTTAAAAATATATTTCTTCAACTGGTTATATATAAATAATAATATAATTTTTAATGATATATAGAATTTACAATTTATAGATAAGGTTTCAAATCTGCGACCTCTGGGATACCGTTCCGTCGCTTTGCCAATTGAGCTACTGGGTCATTGCTAAACATGTTAAGATGTAGACAGATTATAAATATTTATATATATTTTTTTCAATAATTTTATCTGTACATGTACCGACAAACAAACATATATAGATGTTTCTAGCAAGGCTTTTAGTTTCTACAGTTATGTAAAGTTAACAATATGTACGTTTACATTTTACATATGCAGTGGGGGCGAGGTGAATGACCTCTGTGCGAGATATACTCGGACAATGTAAACAGACAGATAAATATATTTATACTTTCAGACTTTATGATATCTTATTATTATTAATCTTTGAGAACCTTTGAAAGACTTTTCATTGAATATATATATTTAATCTTGAACGCCATACACTAGTTATTTTATTTTAATTGATGATACGTTATTATTAAATGTCATTGTTATATATATATATATATATATATATATATATATATATATATATAATAAGAGTTTTTGTAGTAAGGATTCTATTGATTCTAAATTATATATTTTTTTAATCAAATATAACTTTAATTTTATGAAAAAAAAAAAGTTAAGAGAGTAGCTACTTAAAAATAAAATAAACTAGATTTATATTAGTAATTGAATAATGATCTAGATATATATTTTGTAACAAGTTTTTTTTATATTTATAATATCGTGTTAGGATAACTTTTATAAATATATTTACCCGGCTGAGTCCACACGCATAGTCTACTATATTTCAAGTTTATGAATAAGAACCCTGAATGGGTTCTAAACTAGTCTGGCAAATTCCAATACAGAGGTAAATTGTATAAATTTTAATATAACACCGGTAGAGATAAGAGACACTGTCACATAGAACAATCGAGGTTCTCACTGCTCTCTCTCTTGCTCCACTTTTTATGAGATTTTCACCTCAATCGGGATTTTAGCACCTGATGTTGACAGGTTAATTAGTACAGACAGACACCTGCAGCTACTTCTCCACTTACAATGTATTATTGAATCAAACATAAAGCGTGGAGTCTTGGAAAAGTGGGGTTGGTGGAGAATGTCTTATTCCAGATCCAACCTGTACGAGCTTCGACGTAACAAAACGTTGATAGTTTTTCGAGCTGTCACGAAACGAGTTCTTGGTTCTGATTGGTTGTTATTTTTGTTCTGGTTGTTAGTAAACAAATAACATCCAAGAACTCGTTACGTCACTTTTCGAACACTATCAACGTTTCGTATTGTCAATACTCGGACTAGTGGTACTGGAACCTTAAACCTGCATGGAGATTTCATTACCACGATAAAAATATATTTATAAAAAACACATATTGTGCAATGTAGTTAAAAATATATTATTTATTTATCTTAATTTTTTTTATTATTTTAGCAATAGTAAAACGTTCATCGTATTTTTCATGATCTTATCAAAATTAGCTCAGCAATATTTAAAAACAATCCAGTGCCTACCAATAATTATTTTAAAAATATACTGGTATGGATTTACAGTGTAATCTTAATATAACGACTTTTTAGATATAACGCATTTTTCGTAATCCCTTAGACTTTTCCCTAAGATAAAATAATAATTTATGTAAAATATACTTATATATAATATATATTCCGATTTTTTACGAACAACCTATTTATAACGAATTCTCAAATATCTAAAAAGTGTAAATAACGAATTTTGTTAATTCAAACCTCTATACGTTTCTGAAAGTATATGACCTTTACGTCCCTATATATGACCTTTTTACTTTTTTACGTCCCTATATATGACCTTTGATCCCATAGTATGTGGTTCAGTCGCGACAGGTTTTTTCAAACCTTTTTATAACAAATTTTAAACCAACCTTAATATAGCAAAACTTAGTTTAACGAATAAATTAATACAACGAATTATTTGTCTCCTTGCTATTTGTTATATTTGTTATATTATAAAAAAAATAATACAGATCTACATCTGTATTATTTTTTTTATATTCTTTAATCTTTTATAATTTTCTGGCCTCAAGTTTCATCGGATAATTTTATCACTGAAATTATTGTTTACTTGTGTAAGACTTAATTATAACAAACTGCATACCGGCCAAGGCAATTCTCTTATCACTGATAACGGCACTACATCGAGAACCAACTTACATTAGTACTTATATTTTGATAAAATGTTTATAAATATAATAAGAATAATAAGAGAATAATAAGGACTTCTCCTCTAGTTTTAACTATGAATCTGGTTATAAGAGAAGAGGGTGAGGGAGACAGGTGGAGTTCGTGAAAATATATGTTACAGAATCTCTACTGAGACGACGTATGTTAGAAAAAATTGACGTATTAACTTAATTTATTGGGAAAAAATCTGATGGTATATAAGAGTATTTTGTATGAACAAAATTTTCAGATCTTAATTATATATATATATTATGTAATGTGTCATTTAGCACAGTCTGTGATTACGTCACGTAACCGGTTCAAACCGGATTCCATCTAAGTCGGCGTCCTTAAATGTAAGTCGGGTAGCGGGTTCGGTGCATCGCTGATGTAAGTTAATACGATTAATATAAAATACAGTGTTGCCACATACGTTATAGAAACTAAAAGCAAAATATATATATATATTTACAATAATAATGTTTTAGTTTTAAGTAAATGCCGATAAAATTAATTTATTCAGGCACAAGTTATTTCTAACGACAGTAAAAAAAAATTGATATAAGTTATTCCTTTCTTATTTATTTATTAAATAATATAGGATTGCCATTACTAAGTAATTTCTAATAAAATTGAAGATATATTGATAAAAATATATATATATTTACTTTATGCAATGTGTGTGCTTTAAAAGGCCTAGGAATGTTAAATCTGATAACTAAATATTATTATATATATTGCGGAAGAAATTAAATATTCATAGATTAAAATAAAACAAAATTTTAGATACTATTGAAATAAGGATACAAATAAAAAACCAATTAAATATGTTAATGTTAAATTTATCTAGTTTCTAAAAGCTGGTTTATTATGTATAAAAACTGAGTTTGTTTTGTTTGTTTGTCCACGAAAAGTCTCATACAATAATTATTATATCTTTAGCAAGTGGTCTTCGGTATATCTTTAAAAAAAAAACATATTTTTTATCTTTTAATCATTCTCTAACATATGTGGCTAAAGATATATTTAAGGGTATCCATGAAATTAGTGGCTGACAAAAGAAACCCATTCAGGACGGGTTGACCTTTGTTGAGGCGCGCGAGAGGTGGGAGTCTGCGGAGAGATTGAGATGATTTCGTTTGTTTGTCTAGATGTGTAGCTTTTTAATATATTTAAAGTTTTTAGCCGCTTAGATACGCTTAAGTATGGCATTATTATTATGCTCCCTTTAAATTATACGATCTGGGCCATTCTATCTCAACTGGTATAAATAGCGTCGCATAGTGAAATGGCTGTTAGTGGGTTAGTGCTACTCTCTGATTGGTGGAGTCTATTAGCTATTCTTCAAGGTCAAATCGTATAGTTTAGATCGTACAATGAAATGTGGCTATAATAATATTACAAATAGGCGACTAAATAACAAAGTAGTAGATTGTAATAATGACCAAATTTCAACCATTCACGATCCCCAAGGTCACACGTTCGGGATTTAAATTCAAACACGTTCGATAACCGACCGGTCCAACATGGCGGATCCACGCGCCTGCGCTTGCGCACCTGATAGTAAACTTTTATTATATTATTGCTGATCAATATGATCATCATCAGTATCAACAATATTTTTTATTTAATTTGTTATTATATTTTAAAGCTCCCAATTATATATTTAATATTCATATAAATGACATTTATTCAATTTTGTTTATAATGTCAACAGATATTAGAATCATAAGGAGAAAAATAAAATGAAAATAGTTATATTTCTTTAATTTGATACGTAATGTATACCATTGAGTATTACATATTAAAAAATAAAAACTCTACAACGTTTAAGTAACCAGTAACAGTCAAGGATGAGTCATAAAACGATCACACTAGCATTATCTTTGAATGTATGATGTCATATTTTTTGTAGATACGTTGGATGGAATAACGAATTAATATGTATGAAGAAGCGAGTGGTGGTGGACTGAAGTCCCAGATGACGCTGGTATGGCCAGTAAGACATAGAACAGCAACAGGACAGGTAATTGAGAACAAATCGTGGTTGGATATACGTACCAGGGGAATGGGAATCTAAAGATAATGAAAGTAGTATTTAAGAGAAGAAAGAGAGAAGAGTATATAAGAATGTGGGATATAAGAGAAGATAGTGAATGGAGATGCGTGGAAGAAGATGACAAATCTACGTCGCGAATTAATTGGCATAAGAGTAGATTTTTTTTTTACGTACAAATTAATAATTCGATTGGACAAGACTAAGTATTGCAAATAAACTAACGTCTTTATAACGGACTAAGAACAGTTTATGGAGTTCAATGTTAACTTATTGCTTAACTGACATAATATATTTTATAGGTAGAAATAAAAATCTTACGTCATTTTTAACGAATTCCGTTATCAAGGCCTCAAGTTAATTAATTACTCACTTTGAGGAAAAATATTAACAAAAACAATTAAAAATATGTCCTAGGGTTGGCAGATAAGCAGAAAAAAAAACTAGAAGGAGTAACTACAAAGGAAGTTGATATTTAATAAATAGGTTCAATAAAAAAATTCACTACGAAGTATCCTAATAAGGGTGACAACCCTGTATAAAATAAATTACTATGATAAAATAATATGTAGAAAATTATTGACGCTTACTGAGTACTTACAAATCGCAACACGCCGTTAAACGTGAGCCGCATGTGCGACTTTCTCTGCGCGCGCGCAGCGAAAATAGAAATTGTTTGGAACGACACATTTCAATTGATTATGAAATTTTAGTTTTATTGGCTTTTGTTTTGTTACACGGTGTTAACTTGGTTTCACGTATACATTAAAATAGTGTGTTGGGTTCTTAAGTACCTACATTTAATTTGTAATTCAATATAATAATTGAAAAAATAAACTTTAAAACTTCTCTGTCTATCTTTTCTTAGTCTGTGGTCAGCTACTAGTAAGTCATTTTCAGTAATATTTGAAACAAAAAATCTAAATTTTATACGTTTCCATTGAACATTTTAAAGTATTTTACTTTAGGGTCCGTCCACACTAAACTGCTAAATGTTTCGATCCTCTTTAGGTTTGATCATTTAGTATTCTTTGGGGTGGGTCATTTTTAAAGTGTGTTTCGACCAGAACTTGACTATTACTGCATGTCCTCACTGTTTTTCTCAATGTCGTACAATTTATTAAAAAAAAAACTAACTTGATAAAAGAATAACATTTTACATTTAAGTCCCTGAAACGATTGAATTTAAACATTTATAATGACGATTATTATATCAGAACGTACCGTGATCTACAATATAGTGTGGGTAGAGGCTTATCGGTTATAATTTTAAATTTATATACATTTCATGATAGTGATAGGCACTGAGCAAGTAACCGAGTAGCCTCACGCCTTTATCACTTATCGATACCGTCATATTATTATCAGATATAAGTAAGGTATGTAAGATTAAAATATTTGCGTAACTGAAAATAAGGAACTGAATTGGAAGGTGTTTTCTTTGAAAAATGATCAAAATAAATTTAGTGTAATATCGTAATTCAAAAATATATATTTTTTTTAATCATAAATTTCAGTACAGTACTGAAAACCGTGAAAACGTCGCCCGAAACATCTGAAGCATTGTCAGGATTGCTCATATGAAGCCGAATCTCACATAATGCTGTTAGTTTTGGGGAATACCATTGTCCAATGTGACCATTTAAATAATATTAAATCTATTTACAAAATTCAGAGTAGACAAAGAGTCTTCTTGCGTGTTATTTGTTCGTATGTCTTGAATATATGGGGTTATTTGAAAGAGAAATTGCATTGCACTGCTGGTATTATTTTTTTAGTATTGATACGAATTTATATAAAAATAAATATATATAACAGTTCTACAAATCACCTTCAATTATAAGAACTTTGTACCATCGTCATTAAAACAATAGTCAATAACCTTGAAAAAAATAAATTGATAAATTAACAATATTTCATAAATAATGGACAAATACTGAACGAATGAGTCGAAATAAGATGACTCAGTAGTTTTGTCGTAACTTTTAGTTAGGAATTTAAAATCCTGTCCGAAGATTACACGTTAATAAACCCCAGATATCCCACAGCTGGGAATTTAAAATATATATCAAGTATGAATTGTTTCATAAGTACTACGATTGAAAATTAATCCACAATCTAAGAAAGCCCACAATCACACACGCATCCTATTAAAAAAATCAAACAAACAAACATTACATAACAATAAATCTTGCATTACTGCGTTTTTTCTACTAGAACTACCCGCAGATGTATACATATATATATATATATAAATATTTAAATATATTTAAATATATAGAGAATCTAAATAGCATAAACCAATAGCACTAGCATAAATCTAGACCAATTTTTAGACCTGTTAGCCTAGATTATCACAGTCTAGATAATTTCCAGCACAAAACGTCACAGCACTAATACACTAAACTATAGCACTTGACAAACGCGTCGACGCCTCGAGAGCTGATAGCTGACTGAGTTATGCCGTATAAGGCATTTCCGCCATGAGATAATTTTAGAGTTCCGTACAATAATTAATAACATATTTATTTAGTATTATTTTAATATATTATTTGATCAAACAATACACAAAGTTTTTATATATTTACATTTTGGATCATAAGGTAGAAATATATTTTTTAACTGGCTTTTGAACGCAGCTTTTTTCCCAGAACCGTAAGAAATAAGTGTTTTAAAGAGTGCTAACAAACGTTATTGAAATTAATCGAAATTTTACACACGCACTCGTTTGTGTATAGAGTTGTATTCTTTTTTCATTTTAAACTGTTATTGAGTTATAGAAGGGCTAACATTTAAAATATAAGTCCAATTTAAAACGAATATTTATCCTAAAACTTGACAATTCATAATTATATATATATATATATATATATATATTTACAGAATTATATAATGGATGTTCAACGAATAGTCAGTATTATTTAGTTACGGAACCAATGTCAGCACAAAAAGCAGTAGAGTATTATTTATATATAGACAGGAATTCGCCCTCCGGAACTGTATACGTTAAGACCCTTTACGTAAACAGAGAATAGAGATACGTAAGAAAGGACAAAACTGCAGTTTGAAAAAAAAAAAAAAATATTGGACGAGTATTTTAATTTAACCCCCCCTTACCCTTCTACCAGGAAGTCAAATCCAGGTTTGATGGTGTATGATACAATAGTGTAAGACACACCTGTGCAGGTGGTTTCTTTCGTGTTAGGAAAATGATATGGAATGTGGGAGTCACTTCTCCAAGGAGAGGTATTATATTGGTATTTTTTGGAAATATCTCTTTTTGTATTCATTTAAAGTTATATATGATAGCATAACTTGGGATTTATCTCATGAGACATATGTATGTATAGCCTTATTGTCTTAATATTATTTATATTAAGGGATGTTCCAATAATATTACACCGATTCATTTTAGACTGTTTGAAAATATTTATTAACAAGTATAGCATATATACTTGTACATATTAAGATTATTGAAATCTTAAATACATATACCTCTTGAAAACCGTTCTGTCACTCTACCAATTGAACTACCGTGTCGCTGTTTATCTTTTTGTTTCATGTAATAACTTCATGAATAAGAATTTACGAAAACGACTATATTTATTTATAGACATATATATATAATATAATAATATAATTTATCCTGTGAGTATTGGGTATGGTGAAATTACACACAGTGGAGAGTCGGGTCACGCTCTAATTCGTCCACCGGTCTCACAGTACTTTCATTAACGCCATATTTATTATAATGCTGAATTAAATTGTTTTTAACAAATAACAGTTTTTGAAATACAAATAGGGTTTTCAGGACTTTTAATATATGAACTAAAACAAATCGAGCTTTTTTGTTTATTTAAACGGTATCTTTGATAATATATGGGACTTTAATATTTTTTGCATTTATTAATAAAATACTACGGCTAGCTAATAAAATATCACACTACGGCTGCTTAGAGAATGCCTTCTAAAAATATATAATAAATATGTAGATACTTCCGAATGTGTAACGCTGGTCAGTCCAGCGAACGAACGCAAACGAAGACGCGCGGAATTTCTAGTATTAAATGTATACAGAACCCTCCCCACAAAATAAATTGGCTCTTAACCGAATTTTAATAGATTTTGAAAACGACACTAACATTACCAGCACATGTGTAAGATTAAAAACATGTGCGCGACACCCGGCGTTGCTCACATGTTAAAAATAATAATGCCTATTTAGAAAATAATAATATTATTGATTCATACAAATCTAGCAATATTTATTGCTATCATTAAATTCTATCAATTATGAGTAGACGCGGTTTAAATCTAAAAACTTGTATTTTCTTCGGGTCTAGTTGTTAATGTATTTAAAAAAATATATGGTTTATGTATGATTGTCAGTTGTCTAGTAGCCATAGTACAAGCTCGGCTTAGTTTTGGGCTAGGTTGTCTTGTGTGGATATGTCCGGATATTATTTATGTATGTATGTATAGATTACACAAATTAATTTAATATACATAATAAGTAATAAACACGATAATAATACAAATAATTATGATCACATTAAATCTTTCTAAATAGCAAGCGCCGACTAGTAATCAATTTAAATCAGTTGATCCCGACGCATGCGCACTTGAACTTGTAAAGAAAGCTGCGCACGAGTCACCTGCTCTTTGTGACGTCACACAGTGCGTGGAATCCAAGGAGCTCAAAAATATTTTTAGAATTAAGCTTAAGCACGCATTTCGATACGTAAACTAGCGTGCTAATATCGCATTGTGAAAAGACTTAGTGACATAGAGCTTCCAACCGATTGCTGAAGACTCGCTATTTTTAGGTTCAAATAGTAACCTGTGGATTAATGAAATGGGCGAATAGGACTTCTATACTCAGTAGTTTTTTTTTATCAAGGGTGTAAGTAAATGAAAATACCTCCAAAAAAACCACAAACCATAAGACAGTCTACAACTAATGGGATATGGCCGTCCAAAAACAAACAGCAGATATAAATACATAATAAACAATACGGGCGGACACTGTGTTGAGTAAAAAGCATTTTTGGAGCGCGACATTAAAAAAAAAAACAACTAATTGTCAGCACTTATTGTTCTAATTTGTAAACAGCCGGCGCGTCGCGGTCGAGATAAGACGGATTGAGGTTTATATTTTTTAACATTCTTTTTAACATTGATTTTTTTTTTTAACATTTTTTTTACTAACACATGTTAGATTTTTTTACAGTTACAGATATGTCATAGAATAACGATTTATGAGTTCATTACTAACAGATATGAGGCAGTTTGCTTCTGCGGTGTTAGACAGATAAGATAAATTTATCATTCATAGTAGGTTTGTAAACTTCAATCAAAATCGGTGCAGTCATTCAATAAACATGATTTTGGATGATTGTACAATCAGAGCATAAAATAACCGTGTAAGCTGGTTAAGCATTAATTCTGACTGTATCTATCAAATCTAAGCCGGGTCAGGTTTGGTCATTCTACACAGTCCAGTTCCACTCAAAAATCCTCCAGCTAATAGTACGAATTTTGGGAACACCACTATACTGAAATGAAATTTGATCCGGAATTTTCACACCAATCCCACATCTGTAAAACCATATTTACGAACTCTGATTTTTGTAGATGTGGAATATATGGGACCTTTCACTATTCATTTATAATATTCAAAAACATTCGTAGCAATATTTAGTTCTAGATGTCTCTTGTGCAGTAAAAGACACGTCAACAATATGTACAGCTCCATGAACACCGGACCATACTGAGCTCACAAAGGGCCACGTCATCCAGTTTGGACATAAAATGCAATTATTTTGTATACAAATGACCTCACCGCGTCCAAGAGCGCTGACATAGCACGTTTAAAAGTATCGTGTCGTATTACAAACTTAATTCAAATTTAAAAGTTTTATTTACTTGCCATACTCTCGTACTTATATTTATATATTAATTGTATACAAAAATAATGAAAAAACATAATAGCAGTAAAATTAACAAAATATGGATATAAGACAATTAAGAATTTATCTAAAATGGTCACCAATCTATTGTGAAAAAATTCCCGAAATGTTCAATTGAATCAGATCTATACTAGAATGGGTCTCATTCAGATAAATTTACACATACAATGAAATTTAATTATCTTTACCTATAATATATATATATATATTATATATTATTTCACTGCTATGTAAAGCCATTCAAACATCTCAAAATATACCTCATCTGTCATTTGTGATAAATTCTATGTCGTCATTGGTTCCCTGGCAACCAATCATAATTACATATCTATTTAGACTTCTAGAAACCTGATGTTTGTATTTAAATGTATTTTTTTAATTTCCATAAATATTAAACTATTGCTCTTTTTTTCTACATTCAAATAATTTCTTTCAGTTTCTGTTTCAAGACTTTATACACACTAAAAACAACAGTTCACTTACATGAGGAAATTGTAAATATTTATAATAGTTATATTTTATAAAATAAATTAGGTGATTCAAGATAATGTAAAACCAAATTTTGACAAAGTTAAACTTTACTAACTGGTCTTTTTCATAACCCAATCTACAGCGCACTATTTGACCCCTAAAAATAGTGAGTGAGTCTCCACCAATCAAATGTTAGCACTAACTTACTAACAGCCTTTTCGTGTTAAGCGACACTATCTCAACTAGCATACATCGTATAGTGAAATGGCTGTTAGCGAGTTAACGCTTTTCTCTGATTGATGGAGACGCTAGCTGTTTTTCAAGGTCATATAGTATCTTTAATTATATAATGAAATGGGGGCATTAGTAACTTTTACTAAAATCCGCTGAAACACCTTAACTCACCTGATTATGTTTAAACCAAATAAGTATTTAGTATGAAGTCATTACGATAACGTTATCTAAGCACCAAGGTCACAGGTACGACGACTATTTTTAGCCAAAAATATTGTTATCTAGCGGTTTGATGTTTCAAACTACACAGCTAAGATTTATTATTATATGTTCTTTAATTTTTACCTCAAATATGTTTCATTGGTCTTTTCCTTACATCGATTAATAGCTCATAAAATGTGGACGACATAACTTTGTAATGACGTCCGGTTAAATAATATTCTATACAACATATAATAATTTTGAAACAGTACCTCCTTACAAGGTTACGAATGCGATAATTGAACAAATTTGTCGAAAATAATCCGTTATAAAAAAATGTGTACTGATTACAAATAATTATTTAAAGGATTACTACTTTACAGATAAATATTAAAAAATACACAATGTAAATAAATACGTTTTGATATGTAGATCGCAAAGAAAATTAACATATGCATATAAAACTAGACGTGCTGTGTACCGGAGACAGCAAATTTGTGCACGTGACCCTCAAAGTCCTTCTGACAACAAAACTTTTTTGACAAAAAAGATGCTTAACAAAAAAAGTACAATGATTTTTTTCAATAGGTTTGACCATTCTCAAGGTTTTTAAACTTTTATCTTAGGTTTTGCGGCTGGTCTATGGGTCCTGCGTCTCGTTATATCATCATCACAGCGCAAGAAATTATAGAAAACGAAACCGAAGTTTCATCAAAATTGGTTGTGAAATCACAGCGTACATATTTACATTTACGTGCGCATATTACAAAATTACAAAAGCTTTTTCGCCTTTTTACGAAATAATTGCCTTAAATCAATAAATATTTAAATTTCATGTTTCATCATGTAAGTTTTTAAACTAGTTTTTAAATATATTTAATATTTTTTGTGATCACATCTAAAAAACGAGTGTTGACATGTGTATCTGTGCGTCTGTCTGTGGCATCGTAGCTCTCAAAAGGATGAATCGATTTGAGTGCGGTTGGGCCTTGAGATCGTTCTTAGCTATGTTTGTTAAAGATAAAAGCAGACGTCTTCAAGATATTCAGCGATCTTTTGAACTATTTTACTAGTATTGTAGGGACTTCTTGATTTTCATTATATCATTATTTTATTTAGATACGTTTAATACCATAATAAAGAAGAGATATAAAATCTATAAACAACAAAATAAAATCGTTAATTCTTTAACAGAAGAGTTTCTGTTCAAATAATCCAATTGATTGTAAAAATATTCCCACAGAAGCAATTACTAAAATGGATAAACAAATTAATTTTCGACTTTAATTTAATATAAGTAAATATAACATGAACGAAAAACAAAATCCTTTGAAAGGATGTTTTTTGAAGAAGGACCAATATTTATTTTAAAAGTACTTTAATCTTACATTACATGAACTTACTAACGATGTATCTAGGTATGTAAAGAAATCTATCAACAAGTTTTTATCTGAAGTTTTAAATACAATGTATATAAAGAAATAAATAAAATATGTTTCAATGTATTTCTATTGTAATTGGGAAAATACAATAATTTGGTACCTTCGAGTTGATCGTTATAATAATGGATAGTTGAAAGACTGAAATTAATAATCGATCTACAACTCTAGATTGATATCTACTTACTACGAGCTTTATATATATTTCGGGTATAGCGTAAGAAACGGGCTTAAACGGCAATATTGAATTTCATATAATGTGTAGAGTCAGATAATGTAAGAAATCCTCTTAGCTTTAATATAAAGTTGGAGAGTGTCATTATGGAAGAGCTTATTTCGATACGTCTCAAAATAGGCTCCTCTTGACACTTCCATTTGACGGACACAGGTGATTACTGGTGATGACTCAAAGTGGAAAAGATATAAATAAATAAAAAAAAAATAAGAGTAGACTCTAGAAAGATCAAGCACGTTTTTTTATATATATATAATAAGGTTTAATTCAATTAGTATTTATAGTAATACAGTAACGCCTAAACGTGCTACAAATCTATGACACCATCAATGCCTCATATAGAATCTGTTTCCAGCAATGCAGTATTACATACCATGACTAATGAGATCATCTGACCTCACCTGTCGTGTTGTACTTGTTGTTCTGTAAGGTCATATTATGAATTATTATATTCATTATAAACATATATTACTTTAGGTAAACTTATATAGATTACGTATTGTAAAAAATATTTGTTCATTTAATTGTTTTGTTTGATTGTGTTGAATCTTAGTAGAATATTTTATATACAAAGTTTAAATTTACGAAGAGATAACAAAAGGTTGTTCATATTTATGTACGGAATGTCTGATAAATACGATTAGTTTTTTTTGTATTTCAATATCATTTAGCAGAATGTGTGAACGACTGTACTTGTATTGAATACGACATGATATGTACAAAGATGTGGTTAAAAAAGGCGAAGGTCGAAGAAAGTTTGGATAAAATTAAGTGTGAGTGAGATGACATGATAAGTGTAAGTGAGAGACGTACCGACCCTATCTAGTGGGAAAAGGGTAGGTACATGGTCTGTCAGACTGCACTAATAATTTTATTATTTGTATATTTATGTATAATTTGTGTTTAGTTTCCGATGTGAAATTATAGCATTGTTATGAAGTTTGGTACCGATGTGAAAAACATTGTCATGACGGTAATAAATCAAGTACTTAAGGACAGTTTACAGTTTTGCCGAAAATCATCAAATTTTCGGTACATATTATTACAAAATCAAACTTAACATACTAAAAGCAGATAAAGCGTTTTTAAATCCTTTAAAAAATATATATCAAATATTATATCTTTTAATATTAATAAAACGATTTTCCATCACTTCATCACACATATTCCACGATTTCAGGCGCAGTTTCGGTACATTTTTCTCGTATTAATTGCCATATATTTCAGAATAACAAAATAACTTGTGTAAGAAAACATACTCAACTACAATCCTGTGAAGAACAAAATTTACAATACTTAACAAAATATCTTTAAAAAATAATAATATTATTTCTATTTTTTGACACGTCTTTGTAATTTATACATGACTCTTAACTCACTGTAATAAGGTTTATTTTACTTGCATTTTTGTTGATTCTTTATAAAAAATATTTCTAAATTCAAAACATCACCTTAGTCGGTCTAAGACCGTTGTCTGGAGTGGTTCTGTTTTTCTTGTAGTCAACATTTCTGTTGATAAAGATCGCTGTACGAATACATAATATTTTATAAAACCAACTTAATACGTTACAGTTTAAATTATGTATTGTCGACTATCTAGTCGACAATACATAATTTATCTAAATTATAATACATTTTTATATTTCCATTATTTTTTTTAGTAAATATTGCTATTAGTACGTAAGGATTATTATCAATTAGTATTGACTGCACGACGTGACCTGAAGGTATACTGGTAGATATACCTTCAGTCCGTTTTCTACAGGAATACGTAAACGAAAATAGTTTCCGTTTCCCATTAGAATACGTAAACGACAATCGTTTCCGTTTCCTAAAGAAATACGTATTTATTATTATATAATTTTTCAGATATTTATTACCTTACAATAATTTCGTAGTTAAAAAAATCATTTTTTAAAGAAAATATGTTATTTACAAGGGGCTAGATGTTTTGGTGTAATATATCCAGGCGAGGGTGCATATATTTTGTGACAAGGTACGATTTTAGAAATTTAAAATTTTATGTGAAGTTTTTTATAAACACACCAGCGGTGCCCGTATTCTTATCAATAGTCTCAGGTCCGACGTCCAACATAACAAAACAAACCTAAACTGGGCACAACTAGTCCAATTCATCTAGGAGATGTCAGCAGACTTCAGGTTACTCCGTCAAGTGTGATGGAAAGATCTTACCAAAACTCTCAAAACGAGCCTAAACTCAGCTAACCTATCCTTTTTCGTCTTGGAGATCTAGTAGCAGCCTTCAACGTTTGGACCTTCAGGTCACAAACAATACTAATATCATATAATAAAACATAATATTTAACATAAAAAAATAAAATAATTTAAATTATTAAAATTATAATATTTGAAAAACCAATAAATTCAAATTATCAAAATTGTTTCATGTAGTCATTGTTTCGCGACTATACATGCGTGTGTGTGCGTAGTCAAGCTTTGTCAATGTAGTTATGTGATTTGGTACCTATCTGTTTCGTAAACACGTCCTTAAATAATGATTAAAAAATACATTATTATTTATTGTATTATTTACAAGTATGTGAGTTATTTATAATGTATTTACAATAATAGGCCGTCACCTCGTCGACCTTACAACAATGATCTCATCACTTCAATAATATATGATAACACAGTGATTAATGCAGACTGATGCTGTTACATGAGATGACAAGCGCAACCACTTCATTATCCAATTTACTAAGTGCTAGGTCAACTATCGTACTAATATCGCATTGTGAAAAGGTTGTTAGTGAGCTAGAGCTCCCCTCTGATTGGTGGACACTCTTACTCGTTATTTTTTGGGATTAAAGAGTGCGCTGTAGATTGGACAATGAAATGGGTTCATCAGAACGATATGATAACTTTATTAGAATAAACATACTTTTTAATTAAATATTATTAAGTGTGCAAAATTATCAATATGAATAGAATGAATGTGTGGTTATTGACACTTAATGTACAACAGCTGTCTGTGTGTTCGTTTGTGTGACACACTGGTTACAGAATATCGTTTATGATATACGTTTAAGTATATACATTTGCGAATATATAATATTATATACATTTGAAATAACTTGCAATTGTCAGAAGATTAGTTGGTATTGAAAGAGAATTCGTAATAAGTGTTTACCGGTAGTAATAAAAAAATAAACTATTGAAAAGTGTTTGTCAACTTCCTAGAAATATCATGAATACCTAAACACAACGTATTAAATACCATGTCAACTTTCTAAGCCTGTACTTTATAATATAGTTATTTGGTAGTTAAGTTGGTACTAGGAACTTCTGAGGGCATGTTATTTTATACTCTAGTTATATTTTCAAACCATCATTATACTATATTAATTCAACATAAATATTTTATGTTTTAACACACACAATAACGAGTTTGCAATCGTGTCATAAAAACACTTTATTTTTTTGTACTCATTTTTTTTATTCATTCGCTTGTAAATTGATTATAAATTCTATACTATTAGCCCATTTAAATATTATATTTATATAGTTCAACAACTTTGAGTATACAAAAGTAAGTAAATTATTTTATTCTCACACAGCTAATTAAACCGGATATCGTAATAATTTATTTAGCCCACAAAAAATAGCGAGTAAGAGTCTCCACCAATCAGATGACAGCACTAGTTCACCAACAGCCTTTTTACAATGAGATATTAGTACTCTAGTTTTTTTCTTTATTATTTATTATCGTTTATATACAATTCACAATACATAGTTTAATCAGTAATAGCAACAAAAACCACTAAGGTTTCAACCCGTGCTATCAAAGTCTACATATACATAGCTAATATTATAACTGATTACATTCAATGTTTTTATACACTACTTTATATTCAGAAGAAATACAGAAGACATGTGTGCTCAAGCTGCTTATACGTAATAATTCAATAATATATTAGTTGACCTAGCACTTAGTAAATTAGATGAATGCTTAAATGTTTTTATAATAACCGACCAAGATAAGGTACGTTTACCTTACGAATATAAAAAAGCGTAGGTCGCAATGCAAACAATAGAGCAGTAACCGCCAATGCATATAAAATATTCTATTAATTGTTGTTTAATAACTACGCAAGCATATTACTGGCAATGCATATTTTTATAATGATGCAAGCATATTGAAAGTTAAATTAAATTAGAACAAAGAGACAATATAAAGATAATTTAATTAAACTTTATAAATGTCTCTTCAGTTTCTAGACTTCCAAAATCAGTTGAACAATTTGGGTTTTACATTATTAACTGAGTTATTTTGTGTTGGTGGGTTTAAGTCATCCAGGGAGGTGGTCATGTCATCCTCCCTCTTTTTTGTTCCCACATAAAATGATATTTTTTAAAATAAGAATTGGTTTAAAAATGCAAAACATAAATTATCTGCTTAAAAGTTCAATACATGTACATTGAAAAAATTATCAACAGGAGCAGTTTAACCTGTGATCATTATGAAGATTCCAATCATATATTAACTGCAAAACCAATAAACACTATAAGTAATTATTGTTTATTAAAATAATTTCATTCAATAAATGTTACGGGCAAATGTATCTTCTGATTTTTAATTCTGTTGTAGTTATAATGAATTTCAATCAAAATTAAATACAAATATAAATTGAACTAAATTATATATTTAATTTGTTTATTGCTCTTTCATTGATTCATTCAGGTGATATGTTGACTGAAAGGTAGAGATAACTTTACTATTAAATAATATTTTGTTTGAAAATATCTAGAAACATGTTACATGATGTTAAGCTTTTTTATAATTTTAAATGAATATGGAATGAAGAATAAAACAATATGTGCAGGGATTCAACACCACAACCTCCGCAAAGCTGTACCTTCGCTCTACCATTTGAGCTAAGTAAAACTCAAAATGAATCAATCAATAAAAACAAGACTCTTAATTAAATAATCAATTATAAACTAAAGTTTGAAGTTCCATATTATCTTTTAATGACTATCCCAATTGACCTTAATTTTGGTCATGTCATTGACTTCTAGAGTATTTTTAATTTAAGTGTTATTAAAAGTGAATTAAAAACTAATTATATGTAATGTTAGATATCAACCCGAAACATCCTTATATATAAACATACAGGCAGGACAAAACAGTTCCTCCATTTATAGCAGGTGTTTTTATTTTATTTATTATTATTATTTTAGTGTTATGAATAAAAATTAAAGTTTAATTGTTACTTTTTATTTTGGTACTGAAATGCTTTGTATGTAACAACACATTGTATATAAGAGAACCAAAATTGTTAACAAGCATAATTTGTTTACATATTTTTTGTAGCTATTAAATATGGAAATTTAAATATGTGTTTTACATATAATCTCTATACATATATTATATATATATATTTTTGCGACTAGATAATCCAGTATATTTGTTTGAATATTCTTTTTTATCACTGTGAGAAAGGTCAATATATTTCAATGATTAATTAGATACATTATAACAAAATAAAACAACATTTTTTTCAATTATAGTAAAGAAAAATATTATTAATAGTACATTCAAATTAATATATAGAAAGAAATATATAGTTTTTGTCTTTATATCTTTTACATAAATACTTTGTTCATACATAATGTTAAAAAAAAATCCTTTTTAATTTTAACAATAAGATAAAAACCAGCTGAAGATATGTTTATATATTATTTTAAATTTATTTTGTAATATTGGTGGGTCATCTTATTTGTTTCTTATAAAAAAGTATAACAATGCGAGGTGAATGGTGTAACAAATTGATATAGCACAGTGGATTAGAGTTGACTCTCAAGGGCATCCTCAGCACATAGTATTACAGATAATGAGATTACACTTGATCTCTAAAAATAGTCTATAAAGTTCTAAAGAAATCCTATTAGCCATGTAAAATATATACATACATTAGGATAGATATATATTTGTTGCAAAATTAAGGTTATATACAATATATATACGACCCGCAAAGCCTACTTTCATTCAACCACGTCTGTACTTATAAGAAATAACAAGTCACTTTCAAATCATATTTCCGTTATAAAACATATTAAAATTATCTTATAAATATTTCTCCGCTTACCTTAGAACGGGCGAATTGTTCTCCTGGTTTTCCAAATAGCAAATAACACACAAATTTTGACCCACTCACAACTTTACACGTAGAACATTTTAATAACTTAAAATATTTATTTTAATAACATATATTTTATAAACGACACTGCAAACTTAACTAAAACCAAGTTTATAACATGATAAATAATGTCAAAGGCACTGATTACACTTTAATGAAGATATATTTAGTTAAAAATACGAAAACAAGTCGGCGTTTTTTGTAACACCGAAAGTTGTAAAACTTGTATGGGATGGGTTTGACAGTTGCTGTCGTAACTTGTATTCAACTATTGCCATCGCATCAGTCGCTCGGACAGATAAAACAAAAGTAAGATTTTGATTGTTTTCTTGATTATTTCAAGGATTATAATTTATTTTAAATCAAAGAGGGTTTTAAAGTTCATAAACGATTATAAATAACTTTATGATTAGGTACTTATCATATATTTTTAATACGAAATGATTGTAAGCTATGAAGTGGGCTGTATGTTAAAACTCTAGGCCCCGTATCGTGTTAGCTGTAAGCCAATCAAAATAAAGATACTGCATTCCAAAGATAATTTCCCGCCATCGCCGCATAAATTTATAAAACCAGTTTACCGAATTCCAACCTACGGATTACATCCCGCCGCCTACTATATTTTGACGACAACAGAGATTTACTATAAGTTGTAAATTATAACTAGATTAATGTAAACAATAAAATTGAATTAAATAATTTACACTTCTTTTAAAAGTATGTTTTATTGTTTTGATTTTTACCTACTATAAACATATACCTGTAATTTTTTTTCGATCGTCGCTTTATAGTTTATAAACGTAATATCCAATTAAATTTTTGTAATAAATACATTTTTTACGATAGGAGTATAATATTTCCAAAATACTTACAAAAAATAATATTGATGTTGGTATATTATGTATAAATTACCTTACGTTTAGCTTTAATGCAATAGGTAAAGCAAGTAGTATGTATATTATTATTTATATACATACTATGTATTGCCTGTTCCGTCCCGTGGCATACAGAACGGGGTTAAACGTTCGGAACTATATTTTAGAAATACTCAAGACTCGTTAACATAAACATTTGCCCTATTTATATTATATTATGTTTATTTAGTGTACCTAGTAGCGTTACTAGGCCAATAGCTTACCCCCTCTGCATGTCTTTTCATATTAGACCGATAATTCCAGAGATTATCCCGTTCAAACAAAATACTAACTCCTCTGCTCTATTGTTATTCTAGCTGTTGGCAGTGTTTTTGTGTTTACCCGTAAATAAGGACAATCAGTTTTTGCATTTGAAAATCGGAGAATTTTCTCGAGAAAAGAGTGTTTTATATTTTGATTGGGCATTACCCTATAATTGCACCAAATATCATTAAAATCTTGCGCGATTAGGAACAAACAAGAAGACAAACGGTTAAACCGACAAAAAATAAAACTGTTGTCTTCAGTTCCGTGTCATGTATATATATATATATATATATATGTATATGTCTACATAGGTACCTCCCAGCACTTTTTTGATGGTTTGGTTTGGTTTTTGGTGGTTTGGTTCTCAGAGTAATTATTTACTGTACTAGTTTCTTATGCTTGATTGTCATTGTATTATTAGAGTAATTTGTTATACTATTCTTGTATAAAGATTCTCATAAAAAGTATTTATACAACTTATTTTTTACACACACCGTCAATCAGACAGCAATAATTTATAATAAGTAGTTCAAGATGTATAATAGAAATGGTATCGTCGTTCATGTCGCTTATTGTAAAAAAAAACAACATAAGGACGTTCCAGTAGGCTGTAGGCTAGTAGACTTGCCAGGTTTGTCAAATACGTATGAAGATGCAACTTTAACAATCTACCGTCATTAAAAGCTTGCTAAGAATATTGATTTTCCGGCCCGCAGCTGCGCTTATTATTCACTTTTTTTGCGCATGCTCGTCATTGACATGACAAATGAGAATTGATCTTCATCATCACTCAAATTTATTGTAAAAATACAAAAACGTTGTGATTTATTTCTGGTGTAGTATAAGATTGGATTCCAATGGTTTTATAAAAAATATATTTAACGCAATTAATAACTACAATGACTGAGTGTTCGATGAAATCGTGCGTGAAGTCGACGAAAACTTCAAATTATCAAAAAGACGGAATATCATTTCACCGGTAAGTAATTTTATTTTTATAAATCTAATGATAATATGATTGCTTTTAGGATGTCGATAGATTCAATGTTATCATCCCTTTTTATACCTCGTTTGATTTGGCTGGCAATTTATGGCTAAAAGTAGATAAAGCGTCTATTTTTATTATTACAGTTATTGCTAGGAAAAATCTACCTCCATTCGATATCGATATGCACTTTGAATCTTTAAATTATTCAACGTATTAACCTACTGATAGATATTTAATTATTAACGTATGAATAGACAATATTTCTTACTGACAAAAATATGATTTTTGACGATGAAATTTGGGACACATCGGCAAATTTATATTTATATAAGTAGTTGTAAATAAAACAAAAACCAAATATTACCAAATACATAATATAACATTTTGTAACAATACCATTTTATTTCTTAATTAGTTAGTTACTTGTATTGGGCGACATATTATTAACTCAAGTTTTATAATTTTAATAGCTTTAAATTCTTATTTGTCACAAAGTTATAAATATCTTTATTTAACTGTGACAGTATCAAATCAAAAAATCCTCTTTTAAAAGTTTTACCCTTAAGGTTCCGATTTTGCGGACTACATTATCATTTTAAATGGTTGGATACCAAGAGGTTGCCCAGACGCCTCTTGCCTTTGTTGTGTTTATCTGTCTGTGGCATTGTAGCTCCTAAACAGACGAACATATTTTAGGAGATTTTTTCGATTTCGAACATTCGTTTAGATCGATTACATACGTTTGCTCGAAGCCGTTCAATCCGTTCAAGGTCAAAGATTTTTTAAAAACATTTCATGGGTTAAAGATACAATCCTTTGCTTCAGGTTTCCTAAATGCCAAAAGACGAAGCAAAAATGGATAGAAGCAACTCGCCGTGATGATGATTGGTGTCCAACCAACGAAAGTGTAATCTGTTCAACACATTTCACTGAAGATGATTTTCAAGTGATGAAAAATCGTCGTCGTCTCCGTGATAGCAGTGTGCCAACCGTTAACTTACCAGTAGTGGTGTGTATATTATATTAGTAATAAACTTAAAATTAAATCGGAATGTGCCCGACTAGTTTCGAACCCATTCGGGGTTCTTGATCATGAGCTATGAACGTGGCGGACTTGCGGCGGCACATTCCGATTTCATTTCTACGTGAATACAGCCGGGTAAATATAAATATAAAAGTTAAATCATTTCAAAATGTGCCTTTAATCGAGATCTTTGAAATATATGTATATTCATAGTTCATAGTGTATCTAAAGCGTGGGAAGATTTCTTTAAATTGTTTTATGGTTTTTTTATAATAATATTTCACCAATGTTCAACAGTAATCCATCTTAATTTCCCATCTAAATATTTCTTATGTCATAACTGAAGAAGTGCTTCAGTTGATAATTTAACGATTAAAACTTGATGTTTGATTTATCATTGAATTGTTTTACAGTTTTCGATGGATAGATCTCTGCGAGACTATGTTATCGCTGAGTATAAGTTGAAGATGCAGGAAAATAAAACAGGCCCGTCAAACTCACTGACAACACCCACTGCAGCGAATGATCCTGTTAAGAAGGAAATACATAAAAAAGAGATTGAAGTAAAAAATAAACCCAAAAAACCTATAATGCCAAAAAAACATAAATATGGAGTAGGAGTAGGAAGACCGATGAAGTTTATACAATTACTGGCGAACGAAAAATTGCGAAAAAGAAAAAAACGACGCTAAGTATGATGTGCATCTCCACATTTATCAAATTAAATACTTATAGATACTTTGAGTGGCTTGCCCCACCCTTCTCTAGAATCTATACTATAATATATCTATAGATAGAATTAAAGATTTACAAGAAAATGTTTGGAGTACAGTAACAGAACGTATTATTAGTATTTACTTTTTGAAATCTATGTGTATGTTCAATCACAGAGAATCGAGTCATTCCGCAGAATCGAATCATTCCGTCTTGGACACATGTCTGACCTTGCTTTCCTATATCAGTGCGCTATCACGCCCTCCGATCCCCCGCTTGTGTTGTGTTACCTCACCTGTGTTGTGTTACATCGTTGAAAAGTGAAGAAAGAAGAAAGAAGACCTCCGAACGAAGAAGGAAGACCTCCGTGCCTGCGCTTCGACGCGCTGCGGCGCCTTAGGGGTCTAACCAGTCCGGCGTTGCCCTAGTTAGGGCCAAATCAAAGCCAAGCCATCGTCTAATAGCCTGCGTTTTGTGAGTACACAGTCGTTAGTGAATTAGGCACACCTCCGCCACCCAAAGGCGGAGCCCATTAGGGCTTCACCTAGGCACTAACCTCCCTGTTCCCACAGCGAGGACCGATAATCTTTCGGGGTCCACCATGGACCTCGACAAGATCAATATCAGGGACTTCTTTGGCTTCGTCCAAAAGCAAAGTCCCCAATTATGCCTAGCGTACTTCCGGTCAATATGGCCGCCGAGGAGATCTTTGAAGACCTTAAGTCTCAAGATCTCCCAGTTCGGTCGGTGCACCGTTTGTACCGACCGACCAATAGGGTCCCCATCAACCTCGTTCTCGTCCATTTAGAGCACTCCCCCGGAGGGAAAATTGTGTACAATATTAAGGCCATCTGCCAACTCACCGGGCTTCGGGTAGAAAGTCCGCGTGGTCGCGGTTTTCCAGGGCAGTGTCATCGCTGCCGGCTCTATGGACACTCCCAACGTTTCTGCCACGCGCGTCCTCGGGGCGTTAAGTGTCTGGAAGACCACGCAACAGACGACTGTTCGCGAAAGGAACTGATCCCGGACGATCCCCCCAGCTGTGTCTCTCAGCTGTGGCTCAGTGGAAAAAGGCCATAGTGATAGGGATTCGTAAGCCGGATAAACCCCGCAATCTCCCTAACAGTTACCGTCTCATTAGTTTTCTCAGTTTCTTACGGAAAATATACGAGAGAGTCATCCTCAATAGATTAAAAGAGGAAGTTGAAAGACTCCAAATCCTCCCCAACGAGCAGTTCGGCTTTAGAGCCAGACATTCCAGTACCCACCAGGTGCAACGCATTACGGAGCACATTTTGGCAGGAGCTACTACTAAAAAAAAGCGTAGGATGGGAGCGTTTTCCTCGATGTAGCGAAGGCATTCGACAGGGTCTGGCACAATGGCCTGGTGTACAAGTTATACCAGTTCAGGGTGTCGGATAGACTCGTACTCATCATACAGGCCTACCTGTCGAATCGCTCCTTCCGCTACAGTGTAGAAGGTGCGGTGTCAACTCCTCGCCCCATCAGGGCGGGTGTCCCTCAGGGCTCAGTTCTCTCGCCCACTCTCTTCACCTTCTACACTAGCGATATTTCTAGGCCACGCGCTAAGACCCATCTGGCAATGTTTGCGGACGACACCGCAATTTATTCATCCTCCAGAGATCGTTGTCAGATCGTTCAACGCCTCCAGACCGCAGCCAACTCCCTCGGGAGCTGATTTCGGAAATGGAGGATTGAAGTGAACTCGGAGAAGAGTGCCGCGATACTCTTCGAACGGTCCAAGATCACAACGATGTCTGAGGACATTAAATTATTTGATAAACCGATACCTTGGAAAAGAGAAGTAAAATACCTAGGAGTTACGCTAGATAGACAGTTAGTATTCTCTTCACACATAAAGATCGTTCCTAACAGAGCGGCCTTTATCTTAGGTCGATTATATCCATTATAAGGCAAGCGGAGTAAAATGTCCTTACGCAATAAGGTCACCCTTTACAAAGCCTGCATACGCTCCGTTTTGTCCTATGCGAGTGTCGCTTTTGCGCACGCAGATCTGAGGCCCCTTCAGGTCCTACAGAATAAGTTCGCTCGGTTAGCCACCGGGGCACCGTGGTTTGTCCGCAACATCGACCTCCATAGAGATCTCGACCTTCCGACGATCGCACAGTACTTCAAGGGGCTTTCAAAAAGCTACTTTGACAGGGCTATGGATCACCCGAACCTACTGGCGGTTGAGGCCACTAATTACCACCCGCGTAGGACTCTTATAGTCAAATTTAGGAAACCGAAGTCGGTACTCGCAGACCCCGACGATTCAATAACATTAGGAAACGCGGTAAGAAACGCGATAAGAAACCTATCACACCGAACACTACACACAACCACCGTCCTCGCTGGCGAAGACGAGGTCCCCGCCACACGTTGTTCCGGCGTTCTGTCGTCGGAGGACGTTAGAGTCCGATAAACCCAGCTTCCCTCCATAATTTGCGTTCTAAGCCGCGGTCCGAGCCTCACATGAAGCGCCCTTAGAACGTGTGTTCCCCTGGGGCCCTGCAGGCCCCCCGTCACCTTTTTCCTCGGGAGGCCCTTCAGGTCCTCTTATCCCCCCAGGGTGGGTCCCAGTACCCACCCGTTCTTCCGGTGACGCTGTAACAGCCAATAGGGCTAACAGCAGAGACATAACAAAAAAATATATATATATGTGGATGTTTGTTCGCGCGTTATTTTTTATTGATAGTTATATAAATTAAGTTATCGGTCGCTATTGAATTATCAGAAGTAATTTTTGTAGGCTTGGTTAAAAAATAATTATAACAATTCCGTCAGTTCATCTCTACCATGCAGCTTGATTTAGTTTTATGATCAGCGGCGACGCCGCGGGGGGCAACTAGTGTATAAATATATATAGCTTTTATATAAATAAAAGCGGTATTTAAATTCCATTAAAAATTCTTTATAATAAGTATACTATATACTATAATACTTATATATCAATCTGGCTATAGCCAGTTACAGTAGGTCTGGCTATAGCCAATTACAGTACCTGTATGTCCAGAACATATTCTTTGTTCAACCATAAGTTACGGTTTTGGTCTTAAATTAATAATCGAATTGATCCAATGTTTGTTACTTAAGATAAGAGAAAAAAATTACCGAAGACGATAGTATGGTACGTGCAAATAATATGGCGAAGAAGCAAGTGTCATGGCCAATTTATATTATACGGTCTAAACCATACGATTTGACCTTGAAGAATAGCTGCACTAACTCACTAACAGCCATTTCACTATACGATACTATTTCTCAAGGTCAAGTCGTATGGTTTTGATCGTATAATGTAATTTAGCCATCAATTAGATGACATGATGGAAGAGCGTTGAGTCGATCAAAAATAATTGTCATAAGGGAAGGTGGATTAAGATAGGAATTGCAAATAACCGGCTGAGTTTGTACGCTTGATTGCAATCTCGGATTGTAGATATATTATTGATTTCGATTATGTTAGTTAATAATGCTAAGAGTAATAATAAAATGTGTGTATTTTTAAGATAACATATTTGTTCTACACAATGTTAGTGACCTGGTCGATGTTAATTATAAAAGTAGATATTAGTAAGAGTAAATTATTAATTCAGATTCAGTTTCAGTTGAATCGTTTAACTCTTGTAGTAAATTAATGGATTTATCATATCTTATATATAATTAGTTATTTGCTATACATATATAATATGTAATAAAATAACTAAAAATAAATAATGAACATTAAAAGGTATGTTTTATTTCTAATTCAACAGTAGGAATTAGTCTTTACCGAATTTGATATAACAGTAAGTCTCATATGTATAGGTCTTATTTTATAAGTATGGTAGCAATACAGGCTCTCTTAACATTTCCATTTGACGTACACAAGTCGTTTGACGTACACTTGTAATATTTAATAAATAAATATATTTGAAATTGGTTTCCAACCTATGAGATCGTTAAAAGCTAGTCATATGTATAATTGTATATAATATTAAAAAAAAAACAACATTCATAAATATCTTTATTCAAGTAGACATTTACATACTTTTGAATCATCAATTATTACATTAAAAAGGTCAGTATCAGTCAGTCAAGGTCAGTCCGTGAGTAAGCTACCACCAGCTCGGAATGCTGCTCTGCTGAGAAGCGTTGGCGAGATACTCAACAGTTGCTCTTTTTAAACCAATTTAATAATTTTTGATGTATATATAAAGGAATAAGGTTTAAATAAAAATCAATTAAGACAATACTAAACTTTATTTCTTTGGCGTTTAAAAATTCTTTGACTTAGTCAACATTCTCACAATTTATTATACATTATAATGGACAATATTTATATATATTATATATTTTGACTAACTTCCACATTGTTCTTATAAGGTGGCCAACTGTGATGTAAGTCATTTTTAGGTCACACAAAGGTCACAGAAGAGAGATGAAAATTAATTAAATGTACAATTACTAGGCGTGGTTTATTTTTTTCCGGTGCTAATTAAGACTATTAAAGTTTTATAGTTTGTAAGATAAAGCTAACCTTAATATATCAAATAATAAATATTCTTTTTATAAATACTATTGTGCCTTCAACTAATAATTATTAAAATGTGAAAAATAAAGCACTGTAAATACCTTTCTATCTTATTATTACATATAAATATACACATATATGTATAAATATTTAAAATACTATTATAATATCAAACACACCATATTCATAGAAATCAAATAAGCTGCTTAAATAATCACAAATATGTAAAAAAATATATAATACATTAAGTACGAATTATACATTAGTAAAATTAATACACAATCAAAATTTAAATATAGCTGCAACTGAAGCCAGTCATTATATATGTAAATATTAACCCACCCGGGGGGGAGGGAGGGGGTTAGGATCTCCATTTCGTTCTAGAAGATGAATAATTAACTAAACTGAGATCATGTCAGTCATGTTTAAAAACATTTTGTACACATAAGAGACATATAACATCTTTAAAAGCATTTGAAAATACTCTTTAGTTCTACTTATTTACTTTGAGAGCGTTAGAAAATATGCTAGCAGACAAGCAGCCATTTCATTACACAATTTAGCGCCACTGTTTGACCCAAAAAATAGCGAGTAAGAGTCTCTACCAATCAGATGTGTTGTGGCTAGTAGATTGAATAATGAAATGGGACCATTTTTATAAACTACTTTGGTTTTTATCAAATATTTCTTTAATTGATCAAATATTTCTTGGAAGGACAAAAGTGCTTCTATTTTAGATATAGGACGATAATTTCAGAACACTGTATTTTATATATACTGAATATAAACTTAGAAGTGTTTTAAGAAATATTTTTATAAGTAATGTAAATTTCGCATTGGCATTTTCGAGACAAAGCTACATTTACTATTGAAGTCAAATTATAAATATTATTTTTAATTGAATTAAAAACAGATCTAACTTTGTCATGATAGTTGTCTAAAATAATTCGAGCAATATACAATCATTACCAGAAACGAAAATGATGAAATATATGAAAAGTAAATACTTTGTAGATTTCCGAAACTTCGACATGCCCCCATGTTTGAACCCTGAGATTCTCTTCAATGATCCATGGATTATTTATGTAATACATTAGTCCGGGAGCCAGTGCTGAGCCCGCCACAGCAGACAGTAGTAGCCAGAGTGCGTGGAGGTGCTGTTGTTGGACTGCAACGAGATATATTCATAAAAAAGTAATATTATAAGATTTATAACTTTTTATAGAGCAAAATCATAATCAGTTTTAGGATACTTAATTATAACAGACAATAGTAGCTCAGTACCTGAGCAGGTGCGTATCTTTGCAGTAGCGGTCTGTACCCGGCCCCGAAGGTGGCCACTAACGGGCCCTCGGGCCCCGTAGAGGGGAGGGACACGATCGCACGTACCTGTGGAGTCGGGGATATATAGGGGGTCTCGAAAATATATGATTATAGTTAAATGTTTTCATGTAACATAATCTCCATACCTCCTCCTCGTAGGGTCTGAACACTGTGATCGGTGCGAGCGTGGTTGCGTGCGCCACCACCACGCAGCCGCGCGCCGTGCCCACCAGCGCCTGCGACCCCACCACGCACAGCGCCGTCACCTACATATGTGAGTATGAGTGCGTGCGTCCTTGAGTATCTACATGTAGGTCTATGTATGTGTGTCTCACCCGGCAGCGCTCTCGCTCCTGCGTTGTTTCATCCAGTGCGATGGACTGCAGGCTCTCTGAGCACGGCGCCAGCTTGCTGCAGTCGAGGCGGGACACTACCCGCTTGGTGCGCACGCACCATGCGTACACGAACGTACCTGATGGAGTATTTATTACATAAGGGAAATAATAAAAATTCCTCTAAAGCATGTTCACGTGGGTTGTGCCTCTCACCGGGGCGGCAGGCAGCCAGTACCACGGACCCGGCGGGCGCGAGGAGCGCTAGGGCTCCGGGTGCTGGCGCGGGCTGCGCCGCTGCCGCGGACACGCCCTCACTGGACAGGGTGTACGTGTGCAAGCGGTCGCCCCCTGCCCACAGCTCACAGCTGGGACGAGATATTGTTAGTAAGCTAAGACGGATGAATTGACATTTGTATTTGGGTCCTTATATTTAAACACGGCGAAATGGCGAATATTTTTAACTTAAATTTAAGGAGTATTTTTTCACGGAAATAAAAATCACTAGAGATCAATCATTACTGGAGCCGGGCGAGACTTTGTTGATCGTTTTGTAATTAAAAGATTGTATATCTTAAAACTAATTCCACTGTATAGCTCAGGCGGCCTTTGATTACACGTCGATCTGTTCGTACCCCTGTTGTGTGGGCACGGAAGCCAGGCAGCACAGCTCAGTGGCAGCACCCAATTCCGTGAGCACAAAGCTGGCCTCAGGCGCCGGGCGCTCCGACGACACCAGGAACAACCTGTGGAAACCAATGACTCTTTACCTACTTTTACGTTGCACAAAGAAATAATTATTATTATAAATAGTGGCTACAATATAAAAAAAAGTGGTGATAACGTCACAGTTATAAACAGATAAGAAGGGAGGGAATTAAGACACAGGGAGGGGTCGGGTTTACCGACCTGCCACAAGCCAAGGCAATGGCCATCCTGGGCAGGGGCGCTAGAGACAGCAACGAGGCAACTGCACCGGGGGCTCCACCGACGGTCTCCATGACACGGGCGCTCCACAGCAGCTCGCAGGAGCCACCGCTGTACACCAGTACGCGTCCCACGGAGTCCCCCGCCCACACCAGGGGACCCGCACGACACAGCGCCGTCACTAACACCGCCGACGAGTTGTCTAAGAGAGAGAGGGAGAGAGAGATAAATTAAAATTTAATTCATACATACATTATACATACCAATTGACTCTGAAGAACAGTATATTTAATACAACAACATATATATATATCTCAATGTGAATCCCTGATCTTACCTGGTGGAACCCTAAGGGAGTGGTGATGAGTGAAGCAATCTCGCGCCACCAGCAACGCGTGGATTCTCTCGGGCTCCGCCCCACCGTACCACACCTCGCAGGCCTCCAGCCCATCCTCTGGAATTGAATGTGAGATTTAACATATGTTATACTAATCGTATATCATTTTTAAGTTATGTGTTTGTGTGTGTGTGTGTGTGTGTGTGTATGTGTACGGGTCACCTGAAGACAAGTGACACCGCCGTACACTATTTCTTGCAATCAGAAAAGCCTAGTTTTCGAAGGTATGTCTAACCATATCTACACATAATGGTGTGTATTTACCAGCCGGTAGTGTGAGCGGCAGAGCGGCGGCGGGGCGTGCGGGTCGCGCGGCGGCGGCGTCCCTGAGGGCAGCACACTCGGGTGCGGCGCACAGCGCCACCAGCGCGGCCGCCGACGGACGCAGCTCGGGGGCTCCGGACCAGCACCGCCGCATGATCTCCAGCATGCTACACGGGTACTGCAAGTCCTGGGGGAGGGAAAGGCGTGTTAAATTAACAACTTAAAACTTCTGTAGTGGAAAACTGAGTACAATAAAGGTTCAGGATTCCGTGTTCTCGGATGGCAAATGAACGTTGTATTTATTTTAGTACTGAAAAATAATTTTAGAGTAGTGAAACAGGAACTGCTACCCTCTTTAAGCCCTTACCTCATTCTGACAATAATTATTCAGTGTTGTCTCAAGGTGTATCTGACTCTACTTCTAGTATAAAATTGAATTGTACTCACCCTGGGGGATAAGGGAGGCCTGGCCCCTTCCAGCACGGCCTCCTTCACGGCCTCGTGACCCTCGAACGGTTGGCGAAGAGTGAATATCTCGTACAACAACATTCCATATGAAAAACAGTCCACCTGAAATAGAAATTAGAATAAAACACTTGATGAGCAAAAATATATATATAAAAAAGGTATCCGAATATTCATGTAACCGTTGTCTGTACGGAATTAAAAACAAATATAAATGAAAGAAATGAAAGGAATGCCTATACAAAAATTATAATTTTCTTTAAATAATAAGTCAATTATGTACAAACATAAAAATGTACCTTCTCTGTGTATTCTTCCTCTCCGTTATATCTCATGATCTCGGGGGCCATGAAACCCTCGGTGCCTCCGAAGCCCTTCGTTCCCGAGGGCGGCGCCAGACGAGAGATACCTAAACATTTTAATTTTATATTTAAAGGAGTAAAGGAAACAGCTCATAGTTGATATTGGTATAAATTGTGTAATATAATTGTGTAAGTGAATCGATTGTTTGTACCGTAGTCTCCCAGCTTCACGTGTACGTTGAGTGCGTGTTCATTCTCGGCTGCGCATGCGTCGTCCGGCGCCGGTAGCGACCACACTAACACGTTTTCAGACTACACACACACACAGACACACAGATAATGTAGTAAGATTATGATCTTATTTAAGATATTATACGAATAATATAACTCTGATATAGACTAGTGTATATTTTATATTTTAAAATGATTTATAACATTTCGAAAAATGCTCAATCAATTTTAAGAGTTATTTCCAAAATCCTGGTTTATTTACATATTATATATTATTGTGAAAAGTAATAGTGTTTCTAAGGTCTCGCACCTTGAGGTCCCTGTACAGTACTCTGTGTGCGTGGAGATACTCGAGAGCCCGCGCCACCTGCAGCGCCAACGCGCGACTCACCCGCGGGCCCACTCGGGCTCCGCAGCCGCGGTACCGACGGAGAGCACCCTCCAGGGAGCCCTGGAGATATAATATAAGATTCCAACTTAGGACGCAAGCCTATATTCATAAAAACTAATTTTAACCGATACTCATATCAAATTCTTGTTTATTTCGTGCCACTGTTTCCATATAACTATAGTAAAAAGAACAATATTCGGTCGGAAAGATTATACAAACAAAACAGACTGGTTTTTTTTTGTCGAATCGGTTACCTGCGGCGCCTTGGCCAGCAGCAGTGCGAGGGGCGCGGCGCACACGGCCAGCAGCGGCAGCACGTGCGGGTGCCGTAGCCGCGAAAGGATGCCGAGCTCCTGCCGAAGACCGCAGTAGGCGCGACACGCGCCGCCGCACGGGTCGCGCTCCCAGCGGGACACCGCCGCCTGCGACAAGCACGTGTTGGGACAGATGGACGGACAGGAGGACCAACCGGCCGGACGTGGGCGGGGCGACGGGGGGCACCTTGTAGGCTTGCAGGGCGTGCACGTCGGCGGCGGCGGGGGGCGCCACGGGCTGCAGCGCCTTAACGGCGACGGGTGTGGAGGTCCCCCGACGGCGCCAGGCCCCCGTCAGCACGGTGCCGAAAGCTCCCCGGCCCGCCAACGCCGTGCGGGACACCTCCTCCCAGCGGGCACGCTTGTCCTCCTCCACGTCCAGCAGCAGCTGAAACATTAACACATATATATATATATCCGTTGCTAAGTTTAGATTTGATAAGAGAACAAACGAACAGAGAACAGAGACCGAAAAAGATTCTGTTCTCTAATGTTAATAATTATTGTACGTGTGTCAGTACCGTGTCCGGCGCGACGTCTGCGAGCTGAACCTCCGTGTGTCGCGGGCACCTCAAAGCTGTGGCGCTGCAGGCGGCCAGCACGCACTCCTCCAGTGTCCAGCACGTGGCCCCAGGGGTCACGCGGGGTTCCACGCCTTCACACGATCCCACACGAGACGATGCTGTGGACAAAATAAGCCTCAAATTAAAACAAACCTCTTCAAACAAAACTATCACTATAAGATTTTCAAGTTATGATATTTGCCAAAGCCTTATAGCATTCAACCTTCATAATAATGGCGGATAGAACTAATAATATGCACACATACACACACACACACACACAAATATATACTATGTAAGTAGTCGTAATATTAATTGCGACGCCGCATACGCTCTTACGAAACGTCAGTGTCTATTTGTACGGTTTCGAGGTACTAATTTGGAGAAGAACCAGAAAGAAACTTCATAAATACTGTTGTAATTAAGTTACGTTCGTATTAATAATAATAGATAATGACCGACGATAATAAATCAGATATAATAAAAGTATTTAATGACATGAGATTTTTTTTATATATTTCTTTTCACGTTGTTGCTTACCGTTTGATTCTCCCCCGACTCCGCTGTCCCCGTCCGAGGCTCGGGACTCCTCAGATAGTCGCAGCCGGCGCTCCGCCCCTAGCTCTAGTCGACGGAACATCTAAGAGCAACACACAACCAAATGAAAAATAATAAAAAAAAACTTTAAATCAATTCTAAAAGATTTCAAGTCAACATACCTGGGCCATATGTTTCTCGTGGTCTTCGTGGTGATGGTCAGTGGTGGTAGGTGTGGTGGCGTCCCGCAGGCAGGCAGGGCAGGGTGCTACGCGGGTGATGAGGCACCGTCCCTCCGAGGTGTGGACGAAGCGTGTTCCTGATGGTATTGGGATTCACAAACACCAATAAATGTTTATATTAAAATTTCAGTGTTGTGTTGTATTTTTATTATTATTTAGGAACAAGGTCCAACAATAATAAAGAAGAAAATAAGCATACATTAAAATCCAACATTTTCTTTCACTTTCACAAATTTTTGATTAATTATAATATTAGCGTAAGCATTGTTATGTGAGACGACATATCGGAGTTATTTACTAACTGAGATATCGAGTCGGAAAACACTTGAAGATTTTAATAAAAGAATCTATTAAATTAAACAAACGTATCTAAATATAGATTAAAACACGAAAGTACTCACCAAGCGACGGGTACCAGTCCTCTAGTAGAAGGTCGACGTGGTCAGAGATAAGAGCGAGAAGCTTCGTTAGCACCTCAGGGTTCGGCTCAAGGCTTAAACTCTGTTAAACATAATATGCTTTGTGTACGTTTCAGACTCACGCAGGTACAAACAATTACAGGTTCGCACACGTATACGCACGCACGCACCCACATGCGCCCTCATACCTGACAGCCGGCGACGGGCAGGCCACATTCCCTCTTCACTACGCACACATGCGCAGGTAGCAGTATCTCGACACACGCGGATGACTGTACGTCCAGGTCCGACCACATCCCCTCCTGCTTGACTCGGAACCTGACAACAGTGCTATCATCACCTGTTTACCCACTCCCATCATCTATAAGTCAGATAGTTTCCCCACCTAACGCAATGGTACAGCTCGTCGGGTTCGTCCTCGTCCCCCACGGCCCCCAGCAGAGGATCGTACCGCGGCGGCACCTCCCGCAGTGCCAGCAGCACCAGCTCCCCACAAGACAGCTTTAGACCCGTCTTCCAGAGTTTCCAGCCCCAGTTCAATTCCAGGGCCTTCGTGACCGTCTCATCTAGCTCCAGCTAGAAAAAATATAACATTTGATTCAATGTAGGAATGGTATCAAAAGTGTTTGTATGTGTTTATTTATGGGGTGAGCGGGCGTTTGTGTTTGTGTGTGTGTGTGTGTGTGTGTGTGTATTACCTCCGGCGGTGCAGCGTACATCCTGGGCGCGTGGTGAGCCAGCGCGGGGTCTGCCAGTACGCGCGCGCACAGCCGGGCCCAGAAGCCCCGCGGTACATATGACAGCAGCAGCAGCCGCCGCAGTGCGCGCCCGCCCGCTCGACTAGACACACATATACCGCCCGCAGGACTGTCCTCTAAACAAGAGATATACAAATTAAGTAGATTTAAAAAGAAATGTACAATAAGTTACACAATTATTCTTATTTTTAATTTATCACAGCGACATGCATTCATTAGTTTTAATTTATCACAGCGACCAGGATCCAAATTGCGACTTCTAGGACCGGAACGACTTATATATATATTGAAAAAATAAGTAAACTAATATATTTATTATTTGAACATAAAAAATATGAAATGCTTTTATTACATGAAGTATTAACAGTATATGTATAATATATACGAGTATATATATATTCTCTAACGTATGAGCACGGGCGAGTCCCTGGCGGGGTCGCTGGCGGTGCTCAGCTGTGCGGCGCCCAGCTGTGCGGCGCGGCGCGGCGTGCCCGGCCACGGACGGGACTTCAGGTACAGCTGGAAGAATGTGCGTCAAGTGTTATGACATTCCAGTATTATAATAACTGTCATCCATACGATTCAATCATAATCCACATGTGTTTCATATACATTTGTGACGGACAAAAATTACACCCAGACTCGTAACAGTCTATGGATCACAAAAAGAATTGTTCCATATGGGAATCAAACCAACTTTGACCTTGGGGGTCTGAGATTAAAGTCATTAACCTCTAGCAGCTATACCAATTACAGTCAAAGGTCTTAGGCAACCCGTCACATATAAGATAATATCTGATATACCAATGTTGAAATACGATCTCTATGTATATTTGTTTGTACACGTGAGTTTGGTATACATATGAGAGTCTTATATTCATTCGAAAGGGAAAATATAAGACGTTAAAGTGCCAGGGAGGGATGTATGTATGTATATATGTATATATAAATGTATGTGTGCATGCGTGTATGTGTATGTACCTGTGGCTGTCGCGGCTGTTCATCAGGCAGCAGCGGCGGCACCAGCAGCGCCCGCGCATCCCAGCACAGCGCCAGCTCGAACTTGTTGAGGAGCGACACCGCAAGCGCCCGGGGCTCCTCGCCGCCACCCAGCACGGGGGACGCTTTGAACACCAGCGAGAGGTCCTCCACCTTCATTATACCTGAACGATATATGAAAGAATTCCTTGAAAACACGATGGTTCGATAGTTAGTGATATTTCACAAGTCTCAGATTCGAATACCGCTGATAATACTGATGCCCTCCCCACTGACCGTTAGTAGCGAATGGGTTGATCTCCCTTACGGTGACGACGTGAGCCAATACGTCGCACAGCCACTGAGGGTTCAGGAAGTACAGCTCCTTGAGGGTTGCGTCGTCATAGTGAAGTAGGACTCCTGGGGAACCATTAAAAACTCATTCGATTTGGAACAGATCGAGGGTACCGGGAGTTCATCTAAACTAACCATTCTCATGAAGGAACATGGTGGCTTGGTGAAGTTCTGCAGCATCACGGAACATCCTCAAGTTTCTCTGCTGCATGTACTGCGTGACCTGTATGGATATGGTCAGATAATTTAACTTTCAATTAAACTACGTATGAAACAATTTTTAATTTTATCAATATATCAAATTTTCTGGTTCTTTAGCACACATCAACGGTTTGCTAATATTTTTGAAATAAATACTGATAGTGTATGTATGAACGTTTGTTTGTTTTTCTGCCCACTATACAAAAAGTAATGAATAAATTTGTATTTTTTCTTTCATATATATAGACAGTATATGACGGACACACATTTTTTCCCGTATAAAATCTTATGCTATCCTGTTTACAAATTTCTCCTCCTCATACAAGTCTATATTCTGTCCTCACCAGTCGCCTGTAGTCCTCCCGTCTCAGCACGGGATCCGACCTCTCAGCCAGCGACTGCACGCACTCCTCCAGCGCTAAGTACGTGGCAGGAACGCGCTGTTCCAGGAGGGGCTCTTTACTACCTAAAGAGGGTATTGAAAGGATAATTCTATATATACTTATATCAATTTGATAAGACTGAAGATTTTTGTTTCAAGGCACTCATCTGTCTAACCCTCACATCCAGTATTAGAATGTACCTCCTTAATAAAAATAGCTAAAGTATTGTAAATTATTGTCATTAGTCCAATTAAATATGAATCTTAAACTCACCTGGAGGCTTAACGCTGAAAGCCACGGAGTAAATAATATCAGCCAGTAGTTTAATGTTGTGTCGAGAACTGCATGACACCTAGGAAACGTACATACAGATTAACATATAACTTAAAGCACCACGTCAAATCTCTTTGCTTTGGTATGGTGGTATTATAAATAACTGGGGTTTTCTTTGAAGAATGCTTGTGTGTGTGTTTGTCACCTCTATGGAGTCCATGACCCTCGGTAGTCCTAGTTTGTCAGCATCTGGCGCCGCCATAATAGCTCCTCGTATGAGGCGCTGGAGGGCCGCGGGGCTCTCGCTATCGTAGGAGCCCTACAAACTCTTTAAACATATACAACTTACACTCACTCATAAACTTGTGTTAGTTAATAAAAAAAAAAACATACATTGGTTACTTGGTCATAGTGCGTCCCCACCATAATCACAGGCGAGCCCGGGGCACGGGCTTGTATGGACCTGGAGACATCACATATATATATTGTATATTATATATTAAATATGTATTGAAAATAATAAAATTACAATTATACAAAATTGGAAAGATGTCCAACTAGTTTAGTAGTTAATCACTTCAAGGACACACAAACATAGTATGACATTACATTAGTCGTAAGTAATGGTAATATATAATGATGCCATAAGAATAAATTGTTAATTCAAAGTTTTTTAAACCTCCTTGCAAGTTTTCGATATAAGAAGGATCTCTAAAAAAATATTGTCTTTTATGAGTTGAGGAAGAAAAACAAAAATGTATGTGTGTGTGTGTGTGTGCGTGTGTTACCGTAGCCACTGCAGGGCGCCTGCGAGCCCGGCGCGGCCGTCCGTGACGCGCCACAGTACTAGGTACAGCGAGCGACGGGACAGGAAGTACTGATGAGTGGCGTAGTATCTGTACCATAAATATTATTACATATATATTATCTGTAAATTTGAGAGGAATTTTAATTAATTACTATAATTAATATTCAATCTAACATCCCGGATTGACCTAACCTTGGATTTTTTACTATAACTCAATGAACTTATTGTAATTTCAATAATTAATAGCAAAAAGTAGATGATAAATAAACATATATTTCATTACATGAAAAATCTGAAATTCTTTCTTAAATATATAGTAACTATACGTACTCCTGTTGTCCGCCGAAGTCCCAAGTACGAAAGGTGAGTGACCCTCGGGAGCCCCGCTGCGGCTCGTACACCCACGAACCGATGTCCACTCCCACGGTGGACACCCCACGCCGGGACGACTTGTTCCCCATGCGCTTTGCCCAATGCTAGACAAATATACAATATATATATATATATATATAGCAACCATAATCTATTGTGGGCTGACGTTACATTATTTAGTGCATTCAAAAATGTAGTATTCATCAAAAGCAAACATTTGTCAGCAGTCTTAAGCTGCATTGCTGTAAATATTTTAAAGATAATATTAATTAATTTAATATAAATAAGTATACCTCGGTCGGTTTTCTCCGATGTTGTATTGGAGATTCCTGACGCAGGCACTCCAGTAGGCTGGTCTTACCGATACCCTGGAACAACAATACGATACCATAACAGTAACAGCTGTAGAAATTTGATAGCAGCTCAACCAGAGTAGTATCATTTTCTTATAGAAGACCGATGTTAGGTACATATTACGTTTCTTAAGGTGAGTAAGAGAGCCAGATACACAATCCACTCCTCTCCGTGCCCTCGTCCCCTGCATCCCTCCTCATTGCAACGCATTTCCATATTTGAAGATATCGATTGGCGACGGCACTTATCGGGTGGATCTACTGTTCGTTTGCCGCACAATATAAAAAAAAATAGCTGTCCACAGATATATACGTATATACCTATACACACGCACCTGCACGCCCACCACCATCAGCTTCATCCTAGTATACGGTTTGGCTTCCTGTAGAACAGATCTGAGATAACCCACAACGTCGACACTGCGGGATCGCCCTCCACGCACCACGGAACGCAAGGGCTCTTGGAGGGAACAGCCCACAGTGTTCAGGTTCCAGAGGCGGGTGAGGAGCCCCATCTGCGGGGGCAGGTCGGTGATGTCTGGAATAAGACATTTTACGTGTCAATAAAATTAAAATTCACTCTCAAAAATGTTGACGTCACATTTAGTCAGATTACACGATACAACACGACACTCACCCTTATTCCCGCTGAGGTTGAGCACGGCGAGGTTGGTGAGCAGGTGCAGTGCGGGAGGCACGGCCCGCAGCAGGTTGCACGACACGTCCAGCATCGACAGCAGCGGGAACAGCAGGCGGGCCTTCACGCTGCCGCTGCGACTCTACAGACCGACGGGACTTTCAACAACTTGACTTGTAACTGGAAAGTACGGCTCCAGTGGAATTTGAATGAAACAAATGTTAAAGTAACTTGTAAATTCATGGTGGAATGATGCGATGAGCTAAGCTTTGCATCGGACAAAAATATATATGACAATGGATTGATGAACATTCCGGATGGACCCAAGTGGTGGAGGGGATATCCGGCTCTTTTGAAATAAATAAACAATCCACTTGCCAATAGTTAACCAGACAATGTCTGTAGTATATCAAATAGTATAGTTCAGTTTTATTATAGATGTCTAATGTCTCACCCACTCATCGTCATGTTCGTCGTTGGCGTCGGTGGTGACGGTGAGTCCGTCGTCGTCGGTGGTGAGCTGGATGCGGGGCAACATGTTGTTGGCCAGGATCTGGTGATCACTTAGTTATGAATTACTATTTAATATAAATAAAAAAAATCTACGCTGAAAATATTGGATTATACGTCGTGTTTATATAAGTAATTAAAAATATATTGTAGCCCTAGGAGGCGGAATTCTCACCAGCGTGCGGAGTCCCTCGAGTCGCAGGTGTCTCCTGGCAGCACAGGCGGCATTCAGCAGCTGTGAGCGCACAGAGCCCGAAGAGCGCGGCCGAGGGCGGACGCTCCTGCTGCCGCAGTAACAGGCGAGGGGGTCGCCCTCAGAGCTACTAAAGCTTTCCACCTGGGAGTTAGGTCACAGATAAGGGGCTGTTAATTGACTTCACAGATAAGTGAAAGCTACGGAGCTCTAAAGCGATCTCAGTGATAAATGTTACCTAAAGGACTATTTTATTATATAACGGAGCTTTAAGTGTCTCACTTGTGGAAGGCTCGGCCAGCAGGTGATCTCGTTGTGACTGAGGTCAAGTTGTCGGAGGCTGGTCGGGTATGACGTCACATATGACATTGACCTGAAAAATATTTTAAGTGCAATTAGACTATATGTATGTTGTTTATATATAGACGGCTATATTAATTAATTATTGGGCCAGTCGGGAATTGAAAACGAAATCTGATAATACATTGACAAGCGTAAGGACCGCTACGCCATACATTTAAAATATCTAACATCATACATAGGACCTCTGAAACCGCCTGACTGAAACTGAAAGGCCGTCAGTACCGGCACAGTAACAACTGATCTAGTAGTCACTAACCTTAGGTTATTATACGCCATATTGAGTCTCGTCAGTGCGGGGGCCCGGCAAGCGAGCGAGGCTGGGACACACGAGAACTGGTTGTGCGCCAGGTTGAGGGACGCCAGGCAACTGCCGGGGCCAGGGAGAGGCCGTGGGGGGGAGGGGGCACGCGCCCCGCGCCACACGTGCGCTCGCCGGGCCTCCGACACACTGGGGATGGGGGGAGGAGGTTAGTAATGTCATTATAATCCTAACAGTCATCATTTCCGTTAGAAATTGGCTTCAAATGTGTTTAGCAATCCCAAGCTTAATTTAATCTTTAAATAAATATAGAACGGAAAAATCAATCGACACGGCCAGCAATTGATAAAGACGATTATATTAAATGGAATGCTAGTTCGGTACGGGACAGTTTCCTAGATGTATCAAGTTCGACTCATGTCCGTATTTAATAATTTTTGAGACTATATTTTTTTTTAGTTCAGAATGACCATCTGCCCTAGTGTACTCACACGGCGTTCCCCGCCCTGTTTCCCATCACCGGAATGTCTTCGTCGTCCAATGACTCGCTCGCAATGGACGGACTGCGGGATGATGATTTCTGTAAAATGTTAAACATATTTAGAAATTATGTATATATGTCAGCTATATCTGTAGTCAGCTGTAACATATTGGATATATTATAAACCTGTTCGAAGCTGCAGGGGGCTGAGTGAGAAGAGGGCGAAGCTCCAGGGGATGCCTCCAACGGCGACTGCTTGCTCTCTACAACACCCTGTATGCAATTTATAAATCTATTAGATTAATACTATATTTTTATACAAACCCCTACACATAGTTTTAAATATTATTCTTTCAAATACTTCTCTGAAAGTTATGTCGAAATTGGTCGGGGCCTATTAAATACCATATGTAACAACAATAAAAAAATGAAAGCAAATAGTTTGAAGTTATTTCGTAAAATTCTTTTAAATTTATTATTTTCCAAATTTGTCTCCAGTGAGAACCCTTACATCATCCGTGGGCAGTTCTTTGAGATGGTTGAGTGCAGCATTGAGGTCCCTCAGGGCTGGAGCCCGCCACATCTGAGGTGGCAACCTTCGGAGCTTGTTGTTGGAGACGTCCAAGCTTGAGAGAGAGGGAAGGGAGAATAGTTCTGGAGGAAGCTCCTCTAAGCGATTATCCTGAAATAAACTTTAGGATTAGGAAAATAAGATCTAAATTACTTTGACAAATCATGGTTGACACAAAGTAATAGAGAGTATAATACCTGTAAATACAGCTCCTGTAACACGGGTGCGGTGTACACCTCAGTGCTTCTCTTCCCTCTCTTGCCCTTTCGTTGTCTGTTCTCAATCTCCTCTTCAAAGAGATCTCCCGCTGTCGGTAGCCTTTCTAACTTATTTTGAGCTACATTAAGATATCTGTAATAAAAATAGTAAGAGTACAAAGTATGAACGAGAGAGAAGATGGGCGCTATTGTGTGAGTGAGGAGACTGAATATGATTTTTATCTATGTGAGTGTACATGACCCGGGCCATGTTTTTACCCTTGTGCACTGTTTTAATCATATGGGCTATGTGTGTGTGTGTGTGTGTTACCTCAAGCTGAGCAGACTAAACAGCTCTCTGGGCAGTTCCCGCAGCTCGTTGTTGGCGAGCTCGAGGCGCGTGATGGCGAGGAGGGCGGCGCCCGGGGCGCTCACGCGGGGGTTGACTCGTGCTGCCGCCCCACGAAGCCACGACATCCTAGAACGGACGTATTCGCTATATATACATATCTATGTATGTGCGCGTGCGTACGATAGTGGATGTTTACTCGTTTAGATAGACATATTTGGCTGAAGATGTTAACGTGTCTATGGATGTATTTGCATTCGTTTAACATTGGATATATAGTCGTTTGTATTTACGCCAGTGGATGTATATTTGATTAAATGTGTGTGAGTGTGTGCATATTTGTATGTTCATGCTTGAGCCCGTGTATTTTTATATGAGTAAGCGCGTGTGTGTGTGTATTTATGAGTGTGAGTGCTAACTTGATGTGTGTGAGATGCGCGCGCAGCTCCCTCCAGTTGACGAGCACGGCGGTGGCGGGGCAGCGTGCTCGGTACGACAAGCCGGGGTCCACGTCACGGGAGTTCAGCACGCGCTCGCTTATCAGCGACTTGTTCACTTTGTACTCCGGATCCGGATACGCCTGAAGATCTACACTTATTTCACTGACACACACAAGTGGTATGATTGATACATAGATAATCACTCACCCGTGTGGCGAGCAGCGCGGCGAGTAGGTCTGATAGATTGTGACGAGCGCACTCCCGGAGTGCTCGCCCTCCCGGGTCCGTGGCTCCGGCCGCTAGTAATATCTCCACCACCTGAACGTTCTTAGCACGCGCCGCTATGGCCAGGGCTGTCCATGGACCCTCGCCTGGGGGAGAAACCGTAACCTTGACATAGATGACTAGACTTATATAGCCTTACTCATATTTTAATTAAATAAATAGAATACTAAATTCATCACGACCATTAACTTCTCGATGGCTCAGTTGGTAGAGCTCCGGGGAAGGACTACTAGAGCTAGCAGATTCGAGCCCTGCTAGTCATGATTAGTTTAAACTATTTATTTATGAAAAAAAAAATAGCTTTTGTTAGCAAATATTACCAGTATGTTTTTCTAAGTTTTCTAATTTTAGCCGCAGGAAACAGATATATATATATAAACCAGGTGTGACATGTTTAATATATTGTTTACAATGACTGTATGTATGTCTGTACTCACGCTCGTCGTTGTAGTTAGCTGTAGAGGGCGAGGGTGAGTCCCGGGTGCGTGCGACGGACGCACTGCGCGAGCGACGCCGGGGGTCGCGACCCTCTACTGTCAGCTCCTGTTACAAATATTAAAGCACCATGTGTGTGTATATAATATGTGAGAGCAGTCGAGAGAAAAAATGATTGCAATTGTTTCTCTAATAGACGTAAAGGTGTGTTCCTCTTAGTGTGTGTGTGTGTGTATATGTCTCTTTCTCTGTGTGTGTGTATATCTGTCTGTAGTATCGTGGCCTATGTATACCTGTGGCGGCATGGCGCTGGTGTCGGGTCTCGCGCCGGCCTCCAGTAGTTTCTTGAGTACGCGCGCGTGTCCGAGGCGCGCGGCGCACGACACGCAGCTGTCCGCGCCGCGCGACGCCTCGACGCGCACCGCACGCACGCGCTGCACCGCCGCCTCCGGGGGGGACTGGGGGAGATTACAACATATAGAGAGACGAAGCTTCTTAGCATTCCATGGATTCACCGTGCGGGTGCCGGGCCCATCGCGTTGCAGGGAGAGGAGTGCAAACAGCCCCTGGGACTTGCGACCCAAGTGTAGGTTTAAGGGGCCCCTTTAAAATGCGCATTCACGCTCACCATCAACTGGTTGCGCTCCTCTCCCTACCTAACCAAATTTGGAATGAACCTACCAATGCCGCCTTTGAAGTACGTTCTAGAAATGTACTGATGATAGTTCTAGAGAAGCCAAGATCTTTAAGTAGGTTATAGAGAGATCTCACTGTTATACCTCTCGCTCCCACTTCTACCGCTTACAAATTAACTATATACCTATTCCTGGTCAGTTCGTTGGTCAGTTCGTAATATTTGTTTACATTAATTCTGTGATCTTTGGGGATGTTAGTTTACTTTTATATATTATATAAAAGTGAACGAACAAATATCTCTTACAGGTTTAGTGCTAGATGTCAACTTGCTGACGATGGCGTGTATCCCAAGTGAGATGCCGCTGCGTTGTGGACTCATCACCGAGGGGGTAAGAGTGGGGGGCGAAGGGGGGGAAGGCTCCCCTTCTTTCTGTTAGGATTATTGTTAGACTAGTTAGTATATTAGTAAATATACGTATCTGTATGGAATATTGTAATATTAATTATACAAATATTACATAACTCCCTGTAATGTAAATGGCATTCAGGGGTAAGATTAGCATTTTGGATAGCTCTCACATCACTAAGAGAAAATCGTTAACTTGATTACAATTACATAATAATAATTAAGAACAAATATATGAATGTGGGCAAAGTTGGTAAAATTAGTGGGGGCATGTGTGTCCGTGCGCGCGTGTGTGTGTGTGTGTCCGTGTGTGCGTGTTCGTGCGTGTGACTGACGCGGCAGACGGCGGCTCTGTGCGCCAGCAGCGCGTGCACGACGGCGGCGTTGCCGAGCGTGCAGGCCACGTACAGCGCGGTCTGGCCGCTGGCATCGCGCGCGTTCACGTCGAACGCAAAACGGTACTGCCACTTGCCGGACGCGTCTCTGTATTGACACAATATTTACACAAGTGTTATTTTTAATAATTTATATACATACACGGAAATGCAATTTTTTTTTAATTTACTTTTTTTTTTGCTCTATGTGTATCTGTACCTTATTGAGAGTGTCTGCATGTTATTTTGAAGAGTCTGCATATCATTTTGAATACTTGTATTTTGAAGAGCACATATTTCAAAGAAGTAATATTAATCAATTGTCTACTTTATAAAAGAAAGCCTTGTTCATTCCAAGTATAAAGACTATGTGTCAGTTTCTCTGATATGATCACTTTTAAGCTCAAATACAACGGCCATCAAATGTTCCGTCATTGCCATCTTAATTCCTGGTGTGATAAGACATCCTTGCGTCAATAGGTCATTACATCTCCGATAACACAACTAGAGTTGCCACCCGTACTATATTATGTAGTGTCTTACTACACTTTAGTCCTTTGTACTATAGATTATATGGAATAGAACAAATATTAATTTGATAGAATTTATCAAATAAACGTGTGTTAAATCAATTGTTTTGTTAATTTAATACCAAGCATAATTGTTCACGATTATATTTATTCGTGAGAAAAAAACACTTAAAATAATAGTACTTTTTATTTTTCTAAAATACCATAATTATATCACTGGCTGTAAGAAAATACTATTTATCTTTAAAATAGAGATGGCAACACTTAATATAAGTTATGTGTAAATATGATGTTATTTCTTACTAATTAAACGTTCATTTATTTCGTTCGTTCATAACTCATAAGATAATAAAATTAAGGAATACGTATTTTTGGTAGATTATGCTATATTTCATAAACTTCAATATTGTCGTTTTAATTTCATCCAATCTATTTAATGTCTTACTATTAAGTCAAATCAGTTTAAAGAGTCGAAAAAAATAAATTCTTTTACAACTTTTTTCAAGTAAAAAAATATAAACTCACGTATACGTTGAGAGCAGGTGTTCAGGGTAGGAGTGCTCCAGCAGCAGCGTCACCATCGCTGGATGACCACCAATGCACGCCGCATGCAGTGGGAGCCACTTCTCTACTGTCTCTTGCTGCCTCCAGCAGGAGATGGGTAGGGGTGAGGTAAGAATTAAATAATTATATATTCTTTAAAGATTTTCATTCATTTTATGACACGGTCGCTCAGTTGGCAGAATGACATTTCGGCGAGTTCCTCAGAGGTCGTAGATTGAAATCCTACACATGAATTTTTGATCCTATATTTCTTTCAAAATTAAATCAATAAATAATAACAAAAAGTTGTTGAAAAGAAATCTCCACCTGCACAGCTTCAGGAAAGTGCTGGAGCAGCAGCTTCGCGATGTCCAGGTGTCCGTGGTAGCAGGCTATATACAGCGGCCCGTAACGGGTGACGGGGTGGGCGCGCCCGTCCGCGCCCGCAGCCACCAGCGCCGCCGCCGCCGACCACGCACCCAGCTCTGACGCACTAAAAGAACACTCCTCATCTCTTATGACGGCCTGGTACATTAAACAAATCGCGGACAGTTTCATAGATGAGATGGTAAGAAAGTAAAGGAAGGAATCAAATCACAATGTTTCCATAAAAAAGAGATTAAATATATTTAACAATTAGTAATATTACACCCACACACAGATACACACACATACACACACACACACAATATACCACATTTCGTTAGGTGACGATGTCTTACAAACAGCTCCACCCTAACAAGCCGCGCTGAGGAACTTCAGTCTAAAAAGCTTTATTATAAATATATTTATTTTATACCTGAATAAGCTTAATTGATATTATATTACGTCAAAAATCATGGTCATATGATAATGGATCATCATTGTATAATGTTGCCTGAGTCACTCTATCTCAACTCACTATATCTCTATCTCTATCTCAACAGCATCGCATCGCATAGTGAAATGGTTGTTAGTAAGTTAGAGCTTCTTTCTGATTATGGCTATTCCTCAAGTACAAATCATATGGTTTAGAACGTATAATCTAATTTGGTTATAACTATAAAACCTACTTACAAATTAATCAAGGCAATACCAGGGAACAAAAGTATTATTAATGTAATAAAAGGTAAAATCAGCAATTATATTAATTTATCTTGTACTTATGAAACATAATTGCCTTTACCATCGGATACACGCTTCGGTTGGTATGATACAGGTACTACCGAGACTACAAACAAGATGACTGATACGAGAAATTGACTTTATATATTTTTAAGAGAAACTACCTCACTTAATTATGTTAATAAAAAAAAATGGTAGAATTTTTTTAAAATAAAAACCAAATGAAAAATTAACCGATACGGGCTGGATTTCGAACCCAGGAATTCTTCTAGGAAATCGTCCCGCCGCTCTACCTATTGAGCTACCGTACCGTAGGTACAATATAACTAATACGTTGGTACACATGAAGAGAAGAAAAGCAAGGGCGGTAAAACACAAGAGGCATGAGGGAGGGAGGCTAAGTTGGGATTGGGGATTCAAGATTGAAGATCCTCTCACAGGAAGAGGTCGTGGTATTGACCCAACCGACCAGGTCGCTTATACTCACACATATAATAAAGTGTTGGCTCCACCAGGGGTAAGGTTGGCAACGATACCACCAGCCGATCCCAGGGCTGCGAGTCTAGTCTTCAGCGCCGAAGTATCCCCACGTACCACCAGCTCTCGCAGCTGAGCGTGCTGGGAGACGCGCTCGCGGTCTAGTGCATCTGTAGGATATAATTAATAACAAAATTACATGGCAATTATTTTTTAAGAAACGATAGAAAGAGCGCTGTCTGTCATGTGAAGAGTAAGTCAGCGGAGTACTAGTCTTCCAATACATACATGTATACATAAATAACTACCAGTGGATTATTCCAGGAACACCAACATACTAGCACGAACCCTGGACGAGTCGGGTACAGTATAAACTATAAATATGAATAATTTGTAAGTTATCTGCCTTGAACATAAAGAAATACATTGTAAAATCCCCACTCCATATAACTATTATAGCTAGTATATATTTATGGATATGTCTTTTTATAATATAGCGAAAGAAAGGCTACAAATATTTTACTTATATCACACCTTCCTTCCAAGGATCCTTGACATCATCAACGAAGTACTGTGCAGCATCATAAGCGTCATCAGGTTCTTGGAATACCCTCTCCAACGCGCCATCTACAGGGCTATAGGCCACTGATCGCAAATGCAGCATCATATTTCACATCCACCAATCGGAGCAGTGCATTCAAAATATCGTTTCTGATTGGTTTGTTTTAATTCACTTTTGTCCACACATTTGTATTTTTTTTTGTTTTGTACCGCCAATACTGTTGTCACTTGTCAATAAACATTTTATGTCATAAATGGTCTCAAATAAGAGAATCAGTTGATATTTTCTAATTAAAAGCATAATTTATATTTTAAACCTGTCTTTAAAAAATATAAATAAATTGAATATACATACATAATTATTCAATCGATAAAAATCGAAGCTTCAAGAGTTTATTTTTAATAAACCAGTTTTTATGATATTAAGTTAGATGGAAATAAATTAGCTGAATATCGCAATATTACAATATTCAAAGCAAGATAGACGTCCCGTTAATATTCAGATGTAAATTTTTATATGAATGTTATTTCAAATATTGTTTCTGTATTATATTATTTACGTGTCCAATTATTTTCAAACATTTTTTGTATAACTCAAACACATAACCTCGATTTTTTCATAAAAACAAAAATTTAAGTAAAAGACTACCATATTTTTCGATATTTCCGTAACTTTCCCAAGAATTTCCGGTTTCATCTCATAAATCATATAAAACTTTCATAAATAATAGTTATTAGATTGTTAAAATATGAGTATGATTTTAACTCTCTCTCAAATAATTTAGGAGAAAATTATTAAACCGATATTTCTATAAAGATTAAAGAGACACCAATGATAAAACCAAAACAGTATATTTTTTCTTAAATAAAATCTTATAAATGAACTCTATAAGCGATTAATGTTTAAAAATATCTATCCACATGTTTAGCCATGTTGAGCTTATGAACATTTTAAATAAATACACAATGAAAAATTCATAAACACGAGCAGGCCTCGAAGCTGCGACCTCTGGAATATCGTTCCGTCGCTGTGGCAATTGAACTACCGCGTCGCTAAGCCTTGATGAATCTAGCTTTCTACATATTATCGTATATCCGCTCTATAATTGGAATTATAGGCTTATAATTAATGTTAGTCAATTCTTTAATACTCGTAATAAAAGGTTATCATTAACTTGTTAATTTTAACAAAAAGCGTTCTTTCGAAGTAACATAATTTCCTGTTACTTTGTTTCCATTATGCAATTAAAGGAAACCAGTACGTTCCTTGAAAACAAAGGTTTTCTCTCTTTTAAAAATAAGCAAACATGATGAATAGACATTCCTTTATCGAAACAATTTAAGCCATTACTAAGCCGTGAATCTTATTTCTGGGTAAAATAAGAAATTTGTTAAAAAAGCTATCAAGAATTCTTATAAGCCCCGCTCCAAAATTACGAATCTATGTCTATTGCAGTCTATGAAATATTTGAAGTCCATCGCTTATTTCGTCCTTCACTGACAGATTATCGTAACTGTCAGACTTGTAGCGGAGATACAAAACTGTCATTTTGTAATCAGTTAATGTTTGACGTAAAGTATACAATATTTATTATGTTTTCAATTTTCCAGACATCTTTTTTTGTGGATGGTAAACTTTCTTGGACATGTTACGTCTATGAGAAATTATTTATTATTCAAATGTAAAGTTGTAAGTCATTATCCTACCTAACTATAGCTATATAACTATATAAAAGGCAACCCGCCTCAGACTGATGTGTTATTTTTTAAACTGAGTATACGAATTGTATTATTTAATAATTTTAGCAAAACCCTTAAAACAAAATCAATTATTTCATTTTCAAAGGAGAAAAATAAATTTAAAAGTAACGTTTAGGATTCAAAGTGTAAATAGAAAACCAGAGTCATATCCAGATTTCATATCAAAATACACCTAAGTCCAACAACAACGCATTATTATCTTAAAAACTGTTTAGATATGTTTTATATAAATTCTAAACATATTTTACAATAATTCATTCAACAAATAAAAAGTTTGCAAGACTTTACTCACACCAAAGAAAATACAGACATCTCGATTTTAATGATTGATTATTGAAGCAGTTTTTCATTTATACTCATTCATACTCGTGAAAAATAAAGAAAATTCCATTAAAAACAATGTCAAAACTTTGGCCAAATCTTGGTGTAATGTGACCATTTCATTATACAATCTAAGCGTTAAAAGAATGCAATCGTTAAAAGTTAACAGAACGTTAAAAGAATGCATTATACAATCTAAGCGTTAGATTTTTAATCTATGTTAAAAGAATGAATGATTTAGGATGACGTCATCAAAACTTATTTTCGAAACAATATTAAAGTAATATTACTTTTAGGATATTGCTATGAGAGTAAGAGCTTCTGATTGGTGGAGAGACTAACTCTCTGTTTTTGTGATCAAATAGTGTTACATAGATTTTATAATAAGATGACCGCAATAGAGTTATGGCCAAAATACACTATACGATCTAACCATACTATTTGACATTAAGAAATAAATAATATTCTCCACCAATCAGAGTAGCACTAACGGACTAACAGCCATTTCACTATGCGATGCTACTTGATCGGTTGAGATAGATTGGCTCAGATCGTATAACGTATTTTGGCCATTAATTTTTCTCAGTTACAACCATTAATTGAATGGCTATAATACCTAGGTACAAAGTCTATACGGTCTTTATTAATCCATCCGGTCTCTGAGGTCTCAATGGACAACGGTAAATATCAACTCAACAAAAATGTCAACTAACAACAAAGGTATTGTATTTTATTCATCTTTATATATCACAAACACAAACTTCTCAGTGAGTTTAAAAACACACACACGCGCACACGCGCACACACACACACACACACACACACACACACATATATACATTGCAATTATAAAACGTCAGACTCTATTTGCACGATTTTGAAGCAGGTTCATGGAGAACATGGAACGTTGTTATAAATTTATAAATATTTTATATAATATAATAATAAATAGTCTATTATGACACTACTTGATATAATACTATACATATATATTTTTTGTTTTTAACCATCTTTTATGTTTAAATGAACGACTCCATGTTCAAAAAAATCTTTCTTAAATGACGAGATTCATTCACTTTATATTATATTTTATATTATATATTTTAAAGTTTTCATCAAAATACATACAAACGTTTAAAGGAATATATTAAGCCAATACTTTGAAAAAAGGCTGTAACATTTTCCCTACTTTTTAATTATAGCCTTTTCTGTCTTATAAAGCAAAGTCACCTTTAATTATAATAAAAAAAAACCGGTCTCACTCGATGACTTGAATGACAACATTTATAGGAAACCTACTTAATATTATTTGAATAAATTAGTGATTGTGAATAAAAATGTCGCAATACGTATATTATTTTATAATAAACATAGACTGAAAAATAAAGGTAAGCCCTCCCAGAGATCGTGGGTGCGAATCCCTGCCAATGTCGGTTTATTTTACCTATAATTTTTTCGTAAGAAATCACAGTTAGAGAAATATGTATATAAAGAGCAACTGTCATATTCATACGGCGGCTATAATCTAATTATTGAGTCACGTTACTAATCCAGTCGAGGATTTAAAACCTACCTATGGGCTGAATATTAGTTAAAAATATATATATCATTGAAAAACTACGCTCGAAAATATGTCATCAAACAAAAAATAGTTTAAATCCATCTACAAAAAATTACCCATCACATCTAATTACTATTTAATATATGGACATTTTTTATTCGTTTGATAATTATAAAAAAAAAATCATTTATTATTTTTTTTATACTATGAAAATTTGTCATGACATGGTTTATTATATTTATTGAATTTCATAAGACAATAAAAAAATTGTATAATTATTTCTCCAAGAATTTAAATTTATTTGCTGTTACCTAATACTAATAATATCTAATGTCCCATGGTACCCCATTTCTTCACTATCGCAGCGCCGGCAAATATAGAACTGAGGGTCTAGACAAATGGCATAAACGCTTCTCGAATAGAATGATAAATGTATGGGTTTGGCGTATAACGCTACTTGATCGCTTATGTCCATACGTTTAAATAGAATGAATGACGAACGCTAGTTATTTGTCGAGACCTTCTGTACCCCGAGTACGAGTTTTGATAGTACGAAACGTTGACAGTTTTCGAGTTGTAACGTAATTGTGTAAATCCAAGCGCATAGAATTAATTTACATATGATTTGACTAATAATATGTAAATTGTTATATTTTTAACACATATTATTACGAAAACTATAAATAACACAAAAGCAGTGTGTGTTAATTCCTTGAAATGATTGAACCGATTTTGATCAAACTTAGCCATGAGCCGAAATTAACCGATTTACAATCAGAGATTAAAAAAAACTTTGCATAGCTTCCAAAAATCTCAATTGCACTGATAATTGATTAAACAGATTGTAGTTTCTTCATGAGAAGTAATCTGGGTTTCAGCCCCCCCTCGATTTTTAATGGGGGGAGGGGTTTAAAAAGATAGTTATTTCAGATTTACACAGTACCTTAGCAATAAATTCATATTGTGAGTTAGTAATTTATTAAAGAAAATATTGTTTTAAATTTTAAAAAAGAACAATGTTCATTCTGTTTTCTACTACCTAATTCCTAAATTAATAAGTTCCACTATTTATTTATATGACATATTATTGTATTCAATGACGCCAAAAATTCTAAATGTGAATCCTATCAGTGCCTTTTTAAATCGTAAAATCCTTGTCATTAAATATATCATATGAACTAGTAACATATAATTATTTATATATATTTACACTACCGACAACACGATCACTGAACTTAAAAACAGGCACTCAAAAATGACACTTATTTCACAACACTTAAGCTTCTGTTTTGTTTATATATTATATGTATAGGCTTTCGCAATTTGTATTACCGCGAACAACGTGTGTCTCTCACGACATCGCGGAATCAACTAGGCGTACCTAAATGAAATAAGGCATAAGGCTGTTACTAAATATTTATTTAATATAATATATTATACTTTTTTTAGTCTTATAGAGACTCTTTCAGCGACCGAAGACTTAACCGATTTTGATCAAACTCAGATAAGCTGTAGATTAAAACACTAAACAACTGCTAAAAGTTTTGAAAAACAAACAATTAAAATTTCACAACCGTTATTCGAGGTTAATAATAATAATATCACATGGTTGGATATAAAAATAAATTACGCCCCACTTAATATACAGAGTAATAAATACACATCACAATAAGTGTTAAAATAAAATATTGCTTCGTTATAATCAATGTATTATTGATAGTGGAAGAACTTAACGCAAATAATAATACAGAGAACACAATTTAATTAAAGATGAGCAATTATTCATTTTACGACCGATTTTTAATCCTCGGATAATTAATTATAATCTATGGAATAACTTTATATTTGGACAGTTATTCCTTATTACATATACATCATTATATATATATACATCATTATATAAAAGTTATACTGAGAATTAACCAATTTAAAAAACAAAAATAAGATTTTCAATTAATATTTTTACGGCTGCTATTTAATTCTCACATTACTCTAATCCATGGAGTAATTTTGTTTTGACAATAATAAGATAACAGATATAAGATGGAAATGGTTAAGATTTCCATGTACTTTTTTTTTTGTAGAATTAAGAATATTTGTACTGAACTGCCTAATGGCTGACTGAATAAGGAAGAAGCTGCTGAAAATGGCAACATTTAGTAGTAATTTTGTTTTTATATTTCTTTGCCCTAACACATTTATATTCTATCGATTTTATAACTCTTGTTTAAATTACGAAATCGATAATTTATCCGGTATCTATACTGAATCTATTAAATCGATTTATTTGTGCGACTTTGTATAAAATACCAGTTGAATACACATCTATTTTTTTTAATATACAGAGTTCAATAACCTGCCATCATATTACTAGAGTCGTAAGTCTCATAAGTGCATTATGCCTATTTAAAATATAAACTTTGACACTTATAAAGTTATAATAAATCTCTCCCAAAACAAATAAGGTTATATATGTATATATACTTTAAAAGTGTAAAATGAGCCTTCCCATCTAGGGAAAGGAACATAGTATAGTATCCAAATAACGTTAAAAAAAATACAAAATATATTATTAATAAAGAAAATGTGTTTTAAAATTCGCACTTTACGTGTGTTTATGTATGTTTGTTAGGTTGTTTCATTATCGATACCTATAACCCCTAAATTGGATATAATCACTATTACATATCATGTAATATTCATGTATGTGTAATAATATCAAAACTCTAGAGGTGATTCTAGTAGGTGTAAGAAACCTGTTCGTGAATCACCAAGGTCGGGCACAGTCAGTGATTAGACAGGGCTGTCACTCTATATAATAACTATTATTACTAGTTTTTTGTAAATGTTTTTTCTTATTTTTTTCTTTTATATTATTTGCCACAAGTATAGAGATGACTTCCAAATCAAGATTTTCTAATTCTATTTCCGATCATCCACAAAAATAATTTTAAAAAATATCAAATATAATATATTAATAATACAACTATAAAAATCCGGGGAGTGACAACCCTAGCAACCATTGTGAAAGTAGTACACTTGATCCCACTTACTGTAATTTCATTATTACATGCCACAAATGAGTTTAGAATGAGTTATACAAATAATTACACTGACTTATTTTTCTTTAATAATATTAATATTCTTTTACAGTTTATTTTAGCCCTGAAATATTGTATATTAGTATGACTATATATATATGGGTTTTAGATTGGTTTATTGAGGTAACATGAATGCACAAAATAGAAATAAATTTTCATTCTATATTAGATAGATAATCTAGATAAGATATTTTTTTCACTTTTATAGTTTTGTGTATGTAAAATACATATTTTACATACACAAAGTTACATAACTTTACATGTATTTCGCAAGTAAATAAATAAATGAAAAAAAAAAGCACTTTATTGCACACACATTAAAAAAATAAAAGTTGAGTTCAAACAAATAAAATATGCAAAGGCAATCTTATTGCTAAGAGCAATGTCTGACAGACAACCTTTAGGTGAAAGGATTAAACATCATCTTAGCCAAATAGTATCTGCCAAGCCAATGTCAGCATCTGAACCAGTCTGAATAACCTCCATCAAAGCTAAAATGATCTTTACTCACCCTTAGCTTCTCGAAGAGCGAGTGAGGCGTGTCTGTGTCTCCCTCGCTCAGCCAGCACCAGGGCAGAGTCGCCCTCAGCCGTCAGCAGGGTGAGGTCTGCACCAGCACGCAGTAGGGCCTTCACATTTTCCACATGACCCCGCTCTGAGGCTATGTGGAGGGCTGTCTGTAGTTCAGAATATGCCTGAAGTTCTCGATCACAAACATATTGATTTTTTTAACAAAGTATCTTAAAACGTATTGGTGTTCCGTACAGTGTTCACAAAACGAAGATTTAGTAATTTAGCATCATTCTTACAGCACCTATAAATAAACTAATACTTAATCTTATATACTAATTACTAACTAGTTTCAACAACAAATTATACATACACATATATATACATATTATTTTTCTCAGCTATTTACCTTGCCCCCAGTTTCTGGATCAGATTTAGCATCCACATCAGCACCAGCAGCACACAGTGCAGCTAGACAAGTGCTCCTTTCAGCCAAGGCAGTGGCATGCAGGGCACTTCTCATATGAGCATCCCTCGCATCCACCTCCGCTCCACTTGCCAAAAGTTCTTGTAAGAGCTCGAGATTGTCCCATAAAGCAGCCTGTTATTTAAAATATATATATATATAATTGTGTATGTGTATATAAATTGTGTAATTAAATATTTTATTCATAATTAACTGTATCCTCAGTTTATAACAAGTTTACTCACTGTTATTAAGCACAATTCTATCAAAACCAGTCTATCAGTTTTATGTCATTTCAAATTAGAATTGAACAATGTTAAGACTGAAATAAAATCTTTAAAAACTGTGTGTCCTACATATATATATAAATAAATATGGAATATTTAAAAAATATATTTGTATTGCTATGATTGAACTAGGAAAATGAATATGATATTTGGGACTAGTATAAAGACAAGACAAGCTCTTAATAAAATAATACTTAATTTAAGTTTATTTGTATTCTTAATAATTAAAATTATTAATTTAAAGCAATCTATGTACAGATTTTTAATACCGTTTTTCTAATATAATAATAAGTACAACCCTATAATTATACAATTATATATTATATACATTATAATATATATGTCATTGAATCTGATATAATAAAAATAGTAATTACTACTTTTTAAATACGAAACAATAAGTAGAGCAATTAGAATTTCAAAATAAATTGTGTGTGTTCTAAGCATACAGCAACGAGAGAGTTGCAACATATGTAAATGTAAACCGGAGAAACATTTCGCATATTCTAACATATACTAATTAATATAGCCCACCTGGTGCAGCAGCCGACCCTGAAAGTTCTCCTCATCCGGAGACAGGTCCATGGTTGAATTTTAACACAAAGTTTGACTTTAATTTAACATTTCCGCATTGTAAGTTCGGTCAAGCGTTGCCGACCTATGGTATTAAGTATAACTCAAAAATAAAGCAACTTGCTAAAAGATATTGCTCTCCAGATTATAGATAAATTATAGCAGATATTACAAAAATCAACACTCATAAAAAATATTTACTACGGGTTCACAAAAAATACATTTCCATTTATTTGTTAAGTGTATCGATTTTGAATGATTGTCATATGAAATGTTATATTTTTTGACAGCTAACAGATGACTGTGTTCGGATAATTGGTTAGAATATATAAATGGTATATACATATTTTCATTGTATCATTTTATATATATTTTTAAAATGAATTGTTCTAGTTTTTTTTATTGTTTCTTAATCAAATTTTATTTGAATTAATAATCAACTTATTCCTTTTTCGGTCATGGTAACCAAAAAATTTATATTTTATCTTACCCTCATACTGAGAATACAATTATGTATTAAGGTTTTTTGAAAGTAATAGAATCGTTATAAACCAAAAATAAGTTAAAATGTGGCGATCACGATCTTCTGAAGAATGGGAGAGGAAGAAGAGCTTCTTATTAAGAAGTTTATTTGAAGATATACCCAGTAAGTATTTTTTTAGAATATTATTTATAATAACTTCGTGCTTAGCATGATCTCTTCATGTACAATATCTATGTAAAATATCTATCGTGAGATCGATGGCCTTCTAACTCTTATTAACCGGAATTCATTCATCTTTTCATACATTCTATACAAAAAAAATCCGGTAACCCATCCATTAACTGATTGCTGTTATTGATGCTTAGCCATGTGGGTACGATCAAATATTCCACATATACTAGTAAACCCACTGTAAATTGTTATATGAAAACTATCCTTTTTAATATCTCTTTTAGTCCTTTCGCCAATTTTGGAGGAACACGAACCAGCATCTTCACCAAGTAACTTCATTAATAGATGCGAAAGCCCATTACCTGAATTAATCATAGAAGTAGAGCCAAAAAAGGCTAACCTTCATGACGATCCTGAAGAACTATACGATCAGCTAGCAAAAGACATGTGGCGTATGTATAGGAAAGACTTTTTAGGTATAGGAAGCAGTTCTGCAAATTCGAGTTCAGAAACTTTATATCTTGGAAGAATACATGATAATATTATTTCTGATGAATCTAATGATGAAAACACTGATGGAAAAGGGAGATCTAGTTCTGAATATTTTGCAAAAGACACAAGTAAGAAGCCTTTTTGGAATAAATACAAAAGTACACTTTTCGTAGCGAACCCAATGTTATCCTGTAATTAATAGTTTCCGGGCCATGAGGTATATTTTACCTTTAAATTAAAAGAAAACAGTGAGAAAACCCAAAACTCTGTCATATCATAACATATGACTTTAGTTTTATTTTTTAAAACATGTGTTTGGTTTCATTTTTTAAATATTTCCAGGTGCAAGTGATATCGATAGCAGTTCCTCGAGAAACGTTAATTCTTTAGATGCTTCACCAGAAATAATGAGGCAGCGACAAACTATTGATTCGTCATTTGAAACACCTCCCCGTCGTCCAAATTCAGAATCGAACAGCACAATTAGTAAAGCAATAAGTTTAAGTATGGAGGTCGACTCTAAAGAATTTTCCGATGATGTTCTTGCATCTAAACAAGAAATCGAAATAGCTGAAAGTTCTGGAAACGAAACCCTTTTGTTCCTAACTTCGACACCTTCACGAAAAAGATCATCTTCTAGATTTTCAAGGAAAACGGGTCATAAAAGACGCTTAGTATCATATTCCTCGTCACCGTCATTTGGGATTGCTGCAAATGCAGCTACACAAACATCATTTTCTGATTGTGAGACAGATTGGAGCTTCTTTTGGAGCAATTTTTTTAAAGGAATACCTAAGGTTTATAACGTTTGTTCATGTAATGATCATGTATGTACCACATAAGTTGTTTTTTTATGAATTGATAATATTTGTTAATTACTTTATATAGGACTTATATGATAAACAAGTGTATTTTTTTATTTAAATATATTGATTTTGCTTAAAATATATTACATGATTATTTTTTCCCAAGCACGTAACAATATTATTTTTAAAACGTCATGCTTAGTTGTCAAATAACTATCATGGGAAACGTGAAAAAAGCCAAACGGAATTCAGTTTTTCAGAATTCAACTGAAAAATAATTATAATCATAGAATACCCGCATGGGCAAGATTTGTCTGACTAAAGTTAAAACAATTATTTCTGAAGGCCATGTAGGCTAACCACTATACCATTATTTTTTTTTCCGTTGAAAAAATCCTTTACGGATACCCCCGGCCAAGAAGCTGATGACCGGGTGGTTATGTACCTACTACCCGGCAGAATAGAAGACGCTGCCAATTTTAAGGCTACCCACTAAAAAACCAACGGTTACCCTCATCGCCTTTGTGGAACGCCACGGGATCGCTTTTGCACTCACCGTGACACCCTGGTGGAACCCTCCCCGAATAAGGATGCCCCGAGTAACGACAGAGCGCCCTCACGACATAGGCCATACTCCTCACGATGCCGGCATATAGGCACGGAGCCTGTGGCCCACCGACATTAAGCAGAAGCCTTCCCAAGGCTGCTGCGGTGGAAATTAACCTGGGGGCCAACAAAGAGAAGTGAGCCCCGAAGTTCCACCTTCCGTCCAGATTGAGACCCAGATACTTCATCTGGGTCTTTACCGCCACCGGCGCACCCTGGACGGAGATGGATGCCCAACGAGGGGGACCTCGCTGAGGGCCGTGGAACAACATGGCCTCCGTCTTCGTGACGGAGACCTCCAGTCTCAACAGCCCCACACGGTTCGCTACCAGCGTAGGACTGACGGAAGCACGACGGGCTGTCTCCGCAAAGAGTCCTTCTCCTAGAGGTAATGAGGGTGTCACCTGCGTAACACAGGTCCCGCATCCGGGGAAGAAGCGGACACTGGAGCAGCCAGTCATAGCCCAGGTTCCACAAGACCGGTCCCAAGACGGACCCTTGTGGAATCCCTCGGCTCACGCTCCGTTGGTATAGCTGCCGGTCGCCGCACTGCCACAGGACCTCTCTATCCTGCAGGTAAGCCTCCAACAGCCACCGGAGATAGGGAAGCACTCCGTGGAACCGGAGCGACTCGACTAAAGTCTCGAACGGCAAACTGTTGAAGGCATTGGCGACGTCCAGCGAGACCGCTACAACGACGTCCCCCTCGGACACAGCCTCTTGGGTCAGGTGTCTTACTCCTCCTCCTCAGGTATGCCTTACGATTGAGTCGTCCAGTTTTTATTATTTTTCCGTAGTCTTTAGAAACTCACATATTGATCATGATATCCTCCTCTATATTTACTGGTACTGGTCCCATATGAGTGATTGTAAATGATAGAATAAAGGCTAGCAGAATGGATACATTTAAATAGGCTTGCGAAGAAAAATACGTATCCATGCTAGAGTCATGTTCGTTAAAGAATACGGACATATACAATAAAAATATTTGTAAATTGTTGGTATATATTACATTGTTTATATTACACTAAACTAATATTACTATACTTTAAGACTGCAACAGAATACGTTATTCAATCCTGCATATACCTGTTTATATTTAAATATCCATATCTTTATTCTTATTCATCTCCTTTTTACTTTATGATTTTTCAAATTCCAAATTCAGTGACTCGTATCCTTATTTCAAAAAACCCGAATATAATCGTTTCCTTGTTTTTTGGCTAAATGAGCCAGAAGCTCAATACCTTACACGACAGAAAAAACGAAATCCCGTACGTCATTTTTAATTGTCAAATAACTTTCATAACATTGTAACTTATAAGTTAAGGTTATAAGATTTAACTAGAAAGTAATTTTTCTTTATTTCTTCTCCATTGTTTTTTAAGTTGTGAAATATTAAAAATATAATCCAAAATGGGCCCGCTGGAAGGTAATAAGGAATTAGATGACAAAAGTATGGATAGTATTGTAAAATTTGTAGCTGATGTGCGTATTGGGTAAGCAAAATTAACATTTTTATTAGTTGAAAGATTTGAATATTGTATTATTTTATATTTCGTAACGATTTAAAAGTAATCTGCATTACAATTATTAAAAAAAAAAATACTGAAGCAACCAAACCTAGGCAACAAATAAAACTAAATATCGATTTGAATTTTTCAATAATTTACATCATCAAGTCTAAAATTGAAAGTTATTTCTTATTTTTTTGATTTGAGACATATATAATTATACTCAATATATACTTAAAAACACGATTAAAAGTATCTTAAAAAAAAAATTAAAAAAAAATATTAAAGCAACAATTTATATTACAGGAAGGTTCAAGGATCAGAAAACATAGCATTGGCTACTGTAAATCTTTTGGAGCAAATTATAACTGACTTAGAAATATCAACAGCATTGTGAGTATCTTTTATAATACCTATTTAAAATTGAATGATAGACTGAATGAATTTGAATTCATTTGAATCATAATAATTATAAAAAAATCTTCTCAATTTATAAAGCTGAAGTGTTTTTGTTTGTTTGATAAAATTTGAACCTAGCACATGGTTATTAAACATTATTCACATTGATTGATATTGTAACGCCAGGGTATAGTTATTTCTTATTAGGTTTATAACATCACATTACTCAGAATCAGTGGTAGAAACTAGAAAGTACCTTTTAAATGTTGTAAGCAAATATGTACATAATGCTATTTGCGGCCTGGGTTCAATAATGAGTTACGAACATGTAATGTTCTTCTCTAACAATTAAATTATGTTCTAACAAAACTCCTTGTATAGTGAAATGTTTAAACAGCTCCCTTATCAACGCGGTGCGTGCGGCGGGACGCCAGCTAGCTCAAGCGTTGCCGACGGAGCACTCGGCCGCGAACATGGTGCGCCGCGTGCTGCGCGCCATCCGGGACGAACAGAGGGCACATGCTAACCAGGTGAGGCTTAGGGTTGCTGACTGGATGAATTGACTGGACGTCTTGATTAACTAAGGCCTTTTTTTGAAAATAGTATATACAATGAAACCTTGTGTAATCATGTTATGTTTATTTATATTGTTTCTTATCCATATTGCAGAGTGTGGAGGGTGCGGGAGAGTCTCTGGCGCGGCTGGTGCTGGCGGCGCCGCTGCGGCGCGGTACATTGGGCAGCGCCAGGGACCTTCGTGAACCACTTAGAGACCATATAGCTGAGGTAAATACACAAACATACACTCAAGATAATATAGTGTTTTATTATTAACTGATTAGATATTGATATATTTTGTCTTTACTATGGGAGCATGAAAAGATAATTGATGATTTTTCATGGATAATGAGCAGGTTGAACAATGAGCATGATACTGTCTGTTTCCTTTAGGTTGTTGTATCAATATCTGAGTTAATGTCTGTACTTGTTAGATGAATTTTGCATGCTACATGTATTTGGATAGTACCCATAACTGCATTAAGTTTGATTTAGCTCCGGGCAGAGTTGGACTCTAGCACTTCCTCAATCTGCTCTCAAGCCAAGGAGCACATACACGGGGAGGAGTTGGTGCTGACGTACGGGGCCAGCGCACTTGTGGAGAAATTCCTGCGAGCCTCTAGCACCAGACGGTTCAAGGTGCTGCTGGCTGAGGGACCGGATGTGACTGAGGTGACCTAGAATTATTGTTCTCTGGGATTTTGAATTTTAATGAGTCTTGAATATGATACTATGATGAATATATTGAATTTTTATTAGATATGTTATTTTTTTTGAGAATGTATTATATTCTGTCACACAGAGAACATGCAGCCTTCTAATGGTGAAAGAATTTTTGGAATTGGTCCAGTAGTTTTTGTGTGAAAACAATACATACATACAAAAATACAAACTTAAATGTTTCCTCTTTACAATATTAGTATACATTTAATATTTACCAATTTGTGACAAATATAGTAAACAATTTTCAAACAGACTGCTTACCCAAATCTAGTGTTCTTCAATATGAACAAAATGTGTTGCAAATAGTTGAATAATAAATGTACACAGAGCCTTAAAAACAATACACTGAAAGACATTAAAAATACAACTAATATAATGTTTATGTAAGTTACTAATAAAATAAAAAGCGCAGTAAATTAAAATGTATTGTTGGTTTAGAGTCACCTGATGGCGGCTCGTCTGTCTGCGGGGGGTGTCTCTGTCACCGTCACCAGTCCAGCAGCCGTCGGAGCACTCATGTCCAGGGTCAACAAGGTACACCTTACATTATAATACACTAGTCGTTGCCAGTGAGTTCATCTGCTGCATACTCAAATATCATCCTCTTGCCCTTCTGTCCAAAATATATGCTTTTTTATAATTATAGCCCAAATTAGTTATTTTATGATATGTGTAGATTTTGATTGAATATTAATCAGTTATCCTCCTCCATTCCAGGTGGTTCTGAGTGCGACGGGCGCACTGTCGGGAGGTTCCGCCCTGGCCGCCGCCGGGGCCCTGGCCGTCACCACCGCCGCCGCACACCGCGCCGTGCCGGTCAGACAGACACACATATACATACATAGTCTTAGACAGCCAGACACGCACACAGATAAATATACACACTCACACACATAGATCACATACAGTATACACAAGTAATATAAATCTATACATATTCATCATCATATTCATTCAAGATACATGTAAAGATACATATACAAAATTTACAATATAGAAAAAAAAAACGTTGCACTAAATTTGAATAATGAAATTGATCATTAAAGTTCATAAACACGTGTAGGTGTTGGTGCTGTGTCCGCTGCACGCGCTGTGCGCGCTGCACGCGTGTGAGCCGCGCCTGCTGGCCGCGCGCGCGCCGCCCGCCGCCGGCCTGCACTACCGGTACGGTACCACAGTACATATATATGTACTGCATGGAGGTACCACAGAGTATATTATATAATAATCAATATTATTGTACAACCGGATCATACATAAATAGAAACAAAAATCATGGCACAAATTTGGCGGCGCTATCGCTAAAGATAAGTGTCTTCCGACCAAGAAAGGAAGAGAAAATGGCAATCAAAAGACCAATGTGGGTGTGTTCACAAAGTAACAAGAAATTAAAAAAGCTATACATACATATATAACTGACATACATCCTCTTGTAAATAAACATACATCATAAATATAAAAATGTACGACTACCCACTATAAGATTACAATCGTTTAGTCTTTCAGAACTCATGTTGATCAATATATTGTTGTACACAGCATAGTATACAAGGAGATATATTGAATCATAGATTTAAAAAAATGCACACAAATTTCCAAACATGTTTTTATGATTTTTGAATGCATTATACACAATCACTCTTCTAGGCCTGTTTGTTAATCTAATGTTTTTTACATAATTTAAAATATCATTCATATTTATAATTTGTTTAGGTGATATTGTTTATTGAAGTATACATAGTGATACTGAAGTACAATAACATTGACACGGAAGTTATTTTTACCGTCAATATTTTTAATTTTTATTATCCATAAATGTCACATATCAGTGAATTGCAGTAAATTATTTTATATATACAAACAGTGGCAAGAAAATATTATTTTATAAACTTTTACATTGTTATTAGCTACCAGTAAATAATTCCCTAAAATAGGTGAAAAGAAAAAAATCCTGTAACTAAAAATTTGATGTCATAAGATGTGTTTTTGTGTGTAATTTGAAACATTATTATATTAATAATGAAAATTGATTCATATATAAATGTCTTTTTATCCAACACAATACTTTTGTGATTTGTTTGATACAAGTCAGAAATATTAATATAATATTATTGTACAGGAGTGCGGAGATTGCCGTATCTCGCGTGGTGTCTCCGATGTACGACGTGCTGCCGCCGGATCATATCTCTCTGTTCATCACCAATCTGTGTGTATAGGCATAATACATATAATACTATTATTAAAACAATTACAAAAATAATACTCAGTAGTAAATAATACCCAGTTCTCGCCGCAAATCCTCCATGTTTCGAACCCACTAGTAAGAACTCCATATGGGTTCGAAATTATAAGGGCACATTACTATATAATTTTACATGAATACAGCCTGGTAAATATATATAAATCATGATTCACGAAAGCTTAATGGTATGAAACGTTGATAGTTTTCAAGCAATCTTGAAATGAGTTTACGACATATCAGAACCAAATAACAACCAAGAACTCGTTTCGTGTGTGTTCGAAAACTATCAATGTTTCGTACTGTTTTCTATTTTCTATTTGCATAAAATAGCATTTTAAAATACTGTATTGTTTTTTTCAGTGGAGGCAGCTCACCGTCCTATATCTACCGCCTGCTGTCAGAAATATATGATCCTAACGATTATAATATATTTTAATTTATACATGATATATTGTTAATTATACAATAAAATATATGCAGTTTTATTTATCGTTTAAAATACACACTAGCAGCCCCGGCAGACTAATCCTGCCATCAAAATTTAATTATTCTGTATTTGTCTACGGTTCTTCCCAATGATTGTTCTACTCGTTTAAGAATTCAATCATAATCGCACATTAAATATATAAAGATAGAAACGGTAATGTTGTACAATTTCTTGATTGACGAAAGTAGTCTTATAATAATATATGCCAATTTAAAAAAACCATTCGAAACAATGAAATACCTAACCTTTTGGCAAAATACAATAATAATAATAGATATTCAGATAAGCTATAAATAGTAATATAAAATTACTATTACAAATCAAAGTGAAAGTGCTCTCCCGCCGAAGTTATCGCAATACACAAAAATAACTCTGACATAGAGGGGACGCCATGTTGTAATTTTTTTGCTGTAGTACATTTATAAAATCGTATGTTCAAAAAAGGCTGGTTTTTCTTACAATTATTAAGTTGTCCTATTATTCTTATGTATATTGCATTAAGATGAATGTTACGTATTTACAAAAAATGTTTTTACGCTAAACTTGATAAACAGTTTGGACTTTGGCGCATGCTTCAACTAAAATTACTGAGAATTATTATAATACTTGAATCACAAACGAGATTGAGTAATGAATCCAATGAAAATATTCAACCTTATTTTAGGGGATGTAAATATTATATAAAAACGCCATGGATTTAAACTATAAATATTGGCTTAATTTTTTTAAAATAATAATCAAGATAAATCAGTCTACATCCAGTTATTTTTAATTTGTCATAATTTTGTACTCGTTTTGCAGCATGGTGATTTACTACATAAAAACGAATGTTGCTATCTTCTTCATATTCATTAGTTGAAAAGAGATATTTCCAACATGTCGTTTGTATTCCAGCTAACTTCACTCAGTACTTCGTTCGTTATGTTGGCTGCATTATAATAACAATGGGCGGGGCATAATGTTGATATTGCGCTCAAGCGCTGTAGAATTAGACGACCGCTTACCGTATCTATTTTGTGTACGTTGTCTCAAGCCAGTTAAGCGCGACATGACTAAGTGAAGACAAGTTGTGTAAAGTTTTTTTTTAAAGCTTACGTATTATACAGTCCGAGGAAGAGCGTTGGTTCTCTTTATCCTCAATATTTCAGTTATTGTTGTTTAAGGAATAGCCTTCAGACTATTTGTATATTTAGAAAGTTGTAGTTATCTTAGCAGTGAAATCGAAGTGAAATGGAAATGTTCGTTAGTGCGTAACAACCGCAACGAGATAATCGTCTGATTCACATTAATTATGTGAACACTTGAAGTGCGCGATAACACGCCCTGTCTTATACTTTCCATCATCGTACAATAAATTTGTTGGTGGCAAGAAGTGAAAAATAAATGTGACTATGTGTTTCTTAAATATAAAATCAATACTTAGTGCCATCTATCTCCCAAGTCGTTTTTGATCCGGTAACATTACCTGCTTAATATGTTAAACGTTTTCTTTATCGCATGTAACTTATCAATTGCAAAGACATTTAGATAATAGTAAAATAATTGACATTAAAATTTCATGTGCTATTGGCGGCCGTTTTCAAATTGAATACCAAATATTCCCGCTAGAGTGCGCGCCTTGCATAATCCGTCCGTGACGTTGGCGCGCTTGCGTGCGCTCAGTTCGTGCGAGCTTCGCTCTATTGTAGTTGTCTCCAAACAACACGCAGGGCTCCGTTGTGGTCCTAAAATTATTTTTTGAAAAATCATCGTGGCGTGACAGTGACATTGTGCAGTGTAATTGTGGTTTTGTGGCGTCCAGGTGATATTCAAAAGCGGGCGTACAAGCCCGCGGCGGCGCCGATCGATACGGTGTGGTATGGCGCAGGAGACATGAGCCAAGGGGGCTCAAGACGGCCCTACTCGCGCGGGGGCCCGCGCTGGCACCCGCGCTACAAGGATTACTGGGACTACGAGCAGAACTACAGGTCGGTTTCTATTGTTTCAGCCGTAATCATCTCACATATTTTTGAGATGACGCATCCATACGTGACTTCCTTTTTGATAAACCCAGCTAATTATCATCTATTTATTCCAGCCAGTTGTGCGCAGCATCGTTTGTTCTGTATATTTATGAGCAGGCGGGTTGCACACGTGTTATTTATGCTTAGCACAAGTTGTCCGTATGTCTGGAGGTATACATTGCATTCGCTTCTGGTTTTATTGTAATGATAGTGGGCAGAACAGACGTGTGTTATCTGTATCTCGTGCTTCACGCCTACCGACACTATCTCAGTATAAATAGCTCACAATGGAAGTGCTTTGAAATATTTACCCTCATTACATATTAGTGAGTTAAATAATTTTAAAATATTGAAGGTATTACACAAAATTTATTATAGTAATTTTAAGTTAAATAAATTATCTTTTTAGGAATTACTATTATGACCAAACTCAACAAAAGTAACAAATCTTGAGTAATAAATTATTAATTATCCAAATGAAGTAGTATTGATATTAATATAATGTTTAAATTCAGATTGACAGGCAGGTACATGCTTTAAAAAGTGCAATAATTAAAATTCTTTTATCTTAAAATATATCGATTAAAATCAACATTGTTAGTATTTTTAATAATTTTATATGCAGGTAGTGGAATCAATCCGTAACTTTATTTACTGAACTCTTTGCTCTAAACAGGTAGTTTCTCCCTTTTTTTTATTTGTTAATTATGACAAACTTTGAAATATCTATAAAAGAACAATTATTGATTATTATGACAAAAATATTGATTCCATTTGTTTTAATGATGTGTTAATTGCACTGCAGGTAATTAATAATATGTGGTGAAAATTTTAGTATTTTAGAAAGGATATTATGGCAGCGGGTAAATGAAATTCTCATAGATTTAAGTCTGTTTGAAAACTTACTAATGAGTTTTATGTATTGTAAGAAAGTCTCACAGAATTATTATAATACATTAGGTACCAAGTCATACAATAACATAGATAAAATAAAAGAATAATCATTTTTGAGATAGCATATAACTTAGGAAATGAAATCGCACACTTAAATTTTACTCTTCAAAAATGAAAATGTTATTATCAATACTATGAATATACACTATGTGCAGTGTACAAAATCTAAAATGCAGTCTTCTGCTATCAACAAGATATAAATAGACTTCCTGTTGGCTTGAAATAATCCTAAAATATACAATAAAAGAATTATAACCATGTAAAATCTTAGTGATAGTTTTACACTTCGAATGTCTGTTAGATAAAAAAATCTTAGGACTCAGGTAGTTATCGGGTGCGCCGGCGCAGGTACAGGCGACCTTTGGGTTCAACGCCCCACCTAAATATAGTGCGGGGTGAAGCCACGCGGATGTGCGACGGACGTCGGGCCCTTGGCTGGCTTTTATTTATTCTTGTAAATGACTCATAAATTCCCTTTTTTAATTCATAATTATTTTAATTTCTAGTAGTACGATAAAAATAATATTATAGAAGGTTTAATGAAAAATAAAATTAATTAAAAATGATATTTCAGTATCAGTATTCAGTAAGGAAAAATATAACGTTACGGACCTAGGTTCGAACCTACGACCTCTGAAACCCCGTCCCGGTTGTGGACAATGGAAATAAATATTTATAAAAAAAATAAATAAGCTTAACATGGCTAAACATATTAGTTGACATTTTAAACTAATTAATTTTTACTATAAATGCTTCAGATTGTCGTTTTTTCCTTTTGATTTGTAAGTTGCGACAAGGTGTTATATAAAAAAATATGAATCTCAATGAGCAGCTTGAGCCCCTATGATAAAATCCTCTTATTATATTATTATTTGCATCATTAAGAAGAAATGCATAAATTGCCACTGCTACCAAGTGCCAGGTGTTCGCACCGGTCAAGAGCTGAGGGGCTGGACGAGAATACAACAGGGTAAGGACCCACATGAATAAATACCATTTAAATGAGAACTCTGCGTATTTTCTTTACGCCCATACGGCTCTATGGATTTTGTCAATGATTTGGGTCTAGATCTAATAGAGACTAACATGAGCTTGGTATAACCTCTTTATTCTACAGACATTCATTCAATTGCGTGATACCTAAAGGCAAAAGGTGAAAGACTCTTTTCTGGATGGATGGATACTCTTTTGAGACATTTTTTTTAAATATAAATGTTGCAGACCAACACTAAATAAACCTACATTCGGAAGAACAGCCTGTGGAACACAAATAACTATTCCATGTGGGAATGAACCCACGACCTTTGGCTTATCATAACCACTAACTGCTTAACCAACGGATTGTTTGCAATCTAGATATTGAAGCCATCGTTACTATTTTATTTATTTTATTATAACGTTTATATTGTTTACTCTTTTTATATATATAGATTCGGCAGTTTTCATTTTTTCCGTGAATACAATTATAAGGGAGTTCCAAATGGGAGCACAGGTACCCCTATGTAGTGCAATGACCCAAGGAGGCTATGCGTTCAAAGTCCTTTAAACCAGTTTAAATGATTAAATTAATGACAGTGTGGTATCATGAAGTGGTGGTCACCACCTGTGCTGTAACCAGGTGGTGGTTAAAGCACCCCACTTGTGGTAGAAATTGGTATTGCGAGTATTGCTGGCATCTGCGCTCCTTGCACTGACATGTATTGATTTCAAGAAGACTTTATTACTACTGACTAGTTTAGTTTTTAGGTTTTATTAGATTGTTTTTAAATTTAAATTGTATATCTGTTCGTCTGTATGCCCTTCTATAACGCATAGATGGCTTACCGAAAAAATATGTATACAGTAAAAACACATGTAATTGTAAAACTATATAAATTCGGTAAAAGCTTTAACAAATCTATACGTGTGTATTCTTAATGATCTCAAAGACACATTTGTGTTTGAATGATGATGCTTGCACAGCATTCATGACATCGTATAAGAACATGTGTTATATTAAATACGTTAAAATATTGTATTTATTTATTTATGGACAACCAGTAGCTAATACAGCAATTCTTAAATCTAATACTAGTACTAAAATATGTAATAAGGTAGCTGTACAGATTATGAAGGTTTCACAGCGTGCTAAATATATATTTTTCTCGTTATAATTTAAATAGGAATAGGGGCAGTTTGCACATCAATCTTAGATACTAAAAAGAATATAGTAGAGTTTGATTTTTGCTTCAAGGTTATTATATTTGTAACTACGGGTCTAATTTCAAAAATATCTTTTGTATTTTTTAGTAAATTTATTGATAAAGGCTATAATGTAGTACGATTAAAAAATATATTGTTTTTTTCATTGTTGGATCCGTAGTTTCTTGAAGATGGAGTCGCAGGGAACTTCTGGTGTCTCTGTTAACAAATAAAATGGAAGTATATTTGTACATATATACTATATGTCACCCGACTTTTGTCATAAATATATTATAAAATATATATATATACGAACATTTCCATACAACGCAATCTAGTTCCAAACTAAACATGGATTGTCCCGCGGCTGGCTACTTGATACCTGTTAAACATACATAAATATTTGTTTCGTAAAATCATACATATAAAACATATTACAACACTTGGTTCTTAGAAAATATAAGGTTTTTTTTATTAGAAAATTGCAGAAATTTTTGACGATTTATCCTCTGGATATTATGACATATTTGTCGATTTTTAATCTAAGTCTAATTCGGACTTTTTTTTAAAGATCTGTATCATGTATTTAAAACTGCAAATAACAGATATTATTTTTAATTGTACTTATGTAGATGTTTGTGCTTTGAAGAGGAAGATCCCATAACTTCGCGGGGGTGCCGTAAGAGTCAGTCAAGGGACAAAATATAAGTGGATGTCATTGTACTTCACTCACCCTAAAGATGGCGTAAATTTCACCAACATACCTTAGGATGGTTGTTGATGGTTTTAAAACTTTGCCAAATCTTTGCAATATGTCGAAATATCGCGCCAAGCTTAAATATAATTGTTTTAAATGACTTTGTACATATTTTTTTACAATATGAAGAAATATCTGTAATGTTATAGTTTGAATAAACAACTCACAAGTTTACTTTGAACAATTGTTAGAGGTCCCTAAATCACTCACCGTTATTTTATATTAGAAAGATGCAATCTTAAGTGGTTTTTCTAGTTAAATTAATAATATTATATCTTTCTGTCTATCTATTTTCAAGTGTAAGACTTGGGGAAAGGCATAAGGATACTTTTAAAAATAGATATAATAATATATGTAAAATAGTCACCGAAATATATATATGTATATATATAGACGAATCGTCAGAATCGGTTTTTACGAGCGACGCTAGAGTATAACATACAAATATACATGTATTAAAAACATATCCCATTTTACGTCGATGTCGGTTAAAAATAAGTCTTCTTTTCTTTGTATAAAGAAATATACCTGATTGCCATATTAAATATAGTTATTAATGACAATATGGCGGTTAAACCTACAATTTATCTTTTATACTTAATATTTATTGATTTGTCAGGAGTCTTGAAGCTAAAACCGTCTGAAACAGGAATAATAATAATAGGTTAAAAACGATGAAAGAATGAAATTAAATTCCAAAGAATATCTATGTACCTGTTACTACAATGTTTTCCTTATATAAACTTTTCTTACAATTATAGAAATATATATTATATTACGACCAAAGTACTTTAAAAAAATACCACAGTAACTATGCGTGTGGAATAGTTTGTGAATTAATTATTTATTATAATTTCACCTTTACTGCTAAGAAAATAGAGATATATTTGTTCTAATACCTATTTTCTCTGCAGTATGACAAAAAACTTGAAGAAACGCAGCAAAAACCAGAGCCGCTTCTGTGCTGCTTCAGCTACCGTTTGTTTTTATTGTAAATTGAATCCTAACGTCTTAGATATAGTGTGTATATTCCGTGAGGCGTAGTTCTGCTTACAAAAACAGAGAAGTCTGTCCTGTTATCTCGCTTGCACAGCAGGTAGAGCTTTCACACTTGGGTCTCAAAATTCATAGGAATTAGGGTTTTCTCTGAAATAACTTCGATGATTTTTTGTGTGCTTATAAAGCAATATTGTGCTCTGTTTGAGAAGCGAGTTAATATTCTTCGTTTATGTTATAAATATGTACAAAATTGAAAAGTTTTAAAAATAGAAATGCTCTTGCGAAGAGCAAACAAGAAACTGCATAGCATTAAATTTATAGTTTAATATGTAGCTCTGGTGGTACGCAAGCTTGATCCCTTGAAAATAATTTTATTTAAAAGAAAATACTTACTTAAACTCTAAAAACGCATTCAGATATCGAGTATTTATTCAATCATTTTATAAATCTATATATTTCTGTATATTTATCACGAAATCATAACATCAGGCTGTGGAACCGTTTTCTCAGCACCCATTGTTTTATTTTATTTAACAAAGTGCAAATGTATTATATTTTATAAGTAATGCGCGTTTTCATTATACAATTTAAGTGAGACTATTTGATCTTGAAAAGTAGGGAGATGGCGTCCCACCAATCAGAGAGAAGCGCTAACTCACTAACCACCATTTCAGTAAGCGATGCGATGTACGCTAGTTGAGATAGTGTCGCTTAGATTGTATTATGAAATGGACTTATAAATGAAGCTAGACTGACATACGTTTAGCCTGTTAATGAGTGAGACCACTTGGTATTATTAGCACTTAGTCTCACGAACTATTCGCCAGCTCAGTTCAACGAACCCTTAACATGTTTATTTAAATTTAGTTGTAATAGTTGTCATTCAAAAGAGACAAATATTATTGTATACTCTTAAAGTTTCTTATTTTTTAATGTAGTATATTTCCTTACAAAATAAGGTAAAAACAATAATAGTGTAAAAAAGACAATTAAGAATGTCGTCTCACATGTCCTTTTATAAATTATTTTGGTCATTCTTACACAAGCGGTTTGGAAACGCAGACGAAAATAAAATAAAAAATATTTTTCGATCAGTCCTAACTGTTACCTGCGTCAGATAATTCGCAGAATTGGACTCGAGTTCAGTCTTGGACTGGTTTGAGACTTGCCCAAGTTGATTCCGGAAATATGTTAAACTGGCTTTTAAGAGTATAAATATATCTTGTACCTCTTTTTATTACTTTAATAAGAATTTATATTTTAATACCAATATTTTGTAATGTCTGTAAATCGAATCCTTCTAGCTATGATGGTATTTCAACACGCACGCAATAAACCTACAGTTCACATATATACACATATATCTGAAAATAACCTGTAAATTATTAGATGTATTAGATGTTAAAAAAAAACATTGTATATTTATAAATAATTAATAAATATACTTTTAATCTATAGTAAAAGTATATTACCTGCGTATATAGAGTATTGAAATATAAGATTATGATTAAATTAATATATAATGAACAAAACCTAACGGATCTGTGGAATTAAAAATAAAAAGATGAAAATCCTCGTCGCCATAACATTTGTAGCAATATCAAAACTCGCTTCCCCAGTACGCGTGGCACATGCCGCAGTTCTTTCGAAACCTGCCAAGGAAGCCCTGCGAATGGTAGCCAGCCAACACTGCACGTGGTTAATCTTTGAAATACACGTTCCTCTCGCTAAAACCGAACTTTTGGCCATGGTGGTGGTACGTAAAGATATATTTGGATATTGGGTAAAAAAATGTGACGTTTTCTTGAACATTTTAGGTGCGGATTACTTTTAGCCGCCTGTTACGCTTACTCTGTAATATTTATTTACAAAGGGTACTCTGTAATATTTATTTACAAAGCTTTTGAATATACCTTTGAATCTATAAAAAGTATTTCCCGTATGACATATTATGAAGTTAATGTATTCTTGCTATATAATTGTGTAAATTCTATTCTTAATTGTGCTTTATTGTGATTGATAAGAATTATATATTGTTCTTTATAAAATTTATATTCTGCATTAACTAATGCTATAGAATATTTTAGATGGATAACATTTGGGTCCATCTATCCAGAATAACATTTTGGACTAAAGCGGCCACTTCATTATCCAATTTACCAAGAGCTAGGTCAACTAGCGTACTTATATCGCATTGTGAAATGGCTGTTAGTGGACTAGTGCTTCCATCTGATTGGTGGAGACTCTTGCTCCCATTTTGGGGTCAAATAATACGCCGTAGATTGGATAATGAAATGGTTAGCTGTATCCCGCGACTCTACTCTCGTGGACCGCAAAAGCGTTACACGTTTAGGATAATAGTTCAGAATTACTGATCGTATTATTGAATGAAACTATTGAATTCACTTACATTACTTTGCTATAAGATACTTAAAATTGTATATATCTTATTCCTCAATAATTAGACTATGAAATCCTTAATTAGAGCGTTCTAACAGGAACATTTTATTAGTTTAGATATAATCTTAATTTTATTATAAAGTATCAGCTACACTATGTCGTATGTATGACCAAGATTCGGTAACATCATATCACCAGAACAAAGTAAATAAACGGTTGAATTAGTTTGCGGAAGTCCAGTCGAGGCCGACGCGGGCGTAAGTTTCAAATTGTTGTAACAATTTAACTGACCCTGACATATGCTAAACTGGAGTCTTCTTTTAATTTGCTACGCGAGATATAATGGATTAACACGTCCTTTTAACTCTATAGTTAAAATCATGTTATTTATTAAACTATGTTAGTATAGAATAAAAAATAAAACTATGCGGACAGGAATTTGAACCCGCCACTTCTGCGAAACCGTCCTTTCGAACTATTTTTAAATATCTTAGTAATATTTTTTCGTATATAGATAATAAGAATAGAATGAAAAATATGCTGATACGGGCAGGGATTCGAAGCCGTGACCTCTGAAAAACCGTCCCGTCTCTCTAACGATTGAGCTATCGTATCGCCATACATGTCATTAGATATCTTGAAGCTTTAGGTTTCCTGGTAGTAATGATTGTCTTCTATAAGTAATTCGTCACCATGACCCGGCGTGTGCGTCGATGGCACAGTTTCATCGGCCTTGTAACACTTGCGGCGTCAGCTACCTGCGTTGTTCCGAGTACCCTGCAACACAAATTTTATCAACTGCACATTATTAATTATTAATATTAATATTAATATCTATACACTAAATATTACTGAAACTTAATCTGTATTATAATTGTAATAAAAATATCATTGTTACATGTTAAGAACATCGTCTATAGTAAATATATGTATATATATATGTGTTGAAAAATATGTCTGTGTGTTTTTTCACGCATCAAACATCAAATTGGACTGATGACAGATCATTGTCTGAGTCGATGTAAAGTATATATATATTTGATATTTTTTTTTCATTTTTGCCGATAAATAAATAAACTATGAGCTATAATGATAATAAAAGTAATTTTTTTATATACATTTTTGAACTAATGATTTTTACTTGGTGATGAATTCTTGGCTTGATAGATGAAGTCGTTGGCAACAACTAGTCTCATAATGAATTGATCTCAATAGAATCTGGGTTTTGTCGAATTTAATCGTATTTTAATCCCACAGTATCAAAGTTGTCGTAATTCACGAAGGGGGGAAGGGGGGGGGGCTTTGTTACAAAAGTTGTATGACAATCGCCTGTAACCTTAGGTTTTGTCGTAAGTGCACACTTGAACAATTATTGTCTTTGTAATCATATGTGGGTAGGTGTTAACTAATCTGTCCGTGCGTCACTTGGGATATAGGGGCCGTAATTATTAATAGTTCTAATTCATTTTAAATGTTCTCTTCTATGTACCTACATGCCATATTTAATCACGAAAATATAATGGAGAAAAACATAAGTACAGCTGAATACATATTTTAAAGATTTTTCGAATATGAATAGAGCTTTACAATACGCCTTCGAGCACTTAGACTTGTTGATACGTACTATGAAACATTTTTGTCTCATTTAATATACATTCGTATTTTATATTATGGAGTAAAATTCCTAATATGTAATCGTTTCGATTCGTATAGTTTCAACTGTTTTCGTCTTCTTCCTGTCATTATTAAAATAATAGAAGAATATTATCGTTGGCAAAACGATAAAATCTTTTGTTAAATCAGCGGAACTTACCGAACCAATGCTAACAAAGGTAACTGCAAAAAAAAAACTAATAGCAGCTATGAGGTCGACTGTGAAACCGACCTTCACCGACTTGGGGATCCTTGACCGTGGTTTCTTAATTCTGGGTAATGAAATGTATAACAATAAAGATATTTAAATTGTCCCCAAAATTCAATTTACATTTCTAGGTCGAAACGCACTTTTATATTACACTTTCGCTTTTTTTTTAACGTAATTCTCTCTATGTGTCTGTATATTCTATTGATATAATAATTTTCTTCCTCTCTACATATCAGATTTTCTCAATTAATTTAATTTCCTGTTCGCCAACTCGAGCTCTTTCTATTAATAGCTGTCATGACTTATAACGTGAAACTTTGAATTGTGTCATTTTATGTCAGACCCGTCAGCTGATGACTTGGTTTGAATTTGAGTGGTTTTACAACATTTTTATTATATGTATTTGTAAATCTATAATTATTCCCAGATCCCGTATTGATTTCTTAGGTCATGTAGTAAATAATAATATCGTTAAGTAGATAAAATATAAAGTTATTAAATTTTAAAACTAATAATGGTCAGTCGTAACAAAAATAGTAAAAATAATCGTTTTTTTTATTACTTGAACAAAATAATAATAGTCTAAAATGCATAAGTATATTTAAATTGAAAGAAACTTGAACACAATAGACAAGACAATTACCTACGTGGAATACATGAAAACTGCGGAATATTAGAATTTTCAGGAGCGGTTGCCCTTTTGAACGGCGCTGAACTCTACGAGGGCGTCTCGCTGACATGAAGGATTGCGAATATCAAATATTTGATATACCAATATATATCATAAGTATTTTTTAATGGAACTGATACTTGTTAGCTATTTTCAATTTACAAGTAATTCTGTTAGCAAAAACTTCTATAAGTCCGCGACATCAATGGGCCCATTTCATTATCTAGGGCTTACTATTTGATCCAGATCCACCAGATAGGGGCACTAGCTCGCTTACAGCGTTTTCACAATCCGATATTAGTGCGCTAGTTGAATTAGCGTCGCTTAAATTCGATAAAGAAATCGCTGCACACTGTTACGTATTTATTTTTTTTATTTGGTAATATATTTCGCAGTGAAATTTCGTGTATTTTGTTAATGAGACAGCAAAATGAGAGAATGTAAAAAATGATCTTGAAATGCGCTTCTTTACTGTATATTTCTATCAATTTTTTCAGACGCACCTCATAGGTATGTACATTTGACTGCAAATGTACATTTGACTGCAAATGCGTTGCCATCCTTGGGTAATTCGAAGCGATGTAGAAGACTAGGACCGGGTAGGACAGGGATGGGAACTTATGATAGCGGTTCCCTCAATCACTATATAAAACGTAGCTACGTCACGCCGATTTCCTGTGAGAAGGTGGTCTGATCCTGATAGAGTCACTATACGAGTTGCATGTAACTAAATCTAGGCTCCACCTCCTACTGTTTGCTCGTACCCTCAATATCTGATATAAATGTGGGCGAAATTTGCAAATACATCCATCCTACTCGATGGCACTCATGGCCATTGTTTCACAATTATATGATTCATTGTTTATTTTTCATATCTTTTGGTTTATTGTATGATGAAATTTATAATGATAATATATCGTCATGCCTGTTGTTCCCTGAAGAGGGAGGGAATATTTTCTGTACTATGCGTCTATGCAGCTTCTTCGCTGCAGTGACTCCGTTCTACAATTTCAAAAGGGGGAGCCTAGCGCCATTTTGGATTGAAATACAGGAGAAAATTGCCAGTTTTATAGATTTTACAGAATCTAGAAACGAATCGAAGATCTCGTAACTGCCGGATCATAAATAGCGTACTTTTTATATGATTCATGGTACTTAATTCCATTATAGAGAAATACGTTGTGTTGATAGATATATTCCAAACTTGAGGAATACCGGTAGAAGTGATAGTACCCACCTACGAGTAGACGGAGATTATTGTGCCTCCGACTTGCTCGTTTTAAATTACTTGTGCAAGGAATTCCACTTCATTTTTTCTTTCTAAACAGCAGAAGCATTAGAAACTGCTAAGAGCGACCAAAAACAAGCTTTCTTGAATATTAATATTTCGTGTCCCGAGCACAATGGTTGAGGTAGAATACAATCGCACAGCTCCGTACCCAGACAAAGCGTTTTTCAATGTCGTCGCCGCGTCTCCGTGTGGTATTGTTTGAAACTCTACCCGCATATAAAAAGGAAACTTAGAATTCTTTGGGACAAAGAATACCTGAATATTAGTGCATGATATATTTGATAATATAGAGAAGCTATCGTTTGCTAACATGTGCTTGTTTGTACTGCTTCCTTACAGCAATTTCCTGGACACATTGCATGAATGTTTGAATAAATTTGTTCACCTTTAAGAATAGAATTTCAATAAATCCTCTTTGTGCTAGCCTTATTACCCTAATAAGGAATATTCATATTATTTCAAATATCTAGATCTAAGTTTGAATTATATTAATCATCCGTAAGTCATTCAGTAGATATAACTGACACCGGTATCAAACTAGGAAACGGGAACCATTGTTTACTCGGACACCTGAGTTCTTTGTAGTTTTGCATCGATGATTACAAGCTACACATTGTATCGTTTTATTATGAACTTTGTTGCTATATGTATAAGGTCTGATATTGTTATATTAAAATCAAAACCTTTGTTACCAACAGTACGTGGTAATTATAGGTTATTAGGATTTTGAACCTTATTCTGTTTTGTTAGATACCACTCTCCTATCCCGACCGAAATGATATTCCCTTGCTGTCGCTACATTGTTTGGAGTTAAAAGATGTTGGCAAGAAAGAATATGAACTTTATCATAACTGACTTACGTGTGAAATTTGTGTAATAAGTATGAGGTTGTGAGGGCGTTCGGTTTACAAACAACGTGACGTCACACGCACACACGTGCGATCGTAAACACGTTGCATAGATTAGCTACGGCGAGAGCAAGTTTTGGTAATATACTCTGTGAGTGGTATGTTTGCTACTTTTGCTGCTTATCTAACAAATGTAAGCTATGAATAATTTCAGCGTTACTCTGTATTTCTAAAACCAGATAATATTCTAGGAACAATTGCTTGGCAATAATTTTACTTGCCAGCGAGTTTCGCAAAACTTCGCCATTTTGTATTACATGTAATCTCTGTCTCTCTATCTCTCCTAGTCTTTCTCTCCGTCGAGGCACTGTTAGCATTTTGTAGTTTAAAAATTGAATGCCAATTAAATTAATGACAAATTATTTTTATTATTATTTTTATTAGAGCGGTTGAATGAATTTGATAATTATCGATATAGGTAACTCTATGGCAGCAAAATCCATTTAACACATAGGTAGTTAGTAGTTTTACTTTCAAAAACAGTACAAGACACGTAGAACAGCTGCAGTGTTACGTCACTCACCTCTTCTGTGAAGTCACCGTTGCACGTGCCTCGTGTAACTATTACGGAGCAATTATGTCACAGACCTAGTTTGAGCCTCTAATGTGTAATTACACTGTGGAACGTGTTTTAAAGATGGATGTTTAAACAGTTTCTTTTTTGGATGGAACATTTATTTATAGTAACAATTGTGTTTAAAAATATTAGAGAAAGACCCAGAAAAAAAAGCTTTTTAGCCTGTGAATAGAACGTTGTTTCTTAAATGTTTTGGGTAAATCACAGCACGCCCGAGTAAGGAAACGCAAGCAGCCTCGTATCAAACCTATTAAACTTTTCATTAAACGAAATACTACCTTACGATTATAGTATAAAGTTCACATTGGTGTATCTTATTACAATTCCAATTTAGTGTAATTATCTCTTGTCTCTTTTCGGCGTGGCACTATAGAGGGAGATGCTAAATTTGTGTTATCGTGCTCGTTTTGCGTTATCACGTTTATGCAGTAACCTTTCCGTTAAGGCAATTTGTTCTGTAAGTATATACAATAAGGTACCGTTTTTGTTTTCAAAATGTTTCTCTAATTTATTCTTGTTTTATGATTTCGGAATTACAACTGTACGTTCTGATATATAAAGTTTATTTTAGCTTGCCATGATTCTTTTATTTGTTTTGGATTCCGTAGATTTTTGGAATGACAATAGTTCAGTAGTTAATGGGAATTATTGTTATTCTATTTTCAACCTAATCGTCAGCTGTCAGGGTGAAATATTGCTTGAATGAATGAATAATAAATATTTATACGCCCTTCCTGAGCCACTTTGAACTCTACCTACCTGATAATATAGTTCATTTTGTTCTGTGTGTAATTAGACTTTTACCCCAATTGGTGGGGTTCGTTGACCGCATCCCCTAACGTGGTCCCTAGTGTCGGAGGCTGTGTGAAGGGATGCTAGTTTTTCTGACTCCAATGCCTTGTTAGAGGAAGTTTTTTTTTTTTAGGCCTTGGAATATGAGAGTATTTTTGATGAGAATTGTTTTATTCTTTCTATTTATTGATAAAGAGGTATTTATTTGCATTCATAGTTTCTTTTGGTCGTTTATTATTATGTCATAGAGTGTACATTGTCTAGAATATTTCTTTTTTTTGTTTGTTTAACTTTAATATTACTAAAAAGTTACATTAAATTTTTATTTTTTTATATATAGTTCATTAGTATTCTATAAAACAGATGTCTCTATGCTCCAACTATTATAATTGATTAATATATTTTTTTTATAGTTTATAAGGAAGTAAATATGGATATTTCTTATTCAATTGCATAATCAAACACAAAAATAATTAAATATATCATATGTTTATTCTTCAATAATTAGATTTCAGTTAAGTCTTTTCAACCGTCTTTCAGTGAATAGCTTACTGACGTATCATTAGAATTACTAGTATTACTAGTAGTAAAATTAAACACGAAGCCGCCAGCTCGGATGCACCGGTATGAGGTAACGACCTCGCGTGCGATTGTTAACCTTGTGTCCGGTTATCAAGGTTGCTTTTGTGTTGTCGTGAAAGAGACACTAAACTCTGTTGGTACTCTCGTTACACCTAAATTCACCGGCCAGTACCCCTAGTATGAGTTTTTATAGTATGAAACGTTTATAGTTTTCGAGCAGTCACGTAACGAGTTCTTGGTTGTGGTTGGTTAATTAAAAATCACAATCAAATTATAACTAATCACAACCCAATACTTCGAGTTTTGATAGATAGACTGCTCGAAAATTATCAATATTTCCTACTGTCAGAACTCTTACTAGGGGTAGAGAACAGTTTCGTGACTCGAAAACTATTTACGTTTAGTAACGTCAAAATTCGTACTAGAGTTACTGAAAGTATGTTTTTCAACATTTCCGGATGGTTTGTACGATCTTAGTGCGCAGTATGAAGTAGCCTTGATGCTTCTGACATTTATATTCATCAAATTGTGTGGAGATCACGTTTAACGGTCGAAATTAATAAGCTATCCTGATTTTACTTCTAATTAAATTACAATCTGTTTCTTTACACATAACTGAAAATATTTTTTCACATGCTTAGAATACGAATAAGTACTCTGTTTGAGTACCATACTACGTACGTCAAGTCATAACGTTAACAGTTTTAGAATACACAGTCAGTTAGTCATTGGTAAAATAATAATTTATAAATATATATATTGTAGATAGTTTACTATTAACCACACTTCTAGATAGGCAATACAACCAAGATAATAGAAAATGCAATAATAGCCAAATTTCGCATGGCGGCGTTGCTTTCACCATCGGTTCCTTCGTTCACGGTCCATTCTCAGCTCTCTCATCTCGCGTAATCAGTCAAGCAGTCATTATTATTATTAGTATAGATATTTTAAATATTCCAACCATTTGATAATACAATTTACCAAGTGCTAGGTCAACGAGTGTACTAATATCGCATTGTGAAAAGAACATATCGCATTGTGACAATAATAGAACTTTGATTCGCAACATAGGTGTAACCTCCTTAGTAACGTAAGAGAATGAATGCTTTGAAGTATTCGAATGAATGAAACGAGCAAACAATGTTTTTTTATAATAATGGAATAAATGACTTATGATGACGTCATCAAAATTTTCTTATCGAAACATTACTCAAGTAATATAACTTTTCTTCGAATTCTAAAGTAAGTCTATTGTTATATTGCTATAAGATTTCATGGTAGGGCCGCTGGTCTGTGTATTACAAAAGCCTTATAAATTGTAATACAACGGACCAAGAATTCTGTTGCATTACAAAACAGCAGACCAGAATACATTCTATATATAATGAATATTAGTTAAGTAATAGGTTTATTCGTAACTCGAACTTGCATGTAAGTAGTAAATACTAAGCCATTTAGCCATTGGCATTACTCGTATCTACCCCCGGCTTGTTTCCGGGTTGATATAATGTATTCTATTGTATTCACTACACTTTAGATTAGTTTGTAATCTACGAAAATATTATATATATATATATATATATATATATATATATATATATATATATATAAAGATAAAGTTTACATTTTATATATCTTTCTTTCGTATTTAAATTTATTGATATAAGTAACTATCTATATCTTTAGAATTAACTTTTAATTAAATTAAAAATGAAAATTTATATGTATACAGTTTGACCACTCGCTTATCAATCCTGACATCACAAAAACTAAAAGTTCTATGATTATTAAATTAGAAATTTATTTATTTTGGGATGTGGGTAGTCGATAAAATTATTTACATTCTACCGTTGTTAAATGTTTGGATCGAAATTTGTATTGTAGCTCATTCATTATTGAAATAAGAGACGGCATTTTGCATAGTTTAATTATTAGTATACTTCTGAACGTGCGTTCGATCACACAATATATCTGCCATCACTCTACCTCTCTCTTTCTGTCTCTATATTTCTCTATCTCTCTTTCTGTCTCTGTCTATTTCCCTCGACTCATAACCATGCTAGATCCGATAGATTTCGTTGTTGTCGTAGAAGTAATTGATTGCGAGACATCCCGTGTTTGAAGCTATTATTTTTATATGAATAATTAACAAACTCTTGGTAAATACTTAATTGTACAAAATGTATCTTACATTTGAAAGCTTTCACTGTCTTGGGGCAAGCGTGAGGTCACGGAACAGGTCTTCCAGCAGCCGACTCTCACTCGGTCCCCACGGATTTGTTTCCTTCATTAAATATAAATTCATTTACTTACATGTAACTTGATATTCCATTAATTATTTTTAATATATTTTCCACTTTCAATCAATACTAGTTACCACTTGTGTACGACAAATAGATGTGTCAGGAGGACCTGTTTTGATACACTCGTCGAAATAATCCCTTCTGTAAAGACATTCCACTTAAAATTAAAGGTACGAGTGTTCCAAATGCGCCCTGATCTAAGAAAAACCAAACAAGTAAATCTGCCGAGTATTTCTTTACTATGATTAATGCGTCACAAACATCGTATATAGTAAACAATATACGAGTAAAAATGTTTTTATATTTGTATTCGTACTCTCACTTACAATTTGTATATAATGAGGTTATTCTGTCTGTATGATTTTCATAGTGATTGTCTGAACGGTATAGAAGCTGATACAACGCAGTCATGAAGTGACGTATACAGATAATAATGTGAAAATGATCTCCGTACTTAAATATGTATATAGGTGTAGTTATTTAGACGATGATGGCTACCATGGAGAACCAGAACTGTCATTTTGAACGTCACAATGTTTTTTTTATATTTTTCATACATGTTCGAGTAACTTTTCCAAAATTCCCTATCAGTCAAACCTTGTCCTGAAAAATACGAACTTAAAATAACAAATAAATAGGTCGATTCTTGTTCTAGTGATGGCCCGTCACATCAATTGATTTTTAATTATATAGTTAAAAATATTTAAATTCTGCACATGAAATGATAAGATATCCACAGATAGGATGACCATCCAATCTAATCTCTGATATTTGGAAAGTGTTAAGTGTTTGACCTTTCTCAACAGTTAATCGAATCGAGGCCTCGAGGTGGAGTGACGTAAGCGTGACGTCAGTCTGCTCCTTTGTTAGTGAAGGAAAACTTGTTAGGCTTCCTTCACTAACAAAGGATCCACAATACGTTTCTTAGCTTGTATTTAGTATTGAAATGTATGGGTGAAAGTCCTTATAAGAGTTCTTTTGAACAAATAAGATTTTGTATAATGAACAATGGTTTTTTTTTCAATATAAAGATTTGAAAGGCAAACTTTGTAAGGATGGTATTTTGTTATGGTCGAGCCATTAACAATGGAAATCAACGTTTTTTTAACGGTTCCCCTTGTTAAGGTACAAGTCCAAGAATTTTAGGTATATATATACAAAATTATATATATATATGATTAAAATTACGTTTTACTAAATCACCTTAAAAAAGGCAACTTACTCTATCTTTGTCCGTACCTTTGTGTGCTTATAACCCGAGAACCATTTTATTCCTTCTGTAAACCTGGGTTTTAGTACTTACAAGATGCATATAAGTAAAATATTATAGAGACTAAGAATTTTTATTATTGTCAAAAGAGAAGAAGCCGCGTGATCACACACGTAGTGGTAGCCAAAGGACCAGAAGGGTCCCTTCTCTTCTCTCCAGGAAGTCAAAGAGGGGGGAAGGAGCTGGCTCATAGCCCAAGAAGCAAATGTAACAAATTCATTAAAAAAAAATAAGCGACAATAGCTCAAATAGCTGTCGGTGACTTAGTGCTTCTCGGATTGCTGAAGACTTTTAATACTCGCTATTTTCAGCGTCAAATAGTGCCGTCCAAATGGGGGATAATGAAGTGGGCGCATAAAGCGAGAGGAACCGCAGGCACAGCTTGTTCAGTATATATCAGTATTATTAGTATGATGTACGTTTCCTAACACAATGTGGCCGATAACAGAAGTATACTATAACGTTTTGTGCACTCCTAAATCAGATCAGATACCTAGATCTCTTGCTATGTCTTGGATCATTTCAGATAGCTCTCGTTTTCATCTTGAATATTATCAGCAATCAATTCTAATTATATATTATGCTTCTAGTAACATTAATGGAACTGGGCTTTGTGTTTGTAAACAGAGTTTTAAATTCGTTTACCTATGGAACTACTTGCGGCTTTCGAATATATTTTTTTTAAAAAATCGATAGATCATTCATTATGGAATGTATAGACTTACTTCTACGAATAGACTATATTTAGGAGTTCTGACAGTGTAAAGCCCTTCTGTGGTAATGTGTAAGGAGTTGCGGGACACAGCTAGTCAAATGTGAAAGCAAAAAGTCCGAAATACACCCACTATGGGGCGTTATACGACAAATCATTTTATATTATATTTATAATGGTTTATCTACAAAATGAAAAAAATTGAACATTAAGGATAGAAAAGTTATTACATAAAATAGAAAGGATTTACATTGAATTTAAAAAGTTAATTAAATAGGAGGCCATTTTGTTAATCTTACTATATATATCGTAGTGGGGTGATTTTCTCCGCAAATGGCACACTGGCAGTTTGACAGGGTCTGCTTTTTGGCAAGCAGCGCGCACCACTGCAATGCACATAATGCGGACGACCGGCTACATCTTATGTATTAATTGAAAATATCACATTATATATATTATTAATATTCAGTTACATGGTTTTATTGCATGTTATTTATTTATTTACATTTTTTCCACTTTTAATCAATAGCGACGATCACTTGTGTACTTCAAATGGTAGTGTCAGGACAGCCTATACTATATTGTTAGTAAATAGGAACGCAACCAGAATATTTTTTTTTTTTTTTGTCTATGACCCCACTTCTGTATCCTCTCTCTCTCGTTGTCTGTCCGCGCTTTTACATGAAAATAAAACTTCCATTTAAAGTAAAAATATACGCTTTAATTATTTACCACAACCACAATTGATAATCCTTTATGGTAGCAGAGCGTGGTTCTATAGTGGTACAGTTAAAAAATATCGAGTAAGTGAAATAACTTTAACCTGAAAAGTTGCCGGCACATTATTGAATTTGAGGTTATGAAAATTTACGATCACAGTCTGTAAATTGCATATTTTGGTGAAACCCAGTAAGATGAGTCCAAATAATATGTTCAATCTGGAGAAATTGGTCGGAAGAGAAAATTTTGCAACCTGGAAGTTTAGCATGAAGACGTACTTGGAGCACGAAGATCTATGGTGTTGTGTTGAGCGCCCCGATGATAAATCTGTCGATGCTAGTAAAGACGTAAAGGCGAAGTCAAAGCTGATATTGTTGTTGGACCCGCAGAATTACGTACATGTTCAGGAATGCAAAACTGCGAAAGAAGTATGGGAGAATTTACAAAGGGCTTTTGATGACAACGGATTAACCAGAAGAGTAGGTCTACTTAAGGATCTGATAAATACTACACTGGAGTCGAGTAATAGTGTTGAAGACTATGTTTGTAAAATAATGAACACTGCTCACAAACTGCGCAACATTGGATTTGATGTTAACGATGAGTGGCTTGGCACTTTGATGTTGGCTGGCCTACCAGAAGAGTACAAGCCTATGATAATGGGGCTTGAGAGTTCTGGTATTCAAATCAGTGCAGATTCTGTAAAAACTAAACTCATACAAGAGATTAACACATCAAAGTCAACTGCTTTCTACACAAACACTAAGAAAACAGGGAATAATGTGCAGCCAGTGAGATCAAAGGGACCTAGATGTTATAACTGCAATAAGAATGGTCATTTTGCCAAATATTGTAAACAGCCAAAGAAACAATCAGCCAGCAAAGGAGAGAGCTCCAGCTTTGTAGCAGCTTTTTCAGCCACTGTCAAAGAAATCATTAGTGATGGTAAATGGTTTCTAGACTCTGGTGCATCCATGCACATGACTAGTAGAAAAGATTGGATGTACAAGGTCACGGAGCCATCTGTAAACAATATCACTGTAGCTAACAAAGAGCCATTAGCTGTGAAGGGAGTCGGTTGCGTAGACATACATTTAAGTCAATATAAAGTAATACAAGTTAATAATGTTCTATATGTACCTGGGCTAGCTGCCAATCTACTTTCAGTTAGCACTATTGTCAAAAATGGACATAAGGTTATTTTTAATAAAAGGGGGTGTGAAATTCGAAATGGGAAAGATGAGGTGGTTTGCACTGCAACATTAAGCAACAAGTTATACATCATTGACACCAATAAAGTAGTAGCACATTTAACCTCAAGTTCTCGTAATTGTAATAACACATACCTGTGGCACCTGCGAATGGGCCATTTGAATATTCCAGATGTGAAGAAGCTGCCCAGTTGCACTGATGGTGTGACTCTGACTCAGGAAGAATGTAATGTCACATGCACTTATTGTATGGAAGGCAAGCAAGCAAGGACGCCATTCAAAAATGTGGGTTCTAGAGCAACAAGACCGCTGGAACTGATACATTCAGACTTGTGTGGCCCCATGGAAAATTTATCATTTGGAGGTATGAAATACTTTATTACTTACATTGATGACTACACACGAATGGTCTATGTATATTTTCTGAAAGATAAGTCAAACATTTTAGAAACATTTAAGGATTTTAAGTTGAAAGTAGAGAATGAATTGAATCATAAAATAACTAAGCTTCGCACAGATAATGGTAAGGAATACTGTAACCATAACTTTGAAAAGTTCTTATCTAAGCATGGTATAATTCATCAGACCTCTACTCCGTACACTCCCCAGCAAAACGGCATGGCCGAGAGAATGAACAGGACTTTGGTGGAACGAGCACGGTGCATGTTGTTCTATGCCAACCTGGAGAAGAGCTACTGGGCTGAAGCTGTGGCAACTGCTGCATATGTCATAAACCGTTCCCCGACAAAGTCACTACAAGGTAGAACTCCATATGAAATGTGGAAAAGTAAGAAACCTAATTTATCACACATGAAAATATTTGGCTCCGAAGCTATGGTTTATGTACCTAAGGAAAAACGCCAAAAATGGGACAGAAAATCTGTAAAAATGATATTTGTGGGTTATTGTGAAAACACAAAGGGTTATCGTTTTGTGGATCCTAAGACACACAAAGTTGTCAAAAGTAGAGATGTTTCTTTTATTGAAAATTATAATGAGGATGTCAGTGTACCAGTTGATTGTGAAACTTATATTCCAGCAAACTCAGGCAGTGAGAGAAGCAAAATACACACTCAGGAGTCATTATCCACATCTTCACCTGTGATGTCCAGCAGAGACTCAGACGCACAAGGATATAATGGAGACTCAAGTGAGTATGACACTGACACAGGAGAACTTGATGAAACTTACTATCCTCCATATTCGCAAAGACAGGATTACAATAGTAATGTAACATTGAGGTCAACACGGTCACGGGCTAAACAAGATGAGGCACAAAATGATAAGATGGGCTTATTGTGTTTGTTAACTGATTTGACTGACCCACAGACTGTTGAGCAAGCACTTGCATCACCACAAGCTACAGAATGGAAGAGGGCCATGGATGAGGAGTATACTTCCCTGATGAAAAATAAAACATGGACTTTGACAGATCTCCCTCCAGGTAAGAAGGCTCTCCCAAATAAATGGGTTTTTAAGACAAAAACAGACCAGAGTGGGAACGTTCAGAGATACAAGGCAAGGCTTGTGATAAAAGGATATGCACAAAGATGGGGAACAGATTATGAAGAAATATACTCACCAGTTGTCAGGTATACAACTATTCGCTATCTATTTGCCCTAGCAGCCAGGTATGGATTGGAAATAGATCAGATGGATGCTGTATCTGCTTTTCTGCAAGGAGAGATTGATAGAGTAATTTACATGCAACAGCCAGAGGAGTATAAACTTGGATCACAGGTATGCATGCTACAGAAATCTATATACGGACTCAAGCAGGCCAGCAGACTCTGGAACCTGAAATTAAATTCTGTCCTGCACGAGTTAGGAATGACACAATCAAAAACAGATTCTTGTGTCTATTATAATAAAGATAAGAATGCTTTTATAGCCATCTGGGTGGATGATTTGATTTTATTCACTGCTGAAGAAAACACAAAAATTAATTTCAAAGAGAAACTGAAAAACCACTTTGAAATGAAAGATATTGGCCCAGCAAGTCAATGTGTTGGTCTACATATCACCAGAGACGGTGATAAAGTACTACTAGATCAAGAAAAATATATAAATGAAATATTAGCTCGGTTCAGAATGTCAGACTGTAAATCTGTGAAAACACCATTTGAAGCTGGCATGAAACTTGGTGCTAAAAATGAAGAAGATGAAATTACTGACTGTCCATATCAACAGGCCATTGGCTCCTTACTGTATGTGGCTCAAGGTACCCGGCCTGATATATCGTTTGCAGTAAACACACTGAGCAGATTTAACAAAAATCCTACGACTGCACACTGGGCTGCAGTAAAAAGAATTTTCAGGTATCTGCAGGGTACCAAAGACTTGAAGCTGATTTATACCAAAGATGGTAATGAGAAAATCACAGGATATTGTGATGCAGATTGGGCAAGTGATGTGCGCGACAGGAAGTCGTGCACGGGTTACATTTTTTTGTTACAGGGTGGTGCAATATCTTGGCGGTCACAAAAGCAGCAGACTGTGGCTTTATCCACTGCTGAGGCCGAATACATGTCGATGTCCTCGGCGGCGCAGGAGGCACTGTGGCTCCAACAACTGCATGCTGAGCTTGGTCAAGAACAGAGCAATCCGCTCGTCATATTTAGTGATAACCAGAGTGCAATTAAATTGTCCAAAAATGACTGTTATTTACCTAGGTCACGACATATTGATATCCGCTATCATTTTCTCAAAGATCATGTTAATAATTTAGATATAAAGTTTAGTTATGTTAAGGGTGAGGAAATGATTGCCGATAATCTAACTAAGGGCACCACAGCTGACAAGCATTTGTATTGTGTAAAAATGATGGGGTTGCGTCCCTAGGGAGGGTGTTAGTAAATAGGAACGCAACCAGAATATTTTTTTTTTTTTTTGTCTATGACCCCACTTCTGTATCCTCTCTCTCTCGTTGTCTGTCCGCGCTTTTACATGAAAATAAAACTTCCATTTAAAGTAAAAATATACGCTTTAATTATTTACCACAACCACAATTGATAATCCTTTATATATTCATATTAAAAATAATATAGTCCTGGTTCACGAAAGTTTAAATATAAAAAAGGGCCTATATTGATACCATACTTATCGAAATAATCCCTTTAGTCAAAGACACTTTTCAACCTAAAATTAAAAATAAGATAATTCCAAACGCGCCCTGGTCTGAGAAGAAAGACACAACAAACTCAGCTGGGTATTTCTTTAATGTCATCACAAACGTCAATCCTTAGTCGTCCATTTTAATGACCCGATAGTTTATAATATGGCAGTCCAGCTGCAGCGCATGTTCTGACTGACAAATTCTCATTCGCAATTTGCTAAAATTGTTTTTAATTCAGGGTTAGCAGTAAGAGTTAAGGGACGTGTGCAATAAAATAATGAAATAATATTTTTTCCAGTGATGGCAGCAGTGCCGGCAGTCCCAAGGAAGCCTGCGTTGCCCAATCCCCACCGCCCGTGGCCGCAAAGCGCCACCCACATCATCATGAGCAACGTCGCCTGAGTGTCGGTCAGTAGCACCATTTCCATACACCACGATAGACTTCATCATGTATTATTATATTATCTTCTTGGCTTAGAAGACAATGTCACCACTCGCTTATAAAATTCGCTTCCTCTTGTCGATGTAATATCATCCTTGTATTTCACTTTGGAAATATCTTTAGATATACCTAAATATACCAATATTTATTTTATGTTGTAAGCACTTTATAACTTATCTACAAATTCTCGGAAAACTTTGTCATTTTATGTTATCGACTCTCACTAAGCTCTAGTTTAATTTAATTAAAATGTAACTTATTTTAGCCAGTGTTGAATTTTGCGCAGTAATAATATTAACAGGAATACAACGATAAAGCGAGCCTGTCAAGGTTTCACCGATAATGTTGTACAATGTAACTACACTTCATGCCGTACGTCACTATGATAAAGAAAATGAACTAAATACATCTAGACAGTTTCGAGTTGAACGCTCCCTATTTGTTATTTTAACATGCGTTTTATAAGATTTACTAATTAAGTTTACGTTACGTACGTTTGTTCACCTTGTGGTCTTCACTCCAGGTCTTCTTTTTCTCGGTATGGCTCATTATTCTAGGACAGCTTAGATATATATTAGGATATTAGATAACTCAAAAAAAAAATATGCTAATGTGAGATCGCTAAAAGTACCAGTCGCACTCCGAAAATATATTTCCACAAAGAAATAGATTTTCAGATTCTAGAATTTCTCTACAATCTTCGCAGTTGTAGTAAATAGTAGTAAATCATAGCAGTTGTACATTTTAATATAACGCTATTCCTCATATTGGTTATATACAAACTATAAAGATGTACAATTCTCAAGGTACTCTGCACCCGGAAAATATATTAACTATATAAAATATTATATTAACCTTGTCATAATTGCCGCTCTGTCAATCGTTGCTGATTTTTTAATATGCAGGTTTGTACTCGATGCCATTGTACGACGCTTCTCACACGGAAGAACTAAATTAAGATAAACTGCTAAGTAGATAATTTCATTACTGCATGGCTTCCGTAAAAGATAACTAACCAAATTTATATACAGGGTCTTCCGTTAAGCATTTCCTATCTTTAAATTTAAATATGACGAACTTCGTGTGAGTTTTATACGTTTGAAAAGTTTTATACGTGCAAATGTCAGCCACGGCATGGCTGGTTGGCTCGCATCAGAAATGTATGTTTTCGTATCGATCAATCAATCAATCAATCGATCAATCTATCGAGTTTGACTTATACTATAAGTTATGTTGGTCCTCGAGGTCCGCTGTGGTTTTTGATTATCTTCCTTGGACTTGGGACTTCAGAGAAACCCATAAGAGCTGTGTGGCTGGCACGTAGAGCCGTCCTGTTGAAACTACATTGGATATGCCCAAAGTGGTTATAATGAATCAACTACAGCGCTCGCTGTTGACCTGCTCAACATTATTTTCAAAAAGAATAAAGTGTCGATTGCGATCGCGGAGTCGCCATCCAAAAACATTAAGTTTTTCGGAATGCATTAGATGGTTTTCGAACTGATGCGGTTTTGTATTGCCCCAAAATTCTTTAATTTTCTTTGTTACCCATTTATAAATGAACTTAGAAATGGATAAGAGAAGAAATGGAAGAAGATTTTTTGACGACAATTAGGATTAGTTTCCAAACCATGACCGTTTAGTTGCTGGGCCAGTTCAATTTTCCACAGGTGCAAGCCACTGTCACAACTCGAAATTTTCCCAATGGTGGTTTGGGAAAGACTGAGTTCTTGTGGATGTTGCTTTAACAATATGACTAACAACGTTTACAAATCCGTATTTAGAAGCCTCGGTGATAACTTAATATAGATATAGTTAAGAACTTGGCTTAAAAAACAAAATCCAAAGAGCCAATACAAAAGGCTAATACATATCGGCAACTGTTAAAAATGTATATAACAGGTGATAAAATTGGTTGCTCGGATGTCGGCCATTTTCTTACGCAGTCTCGCCAGGTCAATAGATAAAGATACATTATCGCCTCTTCGCCTGTTCAGCGCTGGACGGTGTCAACCTAAATTTGTATTTTTGTTATGGTTTCTTCCGACTGTACGTAATCCCCATTGGGGGAAGTCGTGCTTTGATTTTGATTGGGGGAAGAATTAGATCTGCTTTTGTCTATTACTATTCATATTTACTGAATTAACGTGTTTATTGTGTTTAAGAATAACTTTTACTTTTTAAATTTTATCTTTATAAAAGCCTACATTATTTACATGGATTGTTCAGGTAAATATTTTGGCAAATTTTTCATATCTGTTGAATATATTCTTTTCCAAGTCTTTGTTAAGACCACACCTTTTCTTCTGCTTCATTTATAATTTCGTTTAGTAATTTCAGTTTTGATGTGCTTCTTCTTTTATTTTCCATAAATAAACTCCAGTTAAGTGATTTTTTTTTAGCATTTATTGGCTATTTTAATAAATTTAATTAAAATGTTGTATTCAAATGCAATGGGATTTCCAATTAATACTAAAGATCTAAGTGCGTGCGCAGGCGGTGGTGCGGGCGGCTCGCGTCGCGCCGAGCGCCGCGCTGCCGGCCCTTCCAACTTCCGAACAGGTATCACCTTGGTTTATCTATCTACAATTACCTGCAAATTTTCCCTCTTTAACTCTCATGCATCTACAGCATACCAATATAGGCTTATTTGTGTACGTTAGATTACACAAGTCATTAAGTATTCAAGTTAACTAGAACCTTCCTAAGAAACTATCCGGTTCCCCATACACCTAATGACAGTTGGTACTTGGAACTGTGAATAATATGGTCGGTCATGACAATGTTTCCTTATTTGAAACAAAAAACCTTGACCTTTATATTCAGGAAACTTTGTTAATCAAGTTCATCGATATATTGAATTACTTATATAATCACTAAAATAAACTTACATTTAGACGCATTTTAGAATATTTATAAAAAAAATAAGAAATGGGTCATTTTGTATCGTTCTTATAAAAATATTTAACCATTTTCTATAATCAATGTCAAAAATAGAAATCCAAACGCTCGAGGTCCCCACAAGTTTTACCTTTGTAGGTTTCCAGCTCTGTGTCATTAGGTTGTGACCTAACTAGTTAAAAATGACCCCCTTAATCGATATCACGTTATGACTCAGAGGCTCTGTTAAGCTGGACAACATTGCCAAACTGGTCACGCCTTGGCAACTATTTAATATCTCTGTAGGCGTGGCTCCATAGTTTACATCGAAGTTCTCTGTTTATTAATTTTAAGAACATTTACTGTAAATGTGTTTTTTTTTTGTTTTTGCATTCGTATTTTACATAAAGTTTAAATAAAATACTTTCTAAAATTCCATGATTTTAAAACAGTATTTTTTATGTACAATTTTAACAATACAACTGTGTATGTTGTTAAAAGCCTCTTAAAAATATTTTACAATTCTCTATTTTACCAATAAATAGAAGCCTTGTGTAATACAGTACATACATTTAGCTGAAAGGAATCAATACGACATCTAAACCACGCTAATCTGGAAACTTCTTCACTTGCTCTTATCTTTTAGACCAAAATTTGATCTATTGATATATTTCTTCATATTTTCATGAGGATTAAGAGCGAGAATTAATATTTTTAATATAATCTAACGATTGAATAAAAAAAGTCATATCTCAAAGGATACAGTCATTAAAAATATCACCATGTGTCAAATTGTAAAAGCCTGTTAGAGTTGGTAGCCGACTATTTTTCTAGAGGAAGCTAGAGTATTTCAGCGTCTAATGACGTATGTATGAATATATCAAAATGAAATACATTGCTGCTAAGAGCTAGGTGAGTGATAGTATAGTATAGTTGGGTGTTGAATGGAGAGAATGCGTGGAGTCGAGGTTTAATGAGATCATCATACATTTTTATGAATATGGATGAAACTATGCTATTTGGTAACAATTTGTTATAGCTAACGTAAATTTATTATTAATTACTTCCGGAAGAGTGGACCGTATGTTGAATGCATAATACTTACAATAATTTTGAAATTAATTCAAAAATGATTGTGAAAATCAAAAAGTACAATAATTTGCACTGAAAGAAATGAAGTATATTTCAAAAAGAAGTCCGATCACATCTATGGTGTGGGAGCAACTTTCACGTTACAACTTACAGTTGCGTAACGCATGCTAAACTGGGCTGGTTTCTTTCGCGAGAAATGAGGCTCTGCTGTCGTTATGACCGCCTGGTGCCTGACCTCGTTTTTTTTTTTGAATAATCTTTGTATTATTCTTTGTATGCTATTGCTTTTCACTTAAAAAAATATACATATCTATAAATTTCCAATACTTCTTCTATATGCAACTAATTAATTATATTGATGACTGTCAACAGAAATGCGCGTGAGTCCAGGCGCGGGGGCGGGGCCCTCAGCAGAGTCGCCGCACCTCCACCACACTGCACACCATCACCACATGGTATACTTGCATGATCTTTGATTTAATTGCCTGTATGTTTCGGCGGGTGTATCACAGGGTACCATACTTAGTGCCGCTTTTGTTTCCAACACATGGGATGAGTGACCGTAACTGGTATTATATATTTAGATTTAGATTTTTGAAATTGTCTATCAACTTGTTTATCCATCTCAAGCTGATTTAAAATGTACATTATTGTTAAGATACTTTCTCTTTTGGAAGAAAAAACAAAATAATACAATATGTATAATACATACATTTTTATGATATTTCAGGACACAAATCCGTTGGAGGGAGCCGCGCCGCTGGAGGCGGTCGTGGGGGCTAGTGCGGGGTCATCGGACGAGCTGTCCAGCAAGCCCGGAGACAGCCCCACCAGAAAGCGACGTCGTATATCCAGACACCTGTCCTCGGGTAAGATTCTTAGACCTTCTGCTAATAAATCATCTTATTCGTTGAACTCATCTTAATCGTTCATACTATAAGCGTATTTCAAGCACTTCTTGAATGGTTTTAAATTAATACTTAATATACATATTTATTATTCTAAACATGTTATATAAACATTTTTATTCTAAATACATACATTCTAGCGTATACGCCAAAATATTTTTAAATATGCCTCTCTGTATCGTACCAAAATAACATGACCTCTGCATCGGTAACGACATGACTGAATGAATCTAATTTGGCACATGAATAAAATATATTTTATACGAAATCAAGTCTTATACAAGTCTGTATTTACAAAAAAAATATTCAAATTTTTATTATTCATTTATTGCTACATATTGGAATATAAAAAATATCCGACTGTACATACATTTCATCTTGGCTGTTCTCACATCATTCAAATATTTTTTTTGTTTTTGTCATAAGATTTATGATTATTTTTTATATAAATGTTCAACCTCACGAGGTCCTTTAGCGTAGCGTTATTTGGTCGGATGCCGGTTGCTGCAAAATGTTAAATAACTCAGACAGAATTCTTTGTAGTTGTTCATCCATGGTAAAAACCATGGCAGAAACGGTCACAAGATTCTTTAAGAAAAAAAAATCTTTTTTTTTTTGGCCATCACTTTGTGCCTGGATAGTCAATTCTGTTCTCTGTCATATCAATTGTTAATTTCAACAACTGTATGTTGCAGGGGAGAGTAACGTGTCAGTGGCGGCGCCGCCCGTCGAGAGGCGGACTCCGCGCCACCACTACCAGCCACCGTGAGTACGCACGAACACTTACACGCAAAGATTCGTGTTAGAATATTACTGATTATATGTCAATACGAAGTCAAGTAATGTGTCAAGATGACGGTCTGATCTTAATTTTTTTTACTCAGAAAAAAAAACAATGAATACCATAATATATTTTTATATTGAATAACCTAATAAAATGTCTAATTTGAGGCGTCGCGTGCGTTACGTGAGCGGCAACGGCGCGGGGGTGTGGCACGAGCGCCTGCTGGACCAGCACGCGGCGCACCCGTCGCACCCCGCGCACCCTGCTCACCCAGCTCACCCTCACCCTGCGCACCCGGCTCACCCTCACCCCGCGCACCCTGCGCACCCCGCGCACCTGTCGCACGCGCACCACACGCCGCTGCTGCTGGACATCAACCAGGTATCAACTGACTTATTATATACCCTGCTAATTATTTATAAGCCAAAACCTGTTCATATATATTACATATTTTATCACTAGCGCATAGTCAGTCAGGCAGACAGACAGACACAGTCAGTGAATCAGTCAGTCAGAGCTGTCGAAATAAGAGTTACCTTCTTGTTAAGGTTTTGTATAAAAATTTTAGGAAACCTTGTCCTGATAATTAACACAAAAAACAATAACTGAGCAAAAAAAAAAAAGGTAAATCGAAATTAGCCGAGCGGTGATTTGTCTTTGAACATGCGGCTGTTTTTTTTCGATTATATTAGCCAGTAATATGTGTTCAGCCATCAAATGTTTGACGACTAATCGATAATCTATGAAAAAAATTATCTTCGTTGACGATAATATTATCGCCATTTCAACCAGATGTCGCTTCGTGGCGCCCGGCTTAGTGCGCTGGGAGGAGGAGTGGGGTGGCCGCACCACGCGCCGCACCCACACCCCCACCCTCACCCGCACCCGCACCCACACCAGCACCCTCACCAGCATCACCGGGAACACCCTACGCGGACGCAGGTATGTGATAACGTGTTATACGAAATAGTAGTATATAGAAAAAATCTATTATAACAAATGGTTTGAGTGCAAATTGTTTGCATTTTATTGGAGATACGTCCAAATTATATGATTGCGATCAATTAGAAATTAAAATATTCGTTATTTCGACTTCGAATATTCGTTCAAACATGACCGTCAACCTTTATTTTTGGACATGATATATGAACATACATTTCTTTTAATTTCCGTGAAATATTTAGTTTTAAAACACTGGACATCGAAATTCACATATATATATATATAAGGAATTGTATTTATTCGTGTTAGCTATTAAGTTATTATATAAAATGATCAAAATTAAAATGCTCGTATCAGATATGGTTTTAATTTTGATCCGTGATGTTTTTAGTTGATGCGTTTTGTCAATCTGGGCATAGCATAAACTGAAGATGTAGGATGTACACATACTGTTAAAATATCAGGTCTATCAGTAGGTATCTGGACATGATAGTTTATAAATATCTAGACCGAACTTAGCGTGATACGATACAAATTACATGAATTAAATAATGAAAATCACGCTACGTTCATAAAGAGCAATTCGTGCGAAACGTAAAACGTAAAACAGACGACCGCCGAGATCATATTAAGTTATAATACCGACCAATCAAGAGACGGTATCGTATTACGTTTCGCCCCGCGGTGTCGTACAAGCGTGGCGCTGCAGGTGGCGGGCGTGGCTGCGGGCGAGCTGTGGCCAGCCGTGCTGCCCGCGCTGCCGCACGCGCACTTGCGCTACCAGGTACCGCACACACTCCTACAGACACACAGACGACAAAACACACACATGCATTTTAGGTACAAATTCGATATTGAGGCTTTAATCCCCTTCTCTCTTCAAACACCATGACCTAAAGGTTTAATGTCCACATTGATGAGAGACTCTTCAATCAACCCCCGAAATATAGTTTAAAAACTCGCACCTGATTCGTAGTTACAATTTTACCATTGGACCCCCCCCCCCCCTCTCCAAAATAATGTTCTCCATACAATACATGTGTTTGATAAATTATTCTAATAATATCCTCGCTCTCCCCAAATCATATTCTGGACTATTTTTAAAGTTTTCGAAACATATGGAAAATTTTTTTTTCAACATTTCTCATTACCTATTCTAGTTCACTCTGTTATATCCCAGTTCGATATTTTATCGTGTTTCCAAATACGAGGAATACTCCATACTATTTTCCTAAATTTCCCAAGAGACATCTAAAAGAAATTGTAACACAACACCACAAATTACGTTTAAGTCCCAGCGTGCATGCACAATAACGTTGATTTAGAATCTCTATAAACTCCTAACGTACCTTAGCGTAGTTATCTCTTTAATAAACACATTTTACGTCTATCAAATTGTTACAAATAAATAGTTAATTAGACCTTTTTCTTTTGCATTATTTATAATAATACGAATAATCTTTAAATCCTTAAAATAGCGTCCTGTTTAAATTGTTTAAATTCTTTAAAAACAAGAGATTTTAGATCAATGCACTTTACTCACATTGCACTGCTACATCGTCTAAATAATTATAGACATTACCGCTACAGCTTCCTGCCCTGGTTCGGGTCCTCGTTTAGTTAATACAATTTTAGATAGTATACAATTCTAATATAGTATAAATAAGGTCTTTGTAATTAATTTTGTGCGTGGCTGGACCTGTGGCTTGTTGGATTTTGTATTTGATGATATCCCCTATGTGAATCGATCTTGTCGTGAGTTTTTTTTTCTTCTATCAGATGCTATTTGTATTGGAATCAACTCACGTCAAATCGTTATCGTCCATCGTCCCGATTAAAGCTTCAGGTGTCTGGTTCGTTTGTATGCTTAGATCATTCTTCGAGATGCCTGCTATAGGATAGATTTACATCTGCGCTGGAAAAATCGCTGTCCTTAGTGTTTTTAATTATCAATTAAGTATGTTAAATGTTTTTTGAAAGTCAACGCGCCTGGTGCATAAGAGCTTTTTACATTACACTAATAAATTGTTATTTATATCACGAGTTGCATAACACCATCCAGGCGTTTTGACATACAATAAGTGCCTTCAAGTTTTGTGGCTAATGAGAATCTTCCAATAGTTCTAATGTACATTATTATTTCATTTACATTTTCATGTAATCCGATTCCCATTTTTGTTGATAGAAACTAAACAAGAGGGGGTTCGGATAGAACAGTTCTATCTATTTGTACTCTGTAGTAATGTACTGTTTAGTTTGTTTTTTTCCTTGAGCTGAAATACACGGCACGCGTTTAAGTTTTTTGATATTAATAATGGATATATCAGTGAGCAACCCACCCGAGCTTTCATTTATAATAATAGTTGGTTAATCAGTGTCTCGATAGCAAACTATATGTACACATGTCAACTCGAGCACGGACTGTATGCATGCCCAGATTATTATTATTCTGTGATATTGGTAACTTGCAGTGAGGACGGGTACTAGTATTAATATTGTGATAATTGTAAATGTCGCTTTTTATAATGTAAGCTTGCGGCGATCGCCGTTACGGTGGGCGACATTGTTATCTGCATCGTCGCCCCTCGTACTTCGCATTCTACGCTCATTCTTTGTAAGAATTCTTTATAATGTACCGGACGCTGTCTGACAATATTGTTGTTTGTATGTCATGCAGCGTTCGAATGTTTTAAGGTGAGATGGCGTGCGGGAGCGGGATCACTAATACTTACTCACTGTTTGTGTTTATGTATGTACGTCCGCGCACTCGCTTCCCGTATATCTATCTACTGTCTACCCTTCCCATCCGTCACTTTGACGTTTATATTCTTTTATCAACCGATTCACGCTTGGCATATTATTTTTGCTTCCTTTTATAATTTTGTATTTAATCCCTGGAAACTTGAGATTTCTTTTAATGCTTGGATTATAACATCTGACGTTATAGAATTTTACATAGATGATTTAGTTAGTAGATAGATATACCTAAGCAAGTCTGCTGAGAACGGTTCATATAATATGTTACATATATATATATCCGTGAGCTGTCTGATACGTCACGTCCGCTACTCTACAAGCACCTGTCATGTTAGTTATTACAAGCTTGGCTCATGTGAAAGTGGCCTCGGGCTTTGCAATTTAAATTATACCTTATGTGTGCAGCATAGAACTTACTTTCCAACAAGGTATAATTGGTTGTGATTGCGATTGGTATTTAATAAGCCAGGCGTTTGGATTGTGTTAACAGCTGCTGCTAGATGCAGTGTGATTTAGTGGTGGCGGTAGGCTGCGTAGCCGTGTGCATCACGATTACCTTATGTCTTACTATGTGTAAAACATACATTCAGTGTGCACTATGCTTGATGACATAGGTACTGTGTCGGCAGTAAGCGTTTTTATTGGCTGATGTTATCATATTACGTATTTTCATTGGAAGAATTATAATTGAAATTGGAAACTGTTTAAAACATTGGACATCGATACCTGATCGAGCAATAAGAATGAGATAGACATCAGCGGTTAAATAAAAACGTTTAGTGCCGGCGCCGCGATTAAGTTGTCGATGTTTTCTTCATGTTACACTTCAGAACCGATCGTTTATTTTATTATTATTATTTTGACACTATAACGAACTGTACCGAAATCCGTCGCCATTTTACCTGAAACGTCCTATGGCGTCGGAATGAGGTGTTACAGCATGCAACACTCAAGCTCATTATATTTTGGTTGTACCGGCAACATATTACTTAATTTGGACATTTTGGACTTTGGGAACTAAATATATCTGGCTCCTGCAGTTTGATTTGTTTTTCTCACTTAAAAGTTATCAAGATGCCCGCAATTTATGTAACTTAATCTAGATTGCTGGGATGAAATATGTCTAGTGTTATTTGCCACGAATTATGCATTATTTTTTTTGTTTAAAAATACTGTGCTATGGCATATAATGTAAAGTCACTTAGTCCCTCGATTGCGATCTCCCAAATATTTTTTGTCGACTAACTCTCACGTTCAAATATTATAAATATATATATATATTTATATATCCGTGTCCGCATGCATCGATTTTTCTTTACGTTACCCTGTGAATGTGCTCCGTGTTTTAAATGTACAATGATTTCTTGCATTTTAAATTTTCCACCTGTGTGGTATATCCTTTGTTGGACTTGCTAGCCAATGGGAACGCAGCATCGCGTGACATTGTCATGCAATTCTATTAGTGATGGTCCACAAGGGTAGATATTTAATAACGCCTTCACATAATTTATTTACCATTATTGACGCTAGCAACTCAAGCTTTGGTATTATGTAGATTACGATTACATCAGAAACAAATATATAATAAACGAAATATTTGGCTGGTCGCTTTCATTATTAGACTTGGCTGTTTCCTACAATATGCTCTGTTTATGTGAAAATAAATAACATCCTCTATTGGTTTAATACATCGTGTTGTTAAGGGTGAGGTCATTAACACGGGCGCTGATCTAATATTACGTGATGTGAGCTCTAGATTTTTATCTCGTTCTTCAATATCTTTTTTATTTGCATATTTAATTTAAGTGCATTACTTTTTTTTTTTTTTTTTTTTTTTTTTTTAAGAATTTTTTAATCTGATTATATTATAATATTATAGTTGTTATTTTTCTATTTTTTTTAATAGTATTTACTTAATCGTCATTTATTAAAAAATAATCAAGGATTACATTGCTTTCTTATTTATTCTCGTTTTTTATTTTTTGTTAATCATCCCCGCTTTATAAAGAACGTAGGAACGAGACGATAATCTTGTAAGCTTAAATAATCGAGCGCCTTTATCAGCTATTTTGTGTACTGGTTTACGGTCAACGAAAGCGAGAGATTTTATTACATTGTAAAGATAGATTTTTAATCAAATCCTTGTCATCTCAACATACTCGTAAATAAATCTCTTGTCTTTTTCCCGAGTGATGATTGAGGCAATGAATGCGATGATTATAGTATCAATAAAATACAAAGTTATTTTTAATGTTTCGCTAAATTCGCATTCCTCGCCCCAATCCTACACAGAGTTGATATTAATTGCGTCTGTCGGTACAGATGGGCGGCGTGTACGCGGGACTCCAGTATCACGGCAGCTTTGCGCCGCCGCCTCCGCCCCGCGGGCCCTTCGCGTCGCCTCCCCACCCGCACACACACTATATCACCAACTCTCAGGTAGTATAAGGAAAATATAATGTATCTATATTTACAAATGTTCAAAAGAATTGTCTTAACATATTTGTTTGATCAGCGTGCGGAAGGTGGACGTCTAGAAATGTTGGGGAGCGGTGATGGTGGCTTGTCGCCTCTTCAGCCAACAGCTGATATACATCACGCACCCTTGTTACTCGCCACCGAGGTAGTGTTACTTTTACATTTCTATATATTATAATTAAGAGCGAGCCCAAGTTGAATCCTTGAGGTACTCCTAAGATATTATCAAGTTGAAGCGTTCGCTAGTGTAGATTTGAAGTATATGACTATTACAGGCGCGGGGCACACCACTAGAGCTGATGGCGCCTCATCACGCGAGACACGCATTATCACATCACCATCACGTAAGCTCATCAGGATGAAACCACGATGTTTAAAGTTATCAAAGCCTATAAAAGAACCTATTTAACCAAACTTAAACACAGCGTCGCAGCGGAGGTGGCGTGGGCGTTGGTGGCGGTGTTGGGGTCGGCGTGGGTGTGGGCGTGGGGGTGGTGGGCGCCGGCTCGCGTGCTGCGCGGCCGTATGTGCGAGCCTCGCCGCGCTGGGCCCCGCACCCACACACCGTGCATCATATACACCAGGTACACTGTCAAGATTCGTAACACACGGAGAAATTATTTGCATGTAATTGTTCGTCAACGGCTCTGCCCACGTATACAAAAAAATATTTCTCCTGATATAATTCCTATCAAAAGTAGCACATATAAAAGTTTCAGCTCCATTTCCCTTTTAAAGTTCCTAAAACCTGTAATTAAAAATGTAACTTCTCTACTTAAATTTGACTTCAAAATATTCTCTTCACCACTAATTAATATTTAAAGGGAGGTGGAGGGCTTGTACAAGCGACGCTGCCGGCTCAGCTGCATGTGGCGTCACCGCTAACGCTGCCGCCGCCGCCACCCACTTACCAGGTACTACTGACTCCTTGATACCATCTGGAGGAAATTAGGACTGTTTAATTACGATCTTGATAAAACCTTTGATAACTATCGTGGATCATCTCATACTGGATTTTTTATACTTCCCATTCTATAATACTTACGTTTTCTTTAAGCTGTTAATTTTGATTAGATAGTTAGATTCCGAAATTATGTTATGTATATATATATATTTTAATTTAAATCTACCCACAGGTGTTCCTAAACCTTCTTGCAATGTTCCCCCTGTCCCCCTATACGGAGGCTCGTGACGAGGCTGGTGACTCCCCCGAAACAGAGAACTACGAAGCTCTTCTGTCGTTGGCGGAACGCCTGGGAGAGGCGAAGCCACGTGGACTGGCCCGCCACGAGATAGATTTACTGCCGTCGTATAAATACTCAGAACAGACGCACCAGGGTAAAAAACACAAATATACAAATAAATTTAATATGCGCTATTGCGATGTTTCTAGCAACAATAAGAATGAAGTCAACTTTTTACGATATTTAATATGATGATTATACTAACAGGTGAGCAGACGTCATGCGTGGTGTGCATGTGTGAGTTCGAGGCGCGACAGACGCTACGCGTACTGCCATGCGCGCATGAGTTTCACGCCAAATGCGTCGACAAGTGGCTCCGGGTACGTAGCTACACTCCTACACGACGACGCACACACACGCATACACGCCTTGACTCAAACGCGCACACATGCGCTCTTATACATACACAGGAACGCACATACTGGCACACACTCACATATTACTCATTGAAATATTGTATTACATTTCAGTCAAACCGGACCTGTCCTATCTGCCGCGGAAACGCTTCGGAGTACTTCACAAACTCCGAGTGACTTTGCCAAACGCGTCCTTATTGCGGACGCGGTAAGGGCGATGGTCGCTTGTGACGACTTAACTGCGGGCTGCTGTATTGATTCGGTTTTTTTCTTCTATTTTATTGTATCTCATCAATTATGTAAAGGTAGCCCAAACGAATATAGCTCTTATATCAACGCCGTAAAGTCGGCAGTGCAGTGGACCACGGTACGATCGGACTATTGACACTTCGCTACATCCTCAACTCTATTGCTTTTGTTATATGTTCTATAATGGTATATCTCGCCGATTTAACTATATTTTTCAGTTTCACAATTAAACAATTGCTTATATTTTTTGTTTTAATAACAAATGTGTTAGTAATCTGTGCGTGTAGCGAAGTGTGGATCTACCAATGGTTAATAATAATATTTTTTTTTTGTATAATTTCAAAGTTACCCGTAACATCGCCTGTAATATGATTAGTATTAAGTGTATATGTTAGCTGGCGGCCTTAGTTGTGTGAGTGCCCTTCGTGTACACGTGTGCGTATGTATAAATACAGGAGAGGCGGCGTGGCGGTCAATACGTCCCGCGACGCCGCGGCGGATGGACGTTCCTGGTGTTAGTTTTAAATTAGATTTAGTTGCGTGTGAGGTCAATTTTACAATATATTTTTTTAGATTACGGCCATATATAATGGGTGATTTCAGTAAATGATCGCGTTATTGTAAAACAGCATGCATTTTTATTGTTTCGCTTCTAAACGGACATCGGAGTATGTTTTTGTTGACTTTTCTGTTTGTTATGTGGTCGCGATGTGCAATGTGTATTTGGTTGGGAGAGGTTGGTGTATAATTGATACTTATCACTAACTATAAGGTTTAGAATGCCACTTAATAATATCCAGTGGTTTTGATCATATTTCTAAACAATATACTAATTAATTTTTATTTTATTTTAATCTCATTTAATCGCCTCTCCCAGATAAAGCAATAATCGTCGGCGTGCAATATGTATGTTCGTATGTTAGAATAATGTTTGTTTGCTTGGTTTGATGGTCCACACCAAATTTTATGCGTAATTCTAGCTGTTATAAACTTTATCATATTATTTTCATTTATTGATCCCATCAAAATGTATACATAAATGATGTTAGTCAGTCTGGCTTCATTTTGCACTTTTAAAATAAAAAATTGCAAAAAAAAAAAAATTAAACCCATCAATAAAGTCGAAGTTTGTATGCAATTTCATAACATTTTCTAACATTAGCTTCGATATATTGTAAATACATCCTTATTGAGCCTTTTGTTATTTTTATTTGTGAGGGAAGGAAAAGTTGGCTTCCATTATTTAGTTTAACTTGTTCTTTATCTGTGTTACTTAGATATATCTAGATGACTTGTATAAACTTGAGTGGAAAGATCTTATATGTAATTAAAAATAACAAAAAACTTATATATAAATCTCCAAGCTCGTTCAGGATCAGTGCCATTAATGATAAAATATTTGATTGTATATTATCGACAATATATTTCAGTTTTCAGTAGCTTCCAATATTACATACATATCTTTATATTAATTCTGTTATTATTTTCTTTAATATTCATTAATATATTTTTTATATTTATTATTACATATGTCTCCATTTCAATTATTGTTTTTTGCGTTTCTCTGTTATGCTTATCTATTTTTTGGATGTTTTAAATATATATATAATGAAAAATTTATCAACGCGGGCTGGAATCGAACTTATGACTTCCGGTATTCTGTCGTATTTATGCGTTTTTCATTCTATATTAAATCAAAATTTTGAACCCATCAAAACTACCATACTTTTTAAAATTCATAATTATTTTCATCTAGAATACAAAAAGCTCTAAAGATATACTAATACATTGTTTTATACACATATGATAAGTTCTTTAATTTGATTGTTGTACTTAGTTCACATTTAAATAGGCTGGGGGCTTAAATATTCATTTATATTTTTCATAGTAAACTACTATCCATATTTAAAATTCATTTTAAAGGATAAAAATTAACTATCGAGAATCATTTTGTATGTATATTCATATTTTATTGTATTTCCATGAAAGCTCAAACAGTCTAGCAACAACGCTGTAGTTTCTGAGAGATGGTTTATTTTGTGTGTATGTCGGTATTTCATTCTGTTATGTAAACTTATTCGGTACATTTTCTATTATGTAATTTTCTTTTATTTTTTTTAGATTTAATGTAACTCCCCTTACGATATATCGTTTGTCGTTGTATTAGTTCAATTTGTTCATTGAAGTTTGTGCCTTATTGCATATACGTTAAGTTTTAATTTGAATTGATTTATTCACTTATTTTTAAGTTTTAGTATATTAGGAACAAAATTATGTAACGAGCTTGTTTTTCATTCTAATTTGTTAATCGCATCCCGTCGGAGTCAACTGTGATTGTCAGTTTCAGTGGCTGTCATCTGTCAGGTTGACATCTGTCAACTGTCACCTGTCGTGATGACCACTGTCATAGCTTACGCCAGAGACCAAAGGACTGTGTGATTGTAATGTGTATAGAGCGCCCGAGGAGCGTTGACCATTGTGAAACATGTGACTAACACGAGTCAAGTCTCAGCGGGCGCGCTACATCCGCCTCATTATGCTCAGTCGTTTTTATTTTATTAAATGCACTGCTAATTTATGTTTTTTCTTTTATTTTTTATCCTTTCGTTTGCAATTTTAACTTTTTCTTAAACTCCTTTTAATTTCATGGTTATGGTTTTACGATAGAACGCTGAAACAACAAATACCATAATTGGCGAAACATTTTGGTAAACTGGATACTAATAACTCTTGTTTTTAACTGGGATACGTTGTTGAGGAGTAGATTTGTGTCAATTTGAAGTACTGTGAGTATAATTGCTCATGTAACACTGTATAATTGTATAATAATAAATAGCGACATAATGCTTTTGTAAAGTCCTGTAAATTAATGTATAGCGGAAACGATGTAAGGTTATATATGAATATTGCCAGAATCATGCCTCGAAAGTCTACCATAAAACCTCGATGAATAATTGCCAGCTGTCAAATAGTTGTAATAGCACCGCGTTATTTTCTACGTGTCACACAATTTCGTGCTTAGATAGTGTTGCCAAATTGTTGTATGACAGCTGTCAGTGGTAGGTCTCACGGCTTTTAAAATATAGCACTGTCCAGAGTAGCTTAGAGCGGTGTAAATAGCTCGTGTATTTATGTATAGTGAATGAAACGTATTTTTGCATGACTTTAATATTGTAATTGTTCAGCGAGTTGTGTTCTTTACTTATTTTTAGAAACCTGTTCGCTTCGTCCATTCTCAGTACCCCCGTCCTCAAGCGACGTTTTATTTCCTGTGAAACTAGAAAACAAAAAAAGTAAGTAAATTACACAGCGAGCGTACTCCATGCAATAACTTTTCTATACGAATTAATTATTATAATTGAAGGATATATTGCGTAGTGTAGTGTGTTGGACTGCGCTCATGGTCCGGTGTGAACGACCCAGGCTTTTTGCTTTGAATTCCATTTATTTACTAATCGCTGTTTAGTGACACTTAGCAGTTTATTAATGTAGCACTAGACTTTTTATATTTCCATAGACTTCCACTGATTTTCAACTGTGTGCTGTGTTTCGTAGATTCGACGTTACCTGTTAAGCGATGGGTCGATAGGAATAGGGGATGCTGCGTGTGTGGGCCTTTAACTCTAGGATATACTAAATTTATAAAATCTTATAATTCAAAGAGCGTTAGCACTTGCTCAAAGTTGGTTAATTCGTTGAAATTCTTGTATAAATAGAACGGTTGGATTAGACCATAGATTACGAGATCGGAGGCAAAGGAAACTCCCAAGTGTCTATCAATATCCAGAAACCATTCCGTGTCTCCGATCGGATCCTAAAGTATTATATTAAAAAGCTACCTCCTCGCATCTGCGGTAAAACACCAAGATTGAATTTAATAAATAGTAATATTGACATGTTTTATATTGCTTCAGAAATTATTATCGAGTGTATTTAATGGCGCACGTTGGTCATGTAGAAAGTGAAGGCGGTCGCACGATGACATGTGTGACAACTGGGTACTTTAACGTGAGTACACCGAACAAACTGCTGTACCATACTGGCAACAATTATGAGTGTATTTGGCGGTGACTTTGTTCGGTGGAAACTCACCTTTACTGAGCACGTTTTAGTTCTTATGAATAACAATATATATTAGTCGTGCTTCGTTGAATTGTGAAAGCACTGCCCATAGATATCTCGTGAAAAAGTTATACGAAGATTGCCTTAAAAATATATTCCAAGATGAATGCAATAAATTGAAGATGTTTAAAGTGTATTCAAGCTTAAGTTTACTTTGGAACCGCAAATTTAAAAGACTTTGGTTTATAAAAGAACAATCAGTACTAAAATACATATCTTAAGCTAAAAGTGCTTTATAAAAGCGATTTCAAAGTAGACTAAAGCGGTAGAATTCTTCCACAAATCATAGGACCAAGTTTGTAAATTTTACACACAGGTTTTATCTTTGTACGAGCCTGTTATATAAAGGTATAGATGTTTATAGATTTGCAGATATAATTTTGGTATATTTTCATAGTTTAAGGCTTAAATGTAGTGTTTTGTTGAATTTGTTAATACTAACATTTATATTTCCAATTCGAGTTTCATTTATGCTTAATCAATCAATATTTATTTAAAAGTTTGACATAACAATGACAGATCATTAATGTTGCCAAAATAAAAATATAGCTTTGTAATTGTAAATCAAGTAATAAAATTCGTCGGTTTAATAATCCTAATAAATAATTGAAGAATGTTACATCAATGATTGTCAGATGTCGAGCTCTCGTGTGACCCCTCAACGCAACACTACTGCAAATAAAGTAACTTTGAATAGCAATTTTGTTTTATTTATAACGAAGTATAAGTTTTAAGTGCATCACCTGCCACAACTCTAGCGACTAAATATGTGACACTTTATAACTTATTTGTGTTGTTTCTTAAAATCATGTGGTTCAATCCAATATTTATCTTTTAAAGTGAAAATTAGTGTATTTTTGGAAACTGCCCAATATCCAACATCACTATACAGGTTTGTCGCACTGAAACTTGAGCCCAAATCAGTTTGTGAGTTTCGACGTAAAAAGTGGGATCGTTTTGATGAAATAAAAAACACCATTTACGTTGACTTAAGTAATAAGCCTACACACCAAATTTCATCAAATCCTTTCAGTAGTTTTGCTGTATAATAAAGATAGCTCAAACCAGTTTTGTGTGTTTTATCGTGAATTAATGCGTGTATAAATAATCAGACAGGCAATAAGATAAAACAAGCTAATAAAAGCGTGTTAATAAAGTTTTGCTTTCAGTGTCAAAAATTTACGTCAAGAATGAAACTAAAAAGACATTAAGGGCAAAGCCCTTTGTTGGGTGCATACTTGCCATATATTATTGGATAATATATATTAACAATTAGTTTTTGGCTCGCGATCAATTATTAGATTTAGCACTTGCGTAAATAACACGTGAACATCTTTGTTCTTATAAATTGTATGTCGTTTTAAATATTACTAGCTGTAGCCTGCGACTTAGATTACTTTTTGAAATAGATTATATAGTCTAGGTGTCATAAACGATTTTTCCGAAGGCATAACTCACAGAAGATTGTCTTTTATGGCTGTGTATAGTAGGGCGGGTAGTAATCCGAAGAGAAAAAAGGAGCAGTGTAGTTGCCTAGAAAAAGGGAGCTGGGTTGCTCCAACTCCCTTTTTCACCAAGTGTACTGGTCCCTTGCATCCCTACTCATTGCTCAAGGATAGCAATACATTTAGGATTTTCCATATTTGTGATAGTCTATGGACGATGTCAGCACAAATCATCAGGTAAATGGTTTGTATGGATTATATGAAAACAAACCATCTGCTGATTTCAACAGTTTCCCATTAAAAAATCTTACTTATGATTGCCTTATTTACTTGTAAAATTACTTATATTTTTAGTCTGCAGCTTAAGATGCAGAACGTTCCGTTTCAAGAGGTCCGTACTTCAAAACAGGGAAACCTGTACGATCTTTTCTTTGTCTGTCTGTCTGTCAGACTTTTATCTCTGGGACGCGTTTCCAGGCGCTTCTCTCTGTATAATATGTTGTCTCTTGGCACTATAATAGAACTGAGCTGCTATCCATTAATGCCGCATATTTTGTACCATGAGTCACAAAAACGGCATAAAAATATTAAAAAAAATATTTTACCGCTCTCTGCTGGTAACATGTGCTAATGATATGTTATTAAAAGCTAAAAGCCATTTCATTGTGCAATTTACTAAGTGCCAGCTCAACTAGTGTGCTAAGAAGGCTATTAGTGAGCTTAGTGAGCTTATTCCCATCTGATAGCTATTTTTAAGAGGACAAATAGTGTAGTTTGTTACGTTATCAAGACTAAGACTTTTTTACAAAACTTAAGATAAATCAGTTTTTTAGTGATTTCAAAATATAAAAATTTGGTAAAATAAAGAAGTACGTTTTGCTAACACAGACTTTCAATAGTTATAAATAATATTAGTTTTTTTTAATTTTCTAATTAATTTTGTATGTATGGATGCAGCGTTGATCTCAATATAAGAATAGACTGCACTCTCGGAACTTGGAACAACAATTGCATAGAGACTGTACCTAACTGAAAATATATGATTACTAAACCAGTTTACGGTAACTGTCAGCTATTCTTTTCTATGGAATACCTTTAAAATTACCTTTGGAATTATTTACTAATGACTCTAACAAATTTATGATACTAAAATTTATTTATATAATTGATGTGAGTTCGTCGGTCCTTCATTCATAAAACATCTACGCTACAAATGGTGTTATTGTTTTTAGCCCAAAGCTAATTTGTATTTTACCGTGAAAATAACACATTATTCTGAATGGAAAGTATTTTATATGTTCGAAATTGTGTATTATTATGTTGTGTCATGTAAAGCTTAAAGCTATAAATATAGTAAAAGTTGCTAAGGATTTATGAATAAATCCCAATAGACGTCGCTTCCGTTCCGATAAGTAAGATAAGATATAGAATGCTAAATTCATAGAAGCGGGCAGCGATAGCGTAGGTCGATTGGTAGAGCGACGGGACGGTTTTCCAAAGTTCACGGATTCTAGTCCAGCCCGGATCTATATATTTTTCATTTTATATATATTTCAAATTCTCTCATAAGTTGCCCGGGATATTAACTTTATAAGTATAAATCATTTGAAACGTCAGTTTAAAAATTAAAGCAATATACAATTGCATAAAACTCCTTCAACTTCCGGTCCGTAGTACAGCTCCATGTAACTTCTGTTCTGGTCAACCTAGAGCCAATAAATACTACCAGTGTGTGTCCGAACGCTTAAACACTAACGCGTTAAAAGCGTATAAGAAATTTAAAAAAATAAGTGTCAAAACCAATAACAGTTTTAAATTTTGAATTTAAATTGATTGTGTGTTTATTGATTATTGGACGTTCATTTAATAGTGTGTGTATAGTGTTGTCATTTTATAAAAGTACCTATTTTTATGGTAATATACTTTTATGGTCTAATATTTTCGTTTGAAATGCAGACTATTTGGAAATATATATAGTTAGATTTTATGTCGTTAAATAAGTAGTTTAAATTGAATATCCGTGAAGATTCAGGATTCCAACCTTGTTTAAGTATGTTTATAAAAATTTTATAACAAAGTTAATTTTATAATGAACTCGTATCTATAAGTAGTTATTACCACTAATTAATATATTGGTATTTCTATTGTAGATATTTCTTAGAATAAATTATTTTACCAGCAGCGTGATAGCGTTATGATAAGACAAATATCGGTTATACAAAAACTAGGATATGGTTCCTTGTATACGTTAAATATATAATAATAAACTAGAAGAGAATTATTTCTCCTCAGACAATTGATTGATATTCATTAATTTACGATATAAAAATAATATTGTCGCTAAATATAATTCTCTTAACATTGACAAATGTGTGTCAAATAATTTTGCGTATACATTTTGTCTTAAGATATTAGATTGTTTTTGATTTAATGCCAATTGTAACGGCTGTTGAAGATGCGACGACAGACAACACGGGGACAAAATAATTATAGGTTACTCGTTACTTAATACCAGAGAATTCATGGTCGAGAGAAATATTTGGATCTTCAGATCATTAATTTCTGAACAGCATTTATGGAAACTATAATTATGAACTTCATTTAATAAATATAATTTGAATGTTATAACTAAGCTGTTGGTCTTAAACCTTTGATCACTGAATTAAAAAAAATATATAAATAATTAAAAAGTTAGGTGTGTTTATTGATAAATAAAAATGGTTCCATTTATTTAGAGAATAAACGTTTATAATTTGTAGTTAGTTGTTTGTTTCATTAGAATACAACTGATTACATCGATGCACTTATTGTTATCGCATTCAAGTGACCAAGATATATTTTTTTATCAGAATAGCAAATACCTTGTTATTGCTTGCTACGATATATTTTTGATAGCTTTTATATCTATTGATGTCTATGAAGTTAAGCTTTTATTATGATCTCTGTGGAATGGCTTATATATATATATATTTTATTCAAAAGCCAAATTTAAAAGTGGATAATCGTTTTCGTATAACATTACTGATCTTAGATGACCTCTAACTTTAGGACCGACGGATTGACGCAAAGGAGATAATTTATGAATATATATATATGTGTATATATATGAAATATACTTAATTCATACAAAAAAATAAAGTTGTAATAGATTAATCGAATTTCTACACATATTTTTTATAAATACCTAAAGTAACTATAGATTATTTGTCGTTAATTAATACGATTCAATATTAAAAATACAACATTATCCTGATTCACTATTTGTTTTAAAACGTCTGAAATTTGAACACAAATATATATTAAAACGGACTTGACTTACATAATTGAAAACATGAACTTATTTAACAACAAAAATATTCTTAAATCGTTGAGGTAAATCAAGTCAAGAACTAATAAATTATGAGAGATTATTATTGACAGTTCTATTGTGAAATTAAGATCATTAATATTCGATTATCTCATCTTCTGGCAGCGACACTATCACGTGACATTTTCCACCTCACTTCAAGCCAAGAACTGACTGCTGACTATTTATAATGACACAGTATTACATGAATCTGGGGCAATCAATGGCTTCCTGGTTCAAGTAATGTACCATTGAGTGCATTGGTTTGATTTAATTGAAGTTAGTTTATATGCTTTTAAACGTCTACTGCCTTATGCGTTATAAATATCCTCTCCAATACTGATGTAACACAATCTATCTACGAACATTTTTAAGTTTAACGAAAGATGGATAGATAGAGATTTTTTTTTTATTATAAAAGTGAATGATAAAAACTAATTTATTATAAAAGTGAACGATAGGAACGAATTTAGTATACTAAATAGTGAATGAAATTAATAATTTACGTTACGTAAGTCTTGTGAATAAATCTGTCAATATATTATCAAACTAATTGGCTTTTCATCGATACAGGGTCGTTGACAAGATTTTATTATTATTTTTGGAATATTAACAATATTAAAGGTTAATTAAAAATTTAAAGTGACAACACTAAACTAATGTGAAGAAGTTAACGGCTGCAATTTATATAAGCAAAATAAATTTCGAATTACTTTTAAATAACAATGAGCTGTGGACGCTCGGAGTGTGACAGCGACAATACCAGCGAAGAAGACGTGGACTCCGGGATAGCTGAAGAGTTGGGAAGGAAGGACGTGGATTGTATGGATCTGTCAGAGTTTTTCAATTACTGGTGAGTATTATTATTCGCCCGAAAATGTAAACTAATTTCTTTTACATCAGCGCAGTTATTTGGAAATCAATGTAATAGAAATACTTACTACTTTATTTTTAATGTGTATTCTTTTTATTATAATATTAATATTGAAAACACTAGTATACTTTCGTAACGAATTATAGGTTAACGCTAATTTGTACGTGATGTAACATTAAACTAAATATTTACAATTATTGACCTTTTTATTTTTATATGGCGTAAATAATATGATTGCTATTATAATTTACAATGAGTACGAATAAATGATCAGTATTTGTTTTGTATGTAAAATACATTTATTATAAATAAAATTATTAGAAGTTATAATTTAAAAATAATTTTTCACTAGCGTTCGCAGTCTGAAAAAAAAAAGTCAATGTTAACGCATGCTATATAAAATGTATTAACTATAAAACCCATGCACTTCAAACGATATATAAATAAAAACAACAACGGTACCTCAATTATTAACTACGTTAATACACAACAATTTGGACATTCATCGTTGTCTTCGATTTGGATTCCTCCCCCTCCTACATTCTCCACAACATGAACGCCCCCGCTGTAACCATCGTTGTCAACGACGTTCACCCCTCCACCATAACCAGCATTATCAATGACGTTCACCCCCCCTCCATAATCAGCGTTGTCAACGACGTTCACCCCTCCACCATAACCAGCATTATCAATGACGTTCACCCCCCCTCCATAATCAGCGTTGTCAACGACGTTCACCCCTCCACCATAACCAGTATTATCAACTACATTAACTCCTCCACTGTAACCATCGTTGTCAACTACATTTATCCCACCTGAGTTATCTGACACTTGAACGCCTGACTGGAAAACAAAGAAAATCCGTTTAGGCATAACTAATCGACAAAAAAACTACTTTAGATGGTGATAGAATCATGTTTATAATAAGTGATCCCACATTTATGTCAGTACGTATGAGGAGTCAACATCCTTGGGGGAGAAAGGGGGGGCTAAGCAGAATAATGGTTATGAGAGCAGGATTAATACTGATGGGATGGTTTTAGGGTTGTTCGTTCCTACAAAAACAATTCATATAACACAGACACTTCACATCGATATTCGAATAAAAACGATAATTTATTTACTGGACAATATGAATATTAATAATAAATAAAACATACCGGGTCGTACATGTTGTCTGTACGTTAGATCACTTAATATAGAACTATTTAATCTTATCGTTCCTTGTTATATATAAGAGTTAGACTGCGATTGTAATTTATATGTATATCGTATTATTATTTTATTAGTATTGATTTATGTTTGTCGCAATTAGTAATGAACTAATTTCTAAGGGACTTTTCATGTTGTTAAAGTCACTATAAGTAGTCCATCATAGTATATCATAGTATAAGTAAATCCATTCAAATTAATATTCAATAGCCGCTTAGTGACTTGACTTTCATCCCTACTCATCTATTCTGTCAGTAATAAAAAAGTAATACCCACTTAAAAGTCAATTTCATTTAAATCAGTTCAGTTGTTAAGACAAAAGAAACAGACAGACTTTTAATTTTATCATATTTGTGTGGCTTATTATTTTCTTCTCTCAATTTAACTGTTGCATCGAAATTCACATGGGCTATAATCTATAAAGTATAAATATAATCTATAAAAAAATCTCTTTATATAAAATATATAAAGAGGCAAAATTGCATTTTTTCTCAAAATAATTAGTAGTCCCTACTGTTTTGTATACCTAGAAATTGTGGAAAATGATGTCTCACATTTATCTTTCTTAAAAAGCATTCAGCAACGGGCTGAGATGGTACCTTTTCTAAGTTTTTAAAAACTTACTAATATGCCGTTTGATATATAGCTTTCAATTACCTATTTTTTTAAGGAGTTTTCTCACTAAAAAATCACTAATATACTCAAAATACAAAGCTAGCTTTCAAATTTACAAATTTTGACGATGACAAAAAATATTAGTTATCTTCTTAGACTTTTCAAAGGTGTTCGATACATTTACAATTATAATTTAAAACCTAGAGGATGCCGGAATTCAAAGAACTTGCTCTTTATAGTATATTACCTGAGTGATTGAAACTAATGTGTACAATTGGTGAAATAATAAGTAGAGGCCAGGTGTACCTCAAGGCAGTATGATAGGTTCTACCCTGTTCTTAACGTTTATAGATTATTTTTGTGACGTAGCTCTAATTGCCTTTTTAATAACTTTTGCCAGCGACACTAATCTTCTTTTCACATGGAGAAAAACCTATCAATTTGAGCAAAATGATTTTAATATGTCACAAAAATAATGAAATGTCATTAAACTCCGTAAAAAACCAAATATAAGATCTTCAACTTACCTACCTGCTTGTGAATAATGTATATTTAGTAATTATTTCTTAATTGGACTCGTTGCTTAAATAGTGTCTCATGTAATGGTCAGACGATAGAGTCTTTTGATAAAGTGAAACACCCTGATATAATTTCTGACAATACATTCCGTTTTAAGTCCTATCTAATGTTCCTAAAAAGTTGGATCAGCAAGCTGGTATATGTTTTCAAACAACTACGACATGTCACTGTCTACAAAACAACAAGAAAAGCGATTGGCAAATAGCAAAACAAGTGGTGTTTTGCTATTTGCCAATCGCTTTTAACATATTGCATCCGTGCTTGGGGTAAAGCTGCAAAATTATCTCTAAGTATCCTGGAACGAGTACGGAGAGATGTTTTCAATGTAGCATTTGCTAAACCAAGTCATTCTTAGACATAATCAACTTACCATTCGCAATAGAAACACGTCGTCAACCTGAAGAAACGTCCAAAACTCCATTTATTAAAAGTCACTGCTCATCTTATGAACAAAAATATATTTTTTTTCATTGTATCCACTACATAGACTTCTTGCAAAAAGTTTACTTCGACTATTTTGAGAAGTATATACATATTTTTCATCATTTTTTAAATGTATTTATTTTTACTTTAACCTAAATATTATGCAATAATAATATATATTTATATATTATGTGATGGGTCTGGTGACCTGTGACAACGATTGGTCCTATACAGGCACCAGTCCTCGTGTATATAAATATATATCCTGAATATAGCCTGTACAAATTCAATTGTGGTAAGAGAAATAAATATTTAAATTCTAGCAAGCTGTATAATCTATTTGTATTTGCTGAAAGTGTAAGCTAAGTATTTAATATTACCTAGAATTGAAAAATTGACCTGGAGCTTTTTTTTGTTGGATAAAAACAACATTGCTATTATAATATTGTAGGCACTTATAGTTATTTTAAATAATTTCACTTATTTATTTATTTGGTAAAATAATAATTTACAGTTTCTCTTAATGAAAAAGATATTTATTTTGAATAAAAATATAAATAGTATAAATTTACAAAATGTTTTACTTTTTTTACATTCACGATCTGAAAAAAAGAAACAGAATTTATACATAATATCTATGTAATAACTGTAAAAGCTCCAACGATATATAAAAAGAATTTCAACGATACCTTAATTATTAACTACGTTAATCCCCCCGCTGTTGTCTTGGACTTGAACTCCTCCTCCTCCATTGTCCACAACCTGAATCCCCCCGCCGTAACTATCGCTATCAACGACGTTTACCCCTCCTCCATGACCATCATTATCAACGACAATCACCCCCCCTGCGTAACCGTCGCTGTCAACTACACTAACCCCCCCACCATAGCCACTGTTATCAACAACATTAACCCCCCCACCATAGCCGTCGTTGCCAACAACATTAACCCCCCCACCGTACCCATCATTGTAAACTACATTTACTCCCCCTGAGTTATCTGATACTTGAACGCCTGACTGGAAAACAAAGAAAATACTTTTAAGAATTTGCAAACCACTTTAGATGTATTAACGGTGATAGAAGATTTTACGTTCATGGTACATGACATTGGCGTGAGTACGTAAGAGGGGTTAACATCCTTGGGGGAGAAAGGAGGTTTGAGAAGAACAAGGGTTATGAGAGCAGGAATAGGACTGATGGGATGGAATTAGGTATTCCGGCGTCCACAACAATAACGTACATAACACAAGCACTTTACACCAATTTAATTAAAAACTATACATTTCCCTATCGAATAGAATTATTTATCGTATGAATATCAATAATAAATAAAACATACCGGGTCGTACATGTCTGTATGTTAGGTCTCTTCATGTAGAACTGTTCGTTAATCTTATCGTTCCTTGTTATATAAAAGAGATAGAAGATATTGGTATATTATTATATTAGTATTGATTAATGTTTGTCGCGATAAATAGTCAGCGATAAACGAATTTCTGTGGCACTTTTTGAGGTTTGTGTTATTACTATTCCTATCCAATATAATCTTTTGTGTGAAAATATACACTTAGAACGGTTTTCAACTATAACAACAGCAGAAAACTTCATATCTTTTCAGCATAATGAAGCATATTCACGATGAAAATAATGACTCTTTGAAAACAAGTACCGCGCTGGAATGGTATCCCTTCTACCCTTCTACATTCCTAGAAACTTACAAAAGTTATTAACTCAACTTATTTGTTTAGACACTTATCTTCTAACTGTTATTTTTTAACGGGATGTTTCATACCTATTTGTCACTAATATACTCCATATTTAAAGTTATCGGAACGATCAGAACATTTATTTACCAATTTCACGGTTCAGTGGTTTTACAGAACTTAAAAAAAAATCATTAACATGCTTTATTTTGAAAAAATAAACTATTATCTAGGTGATTACATTAAATACCTAGTTGACATTGTTGACAATATATTCTGCCTCCTATTTAATGTCCGTAGAAAGTGGGATCCGCATCTAGTGTATATTTTCAAAGAATTACGATATAAAACGGACTCCAAAACAAAAATTACGTATCATCGCTTTTAGCATACTGGCCTCATGCTGGCAGTGGATATCTTACTATTTTGTTCCGAACGCGGAGAGGTGAGCTCAAAATCTTTATTGAATGTAAGTTTTATGGAAAACATTGTTTCATTGTCAAAGCTACCAACAGCTCCGAAAATTAAACTTTATATAACATGCGCTATATCCCTTACATTATTTTCTCTTAGCTTGTTATTTAGTATAAGTATCTGTCCCTGGAGACCTTGTAGTCAGAGTTTTAATCTATCTTGTATCTCTCTTTTAATTTTCCGTATGAGTATACTTTGCATGGCTCTCACCTCTCAATCCTCGATGTTTTGATTTTTTCTCTATCAAAATCCTTAGGACTTAATTCCACTATGTCCTATTCTACACTTAACCTCTGACTCTCCAAAAACCACTTCCGCTACACATTCGTTTTCAAACATACCTTCCAAACCTTTCAACTTTACTATTTTATCTGTTATATCTCTTTTTTTTTATCTGTCTACTACACTTTCTTCATCACATGCTATTTTATTTGCCGGAGGTAGTGTTGTTTTTTTTTATAATGTCATTTATAATTATATTAAGTAATTTCACTTATTTATTTATTCAATCGGTAATATATATTTCGTTAAGACACAGTACATAAACAGAAATAAATGAATAGTTTGTTTTATATGTAAAAGATATTTATTATAAATAGTATAAACTTAGAATTACTTTTCACCATCGTTCACCGTCTGAAAAAAAAACATACCACATAATATATTTATATTATAAAAGTCTATAAATGTCAAACGATTATTTAAAAAAAAACTACAACGATACCTTAATTGTGATTTACGCTAATCCCCCCATTGTTGTCTTGGACTTCAACCCCTCCTCCGCCTCCTCCTCCATTGTCAACCTGAATTCCACCACCGTAACCGTCGCCGTCATTGACAGTCACTCCCCCACCATAGTCGTTGTTATTTACACTAACCCCCCCACAAGAATCGCCGCTCTCATTGACGCTAACACCTCCTGAATTATCTGATACTTGTATGCCTGACTGGAAAAGAAAAATCCATTCAAAATTTTAAAAAAATAATGTAATTGTGGCGCAATAATTATCAGCTTTATCAAGTTTTTTTGTTGGTAGAAGAATAGTATAGGATATTGCCTAAATATTCACAACACACTGACATTCATATATAACAGAGAGTTTGGATCTTCGAGAAAATAAAATATGGGAGATTGTATTTGAGAAGAACGAGGATTATGAAGGAAATAGTAGGATTGTTGGGATGGAAGTAGTGCTGGCTCCCACAACACTAAAGCAGAAACCTTCTTTTCAATTTTTACTGTTCCTTTCTCTGCTTAATTCTTCAAATTAGTTTATTTATTACAATATAATTAATCAATAAAACTTACTGGATCGTACATGTTGTCTGTGGGCCGCTCGATTTAGAACTGTTAAATCTTATCGTTGTCTATCATATCTAAGAGATACCCTCCATTGTGATTTCTAGTTATCGATTGCTAATCTGTTAATTATTATCTTGGCTGGTCGCAGTTAGTCATCAATGAACTAATTTCTATTTCTATCTATTTTTTCTATTTCTATTTCATTCATATCATTTTAAAATATTATATTCGATTACGTATATATATAAATACAAATCTCCTTCTTAGAAAGCGGTTAAATATAGTAACGTATTAGTGTATGTAAGTAAGACAGACATATTTATATATACACTAGCTGTTGCCAGCGACTTCGTCTCCTCTTTTGAGGACAAAACTTTAAGACTAATCAACAGGTTATTCTTAAATAAAATGTACACAAAATGTAGGTACACAAATTAATCTTTGATAAAGTTTTTATAATGTTTAATATTCCTATAAAATTTAATTTAAGTGAAAGTAGGCATTTTAGTAACTGTTTTCTCTTGCGGTCTCGTAGGGGTCAAGTATTATTGGATATTAATTCAAATTCATGATTGCTGGTTTGAAATATATTTTAACCGGTTCAAAGTGGAACATGATGTTGTAATGTTGTAATTATTATTAAATTATTAACATTAAAATATATATAATTAAATATTAAACCTTTTTTGTTGTTTGATAAGATATAGTTTAGCTTAGTGAAGTACTACACGAGGTTCACACTGATTATAGAATTTTATAGATAATATAAAAATAATTTACGAATGATTTATATATTTTTATATATTATTATTATATATACTTATATATTATATTCACATTTATAATATATGAAATACTTATTTTTCATTTTAGTAACTAACTTGTACTTGCATCATATTTGAAATTTTAAATACAATATTATGATTATTTTTTATATAGTAAATGTTAAGGTAGATACCATTACATAAGTATATATATATACATGTAAAAATAATATTCCAAGCTTTCTAGATAAGCAAAAGAACATTTTTATACATTTTTTTTTACTATAAATAAACAGGTTATTTATTTCCTGGTTAAAATAAAGGTTTTTAAACAAAATAAAAATACGACAATTGATTTCAGTAAAATAATAATCCACTAAAACGGATTTTGATAAATTGCGTGGTGTTAACTTATTATGTAATTTTTTTTCTGGAAAACTTTATAACTGCTTTGAACCACAACATTCATTTTTTTAAGAAATGACAGATGATATACTTTTTGAATCATGAAGGGTTGGGTCTCGTCAAACGAATATCTTGAATGTCTACTGTCACAAATAAGTCGGTTCCTGAAGTAGTTACTTTACTTTATTTATTTTTCACGAAACATCACTAATTATATAAGTGACTAATTAATTTATATAAAAAAGAATTGAATTGTTTTATTACAGTAATTTATGAATGCAGTGCTGAATGCAATTTTAAATTGCGTTTATTTGTTAAAAACTTGGAACGATTTCGTAATTGATTGTTAAATATGTAAAGAGATGTTAAAGAAATCAGGATTGCATTGATAACCTAGCACAAAGTGGGTGTGGAGCCGTTGAGAAAATATATTTCAGGAAGTAAAAAAGGGTACAGAGGCCCTTACAGTTGCCTATTGATCTCGAAATGTTCAATCTGGCCGTGGATGCAATACTACTATACTATAACAAATTCTGTAATATCTCTAGTTAACATATAAGGTTTTAAATCTTTGCCATATCATTCCCTCACTAATTTTATGGCACAATTCGTCTACAGAATGAGAATAACCTCTTTGGAAATGCAATCAAAACAAAACCAAAGAGTTTGCACTCAGTTCAAATTCGAATCGCGTTAATGCAAAACGTAAAAACAGAACAGCACACATAAGTTTTCTATTTACAATCTGTAACTCGAACCAGTCTCACAGACGCCGACTGATGAACGGACGCGGACAAAAATACGAGCTGGAATAGTTTTAAAAAAAAGTGTCCCAAAGTGTCAGTGTCAGTGGAAATGAAAATGGCGTAGCTGTCAATTTTCACGCGTTTCGTAAATGACGCGTGACGCGGTAAATATTGTGTGGAAAAATACGCGTTTATCTAAAATTGCGTTGGTTTTGCGTATTAATATGAAAATAAGTAAATATTTCTCGTTTTTTATAAGTGATTCAAATAGAAAAGAAGTTTTTTATATCTTTGTATTTTCGTTTTTTATTTTTTTATATTGAAGTCACTCTGAAACTTCTTAAACAATAAGCAATTAAATAAATGGTAAATAACAACCATTTTGAAACATTCTATAAAAAAACAACTAATATCCATAAAAAATAAGCAGCAATAACATAAATCTAAAGAGAATACGTGGAAACAACAGGAGTTTTTTTTTATTAAATATATGTACTATTCATTCTTTTGTTTAGTTTATTAGTTTTTAGTTTAGTTTGTTTCAATAACTTGTAACTTACAAAAATATAAATTTGGCGATGAAAGCGTCCCAAAAATACAATTAAGAATATTATTTACTCACATGTTGAAAACAAATAAAATATTAAATATATATATTATGCTACAACATTAAATAATAATGATAAAATAATATTTTATTGTCAATTTAGCTATACAGACAGTGCTTTGTATATTCTTTTTTTTTTATATACTTATTATTTTAGTACTTAAACTAATGAAGGGTGAACATTTCTCTAATGCATTTTCTGAGTCAGACCCTGACGTGAACAAGTCGTGCTTAGACGGCGTGAAAAAAAAATTGTAAAACATTAAACAGTTACAAACTTTCTTTTCTTTATTCTAAAGTAAATAAAATTAATTCTAAAGTAAAGAAAATAAATTTCAATTTTATAATTATATATAATTTTTAACAACTATATATATTTTGTAAGTTTTTTTATAAAATCCGCATTGTTTAAAACTAATTGGCATTACTAAAATAGTCGTATACTGCAAAGCATTAAAAATATAATCGTTTATATTTTTTTTTATTTTTAGCAATATTAATAGCTTTTGTTAAGGCGAGACGAAAATATTCCACAACTGTAGGGAGAGACACGTTCCGTCCCACAAAAAGAAAAATCTATCTGACTAGCTTCGACTTTAACTTCGACTTACGAGTTCGTCCAAGTGGATGATTTTTCTTATTTATATTTCAACACGTGCTAAAAAATATCCGTTTTGAATTGAAGCTCAAACATTAATTTAAATAAATATAACTCCAAAAATTGTCGAATCTTGTGAAAACTTTCTTCAACTAATTAATTTAAGAACAAAATTTCCAAATTTCCGCTATCAATACTCAATAGCTTTGGCTGTACCTTGACAGTCAGTTGGATAACAGTTAGTGAGTTAGTAGACCTTATAATAAGGGACCCATTTCACCATCCAATCTACGTCGCACTATTGGACCCCAAAAAGAGTAACCACCAATCAGATGGGAGCACTAGATCACTAAGAGCCTTTTCATAGTGCGGTCGGTATTAACACTATAGTTGACCTATCATTTAGTAAATTGGATAATAAAATGGCTGCTTGGATAAAATGAATTATCAATGAGTGTATGTGATGTCGTTCCGCTCCAACGATTTAAGAAACTGAGAGTAATTTTAATTTATTCATGTATCAGTAACAATTAATGATAATCGAGAGAAATTCTTAACGGTCTCGTGAATACTACGATTTTGTATAATTAAGAAGTCAGTATCCATGTTGTCTCTTTCAGGTTCTCCCTCGAAGGTCCCTCCCTCATAGAATATTTCGGCTTTCCTCCATGCTTTGTCTCCACTCTTTGGAACCGTGCATCTAGAGTCTGATGTTTCATAAGTATGATTGTATGAAAAAAAGTATAACGAAGATCACAATAGTTTAAAATTGATGATACGGTAGTGAATCTTACCGACGGTCGTGTGTTCGGTTCCCGTACGGGAAAGTTCTTTGATGACGTCCAAACAATAATTTGTAAAACAGATAAATACGTAAAACTGTACATCTTTCAGTTTTGTTTGTCAAAATCCAAACACGGACAAAGTTAGAGTTTTTTATTTAAAATAGCTAGATATACCTTACACTCATGACACGTCAAATAGGGGTGGGTCTTATATGCGTCTGAGAGTAAAATATTTGCGTTGAGGCGAAATTCGTTTTTTACATCATATAATAAATATGTAGATAAATAAGTGAAGATACATTTTTTTAAAATATATTTAAGTGATGTCTGTTTGTCTGTCCTCTCTTTACAGGATAACAAATATACCGATCGGTACGAAACTGTATTTTATTAAAGTTCAAAATTCAATGAAGAGTTTATTTCAAATATCAAAATCAGATCACCCAATAACAAACATCAATAATTTTATATAACCACATTCACATCACTGTTATAATTGTTTTCGCATATTTTATGAATCTATTAACATTTTTAAATACCATATTAAACATTTATATTATTAAAATCGTTTATTTATTGTCATTTTTATTGCGTTTTCCGTATAATTATGTATTAAATGAACATATGGCGTAACAAATATTATACTAAAGACATTTTTAAAGTATATTTAGTCGTCCCGTTTCTAGATGTCGCTGTGTGGTAAACTTACAAACTCTTATATTTTCATTGACAAAAGACAAAAACTGATAAGTCAATAATTCTTACAATACTTCAAAACTGACACGGACTGGTTTTGATGACATTTTAGTGTGATTTTAGATTATTATCTGTGTCAACAATTACGATACATTTCACAGAGAAACATCAACTTTTCAAGTGTAATTATAAGAATTGATTAGTTATATTCATTACAATACAACCACAAATATATGGATTTTTATTAATATTATTCCAGTAAGAAGAGAGCAAATAAAGTCGCTGTCATGAAATCTTATAATAATATTCAATAATCTTACTTTAGAATTCCTTTAACTAATATTACTTTAAGAATGTTTCATAACATCATACTAAATAATTCATTCTCTTATATAACAATCATTATAAACTCGTGTCATGAAGTGTGTTAAGACATTTGAAATATTATTGCCATATTAATTTTTATGTCAAACGCATGTTAAAAAGCATTCATTCTTTTCCATCACTAAGCATGAATAAAATAAATATTGTTTTATATAACTCATAGTACGAATCAGAGTCACATTATTCTTACAATTTTAAAAACTTTAGGAGTTTATCTACGATGAATTCTAAACAGGTGAATAGATAGATTGAATTTTAAAAATCATTTCCGGCTTTTAAGACTAAATGTCCGGTGTATTTTTAGAGCAAAGAGTTTGTCTTGCGCCTGCCACGTGGCCACGCTCACTACCAACCGTAACTAATAAACGTTCCTAATTCTATTATTAATTTTATTGATTGGCAATAACTGATCCGTGGATTGACTGTCATTATAAGATTAATAATTTAATATTTACGTAATTATAAATATTTAAAATTTCTTGAATTCGGAAAATTAATTTTGTTACATAACAATGATAATGATTCTTAGATAATAGCTACCAAAAGTTTAGTAGATATAATGTGATGTAACATACATAATGGTTAGACTTCAGAGAAATCTGCACCTTTTACATAAGTCAATTAATCAACAACATAATACATATTAAAAGAAATAAACAAATAGAATGTACTAATAATATAAATGTGAAAGTTTATGTATTTCGTGAATTGTGCAAAAAAAAAATAAGAATGCATTTGTAAGGAATATTCCAAACAGTTAGATCAAGATCTGTATAAGGACGCAGGCTACATCTCTCTCACTTTCTCGGAAATAAAGCTAAGTTCCAGCCATTATTTTCCATTCGAGGGCAATATTAGTCTATTACATAAATTACGATTTTTTGTAACTGTTCTGCTGTGTCCTTCAACTGCTCTGTTGTGTCCAAAGTCAAAGGCTAAAGTTATCAATATATATACATATATATAAAGGTAACTGACTGATAAACTGGAGAGACACAACAACTTTGCTCAATGACTCCTTTCATTATAAAAGTAAGCAGTAAAAAAGGCTGTTGAGAAATTGTACATTTGAGAGAAATGTGGATGATAGTTTTCTGGCTTCGTGTGTTGGTATTGAGACAGTTATTTGTAAACCTTAATCGATTTAGATGGAACTATCAAAGACCCTTTTTTAGATAAAATACCTGTATCTCTAGCGCGAGTGAAGCCGCTCCCAAGCTAATTTAAATATTTCCCCAAATTAGATCATTTGATGATTTCCGTTCTGAGTTTTTCCTTTGATGTGCACTTCCCTTCAAGATGGCCGTCACTTTTTGATTGCGGATGTGGATAATTAAAAATAAAATAAAATACAGTCATTTATTTAGTTATTACTTAATTTAAACCTAAGTAATATTTGATTTATGATTTCTGTGTTACGGAGGTCTAACTAACTAAAATATCTATTGTAAATATAAATCAAATATGTCAGTTATTCTGATCGCGGTATGTTTCTGGTGAATATTTTTGCTAAAGATTTATATAATAACAAATGAGTACCAAAGTACCCATTTGTACTCTAGAGCAAACTTCTAACTTAGAGCAAACTCTAGTTTTATTTTTGATGAGATTTATAAATCACAAAGAGACAAAGAAATCAAAACTATTAAATGATTTCCGAAAAAAAAATATGTTTTCTCTTTGTAAAAACTTTCTTTAAGTTCTATAAGAACAAAAAAAATAGTTGTAGAGTCGTTTTCCAGCTTTTGCAAAACCAAAGGAATTAGGGATATCTTTTTAAAAATAATATATTTATAATGTATATAGATAATATTAATTCAATAAAAAAATCATTAAAACCAGCATATCTCTTTGATATGAAAGAAACTTACGAACTCATTTTACTATTACTGAATTAGCTTTTCGGGGTTTACAAGATGTCCCGACAAATGAAAAAAAATATTCAATGAAGTATTTAGACAGGGTAGTAGAGCCTAGATGTGTTTGACTGCAGCCTTATTCGCTCGTCTAGGGTAGTTCCACTCGGTCACGGTTATTTTAAATTAGGTAGGTTTTTATAAGTGAGTGAGGGAGACCAAAACAGTCTCCTTCTCCTTTATTAGCCTCCCTTTATCCTTATCTTTGTCAAGAGAGCATTTCCATCTAAGTACAATTACAAATAATCTTGTACGACATTTGCTACCAGGTAGACCGTCTGCTCGTTCATTATCCTCTCCCAGAAAAAAATTATCAACAGACACATTAATAATTAAATATATTCCCATATATTAACATTATTCAATATTCCTATTTCAAAAATGTCAGAATGTTTCAACCGCCTTCAATCACAAATATCAAAATTGATGTTTTGCCAAACGATAAAAGATTTCGAACCTAAATATAAATTCTCCAGATTTATAACGCTCTTGATCGCTCACGGCTCAAATAAAACAATTATAGCTTATAATTCAAATATTATATAATCTGAATTAATATAATGTGTTTGTTTTAGATAAAATTACATTAAGTGTAATGAAAGTATAGATTTTCTCGTATTTTCCAGCGGTTTCATCTGCCTCCCTGTCTCTGTCCCGTCTTAAATAAGCCATCTATTATCGAAATATTAAATGTACTTTCCTGTACCTACAGAATTCGTTTATATATTACCATACGTATATATTAATGTATACTACAAAATTTGTGATATCAATCAGAAAGAATAATCAATTATAAACATTTCACTTAATTTACGTAAATTATTCAAAACGAGATATTTTATACTCGCATATATGAACTGTAAAAAATATAGAAACTCTCTCTCTCTCTCTCTCTCTCTCGTTACTATGTGAGGAATAGATTAAGAAGATTCTTTAGACTTTTTATCGCTTCTGGATTATTGTATTGTATAGTATATTTTTATTATTAACCAAGTGCAAGTGACGGCCGTATCGCGTTCGAGCGATTTCTTCCAGACAACCATTACCACACAAAGAACCTGGAGACCTGGGATTCTAGCGATAAAAAGTTAGCGAAAGTTCTTCCCCAGGTCCAACTGTAATTATATCAAATTACAGTAGCCACACGGAGTGACAGACAGACAGAAAATTTGCAATTGGAATTATGTTTTTGTCAAAATCTTTATGACTTCATCCCCGTGATTGAAAAAATATGTACTACTATTTTGTGCCACGATGAGTCGCTGTTCCGTTTCTTTTGAAAGAAACTAATTAATTAATTCATAAGTAACGATAACTCTTTTATTTATGATTATTTGTCATCCACATAACATCACATCTTTGGCGAGATTTTATTTAAATGCGGTCGTAAATTCATTTCAAATTGGAAACATTCTGATATTTATTAGAACGTAGGAGTTCGGAAGTTTAAATTAATTATACATATATAAATAATAATTTATAAATAAAACAATATATCAACAGAGTAATTTTATATATTAATATTATTTACGTATATTACTTTAAGTGTACGATTTGCCACGCTTTATTATCATGGCGTTCTCTTCGATAAATATAACATTCAATATTAATATACGCATTACATTTACTTTATTCACAATATGTATAAAGAAGTATGTAAGTAAATGTAAAATAAAGCACAACGTGAAAGCACAAAGCACGAGCCGGCGATAAAATTAAAATAAGTTGCTCCAAAGGTCTTTGCCTTCCCTAAAATTAAACTTGTAGAGAAAGTTTAGTGATGTGGCTTCTTGTATCGATATTCTTTATATTTTGAATAAATGTTAAATAGTTTTGCAAAAATTCTGTATTTTGTTCTTAATAATGTATTTTTAATAAAACACATATAAGTATATAGATTCTAGTCGTTCCTATCGACCTCGCCGATGCGTCCGAGTAAAATACACAAAAGCGATACGCGTTACGAACTACTGATTGCATTATCCGCATATTTGCTATATTTTATTTAAATTAGTGTCATGTATATAATAACATTCCACAGTAAGCTTAACAAACGTAAAAGTGTCAAAATCAAGAGATTAAAATATAATTATACATCTGTCCGTCCACACAGTACTCTTCTATCCACAGTACGACATCGTAAATAAAACTCACTAAATACAAGGCCTACTCTGACGTGTGATTAAGTACGAAAATATTCTAAACAATAAATCCGTCGGCAGCTTACGATATACGCCTCGGTTTACGATAGGTATAATTGTTTGCCAATTATTTTATTAATAGGCTTTCATTAATTGTAAACACGTGGTGACATGTAACGCAATAGATTTGATTAGTTCACTAGCCCGTGACACGCACGAGAGATACAGTTGGCCTAGACAAACGGCAATAACGTTAGTAGAATAGAATAACAAATGTATTATTAGTATAAAAGCCACGCTATACTATCGCTTACGTGCATACATTTATGTAGAATTGACAATGAGTGTTTGCAATTTGGGCTAGAATCTCTGATTCATCGGAGGAATTGCGAATAAATTCCCTTTGACTAAGGCGTTTTCTTTATTGTAAATCATCAGTCGGGACGAATATTGACATTTATAGAACTGTCAATACTTTCAATTTTCATTGGGAATTATTAGTTAGCCTAGACAAGTGCAAACGTTCGTTCCCTATTCTTCTTAAATGTATGGACGTAGCTATAGTATAACGTTCTCTTGTGTCAAATATACATTTTTCGGTTGTCGAACAGAATGTCAAATGTATATCTACACTTGAAATATTTCTACGCGTTATATTATTGCTCCCATCCATACATTTAAATGGAATCGACAACGAGCTTTAGTACTTGTCTTTGCTAACTAATAGTTTCCAATGAATATTAAAAGTTTTGACAGTTCTACAAATGTTCTATAATTGCATTTTGGCTGCTGGAAGTTAAAAAAGTATATAACTGCTGATTTTTATGATATTTGTGACATGGAGAGTTTGGTGTCGTGCTCAGATAACACTTTTTTTAGAAAATCCATTAAACATAGATTGTTTTTACGTTATGCATACATAGGTCTTCAAAGTATCATAAAATATTATTTTGGCACTAATCTAATTTGTACAAGATATTAAAGGACCTTTTACATCTTTTTTTTTTAATCTCGGGAAAGAGATCACAGCCAGTACGACACAGTAGATGTAGAAAAATATACCCATGTAGTTATTATGATGTATCGCTTAAACATATCCAAGTATATCGATAGATAGTAATTTCGACAAAGCACAACACTACAAGCGATCGAAAACGGATGCATTCAAGTTAACTATTTATAGATAAAGCGGTCAAGAGCGAGCGCTTACTGATAATAAACGGGTTAACAGATCTCTTAAACATTCCTTCAGTAGAATCATATCTGTAATTTTACTAAAAATAACATAAAATATATATGTATATATGCAGAATATATATATATGCAGTATAAAGGTGATTACGGGTGAATACAATTTTAAAATTCATCAACAATTTTTTTTGTTTAGACAATTTTTTTAAAGTATAATATTTTTAAATTTATAATTTTCATTTGATATATGCTTTGCAATCGTCGTCGCAGTAAGGAGAGTTGAGAAATAAAATTATAGTTTTAATTTATTTTTATATGACTCAATGTAAAACACTTAATACAATGAATGTCAACTCAACATTTAAATAAGTTTTTAATATAATTTAATTGCTTCTGTTATTTTGAAGGCACTCGATACTTCACGAATGTATAAGTATCTTGTTGGATAATATTAAAATCTATCCAAAGAACTTTTTTTTTACAATTTTACTGTCGAATGGCAACCGAGGAGTTCACCGCAAACTATAAAAGTTAAAAGCAAATTTTATTTCACAGAAGTTTATTATTTGATCTTAAAACATTAGAAGATTACAGCGGTTACAAACTATATACCTTTGAATAGTATTAGAAATATTCCTTTGAAAACTAATACGTAATAATAGTAAATACTTCATATCTTATCGTTTAAATTAGCAACAGTTAATAGTGTAATTATACGCAAAAACAACGCAGTAATGCTTTAGTACGTAAAAATTATATTTATTAAATGCTTTGAACAGATTGTAATACAGAAGCTATGAGATTTCTGAACGTATTCGTCAGCCATGTTTAACTTTTTCAAACGAAAAGGCGGGAAGGCCTCTCCCGAGACCATCCGGAGACAAACGAGCGGCGCGAACACATCTTCAGTCGAATCGCACTCGCCGCGACACGATAATGAACTAACGAACGAAAAATCGGGAACAATAAGAAAGGATGTAGTTAACCTGCTCATACCTCAAACAGATTACAACCAGAAGTCCGGTGTGGGCGCTCTGTTACAAATAATGGCGGGTAAACGAAAAAGGAATAGAAGAAAACGGGACTCGTTTAGAACAGAGAACGATATTCAAGCGAAACAGAGCAGCGATGTCGCTGACGCAACGCCTACGCCCGCCAAAAATACTCGAGACTCTGCAGAGCCGTCAGATGATCCGGCGGACTTTGTTAAAGCGCTCGTTCTGCAGAAATACGCAAAACCCGATCCCAAACAACAACACGTGTCCCTTGTATACGTCTCGAATGAGCCAGATTTGGAGGACAAAAAACATGCGGAGGCATTGCTGCGGGAAATCGCTAAAAGCATTGATTGCACAATCGACCAACTGAATGAGAAACAAATGGGAACTGCAGACAGCAAGCACGTCAGCAAAAAAGAACCCGTGTACGAAGTTGTAGAGAATAAAACAATAGATGCATATAAGAATGATCTCAAGGGCGAGTTGGAGAAGTTACTGCAAGATGAAGCTAAGGAAGGGGAGAATAAGAACGAGTTAGAAGTACCGGAATCACCCGCAACTAGAAAGTCTAATTTAAAACCACCCCGTTCAGACACAGAGGGCTGTTCTGACGATGACCGCTCTGACAACGGAAAGAAACGGGTTACTTTTAGAAAACATATAATATTCGACGACGGAGATCAGCAGACAGATGAAGAAGTTGGTTCATCGTTTGAATCACTTACTTCCGAAGAAGCTGACTATCTGGATGATCTGCCCGATAACGATGAATTGCTGGGCGGTTACGTTGTATCCAAAAATGATAACAAAACAGTGATAAATGTGAACGAACCCATTATTAAAGTGGAGTGTGTTGATGATTTACGAAGAATAACAAATGACAATAGTGACAGTGGTTTTATTGAATGTGATAAGGAATCTGGCGATGAAACTAATATAAAGAGTATAGAAGAGGAGAGTGGGAACGAGAGTGAGTCAGAGGAAGAGATGATAGAAGAGATAATTGAGGAAATAGAGGAAGAAGAAAGTGACGTAGAGGTAGTAGAAGTAGAAGAAGTAGAAGAAGAAGAAGAAGAAGACGATGATAATGCGTAAGTAATATACTTATTTTACATAAAGTTTAAAGATACTAGTGTTTAAAAAAAGATGTATAATAACAGAAACATAAAGAAATAACTAGATTTTAATATGTATATTAAAACTAAATTTATTGCGCAAAAAGAAATATTTTGAATAGTTTCTTATTTAAATGTCAGCTAATTATGCAAAATGAATATTACAATCAATCCCATGACGATTTAAAATGGCGTTATGACGCACTACAGTCATAAACACTTAGCGTACAGCGACTCCATTCACTACACTGGACTATAAAAGAAACAACTGTCGTAAGGTTTCGTTTACTTTTGTTTCAAAATTGAGATACAAATCTATGTCCTTTGTACGTCCAGTCTTAATATTGGTTATTCTAAACATTATTATCTGCAAAGTAATCAACATTTATTATTCTAAACCTGCCCAAGAACACCGCAGTACCTCATGTACGGAAATTTCTCTAAGCCCCCGCGTTTTCATCCAAGGACGTCTGACGTGCTATATTTTAATTACACGCTGTATAAACGTATAAACTTTATTGACGTCCTGTGTTGTCTACTTTTAATTTTAGACTAAAACTGAAAACTGAAAAACATATATATATTAACTACAGTAAATAGTAACGTTATTAATAAATAGTTTCATTTCATTTCATGTTATTTCAAGAAAAACTCCATAAATAAAGTGTATATTATAATAAAGTTTATAAAAATGTTGTAATGTAAAATAAGTTGTAAATAAAATCATTCCCAATACGTCACATCACGTGTTGTTCGAAGTAAACAAAAATTTAAAATATATTTCTCATAGTATAGAAAATATAAACATACCAAATGTCGGAATGGTTTCTTTTTGCAAAATAGCTGGTCCCATTAGATACGAATGTGTATCAAAATTATATCCAATCAATATTTCTGTATAGAAATAGACAGTCTATTTTTATGTGTTACATTCCATACAGGTGTAGATTAAAAAATCGGTTTGTTCAAATATCTTTCAGTATGCATATCAGCATATAAGTCTAAGCAGCAATGAGTTTTTATATTTAAATAAACAGACTTGTCGGATGCAAATGGGTCCTAAACACTAATGCTAAAAGTTTTAAATCGAAAAATATATAGAAAAGAAAATCATGGCATTGCAAAAAATTGCTCCCAATTTCAATAAATACAGTAACATTGGATGAACATATTATTTGTTATTGAAACGTGACTTTGTGAAATATACACCGGAAGCTGTTTGGAGTATATTCTAAATAATATTTTGTAAAATGTTCAACTCCTCGGCGAGGAGCCAAGCTACCAAACGCATGCGAGAAGTCAATGCGAATACAGTCTCTTCTGTGTTATTTGTTTTGGCGTATTCTTGTTCAGACAAATATCTTTTTGAACTAGATATTCGAAAAAATAATTGTAAACTGTCATTATGATATAAATTTCAATTTAATAGAAGTTAAAATAATTGTTATTTTTAATTTATTTGATTAAAAAACATATTACCGGTCAAAAAAACTATATTTGCTAGCGCGTTCAGACCTTTTTTACATTTTATATATTTATCGCTTTGTGAAAGTGCTGTCAAACTCGTCTCAGCAAAAAAAAAAACACAAAAAACATATAAAAGGGCACATAATACTTGGAAATATTAGAAGTAAAACCTACTAATTTGATCTAAAGTTTATCGTAGAAAAAGAAAAGCCCATTTTACTACCATTTCAATCTTATATTTATTTGTAATAGTGTGTTCTATTTCATACATACTAACGTCATTTTGTAATCTGCTAGCTGACGTTAGTGTGTATGAAAGTCGTCTAGATCGCATTTTATGCTCGTTTTTGCTCAAATGTCGACAATAAGGGTTAATTGCAAAATCTGTTTACGAAACTGGCCTACGTCTCCTTCAGACGATAATTTCCCGGACTTCCTAAGAAACAAAATGCTTCAAGTCTGCTTCATCCACTTGAAAATTTCCATTAGCAACGGTTACTAAGACAAATGGCCTACTGCAATCATCATCAACAATAAAAATTGTCATCACCTCATCACATTTATTTAAAACCCAAACATATTTTTGTTCAAATATAATGGTAGTATTTTAAAGTTTTTAATGAGAGTATACAGTGATCAATACTTGAGAAAAAGCCTATTTTTCACAAGATACTTTTTTCGTCGTAAATTATATAAAATGTGCAGATTTTGATGTACAAAATACCAGACCAACTGAAACTATTCTAAGTGAGTTATGAGGCGTAGGCGATCTTATGCAAATGGCCCAATTCCTGTGATATAAATAAAAGATGTCTTAATTAATTTTATAAATAAATAAAATAAAGTTATATATTCGTTTTATTCACCCGTTTGCAAAGACAATGATGAATCGAACGCCTGAAAAGAATCTCAAAATCAAAATTGAATATAAAATAGTTATTTTGTTTACAGAACATTAATTTATATATTTTCTTATGAAAGGAGTTCCTACTAATGTAGGAAATAAAAAACTGTAGGTAAATAATCCCATAAATTAATAGATACTTACAAAGACATTTCATTGGGTTTTCATTTTCTTACAATAATAATAGAATGAAACTTACCGGATTTCCGGGGTTTGAAAAAAATAATTCTGTTTTGCAATTATTTCGATTATTGGCCTGCTATTCTAAATCATATAGCAGCTCCAAGACATATATTATAAAATCCCTAAAACTACTCTATTCCTCAAGAGAGATATAATTTTTACCCTTAGGAAGCTTAGCCTTAGGAGCTTTAGGAATACACGCCTCTTTTTTACTAAAGAATCACGTTTAAAAATCGTTTAAAAATTACGTTAAAAATAAATACATACAATATCTTACTGCTACCCCCTTGTGATATTTCGTGATTTTTGCAGACACCCCCCCCTCTATCGAGCCTCACGTGATTAATGGACGACCCCTTAGAGGTTTTTTGCAATGTTACAGTACTATTACTTTGACTCGTATCATGAGCTCTATAAAACAATACTGATTTTTATCTGCTTAGTGGTTTTAAAGAATAAATACTCTCTATAAATAATATAATTTGACATAAAAATAATATTAGATTAATATTTGAAATGGCAAACCACACTACATAGCCTCACGACAACTTATCGAAATATTATTAAAGTTGCAATACTTTTAGAAATACTAAATTAATGTTATTGTAATATTCCTATAAGAGTTGTGATGGTGGTCTGCTTCACCCAATGAAGAAGATCAATTTGTGAATGAAAAGTTCACATGTCTTTGAATTCGAATTGGCAAAAGAAATTGCCAACGAACCTAGAAAAACCAATAGAATTGTTTACACCTGGCTCGATGTGGGCGTCTGTTCGAGTGTTTGGTTCGTTCTTAGATTAGAGGAATAGTCATTTATTTTTCCTGTGGAATTCTTGAACATTTCATTTCAATCAATTTGTAATTTTATTATTTTGCTCTTAATATATGTGTACCTTAATTTAAATCAATATAGAATGAAAAATAAACCGTTACGAATATGGGTTCGAACCCACGACCTCTGGGAAAGCGACAAAAATTCGACTGGAGCGTCAGAGCGACGGGACGGTTTTCCAGACATCGCGGGTTCGAATGCATGCCCGTATCGGTTTATTTTTAATTATATTTTTATTTAAATTAAAGTAAGCTTAACATGGCTATAAATTTTCATAGATATTTTCAAACATACATATGTACTTTTTTTTATAATATTATGTATATTCAATATAATGTATATGTATAATGTATATTCAATATAATTATTAATTGCCATGGTATTGATTTCTTCAATCTAAGAAAATTAACTAAATTGATATTGATAAATTAAATTTGTAAATAAGATTTTTAACAACCATGTATCTTTGAAAATACTTATGTCCAATAAACAAAGAAGAGAAGTCTATATTTCGTTTGTAACCAATAAATCTAAATGTAGACGAACAATGAAATATGGTACTCAATAGTCATGGATCAAAATATTGACTCTCGCACTAACGAAAATAACGTTGTGTATAATTGTACTCATTTTAAATATTCTATCGACGATGAACACTTGATAAATTTAAAAAAACAAAGTTTTAATCCACTATATTACTACTACTATATTAATCCAATTCGAGAATCATCTGAGATTTCAGCTTCAGGTTAAGCGAAGCTTTTTATATAAAATATATTGTTTTCTCTTCAGGAAGAGTTTGGTGAACCAAGAGAGCCAGTTCCAGTCGCAAGTAGCAGCTCTAACCGAGCTCGCGGACAAGAGATGCAATGAAGCAGAACACGCCAGAGAGCTGATAGTTTCGTACAGAAAAGAAATTGAAGCAAAGGATAAGGAAATTGAACGTACGTATTGAAATAGTGAAGTTTAAAAAGCTTTTATCGATATTCCAATCAATCTAGATTAATGTTTTTAAACTTTGGTGTTCTAAGATAACTGTTACATATATTTACCCGGTTGTATTCAAGTTAATTATATCGGATCGAATGCCCGGCTACTTTCGAACCCATTCGGGGATCTTATTCATGATCTCGAAGTATGGCAGCCCTAAATGTATTTATATGTTTTGTCATTTGCCAACTTCTTAAAAAAAAATAGTGTCGGGTACTTTCTTGTAGTACTTGTCGTGGAATAGAAGTGAGAATTCTATCCTTACTTAAACTAAACTAATTCTGTATTTAAAAAATTGCCAGCCAGGTATCAGTGTAGTCTATGGTGGATAGTTTGAGCAAAATAACTTGGTATTAAATGTTGGGGCTTAAGTTATTGGAGCTGATGCTTTGGGTTTTCGTAGAGTAGCTGTATTCAATCAAAGTATTATGAAGAAATAAGGATGAACTCTTGAAGAATTATATATATACTGCACAGCGTTATTGAAAAACCATGAAATAAATTTCTTATATTTGTTTATTTACACTACGAAAATAATATTGCACTTAAATATACAGAAATGTTTATGCTGTGGTCATATGAAAGAATAAATGCTTTAAATGTTTTTCGAAAGCAGCAGGAAGCGTTCATTGACTGAAGGTCAACAATCTTTAGAAGTCGTATTTTAATCAAGAAGCGAGTACAATGAAACTAATGATAAATTCTGTAAAGTGCAAGCTAAAATGCTGAATGAGAAATCTTATTATTCCGATTTGATTTCCAGCTTTATAGCTTTCGAAATAAAGTGTAAAATGTCATGAATAATTTAGCTCAATGTTGTTTGGCGCTCTTCCAAAATACCGAGGGAACCAGATAAAATTTGTTATATATCATTTGATTTACACGAATAATATGCTTCTAAGAAAGCTTTTAGACTTGAAATTGGCATTTGATTGTCGATACATTAAATACGTCATCAATAATTTTAAAAGTTACATCAGCCTAAAATAAGGAATTGATGTCTATAGAAAATCTAATTTAGTATTATCAAGTTCTAGTCCATGTGTGTGAACTCAGTTACTGTTTGTGCTTTCTGGGTGCATCCGGAATTCTGTGTTCTGAAACTATTCTTAGTTGCAGGGCACAGAGTTCGGGAGTCATCTCTGCGCTTCTCAGGGTCTGTGTCTGGGCACTACAGAGTACAGACACTCTGAGGGTTTCTATATTAATTTATTCTTTTCAGCCAGGGATTATTAAAATTCAAAACGCATTCTCTGAATACTACGACGTACTAACACGACTGCGCTCGTCCCGTTCCGTGTCGTATTGTGCCATGGTGTGACGTATCACGTAGGTTTATGAGTATCAAAGATTTTAAATTTTGCAGAGACATTTCATGGTTTCAATCCATCAGTTCGAAGTAGTTAATATTGACTGACTGTTAGATTTTGATCTACCGTATAATTTCTTTAATCGATCATTGTTATGATGAATATTTATTCATGAAATATAAAATATGGTTAGAATACATTTATAATTGTAAAATAAATAATTGGATTTCGTAAAATAAAATTCTCTTGATTCCGAATAAAGTTTAAATGAGTTTTAGTGACAAGTTTGTTCTCTGAACCATTTTAGTAAACGAAACTTCCTTAGAAAGTGATACAAAGAATATACTTAGGGATAGTGATCTTACAAGAGAAGATTGACGAACTCATGATGTAGAAGACTGCATCACAAAGCGTCACCTTGAACAATCCCTCGAAATAAATATGTAAATCACTGTGACGCTCGACAAAGAATGTATTTTTAGAACTAAATACCTACACACTAATGACACACAAACGAGAAAGCCATTCCTAAAATAAATTGCCTTGGGACGAGCAGTTTCCTTGTGGTTTTCATAATATATGTGTTTTAAAATCAAAATAAACTCAAATTATTGGAGGATTTCGAAAAAAAAATTGTATTCTATTGGATAAGGATGTCGACACTTTATAACTAAATAACAAATATTATTGTAAAACCTTATGTTTTGATATTTTCTGTTACACGCTTCATATATGTTCTTTTCTTCTGTATAAATAGAATGTTAAAATAATATTAATAACTATAGAAACGTCTCGCAAAATCTCGCACTTAATAATCAGCTTTGCATAATTGACTTCCCTGCAACCATACTGCCAAGAACGTCATACTAATATTATCAATAACAAATAAATAACAAAATAGATTTATATATAAATTTGAACAAATAGACCGGAAATAGACATTTTTATCAAAGATACAAGATAAAAATACAAGATTCCTCGACAATTCATAAACCTTAAAAGACTGTCAAACCCCTGCCAAGTACTATGCATTCAAGTATTAGACATATTTGGCTTTTTAATATTTAAGATAAATACTTTGATCTGGATCCTCTTGTTGTTTTTTTAAATTTAAATTTCAAATACAACTTTTCAAATTGTGAATGAAATCAAGCCTTTTATATAATAGAGTCATAGACTTATTGAGTAGTTGCAACTCAATTTGTTTATTATCAAAAAACTCAAAATAAAGATTGCATATTGAGTTATGGTTTGTGACAATAAACAAGATATTAGACGTTTTCAAAAAACGTAGAATTCTTGACTCCCATAGTTAATTTGCTGATGAGGTATATTGAATATCATGCCATTAAATTATATTTTTTTGTCTTATATATTATCATATTTATTTAATTCTATTCTATGGTTATTTATGTTTTTAGATAAACTATACATCGCATTATATGCTCCTTTCCCTTTTTTTATTTATCTAACTACCTACCTTTCACTTAACATTCTTGCAACAATTTGTTGTCTCGTGTTGTCTGTGTTGTCCTTACACATAATGTTATTTGTTTTAAATATCCCTTCCGTTTCTGTCATCAAAAATCAAAATTTACTACCGAAAAATCTCCTTGTGTGCTAAAGTCAAGTCAACATACATTGGCGAAATACGTCTCATATTGCGAGATGTGAAGCCATAAATTAAAAAAAAAAAAAGAATTCTTGAAGAATCGTAAACAAAACTAATTTTGTTTTCAGAACTAAAATGCGACATAGCAGCCGCTTACAAGGAATCAGAGCTGGTGCGTCAGCGCAGTCGATCGATAGAGGAAGATTTATACGCAGCCAAAAGATGCACTGCAGAAATCGCAGACGAGATGCAGCAGAAGATAGGTATATTATCAAAACAATAATTATCATTGTCGGGTTTAAAATATTCATGTTTTGGTGTAAAAATTGACTGTCAGTTATATATAAAAGTAAAGGTACAATGATGATATTTGCTTAGCAAGTTGGAGTCATCAATGTTATAATTTATTTCTAAGAAATGTTATTGTCACATCTCAATACACAGCTCTAATGTCTAAATAATACATTTGAATCGAGCATTTTCAACAGTCAAGAACTAGAGTTTCCGTAAATTTATAACACAATTCGGGACAATTCCAGAGGAAGCTGTGCGTCAGCTTCGATCAGATCTAAATGACGCCGCATCAAGGCGGGCCGAGCTCGAGGCTCGTGTGACCACGCTAGAGAAAGACAAAGAGAGGTTAGAACAAGAGAAGCTACTTGAAGAACACAACGCTAAAGAGGTAAGACGAACTGTACAAAATGGGGACTAAAAAAATAACTATTAAACAGAGACAAATACAGTCTAGATCTACATGTTTCAGTAAATTTTATCGTTATTTATTGTGCATATAGGCTTTAGAAGCATCAGAGGCGAACACGACAAAATGGCGCGCGGCGCACGAGGCAGCCCGCTCACAGGCCTCGGCCAGAGCAGAGAGGATACTGGCAGACTGCGAGTGGAAGATGAGGGAGCTGGAAAAGAGAGCGCGAGACGCGGAGAGAGAGAAAAAGGAGGCGAGTTGAGTTTTGGAGTAGTTTTAGATGGGAGCTCATTTGTAAAAGACAATATTTTTGCTTATAACTTAGTGTAATGAAATGTCAAATACGTTCTTAACTAAAATGTTACACTTAATTTATTGTCGTTGTGGATGTCATTGTTATGTTCATTCTTAAATATTTTTCATAATTTACAGTTATCAGAAACGGTGGAAAAAATAAAATCAGCGCCACCGACACCCTCCCATATGGCAGAGCTGCAGCAACTACGTGGTTTGGCGTCAGAACAGCAAAGATCTGTCCAGTCTCTAGCGTTACAGCTGCAGAAAGTCGAAACCAGGGAGGAGGAGCTAAAGCTGGAAGTACACAGATTAAAGGATCTCCTTGAGAGAGAGGCGAGGAGCCAGAAGGAGAAGGAAGAATTGCATTTACAGGTGCCATATAGTTTTTATCTACGATAATCGCTGACAGTTTTTCATCCATATATTATATGTATTATTATATGTATACATATAATACAAGTGGATGGATGTTTGTCGATCGAATTAGAAAACAACTGTCCTGATTTTTTGAAAAGGATATCTTACAACTTAAAAAGTAATAAACAAGTATCTAAATTGGTTCCGTAGAATAAAAGTTGTATAGTTAATTTAATATTTTTGTTACCTATAATATAATCTACTAATATCAGGCAATAGCTCGTCTGGAAGAGCAGCACAATGAAAAGATAAAATCATTGAAAGTCGAGCACAGCCAGGCTCTTTCTTGCGCCGCGGCTGCTCGAGCGGCGCTGGAACGAGCACACGCCGAGCGGACTCGAGCCGCACTCGGACAGCTACGGGAGGAGGCCGACCGGGATGCGAGGAACGCGGAGAGGAAGCTCCGGGAACTCAATACTAGGGTGAGTGTGCTAAGGATATATTAGTTGTTCCTTTAAGGCTTAAGCAGTACTCGGGTGTGTCAAAGTGGTCATTCATCGAAACATTAAACAGTACTAAGATTATTGTGTCTTGTCTTATTACTTACCGTACGCGTACTGTAGGCGTAAATATGTTATAAGTCATATGTAATATTTTTAAAGAATTAAATTGATCCACTTTTAGAATATTCTTTTTTTATAATAATAACCGCTCTTCGAATCATGCATATAATTATTATAGGATCGGATAAATTAAATGTTCAATACTTTTTATTAAAGAGTGACAATTAGTGTTCTTATATATATATACAGGGTGTTTTTGTAACCTTTCCGTTACATTAAATGGCACATAAAATGTTACAATTAACTACATTTAAAACTATTAATATTTTTGAGTTTGGTTTGCATGTACTAAAATTATTATTCATGAAAAATATTAAATTGATACTTTTTATAACATTCTGTTGTTTATCTATTTTATAAGACAAACCAATACTAGTTGTTACCGATTTTGATTCAATAGAAACTGATCCAAATGTATCGTAATATAGTAAGTATATTTTATTAAAATACAATAATATTAGTAGTAGTAGTAGACAGATTTCATAGAAAAATACTTTATTAAATAATACAAAAAAATATAAAAAAAATAATAGTCGTCGGTGGTGGTCCAACCCTACTAGAAAGTTATTTATTATTAGTAATTCTTTCGGAAGCCGACACAAGAACAAATCGTAGCGCAACAAAAAACCTATTCTCGTCTCTTTTACACGACATAAGTTTTTCTTATTATGATTGAGTAAGAGGTATGACTTTTGTTTCATTTTTAAATAATTGTTATAAAGAAACGTTTTGTGACTCTTATGACTTAGTAGTAAGAATTAATTTGCTTTAACTCTCATAGGGAATTGAAAAAAATATTTGCAAAAATAGGCTAAGGGCCTAAACGCACTATTTTTTTTTTTGTTGGAATAAGCAGACGCTTATATTGATATCAAAGTAATTGAACTTCATACTTTTTATTGAGGTAAGAGATATGACTTTATTTACCAGTATCATAAGTTTCTATATTAGTATGATAGGTACGGTGACACAATATGTTACTGTAAGTGTAAGAAGTTATAGTTAACACGAGATGAACAACGAAATATACGTATTATTACCTTGGCTTTGTACCTTTCACTTGTTTAATATTTTGTAAGTATGTAGAGATAGACAATTTAAGGACTGTTCTTCATCACCCCATTTAATAACTCCAATGTGCCTAGGCCCTTAGTAGAAACATATGTTTCATTTATATGGTCTTTGACCTATCCGTGATAGTTTAGTAACATAACACTTAAGCTACAGCATGTGGTTAATTTTAAAAAAGAAAACCATGGCATTATGGCTAATTTACTGGACTGATTTGTCTGAATTTTTGTAAGTTGACTCTGAACATTATTTAGGGTAAGTATTTTAGGGTTTCTTTCAACGGAACATTATTTCTAACACACTGTATATGAACACTAGACGTAGACACCTAAATATCTAGGAAAAAATCTATGATATGTATAATGTAAGAATGATTCATGATCCATTCTATGCTCCTCCATTACAATATTGTGAGGTTGGTTAATCTTAACAATCTTTCTGGCACTGGATGAAGAAAACGCTAAAATATTATGAACCTAATATACACTTAACTTTATTTAATAACAATAAACCTACTATTTGTACATTTCAGTTTGAAAACCTAAAGGAAGTACTGGCATCTAAGGAATCTCAATTTGAAAGCGCAATCGCTGAAGCTAACAGTAAGGCTGATTGGGACATACTACAGCTGCGACATCTACTGGATAAAGCGGACATTACGTACGCTAATAACATAGATGGCATGAACGAGAGATTTGAGAGTGAGAAAGGTAGAGTATATAAAATAAGATAAAATTATGAGATTTTAATGAATTTTCTGTTTTTGAAAATTATATTTATTTTAAAATTTAAGCAAGCATTCTTGACATGAAAACAATTTATATTAAAACATCAATTACTTATATTTGTTATTTGATATATTTTTCAGCTGCGCTAATTCAAGAATGGTCAGAAAAACTCCAAGAAGTGGAAAAAGAAGCGGCAACGAGTGCTGAAGAATCAAAGAAACTTCTTCAGACGACTAGACTGACCCTCATAGCTGAGAAAAACGACCAAGTCAATAAATTGAAAGAAAAACATCGGTTGGAAATGGGTGAGGAGAAAATTTAAACGTTACAGTTCTATCTTACACGTAGCAGTTCTGATTTTTATAGAAGAGCTAACTTTTTAGGTTCAGTTGTTTAAAGAAGGTCTTTAGCATAATACAAGACAGTTTCAATATTAATTCAGCTGCTGTTTCTGAAACTTCATAAGATTCCCTTGTTTTTATAAAAAAAATAGTATCAAATAAATATATAAATTATTTTTGTAAATTCTTGATAAAAATTAAATGATTTGCAAGTACTAGAACTAGAAACTAATTTTAGCAGTAGGTAACAAAAAATATGATGATATTTTTTTCATTATTTGACCCGCAGAAGAGCAATGGGAGCATTTTATGACAGACAAAGAGATGTGTCTGGAGCGTATGAAGCTAGAGTGTCGACAAGAAGGAGAAGAGGAGAGAGAGAAGAGGGAGAGGGAGTTGGTAGAGGAAGTTGCAGGTTAGTGGGATTGTATCAAAAAATATAAGGAAATTCACGGAAATATTAAGAAACAACATTCTATCCAAACTGTGCATCGTAATAAATATATCACTTATTGACCTAAACTAAGCATTTTACCAAATTCCTACAGAATTAAAATCTCAAATCCGGTCGCAAGAAAGTGATTTTGACGAATTATCTCTCAAAGCGGCCGCGTGTGGACGAACATTAGCCGTCACAGAACAAGAACTAAGGTAATATTTCATTTATAAAATTATTTTATAAAAACATTCGTTTACATAGATGTTTTATTAACGTGCATGCTTTTGCATCTCACACTTCCAAATAAAATTGGTAGCGAAATTTAGTTCCTTTGTTATAAGCAAATAACACAATAATATTTTATTGCGTGTTTTAAACTAATAGTAAAAAAAATATTGTCTTTTGGATAAAATTTGGCTACCAATGTGCATGTTAAAATTGTTCATTCATCAATTTGTTTTAACATTAATTTATAACTTAAATATTGCTGTCTCTTTCACTATTCATAATTATATATTTTGTCACTTTCTATTTTCATATTTAAAGACAGAGACAGCTTATATTTATAAAAAGCTTGCCTGCCTGTAACGTTGCCTCCAAAAATACATCAAAACCATACCTACAAATATTCACAGTCGAATCATGAATATGTCCAAAAGGCAGTATTTACATTTCAAATTATTTTGAAAAAAATGTTATTTATTTCACTAAATGAATAAAAAAACTAAAAAGCTCTCAAAAAGAAATTACAACAAACTGTATCGAGAAATTTTCAAACAATTATCGAATTCAATTATTTAGATACATCTAAATCCAGAACAGTTTGTTTGTCTGTATTCATAGTTCATACGTGTAAGATTAAATAAAATATATGAAGTTCTAATTAATGGCCACACCGAATATTACTAGTGAGTATCGTAGATCAGGGTGAATCTATTTTCAAGATCGAGATTGTTTATTATTTGTATTTTATATTAAAAATGTCTTTTACAAGCTTTTCTAGAACTGCTTCTGTTAGTAAGTTTTTTTTATGTAAACCCTGATAGCTAATTACCTTATAAATGAGGTTGAATACAAAATAAACTCAAAAATCCTTCATTATCTACTAAAAATATTTAAAAACATTTAAGCATCAATGTCTTTCTTCTTAGCGTTTTGGTGTGATCAGAAAGCACAAAACCTTGAACAATTCTTACAATTTTTTTTTTCACATGGAGACTCCTTTTCTCCCTGATTGACGATAAAAATTGGCGCTCAAATTTATACATGTCAAACCGTCAAATAATCACAGCACAGATTATAGAGCACCTAAAATAACTAGGTCTTGTCGACAGTTGCGGGTGGATGACCCTGGCGGCGCCATGCGCATGCGCACTCGTCGGTTCGCTGCGTCTCGCTCTAGCCACCTTCCTTCTCTCTCTAGCGATTATGTTTTATATGAAGTTTAGGAAACGTTAGGAGTGTATTTATTAGGAAAAATATGTTAAAATAACAAAAAATAACCTTGTTGTTTGTACTAAAAAATATAGGATACACTTTCGATATATATAGACATTGATAAATTTCGCCTCTTTAAATAATTTGTTTCATACAAAATGTGTAATTATTTATTATATGCTGTGAATATTAATGCCAAAATTCCAATTTAGTATAAATAATAAAATAACAAAAATCATCTTGAAGTAGCAAGTTTATTCTATCGACGGAACATAATTTCTATATATATTTGAAATGTTACTGCCACTGGACTGAAACTTCACAATCATTTTATAGAGACATATGTTATTTTATATCTATTATCACAATTATTAATTATGTATACATTCTAGGGTTAAGCTCATATATATGTAAATAATATCAAATGCTTTCATTATTTTATGTATAAACTTCATAATTGCTCAATTTAACGCTTCATTTGTAAGTATTTTTATATTTTTTTTAGTTTTTCAATAAATTCTTATTTCTATCCAGTGTTTGTTATTGCCTTTAATAAGAGTAATTATAAATTATAAGTAAATGGTTCTATAATTCATTAAAATATGTCGATACTAAATTAAAAAAAGATTAAATTTGATAAAGGTAAACTCACCTTACAATTTTTTACAATATACACTATACAAGCCCGGTGTGCACAGTCCTTAATCGATTTTTCCCTGAAACTATAATAGAGAAGCACTAAACCGCGAGAAAGAGTTAAGAGAGAAGAGGGGCGAAGACGCAGAGACTCTGAATGAAGTGAAGAAGAAATCAACAGCACAGATAGAACACTTGACGAGGAAATGCGCATGTTTGAGAAAACTGTAAGTAATAAAAACCATACAGAATATTTCAATGTTTATGTTAAACAAATCAAAGTTATTGGTGTCGCAATGGCGCATTTAGGGCCAGTGTTAAGATACGCTGACGGTCGCTGGTTCTAGTATTATTTTGTGATCTTTATTTCTATAACTAATGAATATCATTATATTTGATAGTATGTAAAACATTGGTGAATCGTTTAGTACATTTATAGATTGAGATAAGAGTAAGGTTTTAAATTATAAAAATACAAGACTAAATGAGACTAAGAAAGAGTAAACAGATAGGAAAACTGTGATTCTCATATTTTAAATCCAGTTTTGATGACCTACGCACGCGCCTGGCGGCTCGCGAGCGTGTGTCGGAGCAAGAGGCGCGTGCGAAAGAGAAAGAAATAAGCCAGCTAAAGGCAGAAGTCAACCGACTGACGAAGCTGTTAATGGAACAGAGGTAAGATAAAAAAATATTTTTTTCACCCATCCACTTCTTCCTGTTCTTCTTCTTCCTGTTCTGATGTAAAGATTCGAAGCAGATATTTTTGAAATACCTATGATGCTATCCTTTTTATCATTATTATTCATTATACGAAATGATGCCGTGAATTCTTTTCCAAAATGCTAGTTTCATAAAAGTTAGAGTTAGACGTTGTAAGCTTGTATTACAAATTTTTCGCATTTACTACAATCTCTAAAAATATATTCATAGTTAATCATCTTATAATGTATTAAAAGTCTCTTGACTGCGTCACTACAGTACAAGTGTTTGTAATTAATTGTCTATTCACTTTTATATGTTATTTAAAATGTATGGTAGAAATGTAAACCTAATATGTCAGCGGTCCCGCGCTGGGCGCCCGGACGCGCGCGGACGGCGCAGAGTCTTTTTTATGTGCGGGCGCGCGCGCTCGCTGTGACGACACACACGACGCACCCAGGAGGAAAGGTTACTATAATAACTTCGCATTTGGACAATTTATAGTCACCCTTTTTCTTTTTTTTATAAATACCTCATCGTATAAAATATAAAGAGATACTCGCGACCTCTAAGAAACCGTCCCGTCGCTCCAATTGGGCTACCGTATCACTTTTACTTTTCGTCATATGCTGGTCCAAAAATTCCATTACGATAGTCCCTAAGGTTAAAATTTACCATTTTTGACTGTATAGGTAATCAGTTTTTTGTAAGTAGTTACATATTAAATTGTAAAAATGAAATAAACAATTTGTTTTTAATTACAGGCGGAACTCTCAAAACACCCGAAATGGCTAGAAAGCGGCCAACACTTCCCGATCTACGACCACTTCCCCCAGAAGCACAACGGAATAGCTTAGATGTACAAAATGGCCGCCGACGAGCCAAGAGCGTTGACCTTCCTGCTGTACAAGTGCCCGTCAGAATAAAGCAGCTGGAGGAACGAACTCAACATTAAATTCATTAAATTAAATATTACTACCTAAATTTATTTTTTTTTCTATTTTTTTACTTTACTGCAGATAGCAAAAAAAAGTTATACCAACAAATAAATGTATACGTCTCAATCTGCTATAGTTAAACAGATGTAGATTTGAGTAACTATATTAATACACTATCTACTACAGACTCTAAAAATAACAAATAATCATTAAATGGAAGTCTCTGTAACTGCTTTGCACTCTTTATTATTCAAATTGTGTTACAACGAAGAGAAAAGAGTGCTAAAAGCAGCATTAAAAAAAACATTAGAAGGTACTGCCATTTTATATTACAACTTAAATTGGTGTAGTGGCTTGTGTCAAATCATTTTTAGTTTATTTAAACAGAGACTTATTATATTATTGCTGTTTTTTCTATTCTGTAACATAATATGAAGTTTATCGATGTGTATTTTTGTGCAATATTCTCTAATCATAGGTCAAGATTAAAATAAGTTGTATTTATTTCGTAAATTGTGGTGTAAATATTAAATTTTTCATAATAAACTAATAATATTATACATAATTCGTTTATTTTTTACCTTAGACAGATAATGCTTTAGCCGAATGGCTAGCGTGTCCGCTAATAAAACAGGATAATGGTGGACGATGTACCTATTGAAAAAAAATACCCTACTTTAGGTAGTTCGAAAAGAAAAAATGTTTCAAAATTTACTTGTCAATATAAATTCAATTGATATCTATTTTTTTAAGACATAACTAGGCGTTATAGTATATAGGCTACAAGTTCATATCCATTGCATATCTATATTGATGATTAATTACTTAACTGCTGAAAAGTGATTGTTCACGCTGATAACTTATAAATACGAAATTACGAGCGAATGTTATATTATAATCAAATACTCTAAAATGTTATGACCAAAATCATGCAAACTTAAATAGTTCATAGCTGTATAGCTTCGAATCTTAGACTGGTTTTTAGCAAATCTTGTTGTTGCTTGTCTGTGGCTTTTATCAAATCTTATAAATAGAAATACTTCATAGTTGACATCAATATTGACATGAGTCAACTGTCAAAGTTGATCAAATCAATGTTAATTTCTAACCTGTTATTATTTAAGAATTAAGATAAATATACAATTTTATCTGAAAAATGTCTAATAAAAATTTGTTTTTAAAATCTGGATTTGTTCGGGCACCACTGCAGAACGGTGTAGGTCGCTATGTTTGTCAATTACAAAGAATAGTTCTGAAATTCTGTAAAAGCCACGGTGGGAGCCGCGGATTAAGGTAAATAAAAAATCTATTAAATTATTATTATAAATTTATTACTTGAATTCATTATCAAATTCCTTCTATTTCAGAGATTTCATTGAGCAAGATTTGGTAGACTTTGCAAGAGAAAATCCAAGTGTAGTGGTCTATTTAAAGCCTCGGAGACACAGAAGCCCTGTTATAGTGGCGGAATATTGTATGTTATCATCCTTTTCAATATTTACAAACTATAAAGAAAACAAAATAACAATTTCTTACATTTCAGTAAATGGTGATAGAGTGTGGATGAACATGCTCAACAAGAGCCACTCTGAAATAACAAAATGGATTGAAAATATGAGAACTCAGCAAGGAGATATAGCATCATGCCGGCTCAGAAAGTATCAATACACAGACCACCCTTCGATCCAGGGGCCATGGACACCTTGGACATTTAAAAACCCTGAACTAAATGTTGCTGAATTACCTGATAGCAAGTTTGGTTCTAATGATAGGCTACCAATATCTGCCACTGAACAATTGAGGATATTGTTTGAGAAACAGAAACTTGGTGACAATGATATTAGTACAAAAGAATGAAAGAAACAAAAATTAAATATTTTAGCCTAGACTTATGTACATTACTTAGAAAAATTATGTTGTAATACAATATTAGCTATATTTGGTATTTTCTTTACAATCCAGTGGTAAGCCAATACTTAAAATATATATATATATATCAAGTCTCAGATATTTTATGGTTAATTTGATTGGCATAAATTTTGTGCCAATAAAGTTTATATTTAACAAACAAAATCATGTTGCTATGACATTATTATAAGCATCTATGCTAAATAAACATACCCAATCAGATTTTAGTAAATGTTCCTCCAAACTCATACACTAGGAGGCACAGGTTTTTGGTTTAATTGTTTACTAATTTTTTTTAAAGACATTATGTATGTATCACTTCTCCTACCTAATTAATGTCTATAATTAGAAATTTAGAAAAAAGAAATTATGACTAAAAGAGTAAGAAAATGATTCTTAAGGAAATGCATATAAAATTATGCAATACTTGTTAACTAATTTAAAAATGTGAAATAAAATGTAAGGTTATTGAACCAAAGCTCAGTTTAGGTTTCAATGAGCACACAAAATGAACTACACTAAAAATAAAATATTAATGAATGATGCTGATATTTACATCTGCCTCCCAGACTATCATTGAAGTAAATTAAATCTATCTACATATCTAGAAATAATTTAACAAATTAAAATCTAGAAATAAATTAACAAATTAGAACTAATAAAACAACAAATAACAACTTAACATATATATTATAACAACGTTGGAATAGTTAACAAATAACATTTTATATCCTTAGTTTTGTACTTAGCACAGCCAAATTTTGGGTATCTGAAACTTATTTTTTTAAAATTTCTTCTTACATTTAGGTATATGGACATTCCTTTTATGAACCTGCAGATATCTCGGTGATCTAAATGTTTTATTACATATTTCACATTTATAAATTATTCCATCATTGTAGTGAACTCTTTTCATATGAGTTTGTAAGTACGGCTTACTTTTGAGTTTAGATTTACAAACCTCACACTCATAAACACGGTCACTGTGACAGTTACGAAGATGAACCGGCAAAGAAAACTTATTTGTAAATATTGCTGGACATTTAGGACACTTAACTTGCTCGGTTTTTATGTGATGGTACCTCCAGCTTGGTCGGACTCCTTTGTGTAGAAATAAAATATGTCTTTTCAAATAACTAGAGTCTTTAAATATCTTATTACATTTCTTGCACTTTAATTCTAGATTATTGTGAACTTTTTTCATATGTGATACCCATTGCCTGAATGAAAATTTTATCATACATATTTCACATTTTAGATGTAATTTTAAGGTGCTGGCATACTGTTTTGGTGGATGTAATAAAGAAATATGACTCCGAAGTTCATTTTTATGTTTGTAGAAGGCTGGACAAGAATCACACATAAATACTTTATATTGGATAAGTGGCACTCTTAAATGAGTTAGATTATGCTGCAGGATAGAGTAGCTGAAATCAAAATTGTTATACAATACAAGATGTCTTTTTACATATAATCATGATCATCTATTTAGATCAAAGTAATACCACAGTTATTTCCGGAGACAGCATTTTTTTTTCTAATGTAATATATTTAATTGTTATAAATAGAGAAGATAAAAAATATGGAAATACTAACCTATTAGAAAATAATTTGTAACAGACTACACATGTTTGAAGGCACTGCCGCTTTAATACTTCGTAACTTATTGTCTCCTGGTACTTATCAAACACCTGTATAGACCAATCATCTTCAAAGGTGATCTCATTCTCTATCTTAACCTTTACGTCAAACAATTGAAGGTAATTGTCATTTTTATCTTCAAAAACATCCTTTTCTTCTTTTATAGTAATATCAAAGGAGTATTCCATTTGCTCAAAAACTAACAAGTATTTTCAAAACAAACATGAATCTAAGGTCTGCATATTGCAATGAACTCTTTATAACATATACATAAATTAAAACATATACATAGAAGGTAAATAAGATTTATTTTACAATTTCTAATTGCCGACAATTTTATTTTGGTTTAAAAAAAATTACATACATTATAAGAACTTTGACATTAACAGTTACTGTGTTCCGTTTTAAGCATGACGAAACTGAAATTTCTTAAAATATATTAATTGTATGGATAACCTGTGTGTGTTACTGTGTTCCTAACACAGTAATCAGTATTCGTAGTTCTTCTCAAGATATCGTGGACTTCCAAAGAGGTAAGTTCTGTTTCGTGTAGAACGATAACAGCAATTCTGGTGATAACAGAGAGACATGACGTATGACTAATAGTTTAACACATTTGAAGGTGACGTGCTCAGGGTTTTAGTATAAATAAGGGGGCTGGATGTGAGCAAAGTTGATGTTTTCCCCACCACCTCCGAAGAAGCTATCACAGCCGCAGGGCTAACAGCATTAGTCACTACACAAAAAATGACCAAAGTCACTCTTGTCCCAGATTCCATTTAGCCCACAACAGTTATTAGCAGTATTAGTGTTATTGGTAGTATTTGTTAAGTGATAATAGTTTTAGTATAGCTTATTGTAGAATTAGTCTACTAATAAGTCTAGTTTTAGTCTTGTATTAGTCAAGTTACAGTCTAGTGTCCGTTATGCCGGACAAGCAAGATAGTGGAGCTGGACCGAGTGGTGGAGGAACGCCGCGCAAACTCTTGCCGTGCTACCCTTGCGAGGTGACTCAGGGAGGTATAGCAAGGGTGATAAGCGACCCGACTTTATATGAGGTCACACCGGACGGAGGAATGCGTGTAAGTATTTATCATTTACTTACTTATTTCTCAATATTCTTTTTTTTTAGCCATGGTAGCCGGTAATTACACCCGAGGTGGTATCACCGGTGGTACAGCGTCGGAAACGGATCCTCGAACTACCAGACCGACCAGGATCAGAAATTTAAGGGATGTCGATATAATAAGTGTTTTAAACGACTCCAACAGCGACGAAAGTTCAGTCGAAGAAATTCTGGAGGATTCTTAAATTGACGACAACGATTGGAATGAAAATGATTAGTACATTCATGTTTTGAATGAGAGTGACGCCACGCCTTATTGATGGCGAAATCAATACTGATATTTTAAGCAACCGAAACTTCACATGGGTGGAAGATGATAATACTTTTAATGCTCAAAAAGAAATTTATACGAGAAACCCTGGTCCAGTTTTTATATCTCAAGACCCAACAGATTTTTTATTAAATATGGGACGAAGAGTTTATGCAGACAGTAGCCAAAGAAACAAATGACTATGCGTGGCAAACTATCGGTAACTTTTCCGATACTGATGCCGGGGCCAACCAGAGAACCGAACACGTCACACTTGTTGCTTCGTCTCGGGCCCGGAAGTAGCGGAACCGATGACCGGAAACGAGAGGAAGAAGAAGTGATTGCGTTGTGTTCGGTGCTCTGCCCTAAGACGACGGGTAACCGTGCAGTCTATTTGTGACGTCTGCAAGTTGACGGACGCAAGACGATGGACGCAAGATGATGGACGCAAGTGGATGGTTGGATGCTGAAAGGACAAGTGTCCGAGGTAGTGTAGTCTTTATGAGGAAACATACTGTATACTATACAGTTTCTTTTATTTATTGTTAACATATTTATTCTTTTATTTATTGTTTTTGTCGTATATTTTAAAAATTTAAATATTTATATATATTTATTCATACTTTCAATTTTAATTTTTAATTTTAATTTACCAAATTTCATCAATATCGGTTCAGCCGTTTTGACTAGAAAACGAAGCAATCATACATACTCATATACATGCACAATGACACGTTCATTCATACGTACAAACATACTTTCAATTTTTATTTTTTATTTTACATTACCAAATATACATATATAATACATAACTCTCCACGACACAACCACGGAAGCGAACAAACAGTACAAAGCTTTTAACATTACATTAAAATCTAAATCTAATATCGCCTCAGCTAAAAGAGAACATGCCGTATACGACTGTGTATGTACACCAAACCAAGACCTACATCAAGAGCGCTGACCTACATCGCAAATAAATAAATCGATAACTTTGTCAACGTTTTGAGATAAGGTTTTGTATAAAAAGTGTACTTATTAGTATTATACATCAATAAATTCATAATTTTATCTTCTAAACGAAAAATAACAAAGTTTAACAAAGAAATATTATATTTGTACAGGAATTTTTATCAATCAAACCCTAATGGTTTATATGGATTTATCTTCCGTTGATATTTAGCTCTATTATGAAAAATCTACTGCCTATATGGCTATGTAAAAAAAAATATGCTATTCTTGCATCTATATGATAATATTTAAAAAAAAATGAGAATTTCGATGCGGCTTATACACAATATTTTTTTTGAAACTAAGCTTACACCGCGCCGAAAACAGTTCATATTCAAATTTTTAGTATATCTTTGCGAGTGTAAAAGTCGAACTATTATAATGAATACATGTATATTTTATATTTGTTTTAGAATAACCATTTTATATTGAAGGTAGAATACAATAAATTAAGATATTATTCAAATATTTCTATTCATAAAGTAGTTAAAACTATGAGAGTTTTCTACACACATTCAAAACAAATGTCAGTAAAAAAATTAAATAAACATTCAATTGTTCTGGTTTCTACGAATACTTTTCGGGTATTTAAGTGGCTTTCAAGAATTGTTACAGGTGTTTCTTAATAACACACTTCCGGTGACGCTGTAACAGCCAATAGGGCTAGCAGCAGAGTAATGACAAAAAAAAAAAAATAATAATAATAATAACATAAACAAAAACTCGGGTCAACTGTTTTGGTTTTTTTTTTTTTGTTGTTTTTTTTGTTTTTTTTTGTTATGACTCTGCTGTTAGCCCTATTGGCTGTTACAGCGTCACCGGAGGAGTACTGTTTTGTTTGTGTCAGATATCAAGTACCGTAAGTTGAAACCACGCCGCCCTTGTAAAAATGTAACGGTTTTTGAATTTGCATTAGAAATTTATATTATAGGATATTAATCTAAAAAAATTAACACCTAAACATCGGTTTGTGAGTTTTAAGAAATGCGCACGTGACATTTACTTATATCGTAGAAATTGACATGTAACGAAATGCAGTACGCTATCTATGAATGTATGTGTGTTGTGTGAAATAAGAACATATTATACTGCAATAAAATATTTATTAAAACGTATTTACAACATTTTATTGAATAAACCAGCCTTTATTAACAATTAAATGCATTTAAGTTTAAACAGGAATAACAAGAAAATATAATTTTACATAAACTGAATATGTAAATAATGTGACATATTTTTTTTTTAAACGAGGCGCTTATTGATAAAAGTTGGTCAGTCAGTTGCTGAAAATTAAATTATATAAACATATCCGCAAAGCTGATTGGTAAGTTCAGACAAAGAGATAAGGTACGGAGCCTTATTTGTAATAATTTCTATTTTTTATTTTTTAAAAGTAAATACTTTAGTATTATATGACACGCAAATCAAGGGAAGAAAAAAATATGCTTCATTACAAGTTTATTATTTCGAATGTCCAAAATAATTAAGAGTAAAAGTCAATATAGACGTTGTCTATAGACATATTAACCATGTTAGAATATTCTAGGTTATGTTCATCTGGTTTGTTTAGTATGTTAGAAATAGTTTTGACGGCTTTTTCATTCTATACTCTATGAAAGAAGTTTTCAGGATTTAACAAATAATTCTTTGAGAAAAAATGAGTTAATATTACAAGAATTCTATGCATCTACAAATTTAAATTGATAATAATTGCTTGATTTATGAACGATTATTAAAATTAAGATTTAAAATTCTTATCGACTACTTCTAACCAAAATATTGGCAGAACTACCAAAAAAAAAACACTTTTAAAAGTCTTTTGTTAAGTATGGTTATTATAATGATATTTTATTTCACAGCATTAGAATTATTCCTACCTACAATTAGAATTGACGAATATTTTTAAATGTTTATATATTATATTAATATATTTTACAATAATTTAAAATCAACAATATTGAAGCTTTTTTTAATGCTTTAAATAAAACTTTTAATTGGAAGGCGAAATATACATACATTATAAATATCTGTTTTGTATATTTGTCACGGACGCAGAAGCCCTTGATAGATTTGTATATCCTTTTATTTAAAGAACTAGAATAGGGCATAGGCTGCTTCCTATCCCGTCTATATACAAAGTTTCCTTGAGAGGAACATACATTGTAACTTTAGATACCTTCTTTTAAGCAGTCGTCTGTTTTTCCTCTTTCTAATAGCTGGATAAATTAAATAGTCATATTTACTTTAAGAATACCAAAACAAAGAAATCATCATACTAATTTATTTACTTTAGAAAGTCACGAAACATGTTAGCCATTTTAATTATTTTAACTTCAAACTTTAGTTCAGATTGTGTCATTTTTCAAAGTTTAAACTACTTTTGAAGGAAACCTTATAGATGAAGTTTCCGTCCCAATAAAGACAAATGAATTGCAAAATTTATCAACCCGAGTAACGACACGATAGCTCAGTTGCCAGAGCGACGGAGACTATCCCAGAGATCCCAGGTTCGAGTCAGTGTAGTATATTTGAGCTTTTCATTCCTAAGGACATTTAGTTTGATTGACTAAAGCATTTCTAAAAAACAAGTCTTGCCAGTATGTAGGAATTTATATGAACTACTGTCTCTTTCAATCTATACTTTTCTTTATTATATTGACTGACAACTTTACAACAACTTTATTTCTAATATACATCTTAAAATGTCTATACAGCAGTATTATCATACTTTTGTATTTACATTTTCAAACATTTTTAACGCTATCTTATAACTAAGGAAAGTCTTATTCATTAATATTATATATAAATTCATTTCTATTCTGCTACATACTAACTAGACTTAATATATTTTTTTACTGGAAATAAATTGTATATACAGGATGGAAAAAATAACTTTACATTAAATAAAAATACGAATAGTATGAATATTAAATATAAGGTATGTTTGATTATAAAAAAAAATATTAGTGAAATTAAAAAAATATATTTCTTATAATTAAATGTCATAATTAAAATAGAATATACATTTAATAGGTACTCTTCAAAGAGCTGTCGGACTACTTCTTTTACTGGTAAATATGGATCTACAGAATGTGTTTAATTTTGAAAAATATTATAATAAAATTATCTTGTGGCATAACCACTAAATAAATTTGTTCAAATTTTTGTGTCTACTGGAAGCTAAAAAGTTTGATGTATAGAAAAATTGTTGTTTCCACCCTGTATATATATATAATATTACTGTATATATATTATATTTACTATATTATATTATATTATCCTGTACTGTGCTGTACCTAAATACCCACCTTCATATTTCGTGTCCTCTACCCAAAGGTTGCCTGGAAGAGATTGCTCTTTAGCAATAAGGCCGCCTTTTGTACTAATTCATCTTTTATGTGTTATTGTTTTTTATATATTCCATTTGTTTGTGGTACAATAAAGCATATCGTATCGTATCGTAATGCAATGTATTTATAGATCATTTAGACATTTCCTAACAATTGTATTTTCTAGCTTATGTACCTGAAGTATTAGATACGAAAACTTGCTTTTTCAATAAAACTGATCAAATTTCAACTTTCAACTGAATAATTATAATTCTACATAAAAGTATCTATGTAACAAGTATACTAGTTACGGAATAATTAAACTTTTTTTGATGTAAACTTTCTGCCTGAAAAATATTTATTGCGAATTTAAATAATCATTTTAAACAAATAATTATTTTGAATAAAATGACATAACTGAAACCAGCTATATAAATCGAGTTTCAAATATCCCAAGATTTCTGATTTAACATTTAAACAATTCCTAGTTCATAGTTCATACTGACTCACACCAGAGTAGAGTTCAACAAATAACTATACTACTTACCACACAAGTAGCGGTATCTCAAAAACCAAATAAGAATTTTGTATTGTATATAACATTCTACATGATAAAACAAACATACAAATGATATTTATATTTATAACTGTTTTGCACAGCCCTGATATACACAAGTATTCAGTTAATATAAACACTAATGTCTTTTTATATATTATCACCACAACCCCTAAATTGTCAATTACTGACCCCTCCGATTAGCACTTATACGTCATTCCTGAAAATTAGTCAGTTATAACATCAAGATTGCACAACCCTCAAAATGTCCAACCCCAGCCCCTAGTACTCGTCAGCCATCATCAGCACGAACAGCCCGGTCCAGCCCGTGAAGGGTTTGCAGCCGCTCCCCCGTCCGTCCTCGCCCGAGTACTGCTCCCACAGGTAGCCCGTGCGCTTGTACTCAGACAATATGTTACCTGAAAATAAATGTTTTTAAGTGTTACCTGTTCAAAAACATTATCAATTTAAGTCTATTACCTTTTTTATATTTAAACTTTCGTGAGCCATGAATATTATATTTATATTTACCAGGCTGTATTCACGCCGTAATAGTTCACGCCGCGAATCCGGCACGCTTAGAGCTCATGAGTAAGAGCCCCGAATGGCCACATACTAGTTTAACTAGTCGGGCACATTCCGATATAATTCTATGCTTTAATATATTATAGTGATAATAAAATAGAAAAGAATGGAAAAAAATAATGACATCAAAGAAGAATTCGTATTTGTATATATGTTTTTAAAAAACAAACAAAACTATCAAATATTTTTTTTAGGTTGATTTATGATTTTCATTGATTGAACAGTACCATGTCTTTTTATTTATTTTAAAGTTGTTTTCGCCGTTTAGAATAATAACTTCAATATTTTGGTTATTTTGTTTTACTATGGAGTCATACTACAATTTATACTATGGACTTAAAAATCCTGGTCAAATCAGGAGCGAAGGCATTTGGCGGTAGGGCTCTCCTGGCCCTTGGTCTCTAGGAACACTTAATTTAGATTTTATTTATGAACTTAAGAATCACTTTGTGCCGGTTTTATTTTACTACACATTTACATTATTTTAAGTCTACAGAAGGAAAAACAAAACATTAAAAATGTCTTCCCCCGGACATAATTGCCCAAACCAAATCCTCTATCTCCGCCTACATCAATTTCTTAGACTACAATTCTCAACAAAGATGTAAACTCACCCACGACGTTGTCCCTCAGCCTCTCGTGCAGTGACTTCGCCCTGGGGGCGTGCGGGCCCCCCGAGGAGGCGTAGTGGTGCAAGGCGGAGAGTGCCAGGTAGTTAATATTGATCCAGATTTGACCCCTCCAGTATGGAGGGTCGTGTTCTGTGTTACGCTTCATGTACAGAGGCGAGAGCTTCGATAAGGATCTGGAAGAAGATTGATGAGGATTATGCAAGATGATAAACACGTTACAAAAATGACAAGGGATAGACATACAAACACGGAATATAGAGACAGAGAAACAGATTAGTTCACACAGACAGATGTAACACATCCAAAAAGGCATAAGCTTAGAAACTGATACACAATACTGGAAGAGAGAATGAAATGAAAAATAGAAGGAAGAGTACACACAGACAGAAGCAATAACTTTACAAGAAAACAAACTCACCTCAAACCATATGGAGACCACAGGAGCTCAGGTTTGTCCAGCATCTCCAACATCTTGCCAAGTCTATCACTTTCCGGCTTCAACACCTTCATCAACATTGGGAACAGGGACACATAACCTGCAAGTTTATGAAACACTCACATACACTCATACATACATACTTACAGACACTATACACATTAAAAAACAAATATAAAAAAATTGGATGACCATTGCCGTTCCAAAAGTACCAGGCTATCAGAAAATATATGGAGGTGTAATATTATAAACATTTGTATTCACATTGTATCTTGATCGAAATATCTGAGAAGAATTATTATGCAGTAACAAAGTAACCACTCGAATAACAGTTTGCAGCTTTTAACATTTGCCCAGCAGTGGGAAACATTTTTGTATAAATAGCTAATACAGAAGAAGTACTAGAGTATCATGAGAGATGAGGTACCAAATGCGGATGTGACGAGGCGTGGCTGCGGCGCGATGGTGACGCTCCGGACCAACTTGGTTCTATCCTGCTGGTTGCCGGTTTGCTGACGGATGAACCTCACTCCGTCTGTGTGAAGACCTGAAATATACAAGCTTTTGATCGGTTGTTCGAAATTCGAAAATTCGTTAATCTAAAATTTCTTATCCACATATTTTTTTCATATACTCATTTTCATCAAGGTCAAGCCGTTTTTGAGCTTTAGAAAAAAATATGTACAGACAGAAAGACAGACCAAACTCGGAATTAGTAAGTTATAAATGGTAAATAGCCAAAAAATCAAAACAGAACCTACAGATTTATATAGTATTGATTTAGAACTTTGCAGAAAGTTTTATAAATATTTTATTTAAAATACAACTCGAGTATTAATATATATAATGAAATACCATAATCCGCGTATGTCTGTGTGTGCGGTGACCAGTGCAGCTCGTTGAGGAGGTCCTCGTCTCCCAGCTGTTCCTTGGTTTCTTTAAACCTGTAATATAATGTGCGTGTGTCGTTAATACACTTGTATGTTCCATACACTTCAAATTAATTCAAACTCCTCCTGTTACATATTTTTAACAGCATTCCAAATATTTGCTATTTATGAAGACCCCTTTTGATACTGATTGTAAAAAACTAAATTAATGTGCTAACAAAGGTACTTTTTGTTTTATTTGATTAGTAGTTACAGAGAGCAGTGTGCACAAACATACAAAATCATCAGCTGTATCATATAAAGAAAGATATACTAACTTTTCTGTGTTTCTGTGCAGTGCCCGCGCGATTACCGCCATGGCGTCTGCAGCGGCGTACATCCAGCAGCGAAGGTCCACGTGGCGCTCCTGAGAGTTGGGATGGGAAGCCCTGCAGGCACAGAAAGGAAGACAAATCAAGTCAAAGTTCATTAGTTCAAAATAGTAGGCAGACTTAAAGCTGCCTTAAATATATTTGAACCGAACACTTCTTGGAAATAGGATTTGAACCGATCACTTCTTGGAAACCGTGCTTCTATGAATTGAATTATATTTAAAATTATATATTTAAAATTTAAATAAGCTTAAACATGGCTGTTTATAGAATGTTTCAAACACAAAAACATCGAAATCGATCCAGCCGTTTATAAAGATATCAGTGACAGACATTTCCAGCCCCATTGAATATTTGAAGATATGAATAAATTCATATGAACAGTAATTTTATTATTAAAAATAAAAATAATAACCTAGGATAGTCATCAATTCCTGAGCTGAGTGTTTTAGGGTTTAGTTGCAGTCCGTCATCCTCCCTCCCACGCCACCTGTAGCTGGTGGGTTCCTCCCCCTTCTGGGTGCTCTGGAACCACTGGTACCACACCTGGTAGGAAAAGGATTAGTTAATATAAATCTTAAAAACTATTTTTATTTAAAAAAAAAAAGATAATGTATGGTTTAAGGTATTTTTTTCTAGTGTTTTGATTCGGGATAGACTGATTATTAATTCCGTCTATTAAAGTACCTGTAACCTAGGGAACATGCGGTCTAGGGTCTGTCTGTGGGGTGACTCCTGGAACATCTGGGGTCGAGCCCTCACGAGGCGAGCGAGACTCAGCAGCAGCATAGGAGGATTGGCCGCAGCGTTGTTCTGAACTACGAACTCTTTTGGAACTCTTGCTAAGGCCTCCGCTCCTGGTAAATTATATTCAAAAACATTAGTGTGGTATTTTGAGGATTGAAATCAATTTTTTTTTAATGTAATGATTTGATATTTTATTGCTATTTCAACCCTAAAAGATTGACCTGCTTTTTTATTATTAAACAAAAATCGGACTCAAAATCATCCCCTAAGATTGATGTAAAAATGTATGTATTTGTTAGTCTTGGACTTCGGGGAGAGGGCCAAATCTTATTATTTTTTTTTTACTTTTTTGTTAGTATGTATTTTTTATATGTTGGAATGAGGGTAAATAACCAAACGACCCTCCCGATGATATGTGATGTAGAATTATTATTCTGTCTTCAATACTTAGTAATAATATTTGTAGTCTCACCGAGGATCTGTTCCCTTGGTATCCATCCCTCTACATTGATGAGGTCGAACCAGTGAGCCGCGATGTCCAGCGCCAGCACTGGAGCCCAGCGACCCACCAGCAGACCATGGAAACCCTCATCCCACAGGAACCCACGCGGGAAGAACGACCTGCGTTAAACGAGAATGCTTTGAGGTCTGCTTGTGATTTGGTTGTAATAGTAAACCACCAATCACAATAAAAACTCGTTTCTTGAGTGCGACTTGTCATTCAATAATTAACCTTATGACCATGCAATAAGGTACAATAATATCTTACAAAATGATAAGATGTATTTACGTTTTGTCATGCAATAATGACTCTTATAGTAAGAAAATAAAGTTCAATCTCACCTGCTAGGTACAGCGGTATAGAGCGCAGCCCGCCAGTACGGGACCGGCTCGCGGGTGTATTCAGATTGAACACGACTGGCTCCATAGAAGTAACCGATTCCACCCACCATGTTAGACAGGGTGGCCATTGCTATTGACGTGTCTTCTTCACTATATCTGTACAGAGGGCGGAAAGAACAAAGATACAATAAATAAAACCTCGAATTTCAAATAATCTCATCAAACAAAAAAATTTACTACTTCTATTTTTCAATTTTTAACCACATATTTATAATTCGGGCACACATTATTTCTAAAATTAAACACATGCTGTATTTCAAAGTAAATTAAATATTTTTTCATTAAAAATCACCAAAACCCACCCCCTCTGTCTCAACTTGAAGGTCTTTTCAAATCTTTCATCAAACTCTGTCTTCAGTGTTTCCAGGGCTTTGGTGTAGTCCTCTCCCCTCACCGGGGGGGTGGCTAGGTCTTCGGTGGTGTACACTATATCTAGAACGAATGGAGTCTCCACCAACATCTGGATTGGAATGAAGTTTACTTCTTTCTCCTGGAATAAATATAATATTAGCTTTAATTATATTATATTAGCTTTGGTTATAAAATAATAATAATAATTTATTGACTATTCTTTATATTTATTTCTATATTCAGGCTATACATGTTTTTAGATATTCTCAAACATGTTACAGGATTTTTATTATACACAAAAGGGAAAAATATACGAAAAAGTTTATAATATTATAGCATGACATATACATAGATAATATTGAACTAGGATAAGGTTTACAACCAATTTTCTGTATTTTTTGTACAAATGTCATTCTAAAACAAATGTCAACGTTAAGACAAAGATATAATCTAAGTATCATTAAAAAAAATACCTTAAACATACTGGTTCAGAAAAAAATATGACGACATGACCTCATCATTAGTTTAGTGTTTTATCAATCCAATTAGGTTATTTTTTCTTAAACAAATTTGTATTTTATTTCAATTTTGTTTTTTTTTTTAAATATAGATAACCAATTACTAGAGGAACAGACCTCAAAGATGCATATATAGTACTATTATCGTCGTGCATAGTATCCTTGCATCTCACAATAGGGTGCTATGGGGCTTATAATAATTAAAAGCAGGGATTTTAAAAAATCTGAAACCTTGTCCGCCAGTTCTTCATCTGGACCTAAGACAGCTAGACGTCCTAGATTTGGCGGATTTTCTATCCTCAACAAGGAATAGAACTTCTCCTTCAGGAGGTTAAGACCTTCAACATGAGCCTCGGAGTGAGAGGAATGTATGAGTTTACCTGAAAATATTAACTAATTTTGACTGCGGCTTGAAAATATATTTTTGTGTAATATAAATTAGCGCTATGCGTTTTCCAGGTCCATAAATTATTAAATTTTATCGTGATCGGCAGACAAACAAACATTAATAATGCTTATTTTAATATTTATACTGTTGGTTTGTCTATAAACATTATTCTTATTTTACTAGCTGAGCCGGCGTACTTTGTACCGCCTGACAATCCTTGAACAGTTTTGTTAAACCATTTATAATTCTAGAACGGCTGCATCGGTTTCATTGGTATTTTACTTGTTAAAAAAAAATTGTCCTACAAAAATAAGTATTACAATGTTAGAAAGACATTTTCTTTTTCAATCTACATAATACATAAGGGTCTCTGGTATTCTCAATCTAATAAAATTCATAAATATAATATCCTTAAAATTAACTTTTACGATATTTCAAATCTGATGGTTATTCTGGTATTCAGGGCTGAGTCAAATCTAAAAAAACAAATATAATTAAAATTGGTACAGCATACAGACGTTCTTGAGTTACAAATGATGTAACTAACACAATTATACAACTTAGTTTTAGATGTATAGAATTAGTAAGGCAATATATATTTTTAATAAATTTAATATTTAGCCAATATTACTGAAATATATTCAGATTGATATTGGAGAATTTACCAGGATAGCATAACCTAGCAGGATAATAAACATTTCTCATCGGAATGAGTATTCAGATTGATATTGGAGTAGTTACCAGGATAGCATAACCTAGCAGGATAATAAACATTTCTCACCGGAATGAGTATTCAGATTGATATTGGAGTAGTTACCAGGATAGCATAGCCTAGCAGGATAATAAACATTTCTCACCGGAATGAGTATTCAGATTGATATTGGAGTAGTTACCAGGATAGCATAACCTAGCAGGATAATAAACATTTCTCACCTGAATGAGGTACTAAATGTACTCTAAAGTTTCCCAATGCTGGGGTATGTCCCAGCATGGTCCCACGCTCCATCCAAAGCCGAGAGTGAGATCCCGCTCCCAAAGACTCATCTAATGCAACATACCAAACTAATACAAAAGGTGAATTGCTCTTTCCCTGAAAAATAAAATTTAAAGGCTTATTTATTTAGTAATGGTAATTTTATTATTTCTATTTAACCTTCTTTAATTATTAATATTACTAAGTATGTATTTTTGGTCTGAAGCAGCTACACTGCTAAGGGAGTTCTAAAATATGCAGATTTACACAAAATAATACAAAAATTAATATTTTGTTTTTATGGAGCATGAAATTAGTGTCTGTTCAATTTTCAAAATTCAATGATATTGGTAGTACTAAGTCACATGTTCAGAAACAATAAGAAAATACTAATTTAGTGATGATTTCTGTATAGTACTCACCGTAGCTGTAATATTAATGCGAGCAGACCAATGTCCTCCATTTTCACCACCCGGGGTTTTTATAAATGATGTATAAATATTGTGAGGGGGATCTGAAACCAGCTGTTCACCAAACTTGATCCCGTCATGACGGAGCCACCCGTATGTTGGCAAGTTATCATTTTGTTCACATAAATGCCTGCAACAATATTTGAAGTAACTTTTATATATTATTTTTTATAACTAGGTGTTTCCAGCAAAAACATTTATTATCAATACGGGTGATAAGACCCGTAGTGTAACATTATCTATTTTATTACCTACACTAATAAATGGACTACCAAATGCAATAATATTCTTATTATTTAAGTGATAGTTCCATGGGTTAGCAAGTTTAAATATACAAACTTTTCAATGTATTTTTATGTATTGTTGGTTTTGTTTTTTTAGCTGAAAATATATTTTCTATGACCACATACCTAGTATATATATTTTAAATTTAGACAAAGAAAAAGCTGCGAAATAAGAAAAGGGAAAAGAAAGGAATATCATAGTGGCATTAAATTCCTAGATTGAGTGTTTAGGAACTACTACTGTTGTTGAAACAGAATCCAAAGTGATGATTATTATGTGAATGGAATTACCAAATTTCTGAAACACTGAAAGCCAAATAATTCATTACCTTATTCCTTTATGAGCTGCAGCAGCAAGCTCATACCACATAATGCCAAACACCGGAGACCGTGGTTCACGGCTCTTGAGGCCAAAGTACACTCCAGGCCTGTATGAACCCCAGTACCGATCTGGCACTAACAACCCTGTTTCTTCAACTACCTGTTTTAGGGAATTTCCGAAGTAGTAGTTTAATCTATTGAATTGAAATATTTAAATAAACCTATAGGCTTCCTTTTGAAGTATTTTTTTTGTGACAATCAATAAAAAAAATATAAATTTGTGACTGGGAACTGAGACAAAGACTGAATCCAAATATTGCCGGTATTGATAGCTTTATAAATATACTACTCACCTTCTCTTCATTTAGTGGCGTGTTCACTCTTGTCTCCAGATATCCCAAGGTCCCTATATACACCGCTATTGCGAAACAGGCTATGCCTGCAGCAGTTTTCCATATAGATAAGAGATGAAACGCTCTACCAGCGAACGAAGGCTCGCTAACTCCGGAACTACTACTCGACTCGTTATTTCCATGTTTATACTGCACGGTCTTTCTGTGCTTAACCATAGTTACAAACCATTAAAATAGAAGACTAAGTACTTTAGATAAGATAATAAAATTTTAGGTTTATTAAAATTATGTCGATTGTCGCGGTTTGCTAAATGCTGTGACAATTTACATTTCACCTGGCATATGCCGATTTGGCATGTCAAAATTTAAAACGTCAAGTTAAACAGATTTGACATATAGGTGACAGTTGGTATTCGTCTAGAACTTCTAAGACAACAATTAAAATATATTTTTTCGAAAACTATGCTATTGGTATGAATATTAGTTAGATGATTCAATGTAAGTTAAATGGGTAATATTTATTATATAGACATCTAGAAAAATTATAGTTAATGTTGTAGATATACATGTTTTCAGTGTTATTTTTTTTACACTGAAAGTAATGTTATATAACTTTAAATCTTTTTTTACTATTTTTTTACTATTCGTGATTCATAATGACTCTTATATTATATTACCCAAATGTATTTTCGTAAATTATACAGGAATCTTTGACCGATTCGAGTTCGTACTCATGAGTTCGAAGCACGGCGGACTCGCGGCGTCATATCTATCGTTTCGTTGCAATGTGATATAGATTTTTGTACTAAAATACTTTCAAAGTTGCTTAGAATCCTAAACATCGGCGACACAAATTACTAAGAGAACGGTGTTGATTGTTTATCCTCTGAAGATGCTTCGTGTAGATGAACGTTTGTTTCCCCTCCTTTTCCACAAAAACTCAAAACGCTCCGTACCACCCAAACAATACCAAAAAATTTAATAAAAAATCGATTACATAGCACCAGAAAACTGCATAATGAATATAGTAATAATCAATGGTTTTATCGTGCTTTTTTTATTTTTATACGGAACAAGTCAGAGCGGAAATATATAAGGTATGTACGGTATGCTTCTGATGATTTAGAAGCTCATAAGAAGTCATCCTTGTCAAATGTTAAGCTATGTTTACAAGACTCACATCTTAAATCTTTCATTTTATTTAAACACAATTATGTCATAAAATACGAAAAAATAGTTACATAAAATAACAAATGACAGGTTATTTGATGAAACATTTAGACAAAAACATATAACTTTTCGTAACATACGCAGATAGCTGACTATTGTCTTAGAATTCGCTGATATTTGAATTAAAAAGAAAAATGTAGGGTATCTTAGGTACATAGATAGTAATTTGTTTTATAGATAATCAGATTAATATTTAAACGCATACCTATATACTACGCTTTCTCCATTCGTAGTAAAGTATGTGAATAATTACATATACATACTTGTATAAAAGTTGCAGTTCTGCATAAATAAAATCATTATCATAAAATTGTTTTATTTTACATTAATTATATAGACCACCATTTATATTATTGTAAGGGCGATTACGCACCTCGTTCAATTTTTTTTTCTTTTTTTTTTACACTAACTAAGTTGACGCTTGACTACATTCTACCTGATGGGAAGTGGAAGTGTAGTCGTAGTCGGTAAAACGCATCAACTTAGTAAAAGCCTATTCACTCTTTTCTTGAAGACACCCACATTGTGCTCGGACGGAAAAACGGACGCAGCCAAGCTTTTCCATCCCTTCGCTGTTGGATTTAAAAAAGAAGAAGCGTAGCGCTTCGTTCGGACATACGGCGCGTCTACTACAAAAGAATGGATGCTCGCCGTGTGTCGGAACGTTCGGTGATGGAAAGGGGATGGGGCAATTAGGTCATACAATTCCTTCGCACACTCGCCAAAATGTGTCCTATAGAATACTGAGAGGCTGGCAACTCTACGTCTATGTTCGAGGCTATGAAGATTGGCTTCCAATAGTTCAGGGTCGCCAATTAGCCTCTTTGCAAGTCTCTCAATTGTGTCCAGAGCTACAAGGTGTCATTTTCCGGCACCAGCCATTAAATGGCCACAGCACTCCACACACGACCGGATCTGTGCCTTATATAATGTTAGAAGTTGCCCCGGTGTGAAGTACTGACGCCAAGCTTGCTGGCGACTGACTTTGCTATAAACTCAATGAACCAAACAAAGTTGAGGTTTTATTTTTTGACCAAATTGTTATCTGAGAAAATGAAAATGAAGGTAATTCGCACAAAATTCAGATTAAGCTCAGATTTAATGATCAATGCTCATTCAAATATATAATTTTACAAACGTATTTCTTCACATTCCGCGTGAATGCGATGGATAGGCGAGTAATAAACAATGATATTATTTATTTATTTCAGGTACCGTATGGTTGGTAAAACAAATGCCATATTTATCCTGAGGAAAAATAAACATTTAAGAAAATCCATTTATTATGTGTTTACTTTTTTACAAACCATTTAAAAAAAATCTTACAAATTTTAATATTGAGCTAAGTCATTAAAATTACCAAGTGAGGGATTGTGATTGATATTATTGTAGTGGATTCCGGATTCCCTAAGACAGCTAGTGAACTTAGTTTGACCGAGCTCTCAGGTTTGTCTTCGGTCCTCACCCAAACAAGTTTTGAGTTTGTGCAGTAATGATATCGATTCAAAATAAAGCGCTAGGAGCGACATCTCTGTATCCAGTTTTAATCACCAAATCGGCAAGAGATGACAGTAGTTGTCCTTAATATATTTTTTTACATAAATAATATTTGACTGCCCCCGTATAAAATATTTATTATCATTATTTAATTTATAGGCAGAATTTAAAAACAATATCTTTAACGTTTTATATAGATAAAAGTACGTAAAATATGTTAGGAATAATAGCTTTTCCGAATTTTATAAAGGCAAGTGCGCCACCTATTTTATTTACTGATAAAACAGTGTAATGCCGTCGGTAAAACAGCATAGAGCCCCCCCGCCGCGCATCGCCCCGCCCGACGCTCCAGCCAGTAAGATCGAGCGAGACGTGCCGCGCGTACCTATCGCGACCCTTGCAATGCACGACGCTACGCGACTGTCATGAGACGAACGCTACGTTTCCAACAAAAAATCAGTGAAATAATGTAAAACATTCAAAACACAAACTCTCGGTCCTGCCACGACGGCAGCTACCTGCGTCCGCGAGTTGCTCTTCCCGCCGGCCGGCGACGCGGCACGCGACAACGCTTCCAAAAAAAAAAGAACTCGAAATCTCGATGTCAGTGAGCGTGAGGATTGTAGTGTCAGTGTAGTGTAGTTTAAAATAGTTAAATGTATAAACGGCGTGCAATGTTCGTATGAGGAAGAAAGGCAACCGGAACATTGTAAGTGCAGACTCAGTGTTATTTGTTAGCAGATATGCGGGGTGTTCCGCCCTGCCCGCAGGTTTTATACTTGTGGGGCGGCCGCTGATCGAACCACGGAGGTACGGAGGTCTATCCCTCGTATTCTCGCTTTTTTTTCTATCCGAGCAGGTCTCTAACCCCTTTTTTATGCGTCGCGTTTTTTTGGAGGGAATGTTTACGAATCGATCTCTTGTAGGTTATGGCAGCCTAGTAACTTAGTGTTTGTTTTTAACACATACATATTTATCAATGAATACTATACAGTCAAATAATGTTAATGTTAATAACAAAGTGGACGGTGACCGATCGTACGGTCAGGTATAGAAAAAAAAAGCTCTGTACACTCGTTTAGCTAACTCCAAAACCTGTTTGCCTCCTACCGACCGTACAGTTATTGTTATATACAATTATAGATAAAAATAAAGTCAGTGGGACTGACTTCAACAAGTCTTCTTTATTTGACTGTATATTTCATTGCACCATTCATATATATGTATAATATATATATGTACATTATTTATTTATTATAAATCTTGCATATAGACCGACATTACATGATCGACATCACATTGGTCGTACTTAAAAATATATAAAATCTAGGTAACCTGTACCATATCTGGTCGAATCTCGTAAAAAGTATATTATAAATAGTATTACCTAATACCAACATAGAAAAACAAATGATAAATCATAAAGCACGGAATCGACGAGCCTGTTTTATTTTACCTGGATAATAAAGGTCAACATTTTAAGATACTAATAGCTCGAAGTATATCGCTTTTAAGAGGCTCAAGAACGTAAACAAACAAACGGTATCTTTGTATATTATATGTATAATTATATTATTTATATAATATTTATAATAAAAATATATTGTTATGTTATTACAATAATTTGAATTTTGCTAAAATTTGTAAATTTTTACTATTAAATTATATATTGTGTATAAATGGATAATAAATATAAGAATCCATCACCATCAGAGATTATACGTACACTATACTGTTACTACATGTACGTTACATTAAACTTGAAACGTTATTTTTAAATAAAATTGTTAAATTTAAATAGTTTACTGAAATGATATAATAAATAAATAATATATAAATTTGAAATGAATTATTTATTTTTACAGAATATACTTCACATTTGCGTATATATATATATATTGTTTCTCGGAGATGTTTTTTTTTTGTTAAACGTCATTTAATACGTATTTACAAAGATTATTTGTCAATTATTTATGTCTAGAAAAAAAGAATATAGATTTGTCCTTTAAATAAATTTACGTAAATATATATCTATTATTGTTACGTATTGAAATGCAAAAAATAACAAATTTTGGTACAATTTATGATATGTTCTGACTTGTTATCTTACAAGGGCGATATATCATCGAGATGCACAATTGTTGTGTCTCAATCATCGTACAGTTTTAAGGTTATTTTATTATTATTGAAACAATTTTTTTCACTTGTTAAATGTTCATAAAATTGTGAATTTAACTAATGTAAGCTAACTTAGCTAGATTACCTAACTGTGGAACTAGGGTCGCCAGGCTTCCGGCCCTAGCTGGACATGTTTGGCCTTACGGTCGTGTCCTGTCGAATATTTGTCCCGACTGTCCGGTGCTTGAGTGTGCATACAAAAAAAGGAATTGATTTTAAATAAATATAGAATGAGAAATAAATCGAATCCCTACTTGGATATTGCTATAACATTTTATAGATAATTTCAAAAAAAACACATCGAATATGCAGATTCTTCAAAAGGATATGTTTAAAAAACATCCGACTATTTGAAAACATGTCCGGCTTTTCAGTAGAGACCATCCGGCTTGTATAGCTCAGTCCGGCTTTATTGGCTTAAGGGCCTCGCTACAATACAAGCTATAAACTATGATATTATATATAGTTTCACTTTTGAGGATGCGCTGATGCCTGACAGCTATGATATTTTAACTTTCTATAGGAAACATTATTAACTCGTACCGTGAAGTGTCTTTGACATTTGAAATATTAATGTAATATTGTTTTTATGTCATATTTTGTCATTTAACGAAAGCATTGATTCTTTTACGTTTCTACGGAATAATAGAATATTGTTGTAATCAATGTAATATTATTGTAATGTTGACAGAAAACTTCTTAAAACTATAATAGTTTTTAAGAGTTCGTGGTAGACCTTATCAAAAACTTAAAAAATATTTTGCTAATGATTTAAACAACTATTTTTTTTTCAATACTATTTCCTTTTTAATTCTATCGCTATATCCTTTCAAATGGGTATTGTTGTAACTCATGAGTTCTTCATTGGTCGTAACTACTAACAGTAAATGGTAATGACAATTGTTAATTAAAAATGTTTATTATTAGGTAGGAGATAGAATGAAAAATATAATTCGCTTAGCATATCCAACTCACAGTTAGTCACACTCACTTTGTTGATTTCTATAATTCACGGTTTGAACCGAAGCAAGACAGACGTCGAAGCTACTTGAGCTAAGCTATATTTAGCTAGCTGTGTGACTTACGCTTTAGTCTAGCACTGATTAATATTTATAACCAATCTATCTATAAAGTATTCAATAAAATTAACCAATCAGGTTTATATTTTACAATTTTTTAATAAGTTTAACGATCAACTGCGCAAAAACACTTGAAAATACATTCGAGTGTCTCGTTAAAATAAAGAAATACTTCTCACTCTACTTCTAAATATTTGTACCTGTTAATACAAACCCCCTAAAAAAAGCTACCCCTTCGATAAGGGAGTTACGTTAACATTCTTGTATTCTTTGTTCGAAGATTTCTTAATATTGCCAGAATCCATATCTTTTTACAATAAAAAAAAAAATGCCTTTGTTCATCCTTATATATAAATATGTATTTTGCAACTGTTTTCCTGTTAGATACTCAGCTAATAAGTATGTTTTTACATGTATTGAAGTTTAATTGTGTTATTGTAACTACAATTCGTTCAAACTTTAGTTCAAATTAATTTAGAGTAAATTTTAAATAAATATAAAATTTAAATAAGCTTCACATGGCCTCTACATGTCTATGAATATTTTTAAACTCTAATTCCGACTATATCTATATTCTAAAATTGTACATAAATAAATAATGTGTGTACAAAAATAACGTCGTATTATATATCGTAGAAATTGGAAAACAAAGCTAAAAACAAAAGTGTCCTTCACCAACCCCTATCACGTTAAAACATTGTTATACAAATGTAACTATTTTTCATCTAAGTTAGTTTATCACTATGAGTACAATCAAGAATTAATGAATATTTAACCTAATTAAAATATAAACTCTACGTTTTTTACTAACACCTATTTGAACTATTTCAATGTGCTTACATTAAATCAAAAGCTCTTATACAACTATCGTCTTCACAGTAAGAAAAATCGGCAATTTGTTTAATTGTATGAATCCTTGATTTATCTATTATATATAAAATATTCAATAATATAACATATATGATTAAAAACAAAAACTAATACTAATATTCTTCAAAGTTATTTAGCTATTTTTTACTTAATGATTTATTAGGTAATATGGATCTATTGAGTGGATTAACTTATACTAGCTTTGGTATAAAGTATGTTATGAACAATATATGTAATTATATAATTAAACAATATATATACAAGTAAACTATATATATTTATACATAGTTTTTCTTATATATATATTTGTAAGATATCGTAAAGTGAAAATCAATCTTATGTGTTACCCGGTCCATGGCACGGTGCTAAAATACCAGACTAATTCACAAAGTTCATGGTTACATTTAGTGTCGCCCTCCGGCACGCCACGCAATGTTGAAATATTAAGAATTATATGTACAAACTACACACGTACATTTTATTATATATATATATATACTTTCATTTCGTATTATATATATTATATATGTATTATGATAGTAAGGAGTTCCTATGTATGTTAAATATTTTTTAAATAACTGCATTATTATATATATAATATATTTACATGATACAGACTGTTAAGATTTTGTAGTTTGTTTGGCTATTTGTCTGTTTTATACCATATATATACTATCAAACGGATCTTTGTATCGTATCGTATAGAACAAATTTGATGAAAATTGGCAAAGGCTTATTGTTAGATTTTAAATATAGGATACTTTTAGATAGTTAAATTATCTTATTTCAGGTGGAAATACACAACTCTTATAAGCTTTTAATTTTGTAAAATTTATAAGTGAGTCAGTGATGACTTATGAGTTGTCTTGGGTGGAGCAGATGAAGTCACTGGCAATACCAAGTATATTGAAAAAATACTTTTTGTATGTAATTACAGATTAATTATATTCTATCTTGTTCAGTTGATTTTATGTATCGAAAATAGTACAAAATAAATGTAGAGGTTTCCTCACTATAATGTCCTTTTACCGATAATACCTACATATAAATATTAATAATACAATAGTTTAATTAAACATCTTCAATACAAAGAAACATTGACTGATTACTATATATAAACCATAATAAAAGATACAAAAGTTTTATGTGTTTGTTCGTGCATCACGTAAAAACTACTCACCTTAATTTAACGAATAGCATTACTTAGCCTTGCTCCTACTATGAATTTTGACGTTACGTAACGTTGATAGTTTTCGACGAAACTGTTGGCTGTGGTTGGTTTATTAACAATCACAACCAAGAACTCGTTTCGTGATTGCTCGAATACTACTCGTATTAAAGTTTCGTAACGTCAAAACTCGTAAAGGGGTATCTATGTATGTCCCAGCAAAGCAACTTGTCAGTTGTAGGAAGAATCCAGATCTTAAATCACTAATACTGTTCCACTACGGGTTGGTTTGGTTGCAAACTATTCATTGATAATTTGCAGGTTTCCTCTCGGTGGTCTTCTTCACTGACCTGAAACGGGCAAACATAATATGTTGTCACGGTCGGGGATTTAACCTGGAGCCATCAACCGTTACAGACTCTGATCATCACTTACAACCTAAATTAATAAAAATACAATCAGTTATTTTTGTTATCAGTACAAATATTTAGTTTACTAAGATTTCCTCATGGGCTAATTTCATCATCATCAATTTCACCATCACCAATCAGATGGCAGCATTAGATTCCAGCACAGCCTTCCCACAATGCAATATTAGTACGATAGTAAATTAGGTAATGTAATGGATCCTTCAATCCTTGTACGATTCGTCTTGATACAGCTGCAAACTTTTTGATTTATAGTACCCCTAGTACGAGTTTTAATAGTACAAAACGTTGATAGTTTTCGAACAGTCAAGAAACGAGTACTTGGCTATTATGATTTAGTTGTAACCAAACACAACCATGAACTCGTTTCGTAACTGCCCGAAAACTATCAACGTTTCGTACTATCAAAACTCGTACTGTGAGTACTGTTCACTGCACGCACACTTGACGTACGTTTACTAGCTTTCGATACGATATCGTATCCTATACGATAACCTGCAGTGACCCGTCCTTGCCATGGAGCATCGCCTTTAAGTTAAGACCTTTCACATTATGATGTTTCCGTAAACCGCTGGTTGGAAGAGCTATAAATAATTTAAAAACGTAGTTTCTTAGGAAATTATCATTTGACAAGACCTTTTCTCTAAAATTGTCTACATAGATGTTTAAGCCATGTTAAATTTATGTATATTTTTTAAATATGTAAGGAAATCCACGTCAATTCAGCGACACGATAGCTAAATAGTACAAAGCGAGAGTACGGTTTTTCTTGCCCGGTTTTTTATTATCTATTTATTCGATAATAAAATTAATCTATTTTTACTTCCCTGGCCTAAATTTTAATCTTAAAAATTTTTGTCAATGTCAATCCGTTGTCTTGGAAACAAAAAAAAAATGATGAAAGAGCTTCATAATTCTTCAGAGTAAATCCTTAAAGAAATCCTTAAACCAAAACCTTAATCTGTTGTTTATAATATATACTAAGAAAAAGCAGCAAACTCGTTACTAACTTTATAATATATATTTTCTCAAGGTTATTTTATTTGTAACATTTGTAATACGAGTATATGTAGTTATTTTTGATATTTTGTTGTAAAATAATAGGGAAAAAAACATTTTTTTTATTTTTTAGGAAAGCTTTTTTATACCGTGAAAACCTATCTTGCTCTTGTTTTATATTTTTTCAGGCTGCTTCATGTTGTTATACTGTATGTAAATAAAAAGTCTCCACTTTTCTCTCTCTACATAACCTTTAACACTGATAATGTTATCGCCCTGTTTTGAACCGTTACTAAAATGATAACGGACCTTACAATTAATTAATGCCAACAATACTCAATATTACAATAATAATATTACTTTAATATTAAACTATAAATACTTTATATGTTAGTAGTATAAGTATTAATAACACTAAATTAAACAATTGAAAAAAATATATTAAAAAAACAACTCAATATTCGTATGAAGTATTTGAAATAATATATATTTTCATTAAATATTCAAAAAAGACATAACCTAATAATTTGCTGATATTAAAATCTTCAAATCGTCTAATTTTATAATAAAAAATATCTGGTTATAACACGAGTATAAATGCCGTTGATCCGTCGTTTCGCTGGTGCGTGAAGAACAAACATACAATAAGATTTAATTAGTTATATAGTATATTAATATTTTTAATAATTAAATGTTTTCAGCTATTATATTTAGTAACTGTTGTAGGTAGTGTAATAATATAATATGATAAATATTTCCAATATTCGACTATTCCATCTGTCCCCAAACTAAGCAAAGCTGTTTTTTGCAGTCGTCAAATACATATTTTTTTTTGTTTTTATGAAATACTAGTATAATACAGCTCATAATCTTTTAAAATAAACGGTATACCAAATGCCATTTTTTTTTAAAACCAGCTCTTTTGGAATATCCGACTTAGTTTTAGCGTTCAAACGTACAAAATCTGAATCTATTAAGAGAAAAAATACGACCTTTGTATAACTTAGGACGTGAATTACGTACGTCAAATCTATTACGACTAATAATTACCCAGAAATATATTTAAATGCTATATATCAAGACGATTAAATGTTTTTTATACTAAAGCAAGGTATTTTTGATAAATGTAGAACGAAAGATTAATCAACACTGACAGGATGATAAGCTGCGATCTTTTTGTAAAATCTTCCGTCGCTCTACCCACTGAGCTTCTGTGAGTGACAATACAAGCTTATGGACAATTATCAAACATTTACCAAAGCTCTCGAACTAGTATTTTCCTGAATGAAGGCATATTTATTTATATTATAGTTTTATTCTGTGATTCTTAACAATTATTTTTACATATATATATATATATATATATATATATATATATATATATATATATATATATATATATATATAACACCTGACTTAAATTAATTATTACGATAATTTAAATAATTATATATCTGTTCTAAATTTAATTTTAAATTTTACGCGAATTACCAAAATTGTACATAAAATGAAATAATTATATATATTATATATTCAAAAAAGTAAATTAACAAACATAAATCTTACTAAAAACATTCTAATAGTTTTAGAGATATCATCAAAAAAGACGTACCAACCAAGTGAATCATCACAAACTCAGGGTTATTGACCCGTGGAATGCTACTTCGAGTCCCGGGTCGGTCAGTTTTTGTTGTTCAGTGATGCAATGTTAATGTGCTATTATGTTTATATAACTATTATTATATATTTTTAAATTGTTTTTAACAATAATTTTATATTTATATATATACATTTTTTGATCTGTAAATTCTTCCTCATATGTTTCGTTTTAGTTGGATTGTACAATTTATACATTACATTTGGACTTACAAACATTTTATTTACATCCATATATATATTTATATATATAATGTTAGATGGGTAGGTAAGAGTTTTGGAATAAAAGCATTCAAATTACAATGGTAGGTAGTTACTTAACTACAATAATAAATAATAATTATCAACATGTAGGTAATGTAACCAACCCTAGCGTATGTGCCTAAGCTAACTTAGATCTAGAATTAGCAGCCTAATTACGAGTACATTAAACCTAGAAGTTAATTTAAGCCTGAAAGCGTCCCTGTTAAAAAATATGTTAACCACAAGATATACATATATATAAAATGTATTAAATATAATATATATATACTAGGTTTCAATGGCTCCTGCTAGATATTAAAATTTTTTGGATTGGAATCAAGATATTCTGATATCTGACTCAATTTTCATTGATATGAAAATTGTATATAATTATTGTAAATATGAATATTTTCTAAAATATAAATTAATTTGCCTATATTCATTAGGAACCTACAAAACTAGTAACTCTCGACAAAATAAACATTGTGTGAAATTGTATATAAACATGTTTAGCCATGTTAAGATTATTTAAATAAAAAAAATATAAAGCATTAATTACGTTTGTGGAATCTATTCTGCATAGTTTGAAACATTGTTTAGGATTTTCAAGTCCCATCTGTCTCAAAAAAAGAAGATTATATATAAAATTAAATATTCCTAGAAGCGGATACCGGTCTGTTAGCTCAATTGGCAGACGGGACGGTTTTCCAGAAGTCACCGGTTCGAATCCCGCTCCAATCGATTACTTTTCATTCTATATTTATTTAATAATTTCATGTTCACAATTTCTAGAAAGATTATATATTAAACTAACAATGATTTATTGTGATAGTTTATTATGACGTAAAAAAATCCGGATTTGAAAGCTGATTAGTTTATATTTATATAAATCAGTGCCCCTAGTATGAGATTTTATTTTACAAAACGTTGATAGTTTTCGAGCAGTCACGAAAGAAGTTCTTGGCTGTGATTGGTTGTTATTTAGTTGTGATTGTTAGTTAGCCAATCCCAACCAAGAACTCAACGTTTCGTAACGTCAATACTCGTACGTACTATTGACTTGTAACTGAATGTTATTCGGTGAAATTGCTCAGAATTGTTAATTTTTTTCAGGAATATATAATAAAAATATCGAGATAATTACGATTACGATTATTGATATATATCCAAAATGGTCCAAATTAATTAATAATTTTGTAGTCCTGTATTGAAAGTGTAAAGTCATATTAGAAGTATATATATTTATTGAATTATTTCATTTATATGACTGAAATAATTGTAATAGATTATTTCATATATAAATATCTATATCTTACTGCTGGATGTCTGTATACACAGAAGAGTATATTGATTTCATCTTGTTTCCTTGTAACTAATAGTTCTAGTTACTTTTAATGCAATTTCATTACCCAATCTATAGCGCTCTATTTAACTCCTACAAAATAATGAATAAAAGTCTTCACCAATCAGATGTAAGCACTGCCATTTCACAATACGATATTAGGAAGCTAGTTCAGCTAGCGACGCATGAATTGGATAATGAAATGTCCCCATAAGGCTAGCTCTAACCTGCGAACTCCCCGGGACATAGAGACGTGGCAACGAAATCTATTACAGTATTTCGTATACCTTAGCTTAGAACCTCAGATCTAACTCGACCTCGTTAGTCATATTTGTATAGCATGTGCTTTTACTATATTTTGTTAATTATTTTCTTAAAGGTACTTTCTAATACTAGTTGTAAGGGCCGTAGTGTACGTGTGTGTGCAATATTCATGATACGTTCGCTAATTAATGTCCAACATAAGTATTAATATTTATTTAATACTAATATTTTTTTATCCAAAAAATAATTTATTATATGTCTTAAGCTAACCTATACTCTCTCTTATCTCTCACTATGTAAAATATCGATAATAGCTACTAGAAGCTTTATATTCTGTAAGAGGGGTGGCACACCACTACTCCGATCGAGCGAACCCGAATTCGAGCCGCGGTCATAGACTAAAGTCACTACCAAATTTGAAATTGAAAATTGATTATAACCCACAATGTTGCTACATTGGTGTGTGGGTTAAAAAAATGTACTGTATTCTCCCTCATAATATTTTTCGATACTAAAAAGGATCCCAAAAATATAAGTATTATTTTTTAAATATGATAATAAAATATATTTTCGTCCATTTCTATATAGGATTTTGCCACACTATTGAGAAGAGGTTCTGATTGGTGGAGACCTTTTTATTACTTTACTAATTTACTAAACATTTTGAAGGTCAAATAGTGTGGCTAAATCGTGTAATGAAATGAGAGCATTACTACTTTGGTTCGAACCCCGGAAATAATATCGAATACACAGTTCAAATATTAAAACTTTTAAAAACAGTAAATAAACCACAGCCTAAATATAAAAACTTAAAAAAGCAGTGTATAAATTAACCACAGTCTAAATAAAAACCCTTAACTTGTACCATATCACAAGTTTTAGTAAAGTTTATTTGCTCTAAAGAGACTACATTGTTAAAATTTTTAAAAGTATGAATATATTTTTTAATTAATGCATGTTTCAAAGTTCTCGTAGTTTATATTATCTTCTCTATAATAAGCCAACTATAAAAATAATAACCTATCTATGATCTGAGATTGACTGATCTTTCAAACGAAATTAAAAAACTATCTACGATCTGAGATTGAATTAAATTTAAATTGATTCTTACAAACTCAAGACAATGGATCTGTTAATAAATGATTAAATTTGTTGTTATATTTCAATGTTGTTTGAATAATATCTTGTAAGAGATACGTATACCACTTTTATTTTACTTTATTTTATGGAAAGGCAGTGACCATCGGACGGTTCTTTAGTATAGTGTGTGTATGTAATATGTACTCTACACACACTGCACCGTGTGAGTGAGTGATTGATTGATTGACTGACTGTTTGATTGATTGATTGACTATTAATTTTGATGAAAATGTTAATTCTTTCTATTGACTCAAGTGGATTTCGTGTAATACCTGAACCATGCAATATTAAGGTCTCATTTATTCACCTTTACATATCTTAAATATTATTCTCTAAAATTCTTATAATGCTGTGTATAATACATAAGTATACAAAAGTAAAGCTTGTTGCCACTGCTATGATTTTCGTCCATTTCGCGTATTTGTTTCTTTCATAAGTTTTCCCCTAAAAATGACAAATAGAACAGAAAAAGTATTAGCGAAGTCGGTCCAGTCGTTCACGCGTCATGCCGTGACAAAGGTGACTAGGGACTCATTTTTATATATAGATAGATTAACCTTAAAAATATTGTTTGATAATATCTACAAACATGTATAGCCACGTGAGGCTTATTTTAATTTTTATTAAATAATACCGTACCAAACGATGTTAAGGTTTTCCAGAGGTCGCGGGTTCGAATCACTGCCCGCATCGGTTTATTTTACATTCTACATTTATTTAAAAATAAAAATATTTTTAATTTTTCTTGATTATATATATGTAAGTACGTAATAATATACACGACATCTTTTGCGCCTGTTCGGTTTGTTAACCGCACCCAAGGTCTCGGTTCAACGGTTTTTTCCAACTTCCTTCAAAAATATGTTATAATAATGCTGGCTATATATACATTTTATTATATTATATTATCCAACGCATATTTATATTTTAATAACTTCTATTTTACTGATTTAGAAGCAATCTGATTGAGACGACGTCGTGGCAATGTGTAGGTACTATTGACTCTTTTTAAATAAAAGTAAATAACTAATATTATATCGCCATTTATTTCCAAAATCAAAAATATTATTTTACATGTACATTTGTCATTAATAGAGAAAAAAATTAAATCCCGTCGAATCTGTCAAATCATGTATACATCGTCCTTACAGAAACCGGTTTTCAATGTCAGGGAAATTATCTATAACGTTACTAGAAATTTATAATCTACCCCCGCCAATATTAAGGATTCTGGAAGTTTAAGATCCGTACCGTTTTGAAATCTGAAATTGGGGTTTAATTATAGATTAATGGTATTAGGGATTGTATAAGAAAACAATAAAATATTGGCACAGAAAGGGCCAGGACTCACTGAGCGTTTATTATCACGCTGAGTATGCGACATGCGTTGACAGCGTACATGGGACTGGCTTAAATTACTCACTACTTTTGGCAGTATAGTTTAATGTTTAGTTCGCAGATTTTTGGCAAAAAAACTTTCCTTTTTAGTTTAACGTTTAAAGTAAAGGAAGGTGCATCTATATATTAGATAAATTTACTATTTATTAGATTTGAGTTTGTTGTGTGCTTCTTCCCAGACCAAAGCGCGTTTGGAATCCTCCTAGCATTAATTTTAACTAGGAGAGTGTCACATTAAGGCTTATTTTATAAGTGTTGTAACAATACAGGCGCTCCTGACACCACCATTTGACATACACAAGTGATCACTGGTAATGATTCAAAGTAAAAAAGATATAAATATATTAATATTTACAAAATTCAACCACCAATTCACACATGTTTTTTTTTAACCAACACTATTGAAAATACAATATTATTTAATTAACACTAAAAGTGTGATTAACTCCATAAAGTTATAATTTATAATGAATGGGTATTAATGATGTAGTACTTACATTTATTTATATTGGATTTCGTTTAAAATATATCTGGTTTATAATCTCTTATATAAATGTGCTCATAATATAAGATTTCCAAATACTTTACAATAAAACTTAGGTTGCTATTAAAATAAATTTAAGTCACTAGTATCCGAAACTTACGTAACGTACGTAACGAAACGTTGATAGTTTTCGAGCAGTCACGATACGAGGTGTTGGTAGTGATTGGTTGTTATTTGGTTGTGATGTGGTAGTACTGTATGGCCAATGGCACTCAACTCAAAGCACCTATTTATTTTACGAGGATTTAAACGCGCGCTTTCCAAACGGCCAATGCACTTGCAGCATTTAACATACATACAAATAGTTTGACCAAAAGTTTGTCTTAGATATCCACATGCAGATTAGTTTGTGTACTGACATTATTGGCCATTTCGGTTCCGATCGGTTAATATTGTTCGGTTTTCGGTGTTAGTCATGTAGGTACGGTCATTCGGTTCGTTAGGTTATGGTCGATCTGTTGCGTCTACACCAAACTAGGAGGTATTTCGAATGAATAAAGTTGTTCGTCTAGTGGTTGGTGTGGACTGAGCATAGTTGCTGAGCTGAAGGATGTGGGTTCGATTCTCACAGGGGCGAATTCTATGTGAGATCATCAGCTGTTCTGGGCCTGAATGTACTTTCCTGATGCGGGAGTCGTAAGCCCTACAATTTAAGTTACACTAAACACTATCTGCCGTAGTTCTTCTAATTCTTTTCTTTGAATTGTCAAGTCCTGGATCCAATACGGAGTGGTGCAATGAGTCTCTATTCCAATCTAATATTGTTGTCGACGACGATAAGAAGAGAAAAAATCTAAATATCTGTGCCAACCTGCAGAGGAGAAATTAGTTAAAAGTACAAAATATAGTTTCGATGTCTCAGTATCGTGAGTGAGACCTTTCAATCTAAATCACGTTTTAGTTAAGTTGTTCGTTAATCAATAGTTAGAGAGAAAGAACAATTTAATGTTGTATGGAATTTTAGTTATTTATTGTTATAAGAACATCCCATATCGGAAACTTGATTTCTAGACGTATGTATGTTGTTTTTTTTTAATCCATTTTTTTGGTGATGTGTGAAGAGTCCACGGGAACGATGCTTCGGGGAATAGTAACAGAAATTATATAAAAATATTTTGCCGTTCCAGATGTCGGTGGGCCTTCAACGGCGCGTGCCGGCGCTGGACGAGGCGGGGGGCGGCGTGCCGGCCGCATGGAAGTCTAGCGAGCCCCCGTTCCCGGCGTTCCAGCCCCCCGCGGGCTCCCCCGCCGGCCCGGCCTTCGCCGCCTCGCCGGCCCCCTCTACGCCGGGCCCCGGGCCGGGCTTCTCGGGGCCCTACGCGGCGGCGGGGCCCTTCGGAAGCCCGTCGGCGAGGCCCGGCTCCGGAGGAGGCTTTCCCCCCGGCCCGCAGCAACACTTCGCGCCGGGGTTCGCGCCGCCCGGCTCGCCGTTTCACCCTCATCCGCCGCATCCGATGCCGCCTCATCCACACATGATGGCTCCCTTACCGCCACCTGTTGACAGGTTAGTGTAGACCATGTTATTTTGGTGGGAACCATCGGTAGGTAAGGCTTATAAGTGAACTAAAACGTTACAAAATAATCAGTAATTAGGAAATATTTAGTAAGATGATTAAAACTAATGAGATAACATGTAGCCAGAGCTCAGGCGCCGTACCAGCTCTAATAATCAATAATATTGTAGTATACCGAAAATAATACGATATCGCCACAAAATAATTGATAATTAGACCAAAAAAGTTATAAATATAACATCCGAAAACAAAAAAATCTTCTTTATTCTCCTCATTAATGATAAAAGAAATCTATTTCAACCTATAAAAGATTTTTTTTTTAAAGTTAATAAATACATACATACATAGATGAGAGTTCATACAATTAAGAACTAATGAGATCTCGGTTATGTCATCAAATTAATGACACAATGAATTTAAAAAAAGTCTCATGGAATTTAGATCACACAGTGAAGTTGGAGAAGTACACAAATTTGGTTGTTAGGTTCCGTTCAATTTCTTTAAATATTGAAAGCTTTTAAATCGTGAGACAATTAAATACACATACATATGTATATGGTTATAAATAATTCTTATATAATTATTTTTTATTGTAACAAATTGTCTTCGTAACAATTATAAATACATTTAATTACAAATAATAAATATATAGAATACATTCTGAGATTGAATAGAATTTCAAATATTGAGCGTATTTTATATTATCTGTAAGAAAAAAAAAGCAACGTTGCACGACGGTAAAAATCGCAAAATTATCCTCCGAGTAAAATAAAACTTGCATGTGTGCGTGGCGAAGCTCGTTTGGTGCTTGTGTGTGTGAGCTATAAAACTGCGCCTGTGTGAGTGTACAAATAAATGTAGGTGAACGCTGTGTAGGTATATATTTTGTGAAGCGGCGGTACAGGCGCGGGAGAAAGTGGTAATTAAAATTTAATTCATTGTTCAATTTTTTTTTAGCGAGCGTATGTACGTATATTAAACGTTCGTTTGAGTAATGAAATGTAATGTTAAGAATTATAGTAATTGAAATTTTTAAACCTAAGTATGATATTTTTTATTTTTGGAAACATGCATCGAGTAATAGATATATTTTTTTAATATCTTTTAAAAAAATCTATTTCTTTTCATTGGATTATGTTTCTTTTTATTCAAACAATAACAATTCCCGCACAAGGGAGAGATGTATCCCGGGAGGTTTCTCAGACGTATAAATTACTGAAAAAAGTAAAGCAAGACCCGGACCACCAATCTGTGGATCACATATAGTATTGGCACTCGTAGGAATCAAACCCATGACCTTAGGATCAATATTTTTTTTATAAAAATATATATTTTTTTTTCTTCTTAACAATTAGAAGGAATCTGTCGTGCTTCCTTCGACTTCGAAGAGGTCTAGATTTTTATACCTACATCGTATTTACAAGAAATTGTTGTATATACAGCTCCATTGTTAAAATAATTTTAGTTTTACACTCAAAATAAAATATGTTCTATATAAATAGTCCAGTTATTTTAAGTAAAGTTGTAAGTCAAGGTCAAACATATCTTTTATTATTGAACACGAGCACCTTTGACTCATTTAGATAATCTTAATTCGGTCGCTGTATTTGAACTTATTACAAGAATCTAATTTTATACATATTTGTAAAAAAAAATAAAAAAGCGAAGGTCGTTTACAATCCCTTCACATCAATATTGATTGATGTAATACTGAAAATTACGGAAGAAAATAATTTAATTGCAAAGAAAAAATATTTTTTCTCAAGAAGTCTAATATGAACATAATTAAATAATAAAAAAAAAATATGCCGGTTTATATAAAGGACTGTAATAAAAACATTAAAAAATGTAACAACCAAAAGGAATATAACACCTGTTCCTAAAAGACAGGTGCAAAAAACAAATATTAAACTAAACATTCTGTCATCGACTGTACTCGCCCACCCCGAGTACCACCTACCTATCTATCGCTATACAGTGGTACCGCTTCGCCCATTATACCATGGCCTCCCTCTCCGCCCGCGCGGTTAATATTCACGGAGCTCCAACGGTAACGGGTGACGTTACAGGGCTCAACGGAAACTGGCCGTTCTGTACATAAGTAAAGACTATAGACTCGGTCGCTCGAGTGTCGTCTGCCCGCGCTCCGATCAAAATCATTCGAAATACGAAATGGTTTGACGTTTCTTGGTATTTTTTTTTCATAATGATGTTCTGTTTTAGATTCGTGTTATTTCGTTTGTTTTTAATTGATAATTTTATAATTATATATACTACAAAGTATGTATATAGTATGTATGTATAAGGTTGAGTTCATTGGAAATAACATATTACATATGATAAGTGTATTAGAAATCTTATAACATTGAAGTAACTACACCTCCTATAGAAAAAAATAAAATATTTTTTGTTTATCTCTTTCAGAATATCCACCTCTTTAACAGAAAGGCAAAGTTGACGTTAAATTGTTTAAATATTGTAATAGATGTCTCTTTTCAGTAATTTAATGTTACTTATATTATTATTTTCAAATGTCTCTCAATCAAACTGATTTTGATAAAATTAACTACTCAGATAGATCATGGCCATAATTAAAGTTTTCAACCCTTCAGATATTGTGAAATAATTTATCATCACCTACATATAAAAAACTCTTTGTTTGTGCTCTTGTAGGGAATCACTTATATTATTTATATTACTTATGTGTGTATGTGTGTGTGTATAAAAACCTTATCAATCCAACTTTTATTTACTAAAAGTAACCTTGATATTATTAGTAATAAAGTATAATTATAGAGTTTTAGAATTATTTAATAATTCAGTTATATTAAACAAATATCTCGGGAATCAAACCGCGATCCTTCCAGTCATTTATAACATTTAAATATCAAAATTAAACATACATATCTTCTATATTTAATTATATTATTATATAAAAAGTAACACCACCGGGAGTCAAACCGCGACCCTATAAATTATTTAATGACCTAAATACAGACAAAATGATATATTTATATATATATATATATATATATATAATATACCGCGAGCGGCGTGGGTGTACCAGGAGCGCATAACGCTTAGGGGGTGGCCCTCGCCACGTGCTCCCTCTTTAAGTATTCATACCTAAATATAGGTTAGTGTCGGTATGTAAGCATTGTAAGAAAATATTACTTTATTAAAATTACTTCATATATTAATATATTATTCAAAAAATAACAAACTTAACAATAAAATATTTTTTAAAGCTTTAAAATTTTTTAGACTGAATATTTCCTAAAAGTGTGCTATGCGAAGAGAAATGTTTTGAAAGTGAACCCACTGTGCCGGTCTATGGTGTTGCGGGTTATATATCAATAATATCAAAATTTGGAAATATGCTGAAAAACGAAAATAAAAATGTTTTTATTTCAGTCGATACTTAATTTAATTTAAAAAAGCTATACTTAATAAATTAATAAAGAAAATGTTATTTTCCGTCAAAAATCAAATATTATTATTAGTTACTTAATACAAAGAAAAGGGTAAAAAGTCCTGAAAAAAAAATCTAAGAATGACTAAAAAAAACTATATATTTGTATTATAAATAGAAATAATCAACTCTCCAAGTATTATTTCTAAATAGTTGTTAACTTCATTCAGAGCCGCACGCACCCCTGTTAATAATAAATTATCCATCTCCCTCGCACACGTACATAATTGTATACCCCTCTTGCTCTCCATGCAAATGAAAAATCAATGTGTCTCCTTCTGGCATTCTTGACAGATTAAAAATATAGATTATGAAAACATTTTTTTATAGATTTTTTCTGTGATTATTAATATTTTAATATTTTTCACTACAGTAAATGTTTGTTCGTTAATTACTTTTAAACTGATTTTTTTTTGTATCTATTTAAATCGTGGTATGTTGTATTAAACTTTAAATAATATATTCTATGAAAATTTTATCATTTATTAGGAATTGAACCTACGACTTTTACAATAACATGTCTTTTGTATTTTTCAATGTCATCACCTCATTTTTGGTTGATTCTAATAGCTTTTTCAAAATTTTAGTTTCTAATAGTTTATTTATTTTAAAACTAGACCTGATATATTTATAGAATTGAATTTAAAATACGAGATAATTTTGTGGAAATAATGAAAATAAATTAATTATTTTGAATCAATTTAAAAGCTAAAGTAATTTATATTGTAAGGCAAGAAAAAAGCATTAAGTTATAAAAAGGTTTGTCCTGACTTACTCACTGACTCATCTGACTCGTGTGACATTGTCGTTAATATATTCCATTCATTCCGTGAGTCCCCGAAATTTTGTCATTTTCAAAGAAATATAATATTGACTACACTTTTGAATAGAAATAAAGAAATACTATTTTGGTTATTCAACCTCCAAGGCAATGAAATAAGCGATCGATGATGATAAAAGTTTGTATGGATTTCTGTCTGTTCAATTATGTATTTAAACTTTTAATTACAAATAAGCTTCACAATATATATTTTATTAACAACTAGTTCTATGCAAAAAAAAGCAATCCCTTGGGGAAAGACAATAAAAGAAATAACCATTAAATATGAAAGACATCTAAGTATAGTATAAAACCTTGTTTTAATATATTAAAGATACTGTTAAATAAAATAATATTAGTTAATTTTAAACAAAACACAAATATAACCTGTAATGTATTATTACGACCTGATAACGAAATTTTCCCGCGCTTTTGTTTCTCACTTTTTTTTCAATAAAGGACGTAAATAAAACAGCCTAATGACATTTACATACATTGCATATTCATAAAACCGTTTATATATTAATATTGTTTTTTTTAATTATACTACTACAAGTTTCTGTACTTGTTTTTTTATTTAGCTTCATTTAAAGATACTTAACTATGGTTTAAACATTTTTTTAATCAAACTTAATATTCACCCTTTTTTTTCTACAAAATAAAATATATAAATTTCAAACTTAAAATCCAAATATTCCTAAAAAAAAAAGTTAAAATTTTAAACTTCGAATTCCGTAAGGTCGTCAGTACGTACACAAATAATTATTGTTTCAATCGTACAGTCCGTGTAGTCAGTAGTGAGATCCGTCTTTAAGTGTGTGTGTGCAGATAGATACTGCGATGAGGTCGCTTTGAGTTATTTTATTTAAGAATACTTCATAATATTTTTAATGTACAAAATTATGTCATCTGTAACAATGCATACGCCTATAAATATTTTATGCTTTCATTATTTATTGTTATATTTATTTGCAATTTGGTTTTCTTATATAAAATAAATTTATAATATTTAACAGTTTTAAATTATTCTAGTTACGTTTCTTATAATTAATTAATATTAAATCATTACCAAAGATCAAGACAGTGCAGCCGCGCTATAATATAATATCTAGCTTAACGCTACTCACACACTTGTACGGTTTATTGTCTTCACACACACATGCAATACGTTAGTGTGGGTGAGTTCAACACGCTTGTCCGCTTCACCGGTAGAAGGTGATAGCTGAGTTCTATTGTAAAATATTTTTTATATTTTCATATATTAAAACTTCATTTCAAAACTGACTTAGAGTTTATTATATTACTTATATTCATATTTTATTATATAAATGTTCTTTTTAGTGGCTCTTTCTGCAACTACAAGCAATTAATAATACCTCGTTTCTTTTTAGTTCTCTTTGCTGACACTTTGAATTCTGGCACTTAACCTTAATTGTGAATATGAATAATTTTTCTTAATATTATAAGAAATAATATATTCATAACTTACTACCACCTATACTACAATAGCAAAACTTGAACCATTGTCTTGGCAACGCAACATATTGTGCTACTATAATAGTGAATTTGTATCCAAATTAGAGGATCTCTTACAAACCGACAATGATTATGTATAAAGATATAAAATGTCATATTTATGAAATATCGTGTACCTAAAGAAAGCTGTGAGATTTCCAGAATTTATTTTCTATTTTAATACAATAATAAAATTAGTAATACGAATATTAATCATGTAATTATTAAAAAATGTTATATTATTTGTAGTTGTCACCATGTCAATGTATCCCGTGTGTGTACTAATAATAATAATCGCTGTGGTGTGCGTGAGATTGTGTGTACGCGTGCTGCCTCGTTTGCATCACGCTAGTGATCCATGGTCGAGTGAAACCTTACTGAGAAAAAAATCAATAGGGCTAGGCAAAACTTATTATTTATTTTTCTATTATTCGTTTAAACTATCTTAATATACGGCATAATAGTAAAAGATCAATGGTAAAACAATTAACTATGCCATTACTGACCAAATAAAATAATTTGTAACTATGTGAATTTTTCCACTGCCGTATCTACTAAAATGGTATTTGTGGCCACATTTCGTTATACGATCTAAACCTTACGAATTATCCTTGGCGAATAACTGGTAGTCTCCACCAATCTGAGAGAAACACTAACTCAATAACAGCCATTTCACTATGCGATGCGATTTACGCCAGTTTAGAGACAGATCGTATAATGAAATGGACCATTCGTGTTAAATTAGAAGATAATTTTTAATCACATAAGACACCACTATGTTCTATGTGGTATGTATTGTAATATTATAATACATCATTTCTAATTCAGACAAAGCAGGAAGAGAAGGTGAGAACGAATCATAATTCGATAAATATATGAATATTTAGTCACAAATATTTGCAAGTAAATCTCTACTCGCCAGAAGACATACCACGGTATAGCACTTGCCTGAAGTGAATGCACTCGAAACTGCTGATAGCCCCTTATCTCATCTACTACTACGTCAACAGACCGCAACTGTCCCGCTCTTACTGTGTTATATTCTATATGCAGTGTCCCGCTCTAACGCCGGTCGTGCCGTCTCAGTCGCGCTAATGAATTAAATCAACAAGGTCTCGCTCGCTCTCGATAAAGAGATGATCAGCGTTCCCTATTTGAATTTATTTCGAATTTGGAATTCGATTTTAGTAAACTAAATTGTCGATGTTCTAAAATCGATTTCGTGTTTATTTTTAAATGTATTTCTTTAATTGTTTTTTTAATGTAGCAAGAAGTTATTAAAATATTTTTTATATTAATATTTATTTGTAAAGTTAAACTATGCATGGGTCAAGGGTTTTCATTAAGGTAGAACTTTCTAGACTGACCAAAAAAAATAGGTATTATGTTAAAACTTATTTTGCACATCTCATTTGGTGAAATGGTTTTTACAAATATATTTTTATTATGATTGTATATTTTAGTACTAAATATTTTTCTTATATCAGAATATATTATTCAATTATTTTAAAACATATTTTTATTAACGTATATTTACAACGTTTGGATGCTTGCTACTGCACAAAATTAAAACTTATTTAGAAGGTACAGACAGTCTGATAAAGTAAAATGCGTATAATAAAATGATGTAAATTTTAAATATTTGATAAATATGTTCTTATTGTATTAAATTAAACAATATATTGAATGTCCTATTATTACATAAGAAACAAACGAGGAATACTTATAAAATAATAGTAAAAAGTAAAGTAAAGTAATAGTAAAAATTTAGAAAGTTAGTGAAAGTAGCGTATACTTGAATGAGAACGAATGACTGACTGAAGAGCGAAACATTCGTTTAGGTTGGATCATTTTAAAATCTAGATATTTTTAACGTTTCAGGACAATTATTTTTAGAGACTGGTGTACTGGGTGAACTAATCAGTTTTTCAGTCCTTTTTTTAAATTTGTAGTAGACAATGCTATTTTATGAAATTTAAGACTTTTGTATAATTCCAAGTTACAGATCTATGGAGAGATACTGGAAACTCCATAGTAAATATATTGATTTTTTTCTCGTTTCATTAAAATATATCCCTTGCGAGAAAATACCAAAATACATACGCCTCCACGTTCATCTGTTATATTTAAGATGTTTATTACAAACTACTTACTATACTGACATTTTTTTAATGTAATGTAATGTAATGTAATTGACGATTCAAAAGTGCATGTAAATGCCTACTTGAATAAAGATATTTTTGATTTTGATTTTGATTTTCGAACAACATGAAGATGTACAGTCTAAATTAATAAACGATCTACAATCCGAGATAGAATTCAAAGTTACGTAGCTTCCTTCAAACCAATTCATATGTTGACTATTTTCTCTGGTAACTTAAAAAAACGCATTTCAATGTTAAGTAGCGATATATAATCCAGATTAATTATTAATTTCAGTCGAAAGATAATAATTCGTACGATGTCGTTCGGTAAATTCAGTTCATTAGTGTATTTATTTTGTTGATTGTAATTTTCCTGCTCTATATTCGCAACAACATGAGTGCTATATATAATTAATATCAATAAAATATCTACTTGCGTCCGCGGAACGCTAAAATCACCTGCCAATACAGGTTTTTTGACATTAGATGCTTGACCCTCGCGGGCTCCATTAATCAATGTGACATAATCTAATCATATTAAAGTTGCCGCCATCATTCTCCGAACGTTGCCGACGAGAGCCGAGCGCGCCCCTTGTTAAGGTGGTGGCACACTTGGTGGAATATTATTATTATTGTGCTATGATTTTTTTCCAAATAATATACTTATAGATTATTTAAAATTATAGTCAAAAAAAATTAGGTGCGGACGTATTGATGGCCCTTACATATGGATATATATTATATACCTTAATTTTTTTTAAACAATTTGATTGAGAATAAATGTTTTCCAAAAAATTAATGGCAATAGACGTACTTTAGTAATATACATAAATAAATAACTTATTACTTTTTAAGTTTCCTAAACAGGCTTCATCAAAAAATATTCATATACTAGTCAATTCTATTTACAAAAAAAGCCTTTATTTTTATAACGTTTCAAAATGCCAACATCAAAATCGGGTCAGCCTTTTAGGTTTCAAAATATAAGTACAAGCTATTATATTTACGTTTACCCGGCTGTATTCACGTAGAAACAAGTACAAGCTATATTCCATATACATTATTAATAAGAATATATTACGAATAAGTGGGTGTACGAACCCATAATCTAGCAAAATCTAGCAAATAGAATCTACAATTGATATTATTAGTCGTTAGTTTTTTAATATAAATATTAATTATAAATGTAATTTTATGAATATTCATTATATTATCCATCAAGGTAATACTTTATTGCGTCTTAACTACGATCTATAAGGCTAAAAAATACTCCACATAAGAATTACTCCATATCATACCTAGTATTTGCCACGACTGTTAATCGAAACAAGGGTGGAAAAAAAATTATGACGGAATATAATAAGTGATATAGCCATTTGTGTTATATGAAGTTCCAAACAAACAGTTTTGGTTTAAATGGTATCGATCTATTTGTTTCTAATGGGTGAATGTCGGTCACGCTTCGACCTAGTGTGTCGCGGGTCTTACCCGATTGTAACCGAGCGCGACCGAGGACACCCGAGCGGCTGACAGCTCGTCACTCGTCCGTCACAACTCGGCACACTTCTATGTACTTACATAGGTGTACGTGGCTCTCACTGCACTCTAAAATTCGGAATCGATTTATTTACAGTTGCATTAATCGATTCTACATTTATCTATCATTGCACTGTAGTTGCGGTCTCGTTGCCGTGCGGACGTACAAATAACGCTCCATACGTTATATACATAAGATTTATTATTGTCTAGTGTTTCAGGATTTTCGCGTTATTTTCCCCGCACGTGTGCTTCGCTGTTTACTTGTTAGAGTCAATGACATGAGTGACATACATTTGGTGACTGACGGCTCGCCAGGACGTATTTTTCGCGAGTGATTCTGATGCCTTATCTTATTAAGAGTGTTTTTTTTATCGGTGTACCTGTGATAACGGTCTCCTTGGGTCCGATAATGGGATTTCCTTAGTGCAGTTGCAATAATTTCAGTATATTAAAATTTATTAGTGACATCGGTTTGTGGTATTTAATATTTTATGTTAGGAAAACAATTTAAATTTTCCATAATGTGAAACTTTTTTTATTATTTTGTTTTCATATTTATATCAAGGCAGTCATAATTTGAAAATTAAAAAAAAAAATAACTTGCCTAAAATTCGACAGTGCGTCGCTTCAATGACGATTTGGTATCGATCATTTTTTTTGCGCGTCACTAATGACGTTACTCGAGAACCCCCTTTCACTTTTTATACCATTTGGTGATATGTATTTTTCAAAGTACCAGGAACATAAACGTATGAGATATATGTATTCATATTACTATAAAAATATATATATATATATTCATATTACTACTATAATATTTAACTCCAAGCTAGGCATATTGACGCGTGAAATTTTCACGGACACATCTGCCCGTTTATTTATAGACGTTGTGTTTGATTTGTGTCCGTAGCTCACCTACATACCTATACATAGCGTTTATACATCTTGCACTATGTCCGCTTAACAATATATAATATAGATGTGTGCGTAGATGTTACAATATAGGCATAGACGTGTGTGTGCGTGTAATGAGCGCTCTATGTGCTAAGAAACAGTAAAAAGTATGGCGCGAGCGCACTGAGCGGCAACCTCGCGTTTCGAGGCCGTCGGTGAAAACAATGCCTTTTATTACTTTATATTTTTTCTTGAATAAGTAATTTCATGAAAGTTTGGAAAGTTTAGTTGTAATATATATATTTATTTGATGTACGTAGCTGTCTGAAATTCATGTTAGTTGTTTTTTTTTGGTTGAGATCCAAATATTGTTTCTGTGGTCGTTAAGATGAGAAGTTTGAATTAATAACGGTATGGATTATTTCCTTGAATAAAATAAACAAACGTTCGAAAATAGTCGGTTTAAGAAAAAAATAGTAACCGATGTTGACCTTTTTGAACGCTTACTAGCGCGGCCAGCTGACGCGACGTTGCCGTTCTTTCGATGTTTCAAGCATAGTTACGATCTTATCGCCTCTATTACGTTGTACAAAAGCATTTAATCCCATAGCAACCCTTAGTATATAATGTACTTTTCTTCACGCTAGACGACACTTCCCGCGCGAAAAATTCGAAATGCTTTTTATCAGTTCAGTTTGTATGAAACCGGGTGTGATTCATTCTAGAAATATTTAGTTTATACTGATAACACGGGAATGCTAATTTATAGATATACTTATTTTTCGTCTTTCAGTGCGATATTTATACCAAAGTGAGTAAAAAGTATTTATTGAAAATAATAAGTGCAACCATATAGTATTTATTAGAAAGTAATCAAAATTTTAAAAATCATAAAAGTGACCGGAAGAATAAATAAAAAGTACCAGGCGGTCATAGATAGACAGTAGTTCGCGAGGTTCGCGCTAGATGGCGCGGTGACAAAGTGGCCTACATGCCAGTGGCGCTGGGCTCGCTGGGCGAGGGCGAGTACCGGGAATACCACCACCTCTCGCCGCACCACCACCAGTACCATGAGTACGCACCGCTGTACCATCCCATACCGGATCCCTATTATAGGTATTTGGGTGATATCTGTATAGTATTTATTCTTTAAGAAATAAGAAACAGACTTCGTCTGGAAACTATTTTTTTTAAATTTATATCCTTATGTTGTCACGCTTGGCATACGTCATACAACCTTCCATACGTAAATTTCATATGTTAAATTAATATTTTTTTTTCTAATAGTTATCGTAATATGTGATTGTCTTAGATATTAAAAAAAAAAATTTCACTTCAAATATAAAAAATCGTTAATACAAATAACTTGTTAAGGTATCTCCATTCTCGAGAGTAACAAAAAGAATATAATATAACATTTTTAGTCTATTCTATTTACAACTAGCTCTTATCTGTTACCTCATCAACACCAGTAACAAGCCATTGTCATAAAACAATTATTAAATGCATAGTTGTTTATATATTAAAAAAAAAATATCCCGTGGCTTTTTTAATTTAAAAAAAAAAATCTCCCGCGGTTTTTTTACGCTTGATGCGCGACCTGACACAAAGGCAAATCTAACTACTGTAGGTGTGCCACATATATTTGTCGTATCAAGTATTTTCATTTATTGTTTATGTTCAGACTTGTCTTCGTAACTATTTTAATATATGTATGATATTTGATAAAAACATTATATATAATGTTTTATTAAAAATCAAATGTTGTTTCTAATATTACTAAAATTTCTATTCTTTGAAGAAAGAAATATTCATTCTACTATTTAATTTTCTTAGTACTTAAGGTGATTCGAAAAATGTATATTATAGATCATTTATTATTTATAACTATTATCTGAAAATAAGTTAATTTTTTTTCGACATATTCTTACTACGTCGTAGTAAGTTATCTATTAATGAATTAACTTATTATTTTTTATATTATTTAATTTCCTGTTCTCTAAATATACAGCGACATGTATAATTAAAAAAATAAGGTGTGAATAAACAAGTTCACAAATCATCATTTGTATGTATATATTGCATAAAATAGAGAAAAAAAACATATTCAAACTTTTATAACGAAATTAACTTGTCCAGATCTCGGAAAGTAGAAACGGTGAAGAAAAAAAATTACATCTTTATGACAAGATTACAAAATAATATATACCTATAATAAATTAAGAAATATAGGAGTTTGTTTTGTACCAATCTAATTTATTTATCATAATTAAAATAAGATTTAAGTACTTATCATAATTTTTTAGAAAAATATAAACTGATAAAATATTTGCGCAAAAAGGAATCTCAACTAATTTGTAGTTAAATTATATGTAATAAAAAATAACATTGTAACCGAAAAATGTTTACTCTTAACATAAAGTGATAAATAAATAATGTTCATAAATGTTTTTTTTTTCAGGAGGCACGCGCCCTACTTCGGGCAGCCAGACTACAGAGTATATGAACTTAATAAAAGGTTACAACAGAGGACAGAGGTAATTAAAAATTATGATTACTAAATTTAATATTACTATGATTCCCATAAAAAAATCTATGAAATACCGTACATTCTATAACATTTTAGTGCATAAACCGTCCCTCAATATACTAAGATGGCGCTGCTAGAAATATAAAATCAATCATATTTTTTGTTAAAGTATCAAAACTGAAACAAAATATGTTTTTTTCTTATATTAAAATATATAAAACTAAGATTGTTTCTGAATAATAATAAAAAAAATATTTTCTTAGATTTTTACGAGTATGTAGAATATAACATATAGGTAATATAAAATAAAACTAACTAAACTGATTTGACTCGCAAATTCATTCGTTCTTTGCAATTGTTTTCGGGAATACGAGATGTAGATGTCTGTCAGTAAGTCAGTTAACAGGATTGCTGTAGAGATAAAGAAAAATCGGCTTAGAATTAAACTATAAAAAACTATTTATATACGAGCTAAATCCGGTTTTTTGTTTAAAGAAATCTTAGCTAATATTTTATTGTAACGATACTAACGACATTTTATACACTTTTATTTAGGAATATTTATTCTGTATTGTATATATTTAACTCTACAGATATTTTTATAATGAAATACGCAAAAATAAATTATTTTAAAAAATATAGCAACGCCATCTGTTGTGGCCGAAAATAAATTTAAAAGTTATTATGTGATTAAAATAAATCATTTATTTTAAAGCAATTATAATACATTAAAAAATATCTAATAAGTAAATCATCCTAGTTGATTATAATAATTAATATTCGTAATATTATTATTTTTATTGACCGCCATCTGTTGGCGTTTTTGAGAACAACATTGAATATTTTAGTTTTCGATATTATTTTTATGATATTTATTACATTTTATCCCGAGTCAGTTCCATGCGTTTATCAATGAAACTTTCGTGACTTCAATTGTGTTCATCTTTAGATATTTTTATTCATAAAAACTCTTACAATATTTTAAAAAATATATAAAATTATTATGAGGAACATTTTTTTTTTAATATAAATACATTTTACAGTTAGTGCGATCGGTTATAACTAATAATAACTTAACTTCTATTAGTGATAAGTAAATTATAATTTAATTAATTTTGTTTTTTATGTTAATATGATTCAAAACCCAACTGGTTTCTGGAAGGATGATGGATCTAAATATATCATAACAATCTAAAATGTGAATGTCTGTCTATCACTTCAAACAATCAGAAATACTAGCATTGTGTTTAATAGAAAATTAATTGATTTTCTCTAAATACATTATGTATCTATCAGTTTCAGAAACATTAATATCAAAGATATAATTATTCTAATGTTTATATATATAAAACGTGTTCGAAAATTGTATGTTTGTGGTTCCAGGACTCTGATAATTTATGGTGGGACGCTTTCGCGACGGAGTTCTTCGAGGACGACGCCACGCTCACACTCACATTCTGTTTAGAAGATGGACCTAAGAGATACAGTTAGTACACATACATACTTACATGTGTATAAATTTGAGAAATATAATATACAGTTAGTTAATTTATGCATACATACATACTAAACTAGATGTGTATGTGTGCATAAAGTGTGAAGTATATTTTAATAATTAAATTTTCCAACTTATTTATACATAAATAAAAAATACAAATACAAGCCAAATTACAAATAAATGTATAATTTTATAAATTATTAAAATTTTTAAATGCAAATTTCAATTTTGTTTGAAATATGTTACATACTCTTAAGTTATTTCATATAAAAATAGGTATAAGTTTTTTAAGTCCTAAATTCATAACTTCCAATTTCTATAGATTCTATAGATTCCTTGATATTAAATCCTAAAATATTATTTTTCAGCAATAGGGAGGACGTTGATACCACGTTACTTCCGGAGTATATATGAAGGAGGTGTCTCAGAGCTGTACTATACAATGCGTCAGCCCAAGGAGTCCTTCCACAACACCAGCATCACCCTGGACTGCGATCACTGCACCATGGTCACTCACCACGGGAAGCCCATGTTCACTAAAGTAAGCTCCTATTCACTCATACTCTCCTGTTACTTTAGATGTATGAAATGAAATCAAACTAGATAGTTTTTTTTCTTATAAAATAAGGCTCTTTGACTCTCCTACTCTCCTGGTACCTTAAGTTTATGGAGTGAGAGAAATTACGTTAGTTCCTTTAAAGAGTTGAGACGCTCCTTGGCTCTTATTTTTTCCTGGTATTTTTAACCTTATCTTCCCAAAGATTTTGTTAGTAAAAAATAAATCTATACAACCTTTTTATAAGACTATTAATACTATCCAAAGGCACTTACAGTTTTAGTGTATATGTTGTATTTTGTTACTAACTAGACTTTTACTTTTATTATTATAATTAAATATGTCTGTATCTAAAGTAGCAGGGCATTACATCATTGCAGGTGTGTACGGAAGGGCGTCTGATCCTGGAGTTCACGTTCGACGACCTGATGCGGATCAAGTCGTGGCACATGGCGGTCCGGGCGCACCGCGAACTCATCCCGCGGCAGGCCGTGCACCCGCCGGACCACGCCGCCCTCGACCAGCTCGCCAAGAACATCACGCGCCAGGGCATCACCAACTCCACGCTCAACTATCTACGGGTTAGTCTGAATACCCTGAACACCCTTTGGGAAACCGTTCTGCTGTTCTTCGAGCTCGTGAGGTTCTAATCGGTTTATTGCCTGCCCGCATTGGTTTATTTTGCATTCTATATTTATTTAAATAAGTTTAACATGTTTATAGATATTTTCAAACATGTATAAAATAATTTGTCCTCAACTTCAAACGGCAGCGTTCTTAAGAAACGCACGCATTCGCTCTATCTTTTTATCTTCAACGGATTTTTGCCATATTGGTCTCCATCTAACACCATTATAGTAACGGGATAATAATTAACCTCTATCTACCCTGAAAGGTACATGCTAAATATTGTTAGAATATATTTTTAAATCTGTTAGGTAATGTCGAATATTGCCACATATGTACTAACATATAAACTTATGTTTTTATAATATAACTTTGTTTCCCAGCTGTGCGTGATCTTGGAGCCGATGCAAGAGCTTATGTCCCGGCACAAGGCGTACGCGCTCTCGCCTCGGGACTGCCTCAAGACCACGTTGTTCCAGAAATGGCAGCGCATGGTGGCGCCACCAGGTAATCTAAATCTTGATAGAATTAATTTAGATATATACCATAATATGCTGTAAAGATAGTATTAGCAGACTTGTTATTGAATTTTCTCTAAAAGTATATTCTGGTCTATTCGATTTATCATTTCTGGTAATAAATTAGTCCAGTAAATAAGGTACTAAAAGTTCTCGCCTTACATTAATACAATCATCCAATGTATAATAAAAGAGAGTGCAAGACAGCACCATATGCTATCTTATGCTATCTCACTCCTAATGAGTGACAGTGAGTGAACGAGTTTATCAATACCCTTGTTTTTCTCAGAGTCCCAGCGGCCGGCCAGCAAGCGCCGCAAGCGCAAGGGTAGCGCCGGCGCCAACGCGGCGCCGCCCGCGCCCGCCAAGAAACGATCACCCGGACCCAACTTCAGCCTCGCCTCGCAGGTATACACAGAGAGAGAAGAACATATATACCCACTACACAGACACACAAAATATGCCAACAAACATACAAACCCTCAGACAGAAAATAAACAAATAGACTTACATATATGCACATGAGCATTCAAATAATTATTATAAAAGTAAAAAATCTGTTATTATAACAGATTTTTTACATTCAAAATAGTTGTTAAAAAATTTTAGGCTATTGAAACAAAAAATGTCTAACATACCATACCATTCCTCTGTACCACTAAATCTATCCCCAGGACGTGATGGTGGTGGGCGAACCGTCGCTGATGGGCGGCGAGTTCGGCGACGAGGACGAGCGACTTATAACACGGCTCGAAAACACGCAGTACGAGGGCGACGAGTGGCCCGCGCCGCCGCCCGCCTCGCCCGCCAAGACGCCGCCCGCCAACCACTGATAATATACTTAATATAGGACCGACGCCTTTCATTCATACCCCACAACCCCCGTATAGGAGTGGTGTGATGCCCCGTGGCTAGACGTGATAGTGGAGTTGTATGATGCCCCTGTGACTGGACTATGGGGTGATGGTGGTGTGACTTGATGCCCCTGTCATGATTGTAGGGGATAGTAGAGTTGCGTGGTGCTCCCCTGTGACTGTAGAGTGATAGTGGAGTGGCGTGATGCCGTTGTATATGTAGAATGACAGAGGAGTGACGTGATGACCCAGTGATTGTGCAGCGGCGTGATCCCAGGGTGAATGTAGAGTGATAGTGGAGTGGGGCCATGTCCCTGTGACTGTAGGGTGATAGTGGAGTTTCGTGATGCCCTGTAACTAGAGTGTGAATGGAGTTGCGTGATGCTCCCGTGACCGTAGAATGATAGTGAGATTGTGTGATGCCCTGTGACTGTAGGGTTATAGGCAAATTGCACTTGCCTTCATCTGAGTATGCCTGTATGGCTTTTTTAAAAACATCATTTATGTATAATTTCCAGAAGTACCTGGTTTTTTAATGATACATATAATGTTATAAAATAAATACATTTATTTGAAGCACATTCTTTACGAAATATTTACTTGAGAAGAACTGACTAAAGATAGATTGCTTTTTTATCCTAACATCAAGTTGCTGTAGCCGGCGTTTTTGATTGGAATTCTAGGAATTGTCAGTGAAAACATCTGAACTCTCTGAACAACTATAAAGACATACCCACAGTAAAAGCTAAGTTGACTGGAACTAATCGTAGGTCAGAAATGGTTTGTGCTCTACACACTCTTATTACTCAAAAGTTTTCATAGTAAAATGCGGTTTTCTTTAAACGATTTCTAAGAGCTAAGTTGGATAACAGGCGTTTTGGTGTAATGTATAGCAAAATGTAGGATGTATAAATATATCTTACATATGGCTTAAATCTTTTAAGTCTAGGGTCTGTTGTAAAAGATTATTAATTGTGAGTAACAAATGACCAGGGATGTGTGTTTGGTATGTCTCTCTCTTTGTAAATTATTAATATTTGTTTAGAATATTATCAAGTAAGGAAAATTCGAAATGAAATGAATACCAGTAAAGCAAAAACAATATTTTTGGCAAGTTAATAATTTAAGATTTTTGATTTATATTATAGAAATAAACTGTAAATATGTAAGACTTGTATGTACAAAAATTTAAATAAAAGACAAATCATATTTTTTTCTTTTTCTCTCTATCTGTGTTTAAGAAAACACCTAATTTATTGGGGTTAATATCGTAGTTGAGATTTTTTGATTGCATGATTTTGAATTTATATTTTTCAAAACGAAGCATAACACAAATGTTTATAAATAATTAAAATTATATTGGTTGTGACATCTTTATGACTCACAAATTGTGTAATATGTATTTTGAACTTAAAATAGGTTAAATTAAAAAAAAAATTAAATATTGCCTGCATATGCTAATTCTATAATAATTCTATTATATATATATATATATATTGTTATAATTATATGTGACCAAGAATTTAACAAAAGATGCTTTTCCTTAACTTAAACTTTTGTTAACTGATGAAAGTGAAAGAGTGGTAAGTATGCTATGTATGTGTAATAGAAAAACGAATGTAGTTTTAAGGAATGCTAAACCAAAGAAATGTATTATATACCCATGGCATAAAAGTTTTGGTGTTGGGTCAACTAGTTATGACACTGTCACCCTGATTATGAGCCAAGGTAGCATACGAGGCACCAAACCCAAGTGCCTGGCTTCTCCCAATAGGTAGGTACATACTACACTAAAATGAAATAGGGGCTTAATGTCTTTATGCCATCCGAAAGTTTTAAACTGTTAAAATACTGTAGTGTAGTCCCACGTAGTACAATGACACCCTTAGTTCAATAAAAAATAAAGGATTTCTTAACATTCGTTATGATTTTTATTCGATTTTAGAGAATTGTGGGTTTTAATACTAAAAGCAACTTATGAAAAGTTTTTCTTTAAAATACATTGAACATAATTTAATAAGCGTAGCAATAACTTTTTAGCCTTGTTGTTTTATTATACAAAAATAACTGAATTTAAAAACTATAATTATGAAGTGTGAACGCATCTCCTTTCATTTTTTGGCATATTGGACACACGTCACCGGTGATGTCCGCAAAGACGTTCGGAATGACAAATTCTTCAATCTTACACAACTCATATCTTTGATTTTTTTATAAAATATTTTTTATTTATTTCATATATTTATATATTTTTTTCATTTAAAATAAAAATATATATTTTTTGATATATTTAATGTAAAATGGATTTAAAATCAAAAAACGTTAAAAAATGGACCAACAATTGACGTTAGGAATTGACACACGGAATTTCGAACGCACCTTTCACTTTTCGATTGCATACGAAACGATACGTGGATCGACGGTAGAAAATTCATAACTTTAAAATCTAGCTAGTTTTAAGAGAAATCTCAAACGGAAGACTGCAAAATGGTCACAAAATACTTTTTAACTGTTCTCGCTATTGCTGTTGGTGGCTCCTTCGCACAGAGTTGTCAGAATCCTCAAGTTGAGGCTGCATCATTCACAAGTTTAGACGCTACAGTCGTCACACAAATAGCTTATATTACGGAATTCACTCTTAAATGTGATAACCCTCTCCCTGAAAACTACGCCTTGTATGCTGAAGTAGAAGGAAAATCTTTATCTGCAGCACACATTGGAGAAAACAGATACCAGGTAAGAAAGAGTAATATTTTAACCTATTTTCACAGTATTATATAAATTTCAAATTTTCAATGGAAAACATCATTATTTAACCAATAAGCAGTTTTAATTAAGTTAGATCATACCTGGAAATGAAATTGATACTTTCTCATATGCTTAGTACTAGGCAATTGAATAAACTCTATTGAACTGTTGTAATGTGAGAGAAGACAAAATAAATATTTTGTCATATTAGAATACAAAAAATGTAGCTGAACAAATTGTCATAAAAAATTTTATTCGTAAATAAATAACTAATCTTTATATCCACTACTCAGGTATCCTGGACAGAAGAGCCATCCAAGGCCCGCTCTGGAGTCCATGAAATCCACATCTTAGATGAAGAAGGCTGGGCGTCACTCCGCAGAGCTCGTCGTAGTGACCCAGCCGCTACTGTTGCTCCTTTACTGGCTATTCAATTACAACACCCAGGAAGTAAGTGAAGGGATATTAAAATTTTAATATTATGGTTTTAAATGTAATAATAAACTGACTAAATGCCAGTGCCAGAGTGTCAAAAGCTGATGTATGTTCTACACTACAAATTTAATTATTATAAATCATCCATTAAATATTCTCAGGCTACTCCGGTCCATGGGTGAACTCTGAAGTTCTGGCAACACTCCTCTCCATCCTCGTTGCATATACTGCACTCAAAAATAAGAGCAACATCCTAGCATAAAATGATAATAATATTAATTTTATTTTTATTAAATTAAATTAAATTTTTAATATTTATTTTGTGTATTTTCTTGGCATCCTAATTTACATGAACAAAATATATAATTTTGACCTTTGGATTTTTTATCAGTTAGTGTATAATTTCTGAAATTCATGAAATCAAAATATTTCATCTCTGCTATCCCTATTAGTTACCATTTACCAAAATGGTTGTAAGACTAGAAGTTTGGCGTCTAGCCAAAATTATGTAATAAATGGTGGAAATGGGCTAGGGATCCTGTACTATATACATATATCTGAGATAATTTAATATATTTGTACAAATCATATTCTTGTAATATTATAAACTAGGGGTAATTAATTAAACAAACTTTTTTTCCAATATTTATAGGACTTTTATTTAAGTTTTTAGAAAAATCCTGCAAGTTATATTACCACCTGCATTATATTTTGGCAATAGTGATTTTCTAGACTCTCTTCAATAATTGAGAGATATAAAGATTTACCTTGAATAATTAAAGTAATATTTTTATATTTAAACTTTCGTGAACCATGATTATTATATTTTTATTTACCCGGCTGTATTCACGAAGAATTAAATTGGTATGTGCCCGACTAGTAAGCTCTCAGCGTGGCGGACTGGCGGCGTGAACTCTCCTCATGAATAAGAACCCGGAATGGGTTCGAAACAATTTTCCCACAGCTTTGAATATTTTATACTCACTACAATTATTACCTTTTAAACTATTATATTTTTATACCCTTACTATATAATTATTACTTTTTAAACTATTATATTTTTATACCCGACTGTATTCACGTAGAATTAAATCAGTATGGACCCGACTGGGTACATACTGATCCTGTTTTCCATAGACTCACTCACAAGTAACAAGAATTAAGAATTGTCATTGATATTTGACAGAGACGTTGCCTGTCAATACATGGTTTTAAGGTTAAAATCGAATTTAAGTTTATCAATTCTTATATATATTTAATACAATGACCATTAAACCTCGCGTAGTAGTAGACAATGATGATGACCCAGTGGAATCTATGCTTAAAAAGGCTGGCTGCCTCGAATTGCATTACAAAGTGATGGTTTGTTATGAAAGTTTTATATTATTTTTGTTTTGAATTTAAAATATTAAACTATAGTAATTCTAATTAAAAAAAAAATTGATTATTCAATATATCTCGTTTTGTATACAGAATCAACATAATATCTTATTGAACATCATAAATTAAAAAAAAAAAACTTTCATTATTTTTAGTATTAGTAAACATTAAGTTTTGCATAACAATATCAAATATTGTATAATGAAAATTTATATTTATATAAAACCAGTTTTCAATGGATGTTATGAGTTCGGATATATCATTTTGTGTAAGGTGCAAACATTTGTAACCACTCTATAGACTACTTTGAAATATATATTATACAGTAACTTAAAATAATCATTACTATATTAATTTATTTTACAAGATATTTCCCGTATATTGTTTCATTATTTGTGCACTTAAATTGGTAAATCAAATTTAGTTATGAAACCTAAGAAAAAAATAAAAATTATTTTACACTGAGGTTAGTTAGAGAAGCCATTGTAATTACTAAATAAAATACAAACATTTCAAGGCTTCCACTTGGCTGAGACCAGGAACCCAATGGCACAGCTTTGTAATCTGAAAAAGAAGTACATAAATATATACCACATGATGATAATGACATACACAATGGTGATAAAATAATAGAGAAGAGGGTACATATATAGATTTATCTGCCAGAAATATTTTACAGCAGCAGTTTACTGTTATCACTGTGCTTGTTGCAGCTCCAAAATATTAGAAATAAATATGATAGAAATACAAAAAGCATTAATTGCCAACATTTAAAATACTATGTAAAATCTTACAATAGTTGGGCATTAAACATATTTTTGTTACCAGGAGTGCATTAACACTACAAAGGATTGGAGGAAATGTCAAGATGTTGTAAACGATTTTAAAAATTGTGTTAACAAACATAAAGAATCAACTCGGTTAAAGAACTAATGAATTAAGTTATTCTTTATTTATATTACAAATTTGATGTTAACTATATTAATAAGAAATAATTGTATTTGTTCTGTTATTTCTCTATATTAGTAATTTGTTTTAGGTGAATTGTATACTTTATTCCTGATATAAATAAAAATTACTACAGTAAAAAGGTTGTCTAGTTGGTTAATAAATATTTAAACATAAAATATATAATTTAATGTTTTATTGTTTCCTAAAATGTTTTATCCAGAATTCTACATTTTACTAGGACTCTAACTTTTCAGATTAATGTTACAATCTAATTTAATTTAAATTAACCTGGTTTTTGAAAAAAACATTCTGCAATTTAATGTCCATAAATTTTTTCTACACGTTATATTTTTTCTTTATAAATAACCATCAAACCACTGTTAATGCCTAAAAACTATTAAAAATATGACTGCATCTAGTCTGGTAACTGGCAGATTCGTTTCTTTGACAAAGAGTATAACGGATTTTTTCATAATTGTCACTTAAAATTGTATGTATTAAATTATTACTACCAACGAAAAATGTAAACTAAGAAAATGCTTAATAAGAAAGAAATTTTATGTCTACATATTCAAGATAAATTCATTCATTATTTCTATAATTAAATGGATTATTATTAATATGAATAATAATCTATTTAATTCCTTTGCCTTAAATAGAATGACATAAATTATAATGTCACTTGTCAGGTGACAGATGTTATTAGTTTTTAGGTTATAAGTTTTAAAAACAAACAACAACAAAACTAATTTAAGAATAAATGGCTATTTTGAATCACAGAATGTTGAGAAGAATAAGGCTTTCATATTTATCTTCAATCAGTGCCAACTTTTCCACTCGTCTCGAAATCGATGCGAGCCTTCGAGAAAACTTCGAGTCAAATCAATTTAAACCAAGAGACCATCCTGGAAGATCGAAGATAAAATTAGCGAAAATACCAACAGACATACAGAGAGCAATAAAGATTATCTTACAAGACAGTGGAGCTAAAGCATATTGCCGGGATAGTGTAAAATTGAACAACTATTTACTCTCTCGACATTTGCCGCCAGAAGACAATGAAATAACTGAAAAGGCCGCCAAAATACATAGAAGTATTACAAAAAAAGTAAATTCGCAAAACGATAAACAAAGAACACCGGAAGAACAAGAAAGCACGGAACGAAAAATAAACACAACAGTTTTCAATCTCTTAAAGAAAAACGTATATCGATGGGGTAATATCGCCTACGACAAACCTACTAGCATGCAATACTTGATGTCGAGAGCCGCTCCCGAATATGCGATTTTAGTACGTATCCTCGATGAAATAAAGAGACAATTGCCAGAGTATAAACCAAGAAGTTTTTTTGACTTTGGATCTGGAGTTGGCACGGGTACTTGGGCCGTGAATACATACTGGAAAGGCGATATATTTGAGTACTTTACTGTGGATACATCAACACATATGAATGACCTTGCTCATCTCATTTTATGCCAGGGAAGAGATAATGTTGAAATGCCATTCAAAGCATATTTCCAAAGACAATTTCTCCCTGCCTCAACTGACTTGAAATATAACATTGTTCTGTCAGCATTCTCATTGTTTGAAATGCCAGATATGAAGAGTCGTTTAGAAACAATACAAAAATTATGGAATAAAACAGAAGACTTTTTAATAATTGTTGAACATGGCTCTAATGCTGGCTTCCGTGTTGTAAATGAGGCAAGAGAATTTGTATTGAATTCTACTCAGAAAGACACAGGCTATGCATTTGCACCATGTCCAAATGACAATGTGTGCCCACGGTACTTAGAACACCAAACACCTTGCAACTTTTTAATGAAATATGAGTCACTGCCTTTTCCTTCCAAGTCAGAAGTTATGGCAGAGTTATTTTCATATGTTATTTTAAGGAAAGGTGAACGACCACCTGATGACCCACAGTGGCCAAGAATAGTTAGAGCTCCAATAGTGAGATCTGGTCATACAATATGCAGGCTATGTACATCTCAAGGTGATCTTAAAGAAGTAATATTTTCGAAGGGCAAATTTGATCAAAAAACATACCGATGTGCTAGATCTAGTAACTGGGGTGACCTACTGCCTGTTAAATAAAATAATGAATCAAATATTTTCATGTTATTATTAATACCTCCCGTGCCACTCAATTAATATATAGAAAATCACTATTTTGTGTGTCTTTCTCAATGATTATGAACAATATAAAATATTCATAATGACATTCGAATTGAAGCGTTCATCTGAGGTCAATGAACTTTATTTTTCGTTTTTCTCAATCTCGGCTCCAAATTACAATCGATAAAAATATGTCGTTAAATATTGTGGGTGGAACAAGGGTGTCTATTAAATTATTACAGAAATTATTGAATTTATTTTCTAATATGCATATTTAAATTTATTCTATTTTTATTAAAAAAATATAAAAAAAATATGTGTTTTTAGCAATCTACAATCTACCCGACTTCTTTCGAAAATCTTAGCCGACGTCTAACTTAGCTTAACTAGAACTAGCCTAACTAGACTTAGACTTAACTAGAATAACATTGAAAACATGTCACAACCGAAATTATAGCTTGGAATTGTATTTTTATTTTTGCCCGGCTGTAATCACGTAGAATTAAATCGGAATGTGCCCGACTAGTTTCGAACCCATTAGGCTTGGAATTGTTTATAAGGCCATTAGGCTGGCTTTTCGAAAACCCCCTATAGATGTTGATTGTCACATGTTTGAGTCCTATTCGTGTCAGTAAATTGTCAATATATATATATATATATATAATATGTATAATCAAGCTTTAAGTGCCTAATCCTGTTTATAGACTATTTCAAATTTATAATTATCCATTTATTATTTCTTGATTCCGAAAATAAAGACCATTTAAAGAAACATGATTTAAAAATATTATTTTGGTATACATCTGGTTATCCTGAAACTATAAACTTAGATATACTCATACGAAACGAAACCGAGTAAGTAGTTTATTTCTTTTCCAGTATAAGTTTAAATAATAAAATGAATTGACTAGGCGATTTATACAAAATTACAATAGAATTAATTGTACTAGGCAAGAAAATGGATACCCCTTCTAAGGTAATCTTAAATAATACTCATAATATATGCAAAAGTGTTTAAAGTGAAAATATTCTTTAAATTCGAAAATTGAAATTAATTCATTTTTTTAGTATATACAATAGACGTCATATTAAAATGTTAGACAATTCAATATAATTTTAAAATGTTTTACTCCTATTATGGTTTTGTGTTTTTTTTGAACTTATTTGGGAATTTACTAAATCAAGAGGATAAACCCGATTTCTAACCACAAGTAATGGTTAATAAATTTATAAATGTTCCCCTAACAAGATTACAATAATAATAATGTTTATATTTTAGTATAGTAAGTAAAATATCTTTTGCACTTTACGACATAAAAATAAAAGATTTATTAAAATATTATTTCAGTTTGTTCTACGCAAAAGTACACTTACGGTAGATGAGTCATTTTTCTCATCTCATCTCATTTATCTTAATCTATATAAGCAGTTTCGTCTAAATTATATTCAGTTGTGCGTGTTATTTATTTTATATTATATAATAATATGTTATTTTATGGAAAAGGGTTCATTTTATCCATTTTTTTTTGTATTTATGATATAACTATGAATATTTATAAAATAACATTTTAACATTTGTTACTTTTTCGTAACGTAATAATTATTTAATAAAATAAAAACTGAAATGTTTTTTTTGTATTACTATAAAACTTTAGTTAAATTTAAATGGTTTTGTTGTAATTAATTTTTACTATTAATAATATATATGAGTGCACAAGTGGTAAGAAAGGACAGAACAGAAAGTCTTCGTAGGTCGCAGGGCTGGCCTTACACTTACAGGTATACTTACAGGTATAGCTACAGGTGCCAAGTCATGGACACCCAAGTTGGAAAAAAGTTCTAGAAAATATTTTGGGTTTAATAGACGTGTAAAAAGAGTAAATTGGACCAGGACTGCATTTAGGTCACTTTATCAGTAAAGTATAGAAAACGTTACATTTCCACTGTTATAATTTTACAATTGATAAAAGATTAATAAATTGTTCAATATATGTTTTCAAGTTACCGTTATTTTCATCTTATAACGGCAGCTCCTACGCAGAAAGCACATTTTATTAGTTTTATAAGTCACTACTCAAATATTTTATTAAATTACCAAATATTCAACATCTCCAGAATTTTAACAGTCTACCAACTGAAACTGAAATTTAACTTAAGAAATATTTCAAATGACAACATATGAAATATTTCTTAAGTTAATAGAAAACGTAATAAATGGTTTTTTTATAGATATTATGTCTAAAAACACATGGTGTAAGTAAACAAGATTGAATATAAAAACGATGGTTTATCTGATGGTATGTGGTTACTATCTGTATTGCTACTGACTACTGAGGAATATGTTTGTAGTTATAAATAAGAGTAGAGGGGGATGGGGGAGTTTAGGGAACATTCAGTTTAGCTCGTCGAACTAACACTTACATACTACGGTTAAATTCAACCTTCAAAGAACGAAAGCAAATTATTATTGTTAAAAATAGTTTTTGACAACCTTACGAAAATTTAACTAATTATGTGTCCGCAATAATGACAGTCTAATATCTTTATATGTTAATGGGGTTACTGCCGCGTGATTCAGGTTATTGTGGACAAGTTTCTTATCAAAACAACATTAGAAAATTATCGTCCCATTGATAAGAAAAAGATTAGACAGACTTTGCAATCAAACCTTGTTTTATATGATTCAAACATGTCGAAATTGCTCTTACAAAACAGTTAATCTTTTTCATATCTATTGTGGATTAAAAGATCTTAATACAATAAATATATTTAAAAATAAAAGAATTTAATTTTTAAAAATATTTATTGTATAAATATGTTTTGTGAACGGATATGAAACCCGGGATCCTCAAATTTAAAGGATGCTTTATACCGTTGCATTATAGTGTTGCAGTTGTTAGATATGGACCGTCTGTTCATTGAATTCAAACAAAAGAATTCCGAAGCGTCGATATGTGCTTCTCTTTAAAAAACCTGTAAAAACATATTGATGCTAACATAAAATTATTAAAAATAACTCGATGTGACTTCTATTCGTGTAAACGACTTCGAGAATCATTAGTAGGGGACACCCCGTTATAAACCTGTTTTCGCCTCTCGTGTTTCAATACGTACCGAGACGATCACAATGAACGTACTCAAAGAGAGTGTTATATTGATATTATTTGTTTTGAAAATTTGCAACGAGGTTGACGGCGGTATGTATGTTATTTATTCGTTTCCATGGTGACGTCATTAGCGTATTTTTGAAATGGAAAATCTATTCTTAATTTTTTATGAAATAACTGTAATATTATTTTATGGTGCATTATTGTGTTACTATAAATTATTGCCTTGGACTAATTTATGTATAATTATCACAACTGGCAAGATTCCTCTATATTATAACCTTAATTAATATATGAATATATTATTTCGAGGAAAACGGACGCATTTTCTTAAGTAATTATATTAATTGTTCTAATGTTATTATTTATAAAAACCCGTACGAGCGTATGCATCATGCAATATTCTTATAAATTGTAAATTTAGGTTAAACAATATATAATATTTGAGTGGATATTTTTCATTGGCATGCTAGTAGCCGATAGGTAGCGCTATAGTTTATATATATTTTTATTCTTAATATTTTTAGGACTTCTTCGTAAATCCTTGAAGTTCAATATTTGTTTATGCATAAAAAATATTAATCATATATTATCCAACATATTAATTTCCTGAATACTGATAAAGTAACTCCCTATAGTCTATTGAATTTACTCATTTAAATTAGGTATAGAAGCTAAAGTTTTTGACATGTTTAATAGCTAGTTCAGTTATTTATGAGAGATTATAAAGTAATCATAAATATATGTAGGCCCGGTTCTTGTTCTGAATAATTGTAAAGAGGTAATAAACCTTTATAAATATTTTTTTAATAAATTTGTTCCTAAAGGTTTATTATTTGCGCTTTGTTACAATTCTCAAAGTCTGGCAGCGATATGGTAGCTCAATTAGAGCGTCGGACGGTTTCCCAGAGGGCGCGGGTTCGAATCCTTTCTCGTATCAGTTTATTTTTCATCCTATACCTTTTTCAAATTTTAATAAGCTTCACAGGGCTATAAATGTTTTTAGATATTTTCAATTTTTATAAACAATCTATCATAATTTTGAATCTGGCTTACTTTATTATTTCTATTAAAATGTTTTTTATTTCGACGATGTTAAACACGGAAAAACCGTCACCGTTATCTTACTCTTCTTTATTGACGTGAATCTATTTCTGTTTTTTATATACTGCTTTTGTTTCGTCATTTCAAAAACATTGAAGATTATAGATGATGGTGACATCTTTATTATACTCACTATAGTATAAAGTATTTAAAAAAAAATGTAAACAATTTAAGCAGCTGATTATGTTATCAAATTGTTTTACCTTTGGCCTAACACTTTATCTGACAATTAATTTATTTCAGTTTGCAATTTATCATTAAAAAAGGATTTCCCCAAATCACCTGTGGTGTACATACATAATGGCGGATATTTAGCGCCAAATGCTAAGTCAGGTGACATTTTGCTACGTCGTTCAGAAACACTCCAAGTAGCTTGTCCAGGAGACAAAAGATTTATAGTTTTGAGTAATGATCCCACGGAGCTCAGCGTTCTTGTAAGATTTTATATATTATAAATATTTATATTTATTCTCTATTAATTCCAGAATTATAATACAATTTAATTTAGCAAAAAAACTGTAAATTTGTGTAGTTTAAATATATAAACATTTAACAGTAGCCCAAACTGGTTGATTTAAATTCTACAGAACATCAATTGCGTGTCGAATACAATATTTCGTGCTAGCAAATTATCGTGGGTTGGCAACTTCAGCGAGATCCAGTGCAATGGTCCGCCGTGGTTCACTACTGAGGAGGCTGGCAAGTGTGCCGGACACCATGCATTACATAGGTATGTTATATAAAAAAACTCTACGCTTTTTCAAATTAAACAAATATAAATAGTTTATTAATAAAACATTTTTATAAACATTCAAGTAAAAAAAAATGTGCTTTAATTTTGACGATTTTATGACTAAATATGATAATAAAAAGTTATTTACACATTTGTAGAGTTGGCTATAAGATTTCAAACAAGTTCCGTCCTCTCTACGAGACATGTTTCGACCATGATCTTCTAAGCACTCTTTATGTAAAGCAAGAGTTGGGGCCACAGAGTATTTACACTCAACAGGGTTCCAGACCAAATTTTATGGGTAGTTATACTATCGATGAAGAAGTTTTATTTTCCATAAGGCATACAAATACATTTAAGTATCAATGCATTGTACATATGCTGATAATTAATCATTAATATTTCAGAGCTAGGTTTTTATGGAAAAGTGAAAATGTCAAACATGTATAAATTAAGATATCAAAAGGAGAGATTTAGAGAAGTTCTTGGAAATGGAATGGAAGAAGAATACATAACGAAGAAGCAAGTATGTACATTCATTATTATAAATATAATGAATAGCTCGATTTTCGTATTGTGAAAAAGATCCAGTTAAAACCTTCTAATTAATTTATTGCTATTATTTATCAAATGTGCCTTGACTAAAGCTAGTTTACATATGGTCAAAAAAAACTGGTATATAGATAAACTAAAATATTTTTAGAATCTTCTAATTTCAAATAGTTTTTCATGATGGATTAACAACCGCAACATTACAGACGCTGGGGGATCGAATCCCTGCCCGTACCGGTTGATTTTTCATTCTATATTGATAAAGAAAAGCTTAACATGTCTGAGTTGTTTTTGTAATGTTTATTCTATGGGATACGTATACGCTGATGTCATTTGCCTGTCTTTCTGTTAAAACTTCAGCCGTACTGTTTGTTATTATGTATATTTAAAATAACTATATGCTTTAGTTCCTGACCCGGGGTCACCTGTCTCCTCGCGCTGATTTCCCCCTCCTAAGCTCTCAGCGCGCAACCTTCCTGTACGCCAACGCAGCACCTCAGTGGCAACGAGGAAATGCTGGAGACTGGGCCGCGCTAGAAGAGGTACGAAATCGGAGTTGAGTAGGAATAGTATAGTAATGCGACAAGATTTGGTTTTTAGTCATTTTACGTCATTATTATTGGGATATTTGTTCATTTTTTTTAATGAAAATTTGAATCATCTTTTACTATAGTTAATTCTTATGTGATAATATCATTACGCCCATTTTATTGCCTAATCTCCAACAAACTATTTGATTTTAAAAATTAAACGAGTAAGAAAGAGTCTCCACCAATCGGATGGAAGCACTAGGTCACTAGGTCCTTACACAAAGTGATATTAATACGGTAGTGTACCTAGAAACATAGGACTCACTATGTAATGGCTGCTTTTGTTTACACATTAAGTATTGTTTTGTCCTAGGCCTTACGTCGTAGAGTTCATAGTTTTGGCAAACCGGTGACAGTCTACACGGGAACGCATGGTGTATTAACACTCGAGGATAAGTCGTCCAGACAACAGGAGATGTACCTTGGTGTGGACGAGAACAATAACGGCATTGTGCCCATACCTTTATATAATTATAAGGTTAGTGACAGATTTACTATAGTTATCTGGCTCGAAGGACCAAAAAACTTAGTGCAAAGCCACATTTGTATGTAACTATGGAGTATAATAACAAACCATTTGTATTTTCGATTATTTAATAAAAGTTTTTGTCGCCGAAGAATAGATAAGTCTCTTTACGGCATTTTTAATGTATATATATATTTTTTCCATTGGTCAAGTATCAATAACAAATAAAATAATATTTTGTTGAAGGTTGTCTATGACGCACAGAATCAAACAGCAGTTGCATTTATATCTATTAACTCGTCCTACTACAACGGTACCATGATCAAGAAGCTGGCGTTCTGCGACGACATATGCGAGAAAAATCCAAAATATTCGTGGCTAAAATGGCGCTCTAATGACGGGACGTACAGCTTCTGTTGCGAATATGAAGACTTTGTGGAAACTATTCCAACTTTACCGCCATTAAATGTAAAAGGTTTATTTTACTAAATAGTCTTGAATACTGGACTTAAAGACTGGAGTGATATGTCAAAGTAAATGAATTAAATTGCACATTGTACATATATTTATTCGTCAATTATTTAATGTTAAAATTAAATATTTTACCTTATTTTAATGTCTTTACATTTGAGATTACTTGATTTGTCCCTGTACAAATAACAACACGACTACATTTAAAAATAATTTGAGATTTATATAATATTATTAATACACTGATATATCTAGACAGGTTGCTGAACTGGTCGCCCAACAAGTTTACAATTTGTAACTATAGATACCAATTTCGTAACATTTATAAATGTCATGAAACATTACATTTTCTTTAGATTACTTATAATAAGTTTTAAGCAAAAATTAATGGAATGAATAAAATATGACGTTTGAAGATTTTAAATATAAGTTTGAAAAAAAAAACGATAAACATCTGGTTAACATATTTAGGACTATACTTAAGTTTTATTAGTAAAGAGCATTCATCTGAAAATCACCCAAAATATATGAAATAATGTCGCTATTGTCGCTAATGGGTATCCATATACAGCTTGGATTTTTTCATGATCATTGTTTCTCTAAAAAAGCCTCTCGACACAAAAAACATAAGCAGCAACGTGTTAGAAGATAATGATTTTCTAATATTAAAAAGATGATTTAGATTAATTCATTTACTAGAAAGAATAGAGAAATTAGTTATTTAATTGTTAGATTTTGTTTCTATTTAATTGATAGAATTTATTCGGCTATTCTTTTTTCTTGAAATAAAATCAGTCAATCTTGAAAAGATAATATGTATAGTTTTATCAGCAAATGAAACTAGTATAAAATGTCGTTTATTAAGTTCTATTTAGTAATGGTTTTGTTTTAACTGTGAAATCGTACCCTCTAGTACAGCGCCATCTTAATTTCATACATTTTGATGACTTATAATAAATATTAATATTTTTTCTTCTACAATCTATGATTAAAACGGATGGTAAACACTAGAAGAAATTCCAGTAAGTCATATCCATGTCATGTATGTAATACATTTAAACTTAGATAATACAAAAATATTGCACTACATGATATTTAAATATTAAAAGCTTATTACACTTTACCACAATTTTATATAAATATAATAGAAATATGTCTGTGGTTGTGCGTTTGTTTGATTAATATAGATTGTAGGAACTCCAAACTGGCAACACTGATTTAAATGTTAACAATTAATATGATGCTATAGTATATCCGAAATGATTAATCGATCTGAAATCCGAAATGATTATCGATGCTAAGGAAATGAAATTAGGATTCTGTCTTTTTCAGTGCCAATAACCGACCTCTAGTGGAAATTATGGCCGTAAGGTATTCCAAGGTTATGTCTATCTCGGATTTAAGACCGTGTATTTATTTTTAACAAGACATCAATATTTCCGCCTAAAGGCAAGTTCTAAGATATGTATTCTATAAGCTAAAATATTAGCCGTAACTAATTAGGAAATTGTATGTACATTTTCGTCTAATTTGACTCTCTGTTTTCAATAATAGCTGTTAACGCCTGTCTATCTCTTTTGTTCTCACACGAGCAGCTGACCAAAGATAAGAGATGCTTGATGGAATATTCTGTTCTCTCTCTAACAAAGATTTCCAATTCATTTCTCGGTAAATAATATGCTTTGACATACCTATCTACATAATCTTGGTACGGAATCGGTTTAAGACCTGATATTTTTTCTAATTTTACGAATAACTGCCTATAATCTAGTTGCATCAAGCCTCTCCCGCCGTTAGAACATTTGGTCGCATTTGAGAATCCTTCTACCAAGAGATGGACCACAAATTTAGACACCATAGCCCATACAGAGTTCACGACTTCATAGTTCAAGGTCACTCTAACGGATACGTTTTCTAAGCGCAACGCGAATACTTGAATCTTTCTCACTATCATATCGACATATGGACTATGTTCCACTGCGACATCTTTAACGTCCCACCGCACTTGGGACATGGCTATTAAGGCTGATTTTGCATCAACTGCCTTACTCGCAGAGCACATATACACTGGCAGACGTAAATCATTGACCACAGCTAAGGTATTGTCTCTAAAATGTTCTAAAATCATACGTTGATGCGGGGCTACAATTGACTCCAAGTACGGTTGGAGAAGTCCAAACTGTTTTGCGAGGAATATCACACTTTCTACGCCGACAATTCTCTCGCTGCAGCCGTGTAAGTTTTCATCTGAAGCCATTTCCAAATGGTTGGGCACGCATGGACTATCAAAGCTTGGACCGTTTTCTGTCGTCGTATTAATACTGTTGGATATTCTCTTTAAAACTAAATTCAATTTTGCACTATACAGTGTTGCGGATGCCACCTCAAGGTCCGACGTGAAGAAGAGATGGACAGCGTAAAAATAATAATCGAACAGCTGATTCATTAGCATCACGACTTCTAATGAGATTTGTGGTAAGTATCTACTGATTTGGAGGTACTGTCCACAATTTCTCAGTACGGATAGCGTTGTATTGGTTACTATGACGCTCTCTTTAACTTTAGATGGACTTATGGGTATGTTTTCATCGTTGTATTCGTTTCGATCGGAATCTTCCACGAAATCTCGTCGGAGTTCGTCTGGTTCGTCGTCGGAATCATCACTGGCTTCTGATTCAGGTTCAATACCGAAAATATCATCATTGGTTACGTTCTCGTTTCTAAATATTTCGAAAGGAGTTCGAGATGTTTTCTCCGTAAAATATTTGGAAATATAAACGCTGTCGTCTTGCGATGGGACTGACGACGTCGCATCGGACTGCGCGCTTTTGATCACCGATGTGTCTGATTTAACTGGATTTAGATATTTCTTGAACTGCTTAAACTCTTGCAAATTTAAAAGATTGAACGTCGTTTTAACTGGACATTGCTCCCATCCTTCGTTTTCCAAGAACAACTTCAACTCCTCCATCCTTCCCCTGTGATAATTTTTGATATAAGACACACTTTGCGTCTTTATAAAATCCGTTAACAAATCAGACGTGTCCCCGCAAAATATTTCGGCTACTTGTGTCAATTTCCTCAATATTCCCAGCATTTGTATGAACTTTTCAAATGGAAACTCCTCCAATCCTGAACTCTTTAAAAACGTGGACACTTTAGCTTGGACGTCGTTCCAGATTCTAATGAGACCTGCTTTTAACTTCTGCTTGATATATTCCCGACTGACGTTTCTTTCTATTTCGAAAACATTACTCGAGCTAGGAACAGTCTCCTCATTCTTTAAATGCCAGCTAACCAATAGATAATAACTTCGCATCACCAAAAATAGATTTTCACATAAATTCAGCAAACACACTGGAGCCTTTGGGGTTGGTACCGCTTGACACATTTCTTGAAACTTCATTTCTATTGATACTTCAGTCAAAAAAGGTTTTATAGCCTCCAATGCAGACTCATTCACAGCTGAGGAATAATGCATATGCAGTTGCTCCATAGCAGCTTGAGTTTTTCCAAGGAGGTCATATGCCTTTTTTAGCTTTTTAAAAACAGCTGCATCGAAGTTGTAGCAAATGCTGGCCAGTACGGAGTCTAGCTTTTCTTCAGTCATATCTAAAGTATCTTGGAGTCTCGTGGCTAGATCTGCTATGCAAGTATATTCCTTATGAGCTGCTGCTGCTTTTTTGCTTTTCAATATAAGTTCTATAGCTTCATAATACTCTTTTTTGTTTAGCAGCTCAGCCACATCATTTTCTACACTTCTTAAACTCCTTAACAGTTCTAGAGATTTGAGTACACATTTTATTATCTGTCTCTTTCTAACATTAGCGAGTATGACAAAGGTGGATATAGTAAGGTGATCTGACGCTGTTTTCAGTCGTTCCCTAGCTTTCCTGCAGGTTTCCAGTGTTTCTGATAGTTGAGCTCGTATTGTTTGAATTTCAGAGAATTCTCTATCACAATTGTCGCGCTGCTGAGATATAAGATGTAGAGCTTTGCCTGAGACTACCTGAACAGTAAAAAAAATATTATATATAAAAAAAATATTTACCAATTAAAAAATCAGTAACATTACAAGTTTTTTATTTAACTTTTCAAATAAATATAGATTAAAAATCTTCAACACGAGTACCAGCGACCTCTGGTAGTGCGAACCCGTCATGAGATATATACCTTAATTATTTTTTAATAAACATAAATAAAAAAAAAACACAATGCAAACTGTTCCAAATATTCAAAGATTTTACTATGGGTAGGATACTAAGCATGTTATAAACATACATAAACATTTTTTTCGTAAATATATTTGAACAGCAGTTTAAGTTTTAATTACAAATATTTTTCTAGTTGGGATCGAACCCACTAAAACCGATATGATAAACCAAGCAACGACCACTGTGCCAATTAGTCTATTAAATTAGTTTATATGAGAATACAACATGAAGAACCCCCCTACCTATACCTCCCTAAAAATAACCTTAGTACATACCTGCTGTTGTCTCTTCAGTTTAGTAAACATTCTCTCAACAGCATCACAGTCGGGTGGAGAGGGCGCAGTCTCCAGCGCATGCCGGGCTGCATCGAATTCGGAGGGAGGAGAGAAGTAGATATTCTCTATCTCTTTCAGTACCTACCACAGGATGTCATTATTATAGCAAATTTATTTTGTTATACGTTTTTTTTTGGTAAACAATGGTTTGAAGACTTCTACTTCAACATTAAACTAAAAATTGTACTAAATCAATTAATTAGTCACACATAAGAGTCAGCAAGTTGGATAATTCTTTTGTATTTATTAGTTATGTTATCAGCCTGAACAGCAATTAACTAGCCGTTACTAAGTTATCTATTGTTAGTTATACATTTAATACTTACTACCATTCAAATAGCTTATGTCAGAGCAAGAATACTGTATAAAGTTGTCTGAGGCTCCATGAGTGCATGCATGAATGACTACAAGTCTTTATTAATTAGCTAGTTTCTTTAGGATAAGGTGTACTATTTACTTGTTTATATAGATATTTTAACCATACAAGAATTCATAGCCATAATACATGTTTTTTTTTGTGTTATTATTTAGACTAATGTTACTAGAAATACAGACATGGATTGTCTTAGCTGAAAAGAGTTCCCAAAAAAAAAGAAACCCAGCCCTAAATAAATTGGAATGAGGGGTGATATCTAAGACTTTGACTGACCTCAAGATCCGCTGCTGACTGAGCAGCTGTTTCAGAACGAGAGTTGATCCCAGGAGGTGCATGACGCTTCTCCATTTTGTTTTTTATTTATTGCACAAATTCCATAGCTGGAAAATAATATTATATTATTACATCAAATTGAAGAGTCCTTAAATATTTTATTAACATGAAATCTACTTTACTTGATTTATATAATAAATTCAATTATTATTTCTCATCATAAAATGACCATTTTATAAATCTATTTTATTTTATTGAACTTTATTTTTACTTTTATATACATTGAAGACAAAAACTTAGGAACATATCACAGACATATCAATCATAACATAAGATTTGATAAATCACAAATCTTACCATTACAATTATCAATGATTAAATTTAAAAAACATGCTAATTGTAATAGAGGAGATAGTTGAATTCTCTCAAAGACCCATTCATAAAAAATGTAAAATTCTATGTTTATTATATCTTTTAGAGTGTCATGTGTGCAAAATGAGCTCTATGATACAAAAATAAAAATACATTAGATAGACAACTAAATATCTGACACATATCTACATCTTGTTTTCCCATGAACATGATTGTTACAAAGATAAAAAACTTGGGTTGAAACTAAAAACTTTTGAAATGTAAATCCATTTAAATCTTTACTTAGCGTGAAAATCGATGTAAATAGGATTTGTATGACAAGTAGCAATTACTAAAGAGTTATATAAAAAAATATTTATATCTATATGTAATGTATGTTAAATAATTCAAATTATACGAAAGCATAAAAAACATTAAATTATTTTAAAAATATTGCAGTTTTGTTGTCTTTGTACATTGTATTAAAACAAGTACTTACCAATACAATACAATTATTACTATATTTATATTTTTTTCACCACTATTTTTCACATAACATATTTAGGATATATATTTTTTTTACGTTTCAACCTCCTTTTTGATTCTACAAACTGCTCGTAAGTCGTAACTGCTAAATCATTTTGTTTAGCGAATACACATTAATTGCAAAATACAAATATCAACACCTTACGTTTTTGGCATATAATAAGTAACCAAAAAAAGTCAAATTATAATGTCACTTTGTGGATTACGTAGAAGAAACGATGCTCGTACCAAAAAAAAATATATATTTAAATAACATTTTAAAATATTAAACATAATTTCGTAAGTAAATTGTAATTTTGATTATTAAACATATGTTTCCTAATATGCAAAAAAATAATTCATATTAGATCATTGAGAAAGTGTTGAAAATATTCTTTTAAGATTTCATATTCATACATATTATTATTTCTCTTTGACATTTTATCATTATAATACCAATATTTTCTTAATTTATTGCTGTGGAATGAAATTTTAATATTTTAAACCTACATTAATTGAATCAATATTATAGTACGACTATCTGTTTTAAAGGACCAAAGTACACGTATCCAGTGCCAATAATAAAATGTACCCTTTCGTGTTGAAAAAAAATAATAGTGCTTGACGTCATGCGAGCGACGAATATTTAGCATTCGTGAATTAATTATTTGTGGCGTTTTGTGTGGACATTTATTAATGTATTTAGTGAAATTGCAAAAATGGAAACTGATTGGATGATAGAAGATTCGACGACACCAAAGGTATTCCTCTAAAGCAGAAAATAGGCCACAGCAGTAATGTCATGGCAAACTTTTCCGCCATCTTTGTCTCTCTAGAACTTAGCATAGTACATTTCTTCAGTTCTACTAATATTACCACACTTGCCTTTTCATATTTGCAATTTGAAACTCCGATTGACTAATATAAGATCATTCCTGTTTTATTATTTTTATTGGCATTTCTGTATCAGTTTAAACTTCTGCATTGCAGACATTTGCTTGCACTTTTAACCCCATTTCTATGATTCTTACCACGATTATGTCCCTTTTTAATTCTAAATTATTATAATATTTTTTTATAAATCACTACTCAATGATAGCTAACCAGTTAAGAGCATCCCTAATTCACCATGGATACTGTGAAAAAAAAACAAAATCACCTATCCGTATTTTCCAAAAGATCTTTTCAAAAAGGAGCTGAAGACCACATTAGTGATTCCCAGTATCAATTTGCAATTTTAAAATAATAAAACAACTGTTACATGTTCCACTTTCTCAACTATTTCGCAAGTTTGACAATGTACCGTGAGTCGCGACATGACGATGCTTCCTTTGCTACTTTATATGTATTATGGAATCTCAATTCTCATTATTCTTAACTTTTTTATAAGATGGTATTATCACCGTAGTATTATTATTATCATTTGATATCAAACACAATACTTAATGAAACCAATCATATAACTTACTTTTTTTATGAGTTTCTCAATCAATAAAACATATTAATTCAAAATATTACTAAGTTTCGTAATTTTTATTTGTAAAACTTAAACTGACCAACTAAATTTGTCACAATAAAAAACTGCAGTGTACTCAATAGTTTTTTTTTTATTATATATTATTTATCATGATCTTGTGTGTTGATTTATTAAAAAAAACGGTTTTCTTATATGGAATAGTAATACTTTTTTTTTATTTAATGTGATGTGAGGACTATTCATGGTTTTAATTATAGTACACATGTCCTGCATGCAATAATTTAAATGTAATTTAAATAAAAATAAAGAAAACTTTAAAAGAGAGACATTTACTATAAAATTATCAAATTATGTAGCAACAAAAAAACAAATAAACAGTACACAATTAAAATGATGGCATGAAAAATCAGACTTTATATCTGGATTGAGTCAGTACATTTTTCTCAGATTTGCTATAAACAATTTTAGAGATAAATGAGAAGTCATTTTATTGACAAAAAAGTTCTGTATTAATTTACTGAGAATTTTTTAAGGATACATATTTCTAAGAAGTTCATGGTCTGGATGTGTTTCTTGCTGACTCATGATTTGGTCGATTTGAACAATTTATACAAGAAATCAATTTAACATAAAATTGGTTGTATAGACCTCATTTTACAGGTTCTTTTTTTATTCATAGTTAAGATATATTTTTTATCTTATTTAAGTGAACTAATAGTTTTTTTTTTCAAACTTACTATTTCCAATGTGACACTATTTTATTTAATGAATTTTATTAAATTAGTCACAAGAGTCATTTTAATTAAGCATAAATATTATAATAATTATGAAATGCCTGTTCATATATATTTAACTTCAAGTTAAATATATATGAACAGGCATTTCATAACAGTTATGGAAAGTATGTTTTGATATGAAAGTTATATTTATATTATTAATTTAATTCCAATATACACATATAATTTTAAGTAATTTTATTTGGATATCTTAAAATTTGCTAAGCTATCTTAAGATATTCTGTTTGAAAATGTTTATATTTGAAACTTGATATAATTGTAACAACAACCAGCAAAATAATTGTTTCATTTCAATAAGACAATACATTCCAGGTGACGTCACTAACCTCCTTGGACTCTGGAGTCCGTCCTGCACCTAGTGGGGCTGCATATGTTGGTGAGAGGAACACATGTCTCAACTTATTCTCAAGATGGAACGAGACAGATCAGGTTGGTAATATAATTTCTTTTGTAATTCCTAATGGGCCCCTTTCATTATCCAGTCTACTATTTAAACCCAAAGAATAGAGTGTAAGAGCCTCCATCAATCCATTGGGAGCACTAGCTCACAAACAACCTTTTCTCAAAGTGATATTAATAAGCTAGTTGATCTAGCACTTACTAAATTGGATAATGAAACAGCTGCATAAATAAGCATGTATGTATGTTTGTAATTATTTTCCTTATAAAATATGTCTTATAATTATAAACTAGTACAATTTTCTAGTTTTAATTTCTTAAGTTACACAATGAACTATAATGTTGTAACTGATTAACCTTAAATTTGTATTATTTTCAAATCAATACCTGTTTTATTTCAGTTTGTTAATATTAATGTTGGTTACATTTGTGGTTTAACAAGAAAATAACTTATTCACTTGTTTATACATAATAACTAATTTATATTAGAAATTAGTTATTAATAATAAACAAACAAACATTTAACATAATTTGTATTTTTAATTATCTATAAACATGTCAGTCATTTTAAGCAGTCTTTATACAAATTTAAACAAATGTAGAATTTCAAAATAACAATTATTATTTGTTTTCCCAAATTAGTTGTTGCCGATTTGTGTTTGCTTGTATTGATAAATTATTCATACTCATATTTACATACAATTATACAATACGCGGTTCTTAATTTCAATGTTTATTCATGAGATAAATTGGTCAATAACTGCCAACTATCAGTATCCGGGAGTGAAAAGTTAAAAACAAGCAGATGAGTGTAATTGGATATTTAAGTGAAGGTTTTTCTAATACTCTTCTACATATTTCAAAAAGTTTAAAATTTATTTTCAAACCAGTCTGACCCAAGTATTTTGTTTTGTGATAACAGGCTCAATTCTCGTATTCAAAAATATTCAAAATATAGTTTCCATCTGGGTTCAGTGTCTTAAATATCACAAATGCTATTCTCTTACTTATAAACCATTGATATATTTGAAATTCATCCATATGTCCATTTCCATGTTAAATTGTATGTATTTATGTAAAACATAACAGCTTATGTATGTTTGTCAGTTGTCTAGTTCCCATAATACAAGCTTTGCCTAGCTTGGTGCTTTGTCTGGAACTGTCTGAATATTTATTAATCTATATATTTAACTATAGACAAATTTAACTAATATGTGTACAAGAAACCAAAGGATCTAGGCGAACCGCGTTGCTTGTTGAATGGAATGAATGATACAAAAATCTGTACGTAAGGCTGCGTTATATTATCATTTACGAACATTTAAGAAGAATCGACAATGCGCCATTGTATTTGATTACAGCCTCACTAAATATATCTATGTCTATAATATAGGTTGGGCTCAGGCCCATAGTAGGATATTAGATAATAGTAGTATGTGGTAGAATTTGTTAATATAATATTGTTTTTTTCTGGATAATAGTTTATAGTTATTTGTACTGCTACTAGTACTATGATGCTGATGACGATGAGGATGATGACTTGCTACTAGTAGTAGTAGTAGTAAAGCACCTGGTCTTTATTGTAGGCTATAGTAAATAATGTGGAAAACCCATGTTATTATTAATGAAAACTCTATTTTTAGGGTTCCGTACCTAAAAGGTAAAAAAGGTGCCCTATTACTAAGTTTCCGCTGTCTGTCCGTCCGTCCGTCTGGCTGTCTGTCACCAGGCTGTATTTCATAACCGTGATAGCTAGAAATCTGAAATTTTCTCAAATTTTGTGCTTCCGTTGCTGTATAACAACATATACTAATTATTAAAAAAAAAAGTGGGGTTCTCAATACCCATACAACAAACGTGATATTCTTTTATATATATGAAGGTATTTTAATTACGTTCTTTGTAAACATCTGTATCTGGCAATTGAAGTGGCTCGGTCAGAAGATAATATTTTTATTATTAATAATTTAATACATGCTGTAGCTTGACATTTACTAGTAAGAGCTAGGTAATAATGGTACACGTCGATTTTACTTCAGTATACTGATTCAATGTTTATGAATGTGTATTATTATTTTCTAAATTACTTAAATTTTTAATGAGTTAAATTTTTTTTAAACTAATTTATTACACTTATAAATTTATTTGATAACTTATAAAATATATATTTTTTTAATATATGTAGAATGTTAAGCTTGCAATTATCATTCTATATTATTATTAATTTTTAAATAAACTTAACAAGGCTAAATGTTTATAGATATTTTCAAACCTTGTATTAAATGTTACTTATCTATCTTTACATTTACTGTGACATTGTAATTTCCATCCCGCATGTATAAAGATGTTAAAGTATCATATATTATTTCTAAGGTGGAGTTTGTGGAACAGCTGTTGGCTCGGATGTGCCACTACCAACATGGACACATCAACGCGTACCTCAAGCCTATGCTGCAGAGAGACTTCATCAGTATGCTTCCAAGTATGTACAAACTTACTTATTGTATAACTATATAAATCTGCAAATTCAAACTTTTATTGATGTGACGTCCTTGACTCACTGGTCCTTTTTTTTTATCTTATTCTATAATATATATATATATAATACTCCAAAATGGTTTTATCGATCTTGATGAACATGCTTATATAGTAAGAACTTGCGTTAATGAGAGACTTAATATAATATTTAACTTGTTGGTTAATGGCCCTGACTGCTTTACCAAAGGTCGTGGGTTCGATTCCCACACGGGAGAATTCTTTGTGTAATACACAGATTGTTGTCTCGCGTGTATTTTGTGTCCGTTATTTCAATGTTTATAAAACTACATCGCGAAACAAGGAATTTCTAATGCGGGAGATGTTTTTTATAAAATAAAAAAATATTGGTAAATCTTATATGAATCACACAAAAGTACTGAATAGAAGACAATTTCATATTTTGATTAATAAGGTAAGGATATTTCCTCACATTATGAGACTTAGAACAATTATATCAAGCTATCAAGTAGAAAAATATACATCCAAGTATTAAAATAATATTGCTAAATGTAGATCATTATTTTTCCCCTGGATTCTATGAGATATGAAATACATTAAACTTAAGAAAACGCAAATGTAGTCAAAACCTTATATATAATGTTACAAATACATAATATATTTTGTTTTACAGAGAAAGGTCTAGACCATGTAGCCGAGAATATCCTCTCATACCTGGACGCGAGCTCGCTGTGTGCAGCCGAGCTGGTCTGCAGGGAATGGCAGAGGGTAATCTCCGAAGGTATGCTGTGGAAGAAGCTGGTGGAGAGGAAGGTCAGGACAGATTCGTTGTGGAGGGGCCTCGCTGATAGGAGGGGATGGTTAGTATAATAAATTAAAATTATTAATTAATTTATTGTTTATATGTACGTTTATAGTAAATATTGTGATGTAAATGTAGTTCACAAATCAATAATGACTCCAAATCGGTCTGAGGCTACCAAACTTTGTTACTAAACTTTTAATGGTAAACAATAAATAAAATAATACATATTAAGGATAATATGTATATAAAATAATAAATAGAAACCAAAACAATAATTAAAACTGTACAAAGAGGTACTTATTGTCGTTAGGTTTGGTAGTTTAATTAAATATTTGTTTAATTTCCAGGATCATGTACCTATTTAAACCGAAGCCCGGCTGCCAGCATCCCTCACACTCATTCTACCGTCAGCTCTACCCTAAGATTATACAGGACATTCAATCCATTGAGGACAACTGGAGGATGGGGAGACATAACTTACAGGTTCGTTGAAGAAGAATTTTATTGTAAAAATATATATATATATATATATAAAAATATATATTTATTTATATATATATATTTATATATTACTCACTTGGGTACTATCCAATGTCTTATAAACATCAAAATATTAGACTTCAAGTACATCAACATTTAAAACAATCTGTGGATCAAAAAAATATCTGATATATAGTTTGAAAGAGGCAATGTAAACTTAAAATCTATCTCGGGTAAATGTACATCGATTGTTAGTTTCGGTACTACTTGTGTATTTTCTTGGACATGTGCAATACAACACTGACATAGGATGTTGATCTTAAGAATAAAAGAAATGGTTGAACCTCTTACATTCCTTCGTGATACGAAATTTATATTCCGATGTTACCCCACTAAGATACAAACACACGGTATTACAATTTTTATCTATACAAATGTAGAAATTATTAGAAAAAATATTATTTTTCAAGTGATTTTTATTAACATTTATTTAATATTACAGAGGATAAACTGTCGGTCGGAGAACTCGAAAGGTGTTTACTGTTTACAATACGACGACAACAAGATAGTATCTGGTTTAAGAGATAACACCATCAAAATATGGGACAGGAAAACATTACAATGTGTTAAGGTTTGTAGATGTTTCTGTAATGATCAAAGTAAGATGTTTAAATATAATGGTTTTTTCTATGCTAATAATAAAGGCAGAGTTGTTTGTTGGTTTGAACATGCTAAACTCTGGAATTAAAATTTTTCTAGAAGGTTTCTGTCAGTCTGTCGCCCTTACCATACCAACTGAACCACATATCTTTATAAAAAAAAAAGCATTCTATATATAAAAGTGTTTATAGTGATGAAATTTTAATTGCATATTTATTCAAAAAAATAGAAGAACAACACAGCCAATATGTTTATAGAGAATATTAAATATAACGTATTTAATATGTAAATGAATATTCCAGGAGCTCCAAGGTCACACAGGGTCAGTCTTGTGCCTACAGTATGATGAGAGAGCTATAATCTCTGGCTCATCGGACAGTACAGTTAGAGTCTGGGACGTCAACACGGGGGCCATGCTCAATACACTCATACACCATTGCGAGGCTGTTCTTCATTTGAGATTCTGCAACGGAATGATGGTTACATGTAGCAAGGTATTATATTTCAATAATAATAACTTATGTGTTCATACGTATTTGAAGTAGTGTGGTTTATCTTCATCCTTTCTAACATGTTTATAGACAATTTGTAATTGTACGCTGATTTCAAGAAGTATAATTAAAAGTAATAATTGTTTGACAGTACCATCAAGAATTGTCTTTTTCTATCACACCTTCTATTCAGATAAATAGGGGATTTGGCAGAAAATATGATATAAATAAATATTTTAATAATAGGATTTAATGCTAGACTAGAAAACATTATCAGTCAACTCGTTAAACGAAACGTTTTACGTTAAAAAAATACAATAACTTTTTAAACACCCAAATTTCTATGTTAACAGTTATCTTTAAACGAGTACAATCGCGATAAAAAAGTGGATGGTGAATAATGGATATTATTTATCTTGAGTAAACCCGACGTTCCGACTGGTTTTATAATGCAGTAATTCTTATATTAATGTATATTTATTTATATTACAGGACAGATCAATAGCAGTGTGGGACATGACATCGACAACGGAGATCATGCTGCGACGCGTCCTCGTGGGACACAGGGCTGCGGTCAATGTAGTGGACTTCGATGAGAAGTACATTGTCAGTGCCAGCGGTGATAGGACTATAAAGGTGAGCTTAAAACGAGATTTATCTAGCTGTTGTTAGTGTTCCTCTGCTGAATCACAAGTAATAAAATTATTTATTATATATTAGCTGTTGAATACCAGAAAGGTGTTACAGCATTATCTGCATTGAGTACTTTTTTGACTTCAGTATGAAAAGGATCCTAGTGCATTACAACAGATTGTAGAGTTTGTAGTGTATAATAATTATATATGTCTCTTGGTCGTTCAAACTTTAAAAAAAGCGTTTAAACTATAACGAAACTTTAATAGTATTACATATCTGTCGTTACCATACAAAATTTATATGATTTTATATTATCTAATATTGAAACGTTAACTCACAGGTTTGGAACACATCGTCCTGCGAGTTCGTCCGCACCCTCAACGGTCACAAGCGCGGTATAGCGTGCCTGCAGTACAGGGACCGGCTGGTGGTGTCCGGCTCCTCGGACAACACCATCCGTTTGTGGGACATCGAGTGCGGGCAGTGCATCCGCGTACTGGAGGGACACGAGGAGCTCGTGCGGTGTATACGGTGGGTTGAGACAAATTAATTAACTAACTGCCATACTTGACATACCTAGACCTATATTTCTGACTTGACTACTGACTGAGTTGTAACTCACACATAAATTACTAAAATATTAATTAATTAACTGACCCGTTTCTGACTGGGAATATACAAACATCCTGAATTACGTCATTCCTACTTAATAGCGCTTTGGGATGGAATTTCCAAAAAAAAGTTTATTACAGGACCATCCTGTAATAAAGTTAAGTAAATTAAATGTATTATCCGAATTTTAACTTTCAAGGCTTTATAGTTGTGGATGTTTCTTGAGAATTCATTGGGATAAAAGAGTTTAATGTGTTACTTTTACAAGTGAAATTGTTAAAAGCAAGATATAACAAAATCAAATCAAATTATAACACCTTGTATTATTAATTATATTTGTTTATATAAATGATGATGTAAATGTACATTCCAGGTTTGACAACAAGCGGATAGTGAGTGGCGCGTATGACGGCAAGATCAAAGTGTGGGACCTGCGCGCCGCGCTCGACGTGCGCACGCCGCACCAGGACCTGTGTCTGCGCACGCTAGTGGTCGTACGACTTACTCTACTTGTCCTACATGGGCTCACTTACAACAACACTTATAGCACTTTATATTGTCTCTTAGCTTTTATGCATACACTATCCTTACGGCTACGGAATCCCAGAGGTCGTAGTTTCGATGCCTGTTCGTGTCGATTACTTTTTTATTCTAAATATATTAATACATTAAATAAGTATACCTAACATGTTTATAAACAATTTTCCATACTTTTCTACTTTTTTACGATTTATGACTATGTGGTAATCAACCCGTGTTAATACCACATTATAGTGTTGTACTGTACTGGGTGGTGACAGCAATGCTTTTTATTATATGTCCCGTAATATCTTAAGAGATTTCTAGTACAAATAAAAAAACGAATTAAACGGAACTAAACTGTATCTCTAGTACTGAAACTAAAACTATTTTTATCCATTAATGTGGGTTGCTTGCTGTGTCCACTTGTATTTAATTAATTTAGTATATATAGTTCAAATTGCATTAATTATAAAGATTGCGGACCTTTTTCCTTTTTACATAACATTAGCTGATTGAAAGCCATTCAGAAGGGATCATCTAACACAATTAAATAATATGCAATTAATAATATCTGTTAAAAATAATGTTCATATAATAAATCAGAGCATTCAAAATAATAGACTAATAAAGAACTACCCTCCTTAGGAGCACACGGGCAGAGTGTTCAGGCTGCAGTTTGACGAGTTCCAGATAGTGTCTTCCTCTCATGACGATACAATCCTAGTCTGGGACTTTTTGAACTATGGTGGAGCATCGCCCGCTGCGCCGCCACCGCGTCGTGCCTCGCCAGACCATGACCGAGCCTTTTATGACTAGGTGGGTGTTAGTGAAAAAAAAAATATAGTTTGAAATGTCTTAGAGAGGTCCTCGTGGAATACAGAAGATCAAACAAACCCGAGAAATATTGTCCGACAAGTATTTATAAAAAAAAACACAGGCACTTCTGGTGTTACTGTCGTACTATTATGTTATATGCATCTGTAATTGTTACATAATTCCACAGATGAATGCTTATATTATATTATTGTTTTAATTTCAGGTTCTACTAAAGACTGCTTGGACGTTATTGGAATAATAACGTATGAACAGAACGCGGTCACAGTGAAGTGAAACTGAAGTGAAAGTGTTTAAGTGAAGTGTAAAGATTAAAAAAGATACTGCTTTTGTATCACGGGCCAACCGATCTCATATAACCTTATCAGAGCCTATTATTACCTACTGGGACTTGACCGCCACGCTCGTCCTTTATTGGATGGTGGGTGATATTTCAAATATTGAAAAATGTCGTTTATTTTTTTTTTGCCTCCTATCCAAGATATGCAGTTATCAGAATGAGTTCAGCATTTGCAATTTGTCTAAGTAATCTTGTATAATATGTACTTAATTCTGTAAAGCAATAAAAAATTGAAAAGATGTAGTTGTAAAAGATATATCTTTTCTTATACATTATATAGATTAATAATAACTTCACTATTCAAAGTTGCTGGCGATTTAAGAATAGATAACATAGAAATGTCACATTTAGTTGGGGGTTAATAGGGGATTATTTAAAACACTAATATCAGAAGTATAATAAATAAAAATTACCCATGTCCTATAGAAGTTCTAAATTAGGAGATGAAACAGAAATCAACCGATATTTGTAAATTTAATCAAAAATCCCCTCTCACAAGACCATTATACAATTTGAGGAATCTCAAACAATAGGCTGTGTGATATGTGAAGTCTATAGAAAATAAATATTTGCAAGACATAATATAAACAACATATGGTGCATTTTTTTGCAAATAATAATAATATAAAAAAAGTGTTTTTATATCAAATAAATATCGTGATTTTGACTGATGAGAGGATCAATAGTAAGGAATACTGCCCGTTGCTGTAATTATAGTTGTATAAAATATTTGTTGTGGGTATATTATTAGAGGAGTATTGTAATGGGCGCTAGTGACGTCAGCTGAATGTTGAGAATTTACTGTATCAAATATGATGAGATTGTTAACTTATGATTTTTTTAAAATCGCGAGTTAATATTGATTTATATAAAGATTTTACCGAAATAAAGCTATATATATACATTACCACATATATATTGGTTTAAATTTTTATTTTTTAAGCTTTTCTCAAAAATGGTTTGTAGCTATCTTGTTCACAATTAGCTACATAACATTAAAAAAAAAAATTAAACCAATATTTTAAAGTCAAATCTATTAAATAATGATTGATAGGAGAAATAACTTACATAGTAATTTAGTTTTGTAGATTGCATTATTTATTTTTTAAAGGCTTTATATCGAAAGGATCACTGAAGACGGTATTTTTTTATCAAGTAAATATCATTTTACACTGACGTCAGTCGTTTATGATGTTGTCGATTGAATATAGCTGAATAATATAACTTATTGTTATTGTACATATGAACTGATGATGCGGTCTGGTTTATAAAAAAATCTACTTTCCACAAATTATAAAACTGTTAGAATCCTAGTAATAAAAATAGGTACAACGAAAATTATTAAAAAAGTATATATTCTCTCCTGACCGCATTGAAATTGTAAAATAATCGTTTAGAAACCGTTAGAGTTGCGTTTTTATTATTGCTAGATAGAAAAAGATGTCACTGACAGCCTGTTCAAAGCAATGGTTACCTGCTAAGATGAAACTATTTTGATGGTTTTTCTAAGTTTACGTATTGATACAAACATTTTCTGATATGGTATCTATTAATGCTTTGACAAAAGGTCCTATAGAGTATCTTCATGACTGTAAATATTAGTAATTATTTTTTTAAATAGCCATTGAAATAGTTTTCTTTTAATGTATATATTTGAAATGTGTTGTTGAGTGTGTTAAGTATTCCATGTGTTGGTTGGTTTCCAAAGAATAATTTCTTGGATGAGTTTAAAACTAACTTGTCTTATTATTAGAAAATGGCAGTCGATAATTGATAACTTTGTTCAAGTTTAAGTTAATTTATAAATGTTATTGGAAACCAAATGAAAAAATTAACATGACATTATTTAGTTTGTGTACTGCCACTATTATGTTTTATATCAATTTCAGAAGTGTATTGTTTGGATTTCACAAAAAAATATTGTTTGTAAATGTAAAAATTGTTCTATAAACAACTAACATTTACTTAAAACAGTATTAATTGTTTAAAATCAAGTTCGGCTACAGTTGGCAACTTCCCGCTAGTGTATATTGTAAGTTAAGCTATTTTTAAGTGGGATGATTGAACACATATATAAATATTATCTCCGCTGTGTCACAAGGTATCTGCGTGATGTATTTAGTTAAATATACTAATATTATAAATGTGAAAAGTATGTTTGATCTGGTGAGAACAGTTTTTATGATATATGGTCACATGCCCCATTGTCAAAGTATAGTTAAGACTGTAGACAAAGTCTGTGTACAAATGTCGTATGCTATTGATTAAACTGAACTATGTATATGTTTATATTGACATTAAGAATTTTTTTAATACTTTCAATTATGGGAATTTTATCTCAGTTTGTTAGAGTACTAGTTGTACTACACATCTTTTCAAGGATATTTTTCTCTTGATGTCTAATAATGGGCAAATGCTAGATTTTAATGATTCTTATTGGGATATGTCTCTAAATTCTTTGAATATAGATACCTTCTAGTGACATGGTCGAGAATTTTATTGTGTAATATATATTATTTTGTAAGTAAATGAATAAATTTCGATTGATTTTGCTTAAACTTTTGTATTATGTGTCTTACCTTACCTTACTAATTACTTACAACAGTTGTATGTATGTACCAACCATACCAACTTCGTAAAACACACTCTTATAATATTTTTGGATTGACTTTTTAATTAAATTTTCGGAATAAATTTGAAACATGACTGAAATTAGGAATGTAAAATATGTACCAAATTAAATCGATCCTAGACTATCCTATCTCCTACACTTTGCGCTGCCGGGACTATCTAGGGGATTGAAGGTTTGTTTCGGAGTTCGTAAAGTAAAAAATATTTTTCAATAGTTAAGCATTTAATTCAAACATTTGATGAGATACATTTTAAAATGAAAGTTTGTGGGGACATTGTGTTTGGCGTCTAGGTACATCGTACATCGTCGATAATACAAGGTTTGATTAAGTGCGGAAGGAGGAGTTCATGTTGCATGACATTTTAATTATATTCAAGAAAGGTTCTTCTACGTAGAATTACAAAACAAATTATTCTAATGTAAAACTACAAGAGCACTGACGATGATAACAGTTATTTTTACAAAACAAAAACCGTTAGTTAAACATTCTTACATAGCATTATAATTTTATTATCGTTCGTTTCAATGTCGTCAAATCGTTTTTCGTTTACGCTTACTTCACAAATCCTACACACACGTTTGCCTACACGAAACGAATAAGTTTTTCGATTACGTATTCTTGTTTGAAACAATCGTTTTACATAGCATAAATTGTAATCTTTACTGTTAATAAGGTAGTCATAATTTGTTCATATTACTATTTTTATCTTCTTTAATTAGCAAAAAAAAGACATACATTCGTATAAGTTATGAGCTCTTTGCAAAGCCTGGCAACAATTTCAAGCTTTTTTCAGATCTCTAGGGCTACTTTTTACTAAGCGTCGACAACGATCAAAACACTTCTTTAGTTGTTCTCAATAACGACTCTCTGTAATAACGACTGCGATCGTTGTGGTCGCAGCGAAAACTTCACTTATATATACGTCATGTCATTACTTACGCTCACGCGAAGCTCACGACGATCCATCTTAAAAGGAGGAGGAGGAGGCATTTTCAAAAATCTGAAATTTCGTTATTCCTAGGTGCTCAACGTTCTCTACAGGTAAATATAATAGTGTAAAACCACTTTAGAAAAAATATTATTCAAAAATTTATAATTATATGTTTTTTTCAATCTATTAAAAAATAGTTTTTTTTTTTAACCTTACAGATAATATTTTAAATGTTTTGCTTTCTTTTTACTAACTCGCCATTTGTATTCTATACCTCAAAACGTTCTTTAATCCATTCCACTTGAGTTTATGACAGTAACGCTCAAAAGCAAGTGGAACGGGAAAACCTGCGGTCGTGAGAGCGATCCTTGTGTAAATTTAGTGGAACGCACCCTTGGTCTAGTCAATAGCAAATTTAAAATGTCAATGTCAGTTCCCAGTTATGAACACTGAAGTAAGAATTGTCAATAATATCAATAATCTGATTACTCCCAAAAACTGTAGCTGTTTAGGTTTTTCTGAATTACCAGTGGCTTGTGTAAAATAAGTAATACATAGATTTAGAACCAGAGTTACTTTATAGTTATTAAACACTAATTGTGCTCTCAGAATGTCTGAACTTGAAGAACCATCGGCTAAAGTTTCGAAGTTAGAGGTTAATGTATAAAATGATTAGCAATATTTAATTACCTTTTTTTAACACTAACAATTATATATTTGTTTATTTATACCCTGATAACAATTTTAGTATTTGTTATTAAAGTCCCTGTATTATAGATACATTTTTTAATATAAAATAATGATATATAATATAAAAAAAATATCGGTCTTCAAACCGTAAGTTACTTTCGAGCTTAGACTATTGAAACTAACTTCGCTAAAATATTACTTATTTCTCTCCCCAGGTATTACCAAAAGATCAAGAAGATGAGTTAGATGAGGGTCAAGAAGAGTGGCTGAGTGAAGGCATTCTCACCGATGATGATTATAATCAAAATGTAAGAATTACTTTTTAAAACACATTCCAAATTTTTGTTTGAACTAAACAATGTCAAAAATCAAGAAATTATGCAGACCATCCCTTTTAAACTTCTATAACAATATATTACTTAATTTTATTTATGAGATATTTTAGAGATAATATATCTTACATAAATATTAGACCAATAATAATGGAGGCTATTCTTTACTTATATACAAACTTATAAGATCTATCTTATCTTCAGGCAGATGTAGAAGCAAATGAATCAAGTCTAAACTTCAGCCAGGATCATACAATGACAAGTATGGACACTACCAACCAGGAGACTGAAAATATTGAACGGACGTTGGATAACTTTGAGAATTCTAATATGGTATGCTTTTTTATTTGTTTTCAATCCAGTGTGTTATTATAACATCTTATTATATTAATTACAACATTATAATTATAAAGAAGAAAAATATCAAATAAAGATTCATAAATTTCAATAATTTTAAACATTTTAATTTAAATAAAACTTTTTTTATGTGCTTGTTTAAAATCTCATTAATATTTCTAGACAGATCTCCCAGGTGACCTCAGCACATTTCTAATTCGTAAGACAGATGGCAGAGTCTTAGCAACGCATGATGACAAGCAAGAGAGTGAGCTGGATGAGTCTATAAAACAGTCCGAGGATGATGGGCATGATACAGATGAACTGCTGGTAGGTAACGCTTGTAGTTTGTACACTTGTATATAGACATATTTGTGTGGTATTTTGAATATATATTTTAAGGATAATAAACAGATGTCTTAATTGATGGTAAGTGGTATCAACAACCATGGGCATTTATAAAATTGGGAAGTTCCTTTGTCATTGGAGAAAGATATAGAGAGGATATAATCTCTCATACCTAGCCACCTATTGGGCATCTTTTATTAACCAAGGGTGCCACTTAAATACACAAAAAAAATTGATCCACATGGGAGTTCAGTGACAATTATATTTACAGAAGAATCAAATATTAAACATGAATGTAATTTTTTACAGCGGATGCTTGGTGATGACAATATCAATTCAAAGAAAGAAGATAAGTCAGATCCCAAGACCCATGCAGAGTCCAGTGATGATGATGATGAATATATCTTTGAGGTAAGGGTGATGACATAATTCACTGTTCATTTTAATATTCCATTACATATCGTTTTGTGGCAAACTGGTGATCAATATGTATTTTATTAAAACATCCAGTTTTTTCCAGTTGCAAAAATGCACACCAATCAGAAATGCAACAACAGAGAAAGGGAGATAACATCATACTCTTTTTCTCTTTAAATGTTGCTTATATGATTAAAAAAATAAGTTGTACAGTAAAATTGTGTATTGCATTTATATTATATAGATTATTCTTTAAAATATCCTATAAGGTAGTTTGAATATAATTTAATTTCCAGGGAGCCAAAATTGCCCGATTAAAAGTAGCCAGGAATGCTATCATGAAAAAGTTTCCTAGTAGAGCTGTACCTGAAGAGAGTGACAGAGACAGTGATATGGTAAGGAAGTGACATAATCATGGGACTATTATAAAGAGTACCTATGGATTTTCTTGTTTTTTTCTATGACTCCAAAATGGCTGGACCAATCATAATGAAAATTAATATATACTATTAAATTAATATAGAGTTTAGTATTGCGAAAATGCAAAAAAAAGGCTGTAGAAGTTTAAAAAAGCTTAAATATAATAAAATTATAAATAAATAAGTGATGATTTGTTAATCATCATCACTTTAGTTCACTTATGCACTATATATTTTCAGTCATCAGACGAGCGTCTAACAGTCAAAAAGATGTTTGGAGTGACCAAGAGAGCGAACATGGCCTCCAAGAGTACAGCTAAGTCCAGCGTTAGTGCTATGAAGAGTAGGAAGAACAAGAATCATAACTCCGGTAAGACCATGTATTATGAGTATCTATGTACATATAATATCTGAAATATCACTACACTAATAGTAATGATTTTTAAAATGATTAATAACTTACAGCCCCTAAACCAGTGACCACAACTCCCAAGGTTGTGAAGAAGGTTCCGGAGATTATTGATGAAGAGGAGTACTTGGATGAGGAACAGTTTGATTTGGATGAAGTAAGGAATATACATATATAAATATATTTTATCATATATGGTAGCTATTACTGATGAATATACTTAGTCTAGCCATACGCTTAAAATAAAAAAAATATTACACTTGAATTTCGAATCTGTCATTTTTATACGATTGTTCATTGTGTTTTCTCATTTTGGCGCCAATACATTGTACAATATTTTGCGATATTAAAATGGAGTGGGGTGATAAAGAGAACCGAATCGCTGTGATTCCATTACACAAAGTAGGTATGGAGTCATGAAATGCAATTTTTAAAACTCTCCATACAGTTGTTATTAGTAAAAGGTTTGTGTGTCGGGCTATTAATAGGTACAATAAGACCTCCTCTGTTTGTGACAGAAAAAGATCTGGCCGTCCACGTAGTGTTCGTACGAAAAATGTGGTCAAAGCAGTAAGGGAAAGAATTCGAAGAAATCCTGTCCGAAAGCTTTATCTCGGGATATGAAGATAGCACCTAGAACCATGACGCGTATTTTAAAAGATGACTTAGGACTTGCAGCCTATAAGAGATACACTGGTCATTTCTTAACTGATAATTTAAAGAAGAATAGGGTGGTAAAATCAAAACAACTACTGAAGCGGTATGCAAAAGGAGATCACAGAAAAATTTTGTTTACGGATGAGAAAAAATTTACAATTGAGCAACATTTTAAAGAAACAAAATGACCATATTTATACTCAAAGCTCTGGGGAAGCTTCCCAATTAGTCGACAGAGTGCAACGTGGACATTATCCGACTTCAGCGATGGTTTGGTGGGGTGTTCGCTATGAAGAAGTGGCTGAGCTATATTTTTGTGAAAAAGGTATCAAAACATCAGCACAAGTATATCAAGATACCATTCTTGAGAATGTAGTTAAGCCCCTTGGTGATGCCATGTTCAATAACCAAGTATGGTCCTTCCAGCAAGACTCGGCGCCGGGTCATAAAGCTCGTTCCACGCAGTCTTGGTTGGAAGCGAACGTTTCGGACTTCATCAGAGCTGAAGACTGGCCGTCGTCTAGTCCCGATCTTAGTCCGCTGGATTATGATTTATGGTCAATTTTAGAGAGTACAGCTTGCTCTAAACGCCATGATAATTTGGAATACCTAAAACAATCTATACGATTGGCAGTGAAGAATTTTCCCATAGAAAGAGTGCGTGCTTCTATTGATAACTAACTAGCCTCAACGTTTAAAGGACTGTATTGCAGTCAATGGAGACCACTTCGAATAAGCTTTAAATATTTTTTTTTTTTTTATATTTATGTACTAAACTAACATACTGCAAAAGTAATAAATGTTATTTGCAGTTAAAAAAATATATTTTTAAGTGTAACAGTATTTATAGCCAGACTAAGTAGTATAACAGTGAAAGGTGTCTGAATATTGAATCATCAATTTTTTGAGTTATTAAATATATCTGATTAGTAAGAACAAGTTAACTTATATTACTTATAAGATCACCTAAACAAGCACGGCCATGTTTGTCCTTGTCTACTCACTTGGCCAATATCGGCCAACATTCTCCAACTTTCTTCCTATATTAACTCACTTGGCCAATATTGTCTAACTTCACACAATATTGTTTAACTTTGTCAATACTTCTAGTTCTCACTTGGCCAAGGTTTGGAATCAGATGGAAGCAAGCAGCGCATCATGAGGCCGGAGCAGATGGACGAAGAGGTGCCTACGGACGGAGACTCACATTCCGACGACGAGAGCCTATACGACGTGAGTCTTATTGTAGACTTTATTACATTAGTAATTAGGTTGAATTATTAAATTTGTCATAAACTATAAGAAGTAAGAGAAAATTATAATTATAACCATAAGACGATCAATTTACACATCATTTTACCAACCTAACCTTTTTTCGTGACACTGGAAATGGCATGAAAATAGTGAAGTTATGCCGTTCTGACAAACATTTGTTTGCATAATTTGTTTTATTTGATAAAAGTATTAAATATAATAGTTTGAAACCATGTACTTGTACCTTACATAGGCAAATATAATATTAATTAAATTTACTTGCACTTGATTTTTATTACACTAGCCATGAAAATTATATATTTATCAGCTTAGTATTTTTTAGGTAAACCAACAAACGAATAAAATACAAATCGTTCTATTTCGTTATATTTATACTTATATTGTGTTAACTTCTGAAATCAGGATTAATGATTGCTGACTGGTCTTTAGAACTTGGGTAATGGAATCATTTGGTGATGAGGATGATAACTTACATGTCTCCAGGAGCTGCCCTCATCTGATTCTGAGGACCAGACGGAGTGGTTCACCCTCGATCTGCGAGCGGAGCGCGCCGGAGAATATTTACCGTTACTTGGTTAGTATGAGATTATATATCTGTAGAAGTAAAAATGAATAAGTAAGATATTTTGACGATCCTTTTTTTTTATAAATGTTGTAAAAATATAAGTACCTAATTATGGCACAGGCAGGCACGATACAAATTCAATTATATAGTATTAAATTTTATATACGTACTTAAGCTATTGAATGCAAAATATAATTACGTAAATAGAAACAACGTTTGAATATTATATTTTCTAGATAAAAACACGTAACTTGGGCCCGCACAATATTTAATTAATTTTTATTTTTGCCGCCCAAACATTTTTTTTTGTTGTCACAGTTTTATTCTCGTTTGCCTACCAACGTTAGCACCTTCGATCCACGGTTTATTTTTTTTATTAAACCTAATTAAATAATTAAAATTCTTTTAGTAGTAATATACAAATACTATAGTCATAGGCAGTGTAAAGTGAATCCACATAGTAGTAGTAATATATCGACATAGAGTAATATGAAGGCGCCTGGCAGTTGACAGTATATTGCCCTCCTCAGGAAGTAATATGAACATATCAAATACCCGTCCAGAAGCAGTAGTAGAAGTCTACCTATAGACAGCAACATAAGACTAAGTAAGGCAGTAGGTAATATGGTATATTACAGTATAGTATAGGTAATATAAGGCCAACTATAGACGGGAGTATGATGCCAGGTAGAAGCAATATGTATAAGGCCACCTTCAGAAGACAGTATAGAAACAAATAGATCTGAAAATGTAGTTTTGGATGGCAGGGGGAGGCGCGCGGCGGCTGCTGGCAGCGGAGCGGACGCGCGTGGCTGCTCGGCTCACCGCCTTGAGACAAAGCACAGCAGCGCTGAGCGAGAGCAGTGCGGGCCAGGCCTCCGCCCTGAGGAGGGCAGCACTGCAGCTGCAGGAACTAGACGCCGCGCTCAAGGCATAGCCGCCTACAGACTGCTACAGTCGGTTACGATCGAGATCGTTTGTTCATCTTGGTCATTCTTGTTCGCTTGATGATTGGTAGCTTTTGATTTGTATAATGAATTATCAAGTATCAAGATTTAAAGCTGGCATTAAATTCTAATCGCAAAGTGTTTATACAAAAATTCAATAATCAATTGTGAAACACTAGCTTTGAAATACATAAATCTTTATAGAAGAAATACAATAACACCGTTTTATGCCTCACTTCTAAATATATGTGATAAATGTCAATATTATATTAACAATCGCTTCTGGAATTGAATATGTCTTTGCTTTGTTTGTCGTTATGTATGTAGTGTGCACGAACGAATGTATTATTTCAAGAAACAGCAATAAAATAAAACGAACGTTATATATACTAACTTAGGCCGTTTTATTTTTAGTCTTATTACGATGGAACACTGCCATATATTTTACCATACAGCCTTAAACTAAGACAATGTATTAACATGGGTAATTTCAGCATATTTCACGATGTACGTGGGATGCACAACCCAGGTTATATCCATAATAAAAAACATATTTACTAACCAAATCTATTGAACGATGTTAATGTTAATTTAAGTTTAGCTGGGTCTCGAGTCTCGACCTGTCTTCTTCTTATTTTTTGTTTTATTTATTTATTTGATTTTGGCGCGCATTCCTCTAATGCTACTTTTTACACATTTTAAACGCAACGACTTACTCGCGTCCAGCCAAATATAAAGTCGGGCTATATTAGTGATGTAATTTTCACATATTCGCATCCACAAAATTTTTGCGAATGTTTAGCGAATATGAATATGAGATAAAAAAATTGATGATAGTAGTAGGTTCACATCCATGCTACCAAAAAAATCATTCATTTCTTATGTTTTTTAATACAAAAAGTAACTTAAACTCGTTATCACATTGTCAGTCCTTACTGTATTTGGTAATTTTTTATTTATTTTCTTTACATTGAGCGACGAAGGTTAATTAAATTTTCGTTACAATTTGTGAGACATTAAAGTATATAATGCAACGTTAACAAAATGACTTAACGTTAAAAAAATCGCATCTGTGAATATCCCAAAAATGACATTACACAGTAATACTTTAATAAATATCTGTTTGAAAATATATTTTAGTGTTTGATTATATTCGTGTGTAGTATACATATAAGAAATAAATAAAAGAGGTGTATTATTATGAAAAAGGTAAATTGATAAAACAACATCAAACAACAGAATATCTTTATATATTCTTACATTTCATTAAATAAAATAACATTTTCTCGTCAAACTAATAAAATAATTACTTATGAATTAAAGTAAAGTCGCCATTTGATCTAGTTATTTAAAATATAGATCCAACGGCATGTTCAGTTCTAGTGTGATGGGTCCACGCATCTATGTTCTGAAACAGCTGAAATAATTTAAAACATTAGTCATTACATATATCATACGTATTTTTTTACCCAATTTTCAGACAAAAATCTGTTAGCCAACAGTATTGAAAATAACGCCCGGCTATTATGTGTGAGTGCGCATATCTGTAGTGTCCTTATGTGTCTGATATTAGTATACCTACAACTTGCAATTAGTAGGCGCCGGAGTACGGTTGCAGACTCTACGCGCCCGCCCGCCTTTCACACTTGCTGTGCGTGTCTAGATGTGTATCAGGGGTACAGCGGTACAGCGGTGCAGTGCAGACAGGGGTACAGCGGTACAGTGCATGGATACTTGTGTGTGTTTCCACGTATGTATGTAACAGATGCAGATTGTGTGTCGCGATGTGCGGACGAAGAAACGCTCGCCGCTCGTAACGCTGTCTGTGTGCACGTGTGTGTGTGTGTGTGTGTGTGTGTGTGTGTGTGTGTGTGTGTGTGTGTGTGTGTGTGTGTGTGTGTACCTGCGAGCAGTAGTCGCAGGGGAATAGGTGCAGTCCGTGCGCGGCGACGTGCGCCCGCAGACGTGCCGCGGCCACGCGCGCGCCGCACGTGTCGCACACCAGCGATTGCTCGTCTTGCTTGGAGCGCTTCGTGTCGCGGGGCTCGTAGTACGGACACGCTACGTGGGATTGTTAGGAACAGGGAGAGATGGGTATAATGAGAGAGAACATTGTTACTGTTAACAAATTAGTAGGAAAAGGGAAGAAATGGATGGCGATGTCCAAGTCGAGTACCTGATGAAAGACCCGATACAGTTACATGGAGTAAAGTCATCATGACTTATGGAACTTACACCTAGACACTGGTGATGTTTTGACAACTAATGATTACAACCTGGGTATACTAAGATAGGAGAAATGAGAATGAGTTCCACACACACACTCGCACACAATTACTAACTGCCGTGTCCGACGTGTGTCTTGTAGAAGGTGACGAGGACGACGTCGAGGGTCTCCGTGACTATCATATGGGCGGGGCAGGCCTTGCCCGTCTTGTAGATCTGACGCTCCGGGGCTGGACGCTTGCCTTTACCCTGGTTGGAGGTGATACATAGACTGATGAAGATACAGACATATACCTATAATTATAAACATATTTACAAATGCGCTATAGGCGTTTTGGAGATTAAAATACTACATTTTTGACAAGTCTTCCTCCTGCCCATATAGCATATTGCGCTCATTCCACTATACAATCTAAGCGCCTCTATTATAACTATCGTAAATCTTATTATACAGTGAAATGGCTAGCTAGTGCTTTTCTATAATTGGTGGAGACTCCGACCCGCTGTTTTTCAAGGTCAAATAGTGTTAGTAGCGGTACTTTAATTGCATAATGAAATGGGCGCATTACAATAAACCATTCGAACACTAAACCTGATAGACATAAATCCCAGACTGGCTACACATGTAGTGCGACCTGACTCCTTCTATCGTCTGCTTACTTGCCGTTGTTTTGCGGAAACGAAACTTTGTCTCTTCTTGAATTGCGCTCTTGTACAACATAAAGTCTAGGAAATGGGAATTGGGTCTTAATTTAATGCAAAAAAAATGAAAACCAAAAACAAAATAATAATAATAAAGAGATTTTTACGCAGGGTTAAATCTAATATTACCCAATTGTCCTACCATTCAAAAAGGCCATTATTATAACTTTACAATATATATACATATATTTATAGCAATTTTCTTTACTCAAAATTTAAACAAAATCACCAAACAAATAGCCCCTAAGTTCTGACATTCAGATAACTAAAGCTTACAAAAATGTATTAGTCTTGGAATAAACAATCCGACCAGTTTTGTATAGACCCGGTCACTAACCGTCCATGGAGCTAAACTCCAACTGTTCCACTTCCTCTGTGACGTCATGACGCTGCGTGAGGTGAGCGCTGAAGTTCGCGCCGTAACTCACGCGCTCAGAACAGAGAGGACAGAAGAACGCTTTGCGTTTCTCTACCTGACATTTTATGAGGATTTCAATAGATAATATTAAACTGCTTTATCGTGTATTAAAATTTAAATTACAACTCGACTGTTTGAATGCTTTCCAGTTCACTGAATGACGAAATGTGTAGTTCTGAAAACTGAAGAGATGTAGATGTCTAACATCTGACGATGTATAGACGTCTTGAATTAGAATTTTTAATTTTAATATTTAAACTTTCATGAACCATGAGATTGTCTTTTTATAACAATAATGACTTCAGTATGACTCCACTCACCTCAAAACCGTGAGCCTTCCACAAATGATTATTAAGTATTTGCTTCTGACTGAAGTCTCTACCGCAGATATGACATTTCTTTCGATCTCGTGACGAGTACTTTGGAGTGTGGTCGTTACATAGTTTCACTGAAGGGCATAGGGTAATACGTTTGGGTGTCACTATATGGTATCTTAAGATCACTATCATGACTCTCCATTTCCCATGACTATAGGATCCTGGATGTTGGCCAATCATTTGACCAATATAGTGGCATATTGAATAAGTGATTGGCCAATATCCTTTCCAGATTTTGAACAAGTATAAGATCTGGAATCGGTCAACATTTACACAACGTAGGGGCTTGTTATCAAATTTGAAAACGATTTTCTAGTTTTTTAGAATATACTACATATTGAATTAGCAACTTGCAGATCAAAAGTGTCAAAAGATAATAAACTTTCAATACAATAAATATAATATATGAATACTCCTTTCTCTATAAGAAAAGCTTGATGAAGAATTCGAAAGTAAGATTATTGTAATGAACTAAACTAAAGTAAGAATGGATCTTCTTACATCCATGTTTCATCCTCAAATGTGTGAAACAGGCCTTCTTGCTATTGTACACATTGTCACAGAAGTGACACGCGTACTGTCTCTCCGTCTCGAGGTTGCTGTGGCATCTATTGGAGAATACAACTATTGTGACACCCTACACGTTACAGTACCTCTATTAATCTGACATCCTATGTTACAGTACCTCTATTAATCTGACATCTTATGTTACAGTACCTCTATTAATCTGACATCCTATGTTACAGTACCTCTATTAATCTGACATCCTATGTTACAGTACCTCAATTGTAAAACTATAAACTCACATTTTCTTCGTAACCTTCTTTTAAGAGTTTTTATATTAAAAAGTAAAGCCAAAAGTCTAAGGATTGAAATTACAATTTGACAATCTTCAATTATTATAGAACGATTATAAATTTGGTCTGTTAAAAACTCTATCGAATATATTTTTTTAATTTTGTAATGACGAGAATATGATAATTGGCTGTATTAGATTGTAAATTATTGCTTGTCTTATATTACACTATGAATTTATAGTTTTCTCACTTGTGATGTCAGTCACATAACTTAAAACACGATCATGTCGTTAGGTTTTATAGATAAAGAAAAAAAAAAGAAATTAAAAAGTTAGCATTTAAAATTTAATCTGAATTAACTGTCGGGTATCTCACCTGTTGATATGATCGGCCAGGTCCCTCAGTGAAGCCCCGCACAGGTGGCACTGCGTGACCCTACGGCCGGTGCGGGGCTCCAGGCCGTGTCGAAGGCGCACGTGGTGCTGCACCTCCTCCGACGAGCCCAGCTGCAAATCGCAGTAGATGCACCTGGTCTCATCCAGAGCCTCTATCTCGTGTTCCTCATCTGTTATTTACAAAGACGGGGTTTTTTTTTGCGGCTAACCATATTCGCTTTGACAGCGTCTTCGAGGGGAGAAGGTACACTAAACCCGTCACAAGCTTGGCAGGGCAGGTCCGACATACAGCGACCCAAATTACAACTCCAGATGCCATGAATATTAAAACGGGAGGGTATTCATTTCGATGGCCCATTAGGGATGATAAGTTCTAGTAGGGTTTCATGGTAGATGAACTTCCTTTGAACTAGGGCCCTGCATGGACCGACGCATAGTTCTCTAATCGTTATATATTTTCACGCATCTACAACGTGAAATCAGAAACGAGTAAGCCGTAAAGTTCGCAAACGCCAGCATTCGCAGATGACACAACTTCGTAACCGCAACGTTGCAGGAGTTGAGAATATAGTCATAAGTGATAAGGCTGTAGAGTTGGCATGCTACACGAATATAAAAAATTTGCTCTCCTTCTGAAACCCTAGCATGGGTTCTAGAAAAATTTATATGTACCAGACTCGCAGCAATATTTCTATGGTATGTTGCTACATATTACATAAAATGTACCCTATTTAAATTATTATTAAATAACTATACTATATTATACCTTATAACTATACTATATTAAATAACTATACTATAACTAAACTATAATGATGGCTTGTTACTTGAGGCTAGCAGTGAAAGTCATTGGCAACAGCTAGAGCTAAAAATTTTATCCAAGCAAGTTTGGTGCATTTTCTTAACTTTAATATATATATAAATAACAACTCCATAAACTTATTTAGATAAGATAAAATACTATCAATATAACAGATATGACATTAATGTAAATGAATTCTTTGCGATATAAGCTATTTTAGTGTCAAAAATTGTAATACCATCATCTCCATTCAAATCAGATTTGCCAGACTTATCCTTAGCATCTGTGTCTTCAAAAATAGCCTCATCTAGATATTCTTCCTCTAGAAGGGCACAGTTTTAATAATATATAAGTATGTGAAAAAGAAAGTAGGTACTGGAATGCATGCCTTCATTATCATAGACTCTAGCACATTTTTGTAATGAATATTGTCTTCAGATGGTTGATTAAAAACAAATCTAAATGAACTGTAGATATTCTATAAAAAATTGTCAGCCTTCCAGCAGCAATGCAATTATATAGTTTAAGTAAATGCTTATCTTGAGGTTAACAAAAAAGAACTTATTTATAATTTATTACAATGTAAAAGATTTACCTTTTATAGTCTGAAGCATATCAATACTCTTCACGGTTTGATCCTTAAATTCGTACGACTTCTCCAATTTTTCGACACAATTGGCACATATGTATTTAAAATCATTTGTAACCTATACAATATGAACAATATTAAAAAGTCCCTTTGAATTCCATGGAACTATCAAGAAGAAATATTTTGGCTATCAATAATTAAAAATATAACCTTAATTTCAAAACAGGTTTCAAGCATTTGCGCGTAAGTTTCTTCATTATTTGCATATGTAACAAATAGGTCGCATAAATCATTCGTAGACATGCAAGTAATGCAACCTACGATGTCCTCTTCCTCCTCCATATTTAGCCTCTTCACGATTAAATTCTGATGAAAAAGTTCAAATGCTTGTTTTGAAATTCGAATATTTCCGCCGTTGTTTGACATAAGACGATCAATTTTACGTTTCAGCTAACAACATTTTAGAAAAAAAAAAGTAATATAGGTAAAAATATTATATTAAAATATATTTATTATAGTTTATAAATCTTTAATTATATATAATTTTTCATATATTCATAGTAAGCATAAATAGTTTTTTAAGGTGTCTTAGCTATGTTATTTAAGACCTTTTGTCATAAGTCTCCCCAAATTACGGGTAGTATATTGTGGTTTCCAAGAATGCCATAAATCCATTTAACTTCTAGAATTATCATTCTCTAATTGTATTTTAACAATAGTGCAATCTTTTTTTTATAATTAACATTATAAATCATAGTAGAACACTGTAAATTAAAAAAAGAATGAGGTCTTATTTCCTATGACTCTATCTCTTATCGATAAAAACATACTCGTATTAATACAACCTCGAGCAAATATTAGTAAAATAAAGTTACATTTTATAATATAGGAATCCAAATATTATAACGTAGCAACACCCATACTCGCTGTCTGTCATTTATCATTATCATTTATCAAATTGACATTCATTCATTCGTAAATAAACAATAACAGCGCAAATTTATCTGCTGGATACATTTATGTAGATTGTATCAGTTATTATGATGATTGCGACGTGAGAATAAAGTACAATGTTGTGTGGTTTATAAGAATGTTTATGATAGTAAATAGTGCAGTTAAAAGAAGTTATTAATAAATAAATATTATATTTTTCCTCTACAATGAAGTTCAAAATTGACAAAGGTCTTTTGCCTGTGAAGATCCATTTCTTCTTTTTCTTTGCGGGTAAGTAAATTAAATTAATTATATATATTATTATATATCATAACAAAGAACCTTTTAAAGTTGTGACTACGTCACACAATATCATGCTCGAAACTTTCTAGAAAAAAAAACAAGTTATGCATATTAGTTTGAATCTACATTACAAATTACGAACCAGTATCATCTATCTTGTTTATTTTAACACACTTTTCATAGCATCCAATTGCTTAGCTGATATAATACTTTTTTTACATTCCTGTGTTTTTTACTTTCTTATTATTACGAAAAGGAGTCCTTGTGATAAAATTATTAAAGTACATACTGAAATATTTTTAATGGATTACTTGAAAAGTGTCATTGACCTCTTATCATTAATAAATATACAGTTATCAATATAAATATTTTATAAATAGACTCTAGGTAAGCAATTGCTTATTTTACATTAGATAGGTATAGTAATGTCTTTCTGTTGAAAGGCATTACTTATACAGGTTAAAATAATCAATTGCATACCTAGAGTCTATTCATAAAATATTTATATTGATAAATATATTATATATAATTATATATTTAATTTACAACTAGGGATAAAGCCTTGCCAGCTAACAAGCTGATTGTTGGCAGTTGTAAATAAAATATATTTGGTTTTATTAATGACAAATGCTGTTAGCCCTGTGGCTATGACAGCTTTACCAGAGGTGGTGGGCAAATACGGGCCATACCCATCCTTCACAATGATATATGTGTCTATATTTGTGTGGTACTAACACTTTGTAGGCAAGGGTTTCGAGATGATTGAATTTACAATTCTTACTAAATATCAGGAAGCTATTGAGAACAATCTATTCAACTAGCTCCTTTGTTTATTATTGACATTCACACATGTTCTATTGTTTAAGACTTTTGTTTATCATAGATTTTTGTGTAGGTCTCTAGTGCACTCATGTGGTTATATGAGATATTTAATCATTTGTATTTACGAGGTCTTGCCTTTAAACTCTTTGGTATATATTTTCTTCCGGGAACCCATTAAGTATTTTAATGGGCTTAGCACTAACTCACTATTCAGTAACACAGTGAAAACTAGTAGCTAAAGTTTAATGATACTGTAATAGTGCTAGAAATCCTAAAGAGTGATATATTTGAGAAGCAATCCTGTAATTTTTTTTTTAATTTGTGATGGGTTTACTACTATTCAGGCAAATTCCGATGAAATTGACGTGAGTTCAGCTGGGCAAATATATTTGAACAGTCTTTCCTGTAAATTACCAGTTATCCTAATTTTGAAATAAAATTAAAAAAAAAAAAAACATTCTTTGACATCCTTTCATAACATCTTTAAAGATATTTTTTGATCAATACAGTCTCTCTTTTGCGTATTGTTTGTTCATATATATTACTTTAGAACCTGATGGTAAAATTTACGTCACGGCAGGTTGTGGTATGGGTATAGTATGTGGTTCAAGTCAAACCGGAGGGAAAGTCTTGTATTGTAACTTCCAACTCTGACAGCAATCGTCAGTAACAGGAGTCTTTATCTATAAATACGTCTGTTATTAGGACAAATGTTTAAATATAATATTTATGTTTGTTTAGTGTATGTAAGCAAGGAAAACTAAGCAAATATGATATTTGTACCAAACAAAGCGCGAATCTGTTTTTTTTTACAACAAAATAGTACTGAGGCGAAAATCTGTAAAAGGTTTTGAAAAAGTTTCTGATACGAGTTAAGTACAAATAAACAAAATGTATTTTTTTTTCAATTTGTCTGTTTGTTTCTTCGAACATCACGAATACACTATTCTGATTCGGATGTAATATAGTGTGCTGATTATGAGCTTAATAAATGCTTTGTACTTTGGATTATGTTAAACTATAATTATTTTTTTTTAACTAGCAATTTAAAAGATTTTATGTTATCATAGATTATTGCAGAGGCCGGGAAGGAGCTGGCCACCACCAGACCCTTATAAAATATAGTTAATACCTAATTTACGGTTAATAAAACGTTCGCATTTGACAGTTCACACGATATGTTTAACAGATCATCAGATGTCAACACTCGTGTTAACCTGACAAAGTTCAAGGTTATCAAATTGTCTCTTCCATCCTCAATTTATGTTTATTAAATAAGGACCTCCATTAAGTCAAAAAGGTGATTAAAATGTTTATTACAAATATTTTGCGTCTAGATAATCGCATGCGGGATATTCGCTTTTACAAAAAAAAAAAACCGAATCCTACGATGGCGCAAAGTGCAGAAATGTTTAAACTGACTATTTTAGATATGTTTTTTATCGACCTAGATAGTATAGTTTCTCAGGCTTATGAGAGGTTTCAGTGTTCAAGGTATCATCTAATTAGCCTTTTTTTTTGTTCCTTTTTTTTGGTTCCTTTTTTTTTTTTTTTTTTTTAGTGACCAACGCTGTTATCTCTCTTCACCGGAGGTGGTTGAATAGACTTGTATACTAAAATTCGCCAAACTCATCCAGTTTCTTTTTCATGCATATAGATTATTATTTTATTTTATATTTATTGATATTGTTTCATATGTCATTATCTAATCGTCCAACAAAAACAAGATAAGACATTAATCCTGTGTATAGAACAATTTGTTTGTCTGTAAAATAATATAATAAGTATATTTATCGAGATAAGGGGAACCCATTGTATGTCATTGTTTGAGCGCAGCGAAAATAATTAAAGTAAATATGTACGTATAAAATAATTAACAACAAGACCAGGGATTAGAATCAAGAACTTTAACAAATTGCATGTAATATTATTACAGAGGACACTCGGTATATAACTTACATTTAACATTTGTTTTTCGAGCGGGACACAAAGTAAAACAAAAATTGTAAATAGGGGGCACAAAGAATGCTGGGTACATAACCAGACAGTCAGTACCATGACAACAAGCCTGATTGGTTACAGATTTAATGGCGATCTTGATTAAAAGTTGTTAAACTTATCTTTATTTATTAAAATGTATGGTTCATGTAAAAAATACATATTAGTTTTATTATTGCAATAAACAATTCAATATATGTAACATATGCCATTATTATATTGCTAACAGATTAACAATTTATATTATATGAAATGTCATAGTTTAATTGACGGATTGAATTGAATTTGAAATGATGACAGGAAGGAGGGTAGAATGAATGAACGAATGATATGAACATAATTCTTCTCGCACCTTTAATGCATTTTATAGTTCATAACTTTATTCGAACACAAATTATTCGCAACAATATGGTATTTTTACTGTACATTTAAACAGCCATTTTATTATCTAACCTAGAGCTAATACAGCATTATGAAAAGTCTGTTAGTAGGTTAGTACATCTGATTGATAGAGGCTTACTTTTGGGGTCAAAAAAGTGCGCTGTATATTATAATGATATGGACGAATAACTTATCTCAAGCCGGCTAAAGTTATCTAAAATGTTTACAAACAGTTCCATTTAAAATAAATGTAAATATTTTAACAATTCTCAATTTTGTAGATTGCCTCCATCAATAATAATATATTTATCACATACTGGGGATAATTTTTTGGTACTTCGTTGGTTGAGTGTTTATTGTCACACTGTAAGGAAGAATATTAAAAAGAGCTTCTCCATAAATTGCTCTTTTTTTGTAAATAAAGACACGACCTCATGACAAGACCTTTTATAAAATCAAAATGTGTAGCTTAACCTAAACTTTTACCCATACTACATTATAAAGACGGCCTCTGCACATTCCAGCACTAGGTCCACTTCTTCCTCAGATGAATGTCTTCGGAAGACAGCTGGGGGTATCTCCATCTGTCATGGGCCTAGTCACAGCGGTCCTGCCCTTATTGTGGGCTGCCGCTAAACCATTATTTGGATACGTGGTCGACTATTGGCCGGTAAGAATAAACTTAGGTCTATACCCTTAATGGTTCATTCTTTCTGTCTTATTTGGGTAGTAAAAAATGTGCGTATTTTCAGAGACAAAGGAAACTCGTATTTATGTTATTAATACTCGTCATGACTGGCTCATACTGCGGTTTGTGGTTTTTGCCAGCGTCCGAAGAGTCCGAGCTGAATGATCCTTTAATTGAATCAGTTTACCAACTTAACGACACTGTCTACTTAAAACATTATGAAAACAATGCTGACAACATCCTAGACAAGTATTCTTGTCACTGGAACTGCTCGAATGAAAATCATTTTAAAGTATATCTATCAAATACGACGTATATAAATACTGTTTATACAGATGGTAAAAATATATCTTGCTCGCTCTTACATATGACAATAGATGAAGTGCGAGAAGGAGAGACAATTTGCATACCGAAAAGGGATTGCAATTTGATTTGTTTTGAAGATTCTCTAGAATTCAATACAAGTAAAGGAGAAGAGAATTCTGATGCTAATGCCTTAGATATAATAGAAAAGGTTAAAATACCAAAGACGGTAAATGAAGAAGAGGGTAGTTTTTACACGTCTGTAACGTTTTGGACATTCGTAGTGCTGATGTGTTTGGGGACCGTCGCGTTTAACGTTGCAAATTGTATCGGAGACGCGGTCTGCTTCGATGTACTTGGTAAGATACATTTATTTTATATTAACGGTTATTCCTGCGAACAATAAATAACGAGCAAACATTGATAAGGGCGCTCTTTATTAACTTAATACTAATATATTAAAGGTCCCGAACGGGGATCAAAGTATGGGGCACAACGGGCCTGGGGCACGGCCGGGTATGGGGTAACAGCGTTACTAGGGGGCTGGTTGATAGATGTCACGTCCGGAACTTACAAGGATTTCACACCAGCGTTTATTATTGCTATAATAGCGACAGTTATAGATTTGACAGCTTGTAGGAAACTTAATGTAAGTATAATGAAGGTTATAAATATTACTGTCGTAAAATACACCCATTAATATGAATTAAAATAAATTTAATATGGCTAAGCATTTTTAGTAACAAACGTGAAATGATATTATTATATTATTCGCGTCGCACTCGCCCTGAAAAAAAAAATATAGACAATTTCAAACTGACACTCTTTGTCTAGCTACCATCACTGTCTAGTCCTGACGACTCTGGCAAAGCGCTTCGTGATGTGCTGAAGATACCCCGAGTCCTCTTGTTCATCATCTTCGCGGTGGTGGCTGGGACGTTTGACAGCTTCATCATTTATTACATGTTCTGGTAGAGTATCAACCTGTACATGTCTATAGCATTTCTTGTATCATAAAACATACAGCTTCTTCTATAATGATATGATTATTTCATCGCGATACTCAAAAAATTTGAATGAATTATTAGAAATTAAACTTATTGTTATGAAATAAAAGAGATTATTTTTAATCACAAGTCCCTTATGTTATAAACACATGCTTTCTATTAGAATCCAACTAGAATTTTTACTCTCAACCTCCGAAACCAGTGGTTTATCACGAGCCCCTACCATAGGTTCCTAGAGGAGCTTGCAGAACAAACTCACTCGATGGCGCAGATCAAACTGATAGAAGGCGTGGTGGTCGCGGCTCAGAGCTTTGTAGGGGAGCTTCTGTTTTTCTACTTTTCTGGTGAGATTTTGATACTTGATAAAGTTAATTTAAATAAAATGCCAAGAACTAAATGCTCCTTTTAGAAACGCATTGAAATATGTAGTTACAAATATCAATAAACATTTTTCTTGTTGATTTTAGGTAAAATAATAAAACGTTGGGGCTACGGAACCACTTTGACATTCTCTCTATTCTGTTACGGTGTCAGAATGGTACTTATCTCGTTAATACAGCATCCCTGGCATCTCGTGTTTATAGAGGTAAGTAAACAAAGTCAATATGAACGTTATTGTCTTAATTAATAGATTAATTATTTCTTAAACAGTAGCTTTGTGATATATATAGTTAAATGAAATTATAAAAAATAATCACATTATAAGTTCGTAATAGTGACACAGACATACGACACGGGGCAGATTGTGTTAAAGCAAACCTACACATGTCCCACTGCTGGGCACCTACCATCTTATTGGTTTATGCAATTACATATAATATCAGATAATTTCTAGGTTGTCTCGCTCCTTTACCATGTTTTATTCAAAAAAATATCCTCGACCGTAATCAAACCCCTGACTTATAATGTCCCTCCATGCAGGGTATAATGCAAGGTCCTACGTACGCACTGTGTTACTCCACGATCGTGGGCTACGCGGCAGCCGTGGCGCCCGAGGGGTACTCCGCCACCGTACAGGGCATCGTGGCCGGCATGGATGATGGAGTCGGTGAGACTCCCTCACTCATAAACCAATCCATATCATCTACTGTTTCACTTATTCATACAATCGTCCATGTATCACTTTTGCATTCCTGGACTCACTCAATTTATAATATCATTCAACACTTATGATCTTAATGATCCAATCATTCAGTCACACGTTCATTCTGTTATAAACTCAGTCACCAAGTAATAACTTCACTACATTAAATATTCATTTAAAGGCAGTCGTGCTTACATTCAATATTTTCTTTACGCAATACATCTTCACTCATTCATACACCCATGGCATCAGAAAACGATTTTACAAAACTCCAAGTCATTGAAAAAAATATCTACTTAAATCAATAGCCAAATCCCCTAAATGGCGGCGGTTCGATATCATTACCCCCCTATAGCGAATGACCAAATAGTAAAATGTTGGTAGTTTGATATTTCCCCCACCACAGGCTTCGCGCTAGGTTCCCTGGTGGGTGGTCAGCTGTACAGCTCTATGGGTGGGCGAGGATCGTTCCGTGTGCTGGCGGGCGTCGCTCTAATAGCGTCCGCAGTACACGCGGGGCTATTTGTACTTGTCACTAGAAGAGACGCAGGTAAGATAATTTTTTTTTTGACGGTAGGTGCATTTTTTATTATTATTTTTCTTAAGTTATTAAATAATTAGATTTTATTTTTGTTCTTAATAGTGATAATTTATTATGTAAGAAGTTATAAACATTGTTGTTTTAACAATTATAGTTTTAATTAGTTGTGTTTTTAAATCAATAGTACGGCCCTGGTGGCTCCATATGGCTCCTCTTACATTAACCATGATACAAAATGGCCGGGTCACTCGTATGATAGAGTTTGATGAGATATTAAAGTCAACATCAGCATCCCTTTTCCGACCCTTGAAGTATTTGGACAGACCTTTATAAGACTGAAAACATTTAAAATAAATAAAAATTAATTAAGATTATTTTGTTTCAGCTAAAAGACAAGAAGTGACGTCACAGGAAGGAGAAAAGATGTTAGACAACGCCATCTACCGGGACACGGTTATACCACTTACGAACAAACAAACAGACAAAAATGAAGATAGATAACTGCCGTTACATACTAGCTGTAACTCTTGACTCGACTCCTCGTGGACTACAGAAGGCAGCCAACAAAACCAATATAATTTTGTATAGTATGTACATAGTTTCGAAGAATACCTCCTACAGACAAACTTACAAACTTTATTTCCTTATATTGTTAGTATTTAATAGGTTTTTTTATAAATATGAAAGTGACTAAAATTATATTGAGTAATATTACAAATGTGATGTATGCATATGTGTGTGTGTGTGTGTGTGTGTGTGTGTGTGTGTGTTTGTATGACTATGAAAAATATTTTTAAATTTTCTAATCTATCGAAAGTATTTTGAAGCTTAATTTTATGTAATTCTTACAATTATTATTTTATTTTATAATGAGATACGATAGCGCACTTCGAAGCGTTGTTTTAATATTTGTTGTTCGAATCATTGAAGTCATATATTTTAAATAATATAATTATTTTATTTTTCTACAAATATTTTTAAGACAATATATTCTTTTGACAAAGAAACAGACACGTAATATTAGTAACGAATGTGCCAATACTTGTACACAAAATGATAAGTACAAAAGCTTTTTTAAATTTTATTCTTGATCTCTTTTTATTTTCAGTGTTTTTTTTTTATAAATTAGCAAGACCTATTCTTTATTTATTATCTTTTAATTATTTGTAATTGTTACCTTTAACTTTTACCTGAAATATACTATAAATATTTAAAAAATATGATATATTTTTTAATAATATTTTTAAGTAAATACTTTCAGGAATGAATGTGCCATTTTGAAACAATGAGGCTTATTGTTAAAGATATTTTTACATTACTTACAGCGAGATAGCAATAAAGAGTTTGTAGGCGTGAGCGAGACATATCGTTATTTTAGTCTAGCTAAGAGTGAGATAGCATGATGAACAATTTATAATATGCCATCTTGCTCTATCACTAGCGAATGAGCGAGACAAACTAACCATATGGTTTCTTTTATATAAACGGTGTTTTATATTATTATAACGAAATAAATATTATTGTTGGTATGCATTTGTTTTAATTTTAAATATATTTTTTTAATACGTGAAATAAAAACAACATACTTAAAAATTATACATAAAACTCATCAGAAGCAGAAAACTACAAAAAATATTTTTTCCTTGCAATGGATATTCTCAAAGAAAAGAAATAATAAATATTTAAGTAAACACATATACAAAACTCTTCAAGACCCGTCAATTCAAACTAAGTACCTACCTGTATACGAACAAAATATGTTCAAAGAATGAAACTTTTACCGACATATTTATTATTCTAATTTACCCAGCTGTATTTACTTTAATTCAACGGAATTTGCCCGATTAGATTAGAGCCCATGAATAAGAACACGAAATGGATTCGAAACTAGTGGGACAAATTCAGATAAATTATATTATCTACTGTATAGAACTAGTATATATATATTTTTTAACATTGTATAATTTATATATGACTATAATGCTATATATATATGATAGAAACTTTATATATAAATAAAGTCTCATATAATGAAATAGCTAAAAAGAGTCCTTCAATGTCTTTTTTTTATTAACATTCCTGACCATGTCCGATTACATTTCCTCTTTATCAATTCTCTAACACATAAGTCTTCACCAGTTTGTTCACATATACAAATAAAACACATATAATTTCTACATATTTAATTATGATTAGTTTTTAATCTAGCGACATAATCCAGGGCCCGTTGTATTTGGGGGGGCACGGGGGGAGGGGTGGGGAGGTGCGAGCCGGTGGGGTGGAAGCCATTCTCATCAGCTGTGTACAGCACGTGGATTACCTGAAAATATGTTTTGTTTCATTCTATATTTGTTTGTTGTAGTTTGTTTAATATTTTAAGCATACTTTTTTTTTTGTAAAATACTATCTGAATTATGTTTTAGTTTTTAGTTTAAATTAGAAATCTCTTCTTAAACCTTGGCGCGAATATGAAATGGATTAGTGATTTGCGGTTTACAAAGAGAATGTAGTTCATTAAATTAATTCCTTCTATGATTCGATATTTCTAATGCAGTATAATATTGAATCATAATTAATTCTTCTTATGCATAGCCAATAAAAAATGTTCTATTTTTCACAGTTCTCCCTTTTATGGAGTATGTACCAAACTTAACTAGGTACACATACTGTACCTGTCCGTCGGGAGCGGTGTACTGGTATTGTCCCTCCACTAGCGCACTTTGCGCCATTGGAGTCCTGCGCTGCTCATGGTAGATACCGTCCTCTGTGGATGATGAATTTGACCTCTTGAAGTACAGATAATAGAAAGGCGTTCTGTACCCCTAGTACAAATTTTGACGTTACGAAACGTTGACAGTTTACGAGCAGTATGTTTAATTATTAAAAAGATGATTAATTAATTTCGTGCTTACGCCTTTACTCCGATTATTACACACAATATAATATTATTCTTGTAATTTCAATATATATGATTCTTATTTTGTGACTATTTCCAATTGTTTATCTTACATACCAGTCTGTATCGCCCATTTGTACGACCCGTCCTCATGAGGTCCGTCGAAGTCGTTTCTTAAAATGGCGTCGGTTTGACATAATGCTGTACACAGCGAGAACTAAAAGAAATAAAATATATTAGACATTTCATTGTTTAAGATAAATGTATTTGAAATCGTTGGAACTAGATAGGAAATATAAAATAATTAAATACAAAAGCTTGTACCTATACCATTTATTTTTTCATGATTTATGGCTGAATGTTTCAGTTTAAATAATACAGTAGGTATAGGCCTTACGACACTTTAATTTAATGACTTAGCTTAGCAAAATCCTCTAAGAAGTTTGGAATTGCGTGTACTTTTTGCGTGAACGTAAGTATAAACAGACAACATTTTTAAAAACCATTGTCTTGAGATTTAATTCACATACTGAACCCGTAAAAGTTATTATTTCACGAATTTGGCCTCATTACATACTCCGTATTTATATTTATACTGTAAAGATATATTAGTAAGTATATGTCTTTCATTTCCAACGCTTTTTATTAATTTTTTAATATTTTAGAAATTAGTATAAATATCTAATGAAGAATATTACATTAGTTTTAGACAATTGTAACTCTTGTTTCGAGATGTCATAGAATCTATTGAGAAGGTCAAAATAATAAAGACATTATCATAAACTAATTCACGCCTATAAATTGCTGATCATAACCAATGATTTAAGATAGTTGCACAACTCTTACCAAACTGTTTCTGCAATGTGTACGTTTTTTATTATTTATGTTTTTTTCAAACCTTCAGATAGGGCTTACGTTTACTTTGGCATAAGAACATGTTTATAAGATAACGTCATCAATAACTTTAAATCAACCAGTTTTTTATACAAAATAAATCATTATACATTTCTAGAATAATAACAAAGATAATGAAAAAAACAACCTTATTTAAAGTCAAACTGACATTACTGACATTACTGACAGTGTCAACAAAGGATCATAAAGTCAGAGGGAATGCCAGGATAATCTCAAAAACCAGACTCGCAATCATCGCTAAATGGTCTGTAATCTAATTAAGTGTAAGTGGTAATCTGAACGGTTGTGGGTTCGATTCAAACGGGACAATTTGTATAACCCCAGATTGTCGTGACTGGGTGTATTTTTTCGCCGTTATTTAAATGTTTTCACAGATATTATTTATTGCTTAATCTCATAAGGAATGCCTGTAATATGAGGGAAGGATCATCCTTCTCTGGGACTACGAGAGAAAACTTTGACAGTCGACCTCCTGACCTTTGAATATTAGTAAAAGTTATTGTTTGAAATTATCAAGAAGATAATTCAAAAATATATAAATGATATGCCTATATGATGACAAAAATAATTTAAATAAAAGATACAATGGTTTCTTAATTTAATACACACTTATAGCATTGAAAATAGGAAATATAAAAATAAAATAAAAATTCTAATGTCGCGATAGAATCCAATAAAAATATTTTTTATGTAAGAATATGTGTGAATATGAATTTTTTATTATCTTTTTAAATATTAAAACAACGTTATGAACATTGTTTGTCTTTTATGAATATGTATTGCTGAAGATTAACATAATATAGTAAGGCTGTATTTACACTGTAATATTCTTACACATTTTCGTTTATTAAATTGCTCACTAAATATTGACGTTTGTAAAACAATGATCACAATAATGACAGGTGATAACTGTTATTTATTCATTTATCGGATAAAGTAATAAAATGTATTTATGTAATTGCGTATTTACGTAATTTAGGTTTTAAGTATGACATTAAAATACATGACAAGGCCGCTGAGTTTCTGACGCCAGCAGCTCTTCTAACGCCAGTGGCAATTCATTTCAAAGCTGGTGGTAGCTTTGATAATAAAAATATCTTTTTTTTTTAACTGACTTTCAATAAAGTTTTTGACTTCGATTAAGAAAATATACCACGTTTTTTGTTAAATTAATAAATCTAATCACATAATTTAATCGATCACGTAATTCTCTCTCTATTTCTTTCTCTCTTTACTTTAAAACCTATGTAATATTTATTTAATAAACGAATGTGGGAGTCATTAAATAATTTATGCATACGCGTATATATTAAAACATAAAAAATCTCCTCGTGTACACAAACCTTAATACAAACCAAACAAATCCAATGTCATAACGAAATTATTTTTATTAATTTTAATCTTCATTCTTATCACGATGGCCCAATGATACCACAGAGCTAATAAATTAATAAAACGTATTATAAACGGGCGTAAATATTAACTCTTTAATAATAATGTTATATACCAAATATTTATTTGGGTACGTCGAATTTTAAAATTTAAAACAATAGAGGCGAAGCTTCTTCGCATTCCGTGGATTCACCGTGCGGGTGCCGAGCCCATCGCGTTGCAGGGAGAGGAGTGCAAACAGCTCCTGGGACTTGCGACCCAAGTGTAGGTTTAAGGGGCCCCTTTAAAATGCGTTCACCTCAACTGGTTGCGCTCCTCTCCCTACCTAACCAAATTTGGAATGAACCTACCAATGCCGCCTTTGGAGTACGTTCTAGAAATGTACTGATGATAGTTCTAGAGAGGCCAAGATCTTTAAGTAGGTTATAGAGAGATTTCGCTGTTATACCTCTCGCCCCCACTTCTACCGCGTACAAATTAACTATATACCTATTCCTGGTCCTATTTATAATACTAGGTTAAAACCTTCGTAATATGTACCTGACAATCACTGAACAGTTTATAGTTATATATATAAACTAATAATGTTTTTAATATTGTTTCGAAGTTCAGTCATTAAATTGGTAAAAAACATTTTTTCTTGTACGATATTCCTCTGATTAAAAAAAAATAAAAATAAAAATCGGTACAGCCGTTATAGTTATATAATAATATTGAGTTATAAATGGCGTAATTAACACGATTTACGACTTTATTTTATGTACATAATATAAAAGAACAATCTAAAAAAACATTTCATAAAAACTTTATTAAAATACTGTCGGAAATTAGAATGGTGTGAGTGTAATAGAAATTGTTTTTTTATAAATAAATTGATGTTTTATTCGTTGGTTATACTGATGGGACCATGTAATTATCCATTTTAAGCGCTATTTTTGACCCCAAAAATATCTTGGAAGTGGTTGGGGTGAAGCAACATGAGCAGAATTGTAATTTGGTAATGCCAAACCGCCTCATCATCAGCTCTGAATATAAGAATCTTAATGTGAGCATTACAATACATTTAAGGAATAAAGATATCAGGTTCTCATTGAATTAATAATAAAAGAATCAACGAAAACATGGTGGCATTTTCAAATCAAATAAATATTAGGGGAATTATAAACGAAGCATAAATTATATATAATTAACATAATACGACAATTTTACGTTGGAGAATTGGAACTTGGATCATCATCCACTTGACCTTTTCTTATTATTTGGGAGATAAGGGCAGGCATGAGTGTTGGAGTAAGATACAAGAGGTTTGACATAAGGGCGGCCTAAATTCAACTCTTCTTGGGAATGCGTGTTGGTGGTATTTTCACCTCATTTTTATATAAAATTCGGATAAACGGCGAAGGATGGTATCCGTTTTATTTTTGACCCATACCCGGCTGGCTTTCAGGATAGCCGGCAAGTGAAGATATGGGGCGGTCCTGTACTAAGCCGCGACAGTACGCGACAGAATGAAGTAGTTATTAATAGAATAAACGTCTACGGAATTCACAAAAGTAGTAACATATTTTTTCTATAAAGATAAGGCTGTCCATCAAGGCTTATTCCAAATTATTTTTATTCAAAACTTTAGATGTTTAAAACAAATAAATATTTAAATTTTCATTTACACTCAAAGGGTGAGAATAAAATAAGGATACGATACGTAAATCTATTTATTAGAGCGGCTAAAACGCTCTGCTACTAAGTAAGGTTTGTAAGCACCCTTCTATTGCGTGACATCTGTTGATATATTGTCTACAATTCAACTAAAATAATATATTCTTTTTTTTTTATTATGACAGAAAGGAATCCATAAATACTCTTTGCAAAGCAACAACGGAAACTGACATATGAAGGTTTTATTATTATAATGAAAATATATACATATGTATATACACAGTTGCTTTGCAAAGAGTATTTATGTATTTATTTATCTTAATAAAAATATATATATATATATTTTTAGATTATATAAATGTACCATTAAAAATGTATTACTTATTCTTTGTGGTCATAATAAAACTACTTCAGGAATCATAATTACCCGAGAATGAAACACAGTTGTCATAATTTTTATACAACAATTATAGCTTTGTCATACTTTCAGGCGTAAATGAAGAGGGGGTGGGGGGAGGGGTGAAAGAATGGTACTGTACAGTAAGATGTTCTAAGGGGCCCATTTCATTATCCAATCTACGGCGCAATATTTGACACGAAAAAATAAACGAATAACAGTCCACCAATCACATGGAAGCACTAGCTCACTGACGGCCTTTTCATAATGAAATATTAACCAAACAATCAATTTTTTTTCTATTTACCATTTATTAAAAGTTGGCATTGACTTTTCTTTAAATATATTTAATGCATTAATAAAATATATTTCATATACAAGTAGCCTGAATAACTTACATAGAATACTTAAGAAAAATAAAATAAAGTAGATGCAATATAAAATAAGTATATTAGGTATATATATTTAATTTTTTTTAACTTTTATTATAAAATATCTTTATTGATATTTGTTTCCAGTTCAACATATGATAGAATGCAAAACAAATTTCCTTAAATAAAAAAATCTGTTTGTGTTTTTGTGTGTTAGCGAATAAAGCAAAATAGTTTATTGTCTTAGTCAATAGGATGTTTTTCACTCTTTCGAGGTCTTTTATTTATTTTTTTATTTCTTTTACACTTGAACTAAGTAGACGCTTGACATTACACCTGATGGGAAGTGGAAATGTAGTCGTAGGTGGTAAAGCGCATCAACTTAGTAAAAACCTAAAAGTGTACTCGGAAATTTGTTTGGACATTGTTAATATAAAACTCAAATTGTATGAATGTGTATAAGAAGGGATGATATCGAAAGAAGATAGGAGAAAAAAAATCTACAATAACTTATAAAAACAAAAAGCTATATGAAATAAATATTATTATATTCAATATTTATTATTTACTGTAGTCAAGCGTCAGCTTAGTTTAAGTGTAAAAAAAAATATATATAAGGAAATTAAAAATATTACAAAACACTGACAAAAAACAAATTGTTTGTTATTAATTCTAACCTATTACATACATATGTATGTAGAATTATTTTTAATATTACACACATCTAAATATATCCCTATCAATATAAAAGCATCACTTCATCAAAGTCCTCACAAACGTGTTAGTATCTTACAAAAAACTTAATTATTTATATGAATAAATTTATTAATCATTATTTATTTCATTTGATTGAACCAATATATTTATCTGCATGTTTAAATAATTTTACTTTGTCTAGCTAAGACTCACAAGTATGTTTATTGATAAGTTTTTCAAAAAAACATTTTTTTTTTTTTTTTTTAATTGTAATGTAATGTAATTTACGATTCAAAAGTGCATGTAAATGACTACTTGAATAAATAAAGATATTTTTGATTTGATTTGATTTAGCGACTATAGTTCTTCCAAATTATGACAAATACTCCAATTTTTTTTTTCGACTATAGTTCTTCCGAATTACTACTTAATGTATTTCATAAAATGTATCCCAATTACTTTAAGTTTCAAAGAATTCTAGTTCTTGGTCCTCTTAAATGACGTCATGATATAGTGAGTGTGGCATTGCAGCAGATTGTCAAGACACCGTCACCGTACACCATCCTTACATACTAAAAAGAAGAATATCCATGGAGTTTCTTGTTAGTTTTTCTCCATGGACTATACCTTGGAACCGTGCATCTAGGAGTCTGACGTTTCATAAGTGTAATGCATGCCTATTTGGAATTTAAAAAAATACTTAAAATCCATTAATAATTAATAAATAGTAGGTACTAAATTCAACTACTGAATTGATTTTTAATATTAATAAAAAAAAATAAGAAAAAAGTTCTAGATTCAAAACCCTTAAAGTCTTAAATAATGTTATTTAGTCTTTGTAGTACAATATATTGTAATTCGTTCTGTGCTCAATGATCTCTATTCTCTAAAACTAAGAAACTGTTGGGATGAAGTAGCCAAAATATAATGCCATTCTTCAAACAAGATGACAAGAAACTTCATCGATATGCTGTTAAGAATCTAATATGGCACTTTGGAGACAATTATCTTTGTCTTTACTTTAATTAAGCTCTAAATCAATCCTGAACCTTTTTGCGATTAAACATAGAAATGATTTCTAAATTGAGTTGGTAGAGATCTCGGGTTGCTTTCAATCTTGGATTGTAGGTTGTGGATTAATAATTTCATGCACGACCTCTTGCGTTGTTTTTAAAAGTAATCTAAACATTTAATTAACAAATACTAATTGAGTTTTTTTTTTATTCATTAAGAAACATTCATAATAATTTATTTATATTATTAATTATTAAATCTTTTGAAACGTAAATTTACATAAATTATAAAAATTGTTTTAAATCGTATATTTTGTTGCCTCTGTCGGCCATGGACAAAACCAAATGGAAACTCTTTTGCCGACAACAATTTTATACCTTTATACCTTGCCTGGAAATAAATTCAGAAAATAAAATATATTGTGTAACTTTATGTTTATAGTTGCAATAACTAAAGTTTTTGACTTATAAAGATGCCATGTACTCAGATGTACTCAGAAGTTATAAATAGGTAAGTGGGTTACTTACCTATTTACGAGTTCTGAGTACACTGTTATTGAAATTGTCGAAACTATATATAAATACTTTGTTAATTCTCATAGGTTCATCATAACTTACTTAAAAGAATATAATAATAGCCGTAACAAGGTTCTTTATATTTATTCGTATATTCTCTAACAAAAACCTCTAAAGGAACCTTATGACAATACATATATAAATATGTAAATATATACGAATAGTCCACAAGATAAATTCTGAATTTGAAAATACATATTTATATATTTACTGTCATAAGGTTCCTTTAGAGTTTTTTATAACAGGCTTTCAAAACTCATCATAAATTATTAATTTGTGGTGCCATAGTTCATGTAACAAGGGGGAAAAGTAAAGACTGAATGAATGAAGAAATGAATGTGAATGACTGAAAACAACAACTTTCGTTTCTTTCACTGTCATCATTCATTAAGTCGAGATAGGAACTTATTGTAAAATCTACTTAACCTCGATTTTCTAGAGGCTGGACTTTTAAGCTGTGAACATATCTAGTTTAAACCACTTAGCTATTTAGATTTGTCAAATTCTAATCATTAAAAGAACTCGGCTTGTCGACTTTATCGGGTAGCAAAGAAAAAAACCAACAGCTGTTCCTAGCAGTTATCAATAACAATTAATTTATGACGACATAATAGAAAAAGTTATAAATTTCAACCGGTCAGAGGTTAATCGTATCCGCGGGCGTAGCTATGTGATATTAGCAAGATTATTTATGTTGAAATGAAGTTGGCTTAAATTTAATTTAAAAAATTAAACAAGTTTTCCAAATTTTGAATATTTGGTGATTTGATGCAGATTTTTTTATTTAAAATACAATGCAATAATTCATCCTCGACACGTCCATATATCTATTTCATAACGACTATATACAGAGTGCGGTGCGTTCTTTATTAGAACTTTATTGAGAACTGTCAAACTGTTCTTCATATTTTTGATTGAGGTTTTTAAACAAAAATACTGCCAAAATTTTTGTGGATTGACTCTAAAAAAAACAAGTCTCATATTGATGGCCAGCAGCACGTGCATAATAGGGTCGAGAAAGAAATGGAAGACGGCTAATTCCTATATTGGATTTGAATATGGCGCCATAAATTAGTTTTACTTGTCATTGTTTATGCCTATTTATCGTTAAATAGACACATTTAAGAAAAATAAGTTTTTTTTTCAAGCAATAGTTCATGCATGCGGCAATTGATTTTTATTCAACTTTTGTCAGCTTATAGGTTCAAATAAATTTAATATATTTAAAAATATATATTTTCAATATATTAATTTTACCTTTGTCATTCTTTACATTTATATAAATAGATTAGTGCAGTGAACAATGTTAACTATAAATGTGAAGTGTGTTTACGTTCTCTCAGTTTATCAGACTTTAAATGTTAATTCGAGTTAGGTTTGATTTTGCCTTTCTCCAAGTATTACGTGATACTTAATAATTGTATCTTAACTTCAATGACTACATATAACAAGTATATAACACAAATATTGATTTTGTGAGACCTTCAAAGATTACCTAATTTATTATTATATAAGAATGTAAAGTGATGACCACCATTTGAAGTACAGTCAATATTTTTTTAATATTTTTACGAGTACATATTTATTTTATATACAAATTAATTCGCGATATTGGGTTTCCTTTTCAATAATAACTTGATGTTTTAAATAGTTTTACACAATCAGGTTCAATGGAGATTTATAGTTTTATTTATTATTATAATTTTTGCGGGATTTTAACCACGACACTCGTAAAAGCTGTTGAAATAATAAAAAAATAAAGCGACTTCACTTCTACCTTGTCTGAAGAAAACAGGCATCTGTACATTGTAAAAAATTTTTTTGGTTATATTTTAGAAATAGTGTTTGTGGTGACTTGGGAAATGAGAAAGATCCCTTTTTAGAACCAAAAAGTATCCCACACGTTGACAAATGACATAGATATCTAATTAGGCTATTATCACCACAAGTTTCTTTTTAAAAAAATCAGCAGTTTGACGAGACGAACAAACAGACAGAAAATAAAATATATTGGTCAGAGGTCTACTTCGCCTCGTTACTATTTATTAGAAGTATAGATTGTAAAAGCCTTCATGTAAGTAGATTTTAAAAGTAACTCTGTGTCAAGTGCTGACTAATAAATAACATCGTCGTTTGACTTTTAATATTTTAAAAGGTAGGTAGGTAACCTATTCCTAATTACTTGACAAATATAAAGTGTGCAAAATTTAAATAAACACACAGACAATGTTCAAGGACATGGACTCGTTATTGAATATATGTACATGGTTAAGTGACAGTCAGCTAGTTTCTGTATCGATTGGATTTCATTTTCATTTTTCTTGCGATTTACTTCGGGGTTTTTACAAATATATATACACGGACACACATCACACACAGACTCAGAATTACATTCTGTAGCGCACATAAAGAAGTATCCCGTATGGAAATCGAACCCACATCCTTTGGCGCAGCAGTACCTCTAACCACTAGACCAACAAGCCCTCTTTAATGCTTTTCTCTACCTGTCGATTCATCCTTAAATCAGCAGCAGTCAGCAATAAATCTTGGGATGAGGAAGTGCAACCTTTAATTGACCTTTAAAGCTATTTTAATATGTATTACGTACCTTTAACTTTAACTCTACGCTATTGCATTCTTGAAGATGTAGATCTTAGTAAATGAAATAAAGTACTTATTATATAAATTTTACACTCGAATTATGATGAATACTATTTGTTGTGTCACGTTATAAAAAGATACAAATATTATTATATAAAATGTTAAATTCTGCAAGGTGAGTATAGACACAATAGCTCAGTGGTGAGACCGACGGGCACTGACAAGACTCGCAACCTTCTAATAAATAATTATAAGGTTGCCTGTAAGAGATTGTTTCAGCAATAAGACGAAGATTAATATTATTATATTGTTGCTTTTTTTAAATATAGGTATCGTATTTTTGTGTGTGCAATAATCTATCAATTTATCTTAAATTTGTACCGGCTTAGTAAAGTACCGCCTTAGGGTCGGCTAAGGGACAAAACATAAGTGGATATCGTCCTACACCACTTATCGTAAGAATGGCGGAAATCCCACCAATACGCATTCCCAAGGCATTGCCAATTCTCTTGTAAAATGCTAGACATATTTCACAAAACCTAAATAATTGCAATAAGGGTAGATAAATGATAAGTTATTTATACAATATAATAAACCAGCAAAGATATTTATAGACAATATATTCAAATATTCAATGAAATTATATTCAAATATTCAATTGATTATTTGAAAATACTAATATCGTATTTAAAATATACCTTCAGTGAAACCTGGTTAAGTTTTACCTGGATAAGTGAAACCTCTTTTATTGAAAACTACAACGTGGTCCCGTCACTCTATCGTATAATTAATTACCACTGTTGATGGGACTTTTCGAACCTGCTTAAATGAGATTTGTTTCTAGGATTTTTTAGATGTTTGATAATGATGATGATTCTGTTTATGTAACCTATATAATTGGGGCTCTGGACCTCAATTTCCTTTATCAGTGAGACAATTTATAAGTTTGGGACAGGTTTCGCGACAAGATTGCTTACAAACATTTGTGCGTTTGAATTTCTTTCGTACGTGCTTTGTTTGTCAGTACAATCTCAAATAGTGACCTACAAATAAGATAATAAAAGTCCTTCTATCAGATTATGATGGTGGAAAGTCGCGTGATCAACTGTATTAGGAGTAAAAGATACCAAAGTCAACCCTGTGTAGAATAATTAAAAACAACGAGCAAATTCGGTCTCAGTTTATTGATGGAAAAGAAATACTAAACGAATACGAACAGCAGAATATCCTGAACTTGAAAAATGTCACTCAACATGGAACAAGCAGGTACGGAATATTAACATTCTAATAAGCCTCTGTAAATGAAACAACTATATTTTAAATCTGTCTAATTGAAAAACTGGATAAATAAAAACCTCTTTTAATGGTACAAAATCCTTGTTCTCTTGCCCAATTAAATAACGATATATATACGAGTATTATAGATACAAAATGGAATACGCCTGTATATTAAAAAAAATATCTGAATAAGTACCATTCGTTTTAATCTTAGACATTTAAAAACTAAATTATAATTATAAAAAATATCGAATTGATTAGTTTGCAATAAATTGCGCAAAGATCATTGATACAACTGCGAAATTAAAACGCAATTAAGATAATTATAACTGTAAAGGATAATTATTGCAATTATCCTGGTTTGGCAAATTATGACACTGACCCACCAGACGTTGCCATGGCAACGACATGGTAACGTTTTTTATAAGAAAAGTCTGTTTTTTACGTTTTACATTTCCCAAATATTCTTTTCATTAAATATTTACCTTCAAGTATAAAATAGCTAAAATAGAAATAACCAAGGAAAATAGAAATTAATTTTAGACATATACAGATGTAATGTAAATATTTTTTAACGAGTCTGACAGCAACAAATATTGTCATTAGCTTGTATTGGCTTTATAAATAAATAAATATAACTTCTTAAAACTATAATAGTTTTTAAGAGTTTATGGTAGGTTTGTTGATGGAAGCACTAGGTACCAGCCTTTTCACAATGCGATATTAGTACGCTAGTTGACCTAGCGTCGCCTTAATTGGATAATGAAAGGAGCGCGTAACTCAATAGTCAAATTTCGTTCTATCTTCGTGTACCAGTTAGTCTGGCCGGTTCTTCTCTTATTCTCTGGAACCGGGAAACTAGACTCAGATGTTTCATAAGTACAATGTATGCCTATTTGAAAAATAACCTTTACTATTGACTTTGAAATTGTTTAAATTGTTTGTCTGTTTGTCTTCCGCATACAAAAATAAAGTAGGTACTAGACGTTTGTGATGCATATACACACACGCTTTTATTGTCTGAATCTTAAGATTTTCAACATTTTGTTGCCGAAAAAAATTTTTTTATAAATTTTTTTAAATTTTTTTTTATATTCTGAATTATAGGCTGAATCAATTTCAATGTGTAGTTTAATCAAGAATATTAACACGTTTGAAACGAAAATGGTCAGTTATAAATAGGGCTCTCATCAAGCATTTTTAACATAATGATTTTAAATGTTTAAATTAGGGTTTATATAAGCGTCGCAACAAATTTTACGAGTTTTTTAATTGCTGTCTTCATCTTTGATCATGTATGAAAAAAACTTTGTTCGTGAAAATATTAAAGTCTTATTTTTGCGATATCTTATACTTAAATAAAATGATTATTCAAATAAATTGAGTATAACTGCCCAATAGTTTTAAATAAGATTCATACAGAAATACTAAAAATATAAATAAGCACAGTCAAGCACTTACCACAACAATTCCAATAATGCACCTCATTTTAACAGTTCTTATGGAAAAAAAAATATTAATGGACTACGAATAATAAAACCTCCTTGCTCGAAGTTTGAACTGCAAATATAGTCTATATCACACGCTATTTACCGCGCAAACATTGAAAGCTCCCGCGCACAATTAAGTATTGACAAATGACAGCTCATTACGAAGAATCAAATAAAATGACAAAAATATTATTGAATCGTCAATAACTGCCTAGCGGTAATAATAGCGGTGTTGTCGTATAGAAATCTTTACATTCACTAAGTTGAAGTGAACGAAGGTGACTTATGACCTTACCCATCCTTAGGTGAATTATGTAGCAATTATCTGGACAGAAAATTGTGTTTGTTTAGATTTACGTAAAAAAATTATCGATCTGGTAATGAACGAAATGTGCAATGTTTTGCGTAAGTCCTTTCAGTTTACAAACTTTGTTATTATATATTCGATTTAGTGTATTATGTATGTTTTATTTTGTAATTTATATACTTATGTAATGTTATAACGGCAGTCACCATAGTTTAATAAATATCTTATTTATTGCTTTCTGAGATTAAAAACTTATATATAAGAAACAAGTCAGAAAATAATGAAATGGCATTATTCACGATGTTATATTATACGCCTCATTCGTTATTTATAATTTATTATCTACTTAGATTTGAATAATAATCAAATCAATAAAAATGCATGTTTATTTATATTTGAATTAAAAATATTATAATTAAAAACTTATTTTTTTGCTCATATAAAAACTTGAAATTGTCTGTTACATCCACGGTATTGTACTTTATAAATGATGCCAAGTAAAGAATTAAATCCAGAGCTTAAAAAACATCTGTAATAAATCGATTGCATACCTACAGCTTAGAGGTCAGAAGGTAGACGCTCTTTCGAAACAGGTGTAACTAGATATTCTTAAAAGATTGATGAAAACACAATAGTACTGGTTATTAATTATATAACCATTTTTGAAAGAGTTATTCTTCATACGTAATTTTCATTAAACAATCTAAGCGACACTATCACAGCTAGCGTACATCCTCTTTCACAGTGATATGACTGTAAGCGCATAGCCTACGCACTATTTTCGAGGTCAAATAGTGTCACTTAATTTATATTATGAAATGCATCAATGATCGCAATCTTATCGCCACATCTACGTTTCGTATGCGTGGCGGTGTAGGCAGGAATTATAAGCGGTTTGTGACAGCATTGTTACTATTTAATATTTTATGATTTAAGATCAAAACATGTATAATAATAGTAATAGCATATCTGTACTAATATTATAAAGAGATAACATTTTATTTGTGTTATTGTATGTTAGTAGGTATCTATTATTTTTACACAAAACCTACTTGTCCCACTTCAAAAATTCTTTCACCATTAGAAAGCTGAATTTTCAGGGAACGACATAGGCTATATAACAATTAATATAAAAAAATAATTTTATAAAAATCCGATAATATAACCTATGGTATGAAAAATTTACAGAAAAAAATTGTCATCTCGTGCGGAAATTATGGATGATAGACCAAAAAATGTTTTACAGTATTATAGAAAGTTTCAATATCTACTTAAAAGTCTGCGATACCATACGTCCAACTACTGTAATTATATCACTGTAACTTCTTTTTACATTTTAAAAGTTGATAAAAGTGACAACAATAATCAAACCATATTATTCGTATCTCTGTAATAATCCATATCCTATTAAATGGGAGGGACATTGATATCTTTACTTTGTAGGTTTATTTGTTGGAGGTAATCTCGAAAGTAAGTTATCCAAAACTAAAAATATCTTAACTAATATTAAGAAATAACTTTCACGTTGGATCTAAGCTATATTATACGAGAGATTATACCTTGAAATAATAATAGGGCTTTTCGTAAAAAGCTATTTTAAAAATAAAGATGGAAATGGATAACGAAGTTTCTTATGAGCTCTGTGTTCTTAAGTTTTCGCGGACGAATTCGTGGGCAACGGCTAGTTGTACAATAAATATGTATAATAGATGGCTTAGTACTTAAATGTTTTACGACAGAAATAAATAATTGTTCTGCAATCCGAGATTGATACCTTGACCCAACACCTTCAACAGGTTTCATATTAGCCCTGTACCCCTAGTATGAGTTGCCGTTAGTTTTCGAGAAATCACAAAACGAATTCTTAGGTTTATGTTGGTTTACTACCAATCACAACCAATAACTCGTTTCGTGACTGCTCGAAAACTATCAACGTTTCGTAACGTCAAAACTCTTACTACCACGTACTATAACGTGGCAAATGCATTGTAACTCCAATCGCTAGTGTAAAAAAATGGATTATGATTGATTATTACTATCGACTGTACGAATACAGCACCTAAGGCATAACTTGTTCATCTTCACGTGCACCTGTCACTATTTTCACACTACAAAGAATATGACACTTATTGAAACCTCACCGCACACGCTATTAATCATATTTCTTAAGATATTTTAAATTATATAAAAGTACCTTTTACTTCGGTCTGCTTATAATATATTATCTTTCCATGAATTATTATTTCTTGATTAATACAAGTTAAAAATACTTTAAGAGTTATATGACGGAAGATAGTCTTTATTCCTACATTCATTTACGATCGAGATTAAAATTGTATCCTTTTTTAAAAATTGTAAGTGCAGATAATAACCTTATCGAATTTGGTAACGAAGTAGGAGCTCAATTTGCAGAGCGACGAGACAGTTTCACAGAGATTGCAGGTTCGAATCCTGCGGTTATATTTTTTAATTAGTAGGAGTTTGTAGGAAGCCATCTAATGCTTATGTCGATCTGGGATTGTAGATCGATTATTAATTTAGAACCATTGCCATACAAGCAGTAACGTAAATAGTTAGTGAATTGTATAATAAAGTCGTTATGTAACAGTAACAAATGCTAATTAAAAAAGACAACGCTTTATTGAATCTGATCATGATCTCACGTTTACGAATTACAACAAGCCCTAAGGCGACCGCTGACATGTCGTGTAAAGACAAGACATAGTGTGATTTTGACCCACTATTATATTTCAAAACTGACAACTGAAGACGCCCAATGAAGCGTTGACTCTTGTCAAATTGTACATGTGTAGTTGTGAAGACGCTAGTGGGGCGAGAGTAGTTGATTATATTTGTTTCTTTAGTTTAAGCCATATTGAAAAATAAAGACGCCCACTGAAGACATTGAGCAGGCATTTTTTAAATATTTCTCACTACGCTTTTAGATATAAGCTCTTTTTCTTAAATTATTCGACTTAAAAAATAATAGCGAAATCGCCAAGGTACGTCACAAAACTATACCTAACGTTTTAAGCTAGCAGTTACTTATTTTTATTATTTTAATCCTTAATTCTTGAGAAAAAGTGACAGTATCAAAATAAAGGAAATGTATAACCATTCTACAATTGCAGATTGAATTCAAAATTCGATGGCTTCCTACAAACGCAATTCATAGGTTATTCATAGACTTTATTATTCATTTCAACCTTTAATCTTTATAGCACTTTACACATTAGAATATCAGCTGTTATTTAATGGCATATATGAATGTCGACAGCACGCATAGAAATATGAATTAAAATTTATATATTACGCCTGTAGAAGATACTTGTACCAAGCTAAATAGAAGCTATTTTAATGAATGATGAGATACGTAACTACATTGTGACAGACAGGCGATGATAAAGTAAATATCTATATTAATTTAAGATAGAATGCTTTAAATACTTACTTTTACTTTTTTAACACGTCATACAATTTACCTTTCATTGTATACAATCATCGTATTATATTATTGATAAATCGTTAATTAAGTAAGCGGTTGGATTTACATTGCAAATATTCCCATGAATTGTTTCATCACGCCAAGTCAGCCAATAACCAGCTAAAATGTAAGACACGGCCCGGTTGTTTTTACAATCATGTTTCCGAAACTGTCTATGAAACTATCGCAGTCATGGTATCAAAACAAACATTCCAAAGTTTCTGAGGAAATATTGCGAGTAGTTCGTGAGGCTGCTGCAATTAATTATTCTTGAAGACAACCGCTCTCCACTATATGAGACTGACAAATATTATATAATATATTTTAAGAAAAGAGTAAGAATCGGCGGTACTTAAAATCAACTTTATTAGATGAAATTATCTGCAAATCAAAACGTACTTACTTCACCTAAAAAGGTCAAGCTAAAATCTACTTCTGTTGCCCATGTCATCATTGGTGCATCGCGACCATCTTCTTTTATTTTCTCTCTTCTACCTCTAAGATGGTGCGGAAAAGAGTCTTAAGAGTTTTTATAAAATATAATTATAATTTCGTACTAAATAAATAATACAATAATACATAATAACATCACTTGGCTTAGCGACTCAAAATAATGACACTAAATGAAGATAGCCACAAAAATATACATATATGAAAATGTTCATAGAGGAATGCTCTACAAAAGAGCTCCGATGTACATTTTCCATAAAATCAATAAAAAAAAATTGCGCTTGAAAACAATTCATCCCATACTTATTTTGTTTATAACATTTTTACTATAAATTTTACAGTAAACATTTTTAGCTGTAGATAGTTTTAGTGTCTACAAAAAATATTTTTACGAAATTTCCTTAACCCTCATAAACCAAGTCCACCAAGTCCACCCCTATTTCTAAGAAAACCAAGTCCACCCCTATTTCTAAGATGGCGGCCGCGGGACTCGACCCTGGATCCCGAAAACTCAAATTGCAGTTCACGGCCATGGGTTTTACATAATAAAAACATAATCCTTCCCAAAATGCTTACTCGAATATTCTTTTGAATGGACTAATGTCATTCAAGCCGCGCTCCACTAGTCTACAACGCTAATTACCTACTGTTTGTTGTCTGGTTAAATATATGTACTAAATAATGTGAGAACATTAAAATCAATCAAATCAAATATTATCACTCAGTCAAATTCATTGAATGAGTGGATGATTTATTTACTTCACTTGCATATTTATAGTTTATTATCTATTGCTCGCTAGTTTAACCTTTAATTTAAAAATATTGTTAGTATTTTCATATTTTTGTAAAAATAACATTCAGTACTTTCCAATGTTTCCATACTTGCAAGAGTTACTATATTTTTGAGGTTAGATAGATGCATTATTAACTTTTGATTTTAGAATGTTCCTAATTAACAATTCAACTTTGATATATGTGTGGATCTTTATTTTCTCAAACCTCAGTCGTTATACAGTAAAAGTAATATATTTAAGCTGTAGTTTGTTTTTTAAACTATCAATAGTATTGTTATTAGCGGGCAACTCAGAACTGCTAGTGGAGAACAAATAGTACGTAAAATAGGAAAATAGTAGGAACTATACTGCTCGTATAGTAAAAGGTAATAAAAAACATAAATTTCTTGGTTTCTTCGCCTGTTTATGAAAACAATACAATACATCAAATCAAGTAATAAATACAATACTATATTCTTTTATATAAAAATAATAAAAATTATACATACAAATCAGTTCTATTTTTAACTTCATTTAAATGTATTATTTAGTAACAAAAATCAATGTATTTATATACATATATAGATTACAGGCGACATTTATAGACAACATTCAAATATGTTCGTGTTATATATTTTATAGTCAAATACTGGGAATAGAATACATAGCTTGACTATAGCATATATTTATATAAATATATATAATATATAAAGCGTAGTTTGGTGTGCGTCTAATAAAGTATAAAGGCACTCGTGACGTTTTTTTTTTATTTTTTTTACTGCACTTATTAAAATAGCTGTCCGTTTCTTAATGCTGATTATTAAGATTATAGTGGACCCTTGTCATAAGGCATTTTTCCGGAAGGAACAATAACCAGGTTATAAAAAAACAAAGCATAAGTGGTGCTGTAATCCAACTCAAAAAAACTCTTTTTGCATATATATATATGCAAAAATAACCATTCCTTATCTGGCTAAATAGTACTAGTTTTCATATGAAGAAAATTAAAGAAACTTAAGATAACATTCTTCAAACATAGTTATATTTTATTAACACAATTTGTAAAAATCGGGACCGGCCCCACCATAGCCCTGCCATTTACCATTTTAGTTGGATTTTTCTCCCTCAAACTAGTCTCAGGACGGGATTCTTCAAGATGTACAATGGTCATTGCGTTCTATCCGAATCCGTGTTATGACAAGGATCAACTAAATTGTCAGAACTGTCAAATTCAGGTTGACACGGAATTTGACAGGTTTTTTTTTTTTATAATCAGCCCTAAAGAAACCGGGTATTTGTGTAATGTAACAAAAATAATAATATATAAATTAGAACATAATCCGTCTCAATGTAAATAAGTGCAGCATTTTTTTTTAAATTACAACTAAATTGGCACAATTATTTAAAATTATAATTATTATACAAATTTACAAAATAAATATCACACAGCTGCATTAAATCTATTTTACAACCCAACTAGGACAATCTTAATTATTTTACACAATATATATTTATATAAGCGGGTGTCAATACTTAGAAAATAACACTTAAAAGTATACTATCATCAATTTATCAAGACAAAAACTTCTTTTTAGTTACTTTTTATTATTAAGATGGGTTCACACTAACTAATGTTATAATTGGTATATAAGGTTTAATTATATACATATTATATAACAGTTAATGGCATGTCCTTAATTGTCAAATCATTCAGTAACACATTCGAAATATTGGTATTAATAATCAAACCTGTTTGTTGGTAACATTTTTGATTTGATCTTTTATAAAACATCATTCTAATATGGTAATAAATATGTTTTATGTTGCAATATTTGTTTTCAACGCTAATATAACATATGTATACTTATAAGCAAATTTCTAGGATATTCAGTATAACCAGATGAAAGATATGTGTTAAAACTTTTGTCATGGTTACATCAAACTGACATCAAGCAATGTCATAAGTACGTAAGAATTGAATCATTTCCAATTCCTTGCACAAGATTGCCAAAAAAATTATTATGATGTAATATTGACATACGTATGACATCAACAGGATTTATATAATGCTTAATGACATTTTTTGTATGGATAGAAGTGAATAAAGTTTTAATTGATGTATTTATCTAATGATATATAACTAAATAAATGTAATTATTTATAGAATCACAATTAATAGTAATGATGCATTACTTAGTATAACTTGCATTACTTGGGTATAACACATTGTATAACAAACATTTTGAGTATTATAAGATAATAAAAATACGTTTTGGATGAATATACATACAACATTCTAAAGAAATATATTGAGTCCTTTAATTAACAATTAAAATAAATCATTTTAAAAAATAAACACATGCTGTAGCTTTAAACGATATCTAACTGGAAGAACATTCAGTAATCAGTCTCCGCTAATACGAAAGTGGTGTACCATTACTTATTAATGGTGTTTTAATATGTTTTTATTATTTTCCTATTATCTTTGTTTAAAAAAAAAGTAAGATTGTTAGAATTTACTTGATAAGTGACTATACTAATTGTATTTATTTTAGTTACATTTAAAACTATGTTACTTAATGTAAACTCACCTTAAGAATATACAAAGTAAAATACAATTTATCTCTTCCCCCTACAATATAGAAAAAACACATTATTTTTAGGAAACTTAATATCACACACATATTATTAATAAACTTAATAATTATGTTTATTTAAATAACATGAAATAAAGCTTTTGAAACAATATACATTTAATATTGAAATATTTAGTTAAAGATTTAATGTTGATTAGATTTCGTTTACTTCTATAGTTTTGTTAGAAATCAACAAAATCATATACATATATATATATTAATAGGATATTGATTATTGACACATTATGACATAAGTATTATTACATAGTAGGAAAATAGTTTTTTTTTAATTTTATATCTAAAATTATCTTTTTTTTATGAATTTTGCGATAATCTACTTTTTTTTTAGTTTTTGTCAAAATGCTTTTTTTTTGTTCTACCTAAAGTACAAAAATTTGTTACACTATCTAGATATTTACATAGTTTACAATAATATTATAGTTTTATTTTTAAGTTATATATTCTACACTTTATAACTATCCCAAGCTCTATTTTATATGATATTTCATGACTAATTATAATCTGATTTCTAGATAATTTTAAAAACCCTAAACTATATCAATATTATATTTTTGACAACCCTATCTAGACATTTATATCAATACTAACAACTAAATACAGCATTCTCAATATTGATCGATAGCCCTAATCATATTTTAAAATGACACGAAAATTCTAACTACAAATTTACTATGACAAACTCTACAGATATTTTTGTAAATATTCACAACCCTAACTAAATTCATAAACTACATATTATATCCCCTGAGGTTCTTGAGTCGTCTCTCGAGGTCCTGTAGCTCGTCCTTGGGCCAGGCCTCCGACTTCTTCCTCTCCCCTCCGGGGGCCATCTGGAAGGGCCTCAGCTCAGGGGCCTTCCCGGGGCTCTCGGAACTAGAATTTTTGTTAAATCTTTTATATACATATAGAGTTCATTTTAAAATAAAAGAATATTTTAATATACTTTTCTATTTAATGTTTTTTGTAAGTCGCTTACAATAGCTACTGTATTATTTAACCATTAACTAGCAATTAAACAGGACTTCACTAAATCCTTGAACACCAACGCATCAAGCCTATCAAAGATCACTGGATCTCCGGAAACTCGAGCTTCTCGTCGTTACACACGGTCAAATGGAAGAACCTGAACCAGATTGACAATGCTTGTTCTCGAATAGCGGGGATGACGAATGGGATTTGTAAACGTGCAATCTTGTATTTTCTTGAGGTAAAACTGAACAAGATTCAGGTTACTCGATAGAAAACACAAGTTTCTTTCGGCTCTCGTCGACGTCTTCCCTCTCTAGGGAAGAGCTAGCTTCCAGAATATACAGCAGCCGAGGTGTTGTCATCCGCATAACAGTGAATTTTGGATGTATCCAAAATATCATTGATAGTGAGTATAATGGAATCCCTGGTCGTCTAAACTCGAGTTTAAGGAATTGAAGAGTGCCATGAAGATTGGCTTTCCCGAACATTTCGAACGGATAGCTTTTCAGTTGTTGATTAATTTTGACGATATACATGGACTTCGCTTTAACAATTTGCCGTTTAAAGAATCAGGAGGTTATATTTTCTCCTTAGACCTCTTAGGAGTTCAGATGCTTACCTAACGCCACACCCTAGGAAAGATATGCCTGTCGTTTCACAAGCAGCTGTTCTAACACAAGCATCAAACTAGGGCCACCAGTTACCACCGACGGCACAACAGACTTTGGTATAAAATATACATTCCCTGCAGAATCAGTTCAGGAACTAACCTGGACAGGTTGCGTGAGTATGCATTTCATCCCTATCCCTTGCCTCGTGATGCCAGACGCGTCGGGTCGCTAATATATAACGACATGGGCGTTTTACAGGTCCTACATAACGTACTAAGCAGTGGTCAGAGCACCAGAACGTACCAAGAAATGTCTCAACAAATTGGTACTGACCATTTGCTTTAAAAGTCAAATTCAGATCTTCCTGCATCAGTCAATCAGTGCCACGTGGGCCAAGTCACTCGGGAAGGTGCGCATTGAAATCTCCAAGGAATATGACTTCAGTGGCCCCTCCACGCCACCCGTGATGGTATGTGACAGTAGATTGATGATGAGACGATCCGTTTCAACGTTACCACTGAGGCACCATAGAGCACGCGGTACACGGTCTTACATGACCTCACGTAACCATATTATGGACTAGTCCCTTTAAAATTGCCAAGGTGAAGGCAGCAGATATTCCTTTAGGAACAGATACCCTGGTGTGAGGTATAAATGATGTAAGAGCTTGTACCACAGGTATGATAAGTACGGTTTTGGAGCAATCAAGATGATGATGTCCCTACCTGCAGTACTCCGTGCTGGACCCCAGCTCGTCGCTGCTGTTGTAGAGCCACACGCGCGCGCCGGGCCGGTGGTCCCTCACGTGGTAGTCGCCTGTGTACTGAGGGGGGGCCGAGAAATCCACGTCCAAAGGCTGACCTAGGGGACAAAAAGGGGGGATGGTAAGTTACACAATACATAAATGATACATTTTCAAAGATAAGAGAGGGATGTTCAAGAAGTATAATGCCGAAAGTTGTTAGATACAGTTACTTCAAATGAGTATACATTTAATTTATCTTTGGATTTTTAGAAGGGTTTCTAGTTTACGTGTGTTTGTACAATATGTCTAATAATATATTTATTCTTGTGTACATTAAAATCTATAAGAAATAAACATTTCCATTATAGTGTTAATAAGAAATGTTTATGTTAAATATCTGAAACTATTTCAAAAGCTACGTTTAGTACTGTATCAAATAACCGGATGCCTTAGCCCCCTTCCTCCTTATCCTTGTATCCTAGTCTGCTAGATCCCAGTTCATATCCCATAACATAAGTGAAACGTACTTCAAAGGCAGCATTGGTAGGTTTATTCCAAATTTGGTTAGGTAGGGAGAGGAGCGCAACCAGTTGATGGTGAGCATGAATGCGCATTTTAAAGGGGCCCCTTAAACCTACACTTGGGTCGCAAGTCCCAGGAGCTGTTTGCACTCCTCTCCCTGCAACGCGATGGGCCCGGCACCCGCACGGTGACTCCATGGAATGCTAAGAAGCTTCGTCTCATACCATCATATACCAACTGTTAGGTAGAAGGTTTAAGTGGTACCATCAAGATTCTAGATATACGATTTACGAAAGAAACCTAATACATGTCAACTACGTCAAAATAAACACAATTATGTAACATAATTTCCTCTTCGTATTTTTCTTAAAAAGATACATTAGAATAACTAACTGCTATTCTAATGTATGCTAACTTATCAACACATCACTAACATATTCAAAAACAATTTAAATTACAAGTACAGCCATCATACCTGGATGCAGTCTGTTGTCTTGTCTCAGCTCAGTATAATCCCTCTTCATAATGTCTATGCTGCTGTTGATGGCCGACCAGTCGCTGGCTGACTTCTCGGGGTACCACGGCTGACTGGGTTTGGGGTTTGGGATGGCTTTGGGTTTGGCTTTTGGTGTCTCTGTGGATTATTGTGTTACATTACTAATCTGTACTAATATAATAAAGCTGAAGAGTTTGTTTTTTATCAACACTCTGAATATAGTTCATAAGATAAGTAAATGTGAAAAAACGCCAAATAAATTCTAAAAAAGATTGAATTGTTGTATCTACGAAGGTAAATTAGAAAATAGGGTGAATGTTTGTTTTAAGTCCAAGGTTCGGTAACTTGTCATGTGTATGAAATAGCAGACACAGATATAATAATAAACCAATATCTCACCCTCCTTCAGGCCCTCGGCCACACCCTCCTTCTCTTTCTCCCTCTCCCTCCTCTCCTCTCCGAGACCCCTTAGGTCTGCCAGCATCCTCTCTTCCCCGTCGAAAACGAACGAGCTCTCTCTCTCCGGCTGCTGACGCGGAGGAGACGGGAGTGAAACTGAGGACATTGTTATGAAGCTAAAGTCTTTGTTTGTTTGTTTGAGAGCACATACCTCTGGGACTTTCTCAGGCGGATTTTATTTATTTTGAGGATGGTTGCTTACATATAACATCACTATACATAAAAAATTCAAATATATATACTGTACATTATTTCCTTTTCTAGATTCGAACATGTTTTTGCGTGTTGCAGTAGCTACAACCATTGTAGGTAGAAAATAAAATTCATTTTTAAAGTACCAGTGGAATGTTTTAGTCTTACCTCCCCCCCCAGTTCCACCCTCTCCTTCCTCCATTAGCTCCTTAAGCTCCTCTTCTAACTCTGCCTCCTCCAACTCCTCCCCGCCACTTAGCGCCTTCTCCACCTCGCTATAGGACTCCATCACCTGCACAAATGTATATATTTGTCCCACCAGCTCGTATAACCACATTGTAATACATACAATACATTTACTTTACACTTTCTTTTTCAAATTTGTCTTTAATATCTGCGTATGTTTTTAAAATACCTTCGCGTTTAAATAAACATTATTAGTAGAGAAATAAGGAAATTTTTAATTGCAAATATTTATAGACAAAATTAATAATAATATTATTTTAAAGAACTGTTAAACATTTTTAATATAAAAATGGTAGAAGATGTATGAGATGCTTTGATATGGGTAATCAAGATACTTACTTCCTTCAAGTCATCCATGGTGTTATAAACGGACTCCTCATCCAGCTTCCCATCTTTCATCGTCTGCTTCATTGCTTGAGCACTGTGTCTGTAAATATTCATTATTATATTAAAGTAAAACTATGTATGTAAGTACATTGTATGAAAGAATGACTGATTGACTGAAAAATTAACACACAACCCAAACTACTAGCTATATGATATTTTACACAATATTTAACTTAGTAAATAATATCCAAGAAGTTTCTTTTACAAGAGAGGTTGCAAAGATTTTGATAAAAAAAATTATGTGAAATTTCTGTTTTTGAATATTCTATAATTAAAAATTATGTTCATTATTATATCAAGTAATTACAACTTACATTTTTAATAATTATATAAAAAAAAATGATATTTAGTTCCCAAATAAAATAAGAAAATGAGAGACGGTAACTGAGGGCTTGGGTTATAAGTTTGAGGAGCCAACAAATAAACAGACAGACCGATTTACAAGTCTAACAAACAAGAATGATTTGTAAATCTTTTAGTGACACCGAAGCTTCTACAGAATAAAAAAAATATTTCAATTTTTTTTTTTTTTAGCTTGTGTTATCTTAATATTAGATATGGGAAGTGTGAGTTTGTTTGATATGCTTCCGCGTCAACTACTGAACTGATCAAGATATTTTGCAAACACTTTGGTAAAAGAAAAAAAAAGGTACTGCTCAAGAGATAGACAAACATTTTTTAAATGGCTGTTTGACATAAGAAGACAGTGCAGGCGAAGCCATTGAAAAACTAGTAAGTATATATTATTAGTCACCGGAATGTATCGACGACGGCGCCAGTGACATCACTGTTCCTTGCTTGAAGCATCAGCTCCTTGATATTCTCAAGAGTAGACTCGTAGTGTTGTAATTTATGTTGAATTTTCAACTTCCTACGGAGATGGTTCTTTGCCTGAAACAATTATCATCATTATTTTACAGAATATTATGGACTTCTGTTGAAAATTTGCATGGTTTAAGATATCTGTGTATGTAATTAAAAATTTGCTTTACTTTCAAATTTTGTATGCGGAATAAGTTAACACTAAACTCTATACCACCTGTATTTAACCTTATTCAGTACAAATAAAGATTAATTATTATTATTAAAATAGCATCCATTTATTCCATACATATGATTTTCAGTTACAGTCATACTTCAGACAGTTATGAAATTACAAGTATAATATTTGTTATATAAACTTGTGACAAATTAAAATAGGAACTGTTAATAAACAACCTCACATGTAAATGGTCAGTCATTTTGTTAATAAAAAATAGTCACTTAACGACATTCCAGTCGGACATCTAAGAAAATAATATAATTAATTAAACTTACAGCAAGTTTGTTCCCAAGCTTCATGGCAGCCCTGGCCTCCGTCTCCGCGCTAGAAACGTCTCGCGACAGTCGCGCCACGTCGTCTGTCAGTCGCGTCTCAGCTGACATCAGCTTCACCATTGCAGAGTCCATTTCCGTTACGGGTTGGACTTTTTTATTCGGCTCAGCTAAATTAATAATAATAACCTTTTATTAATTCTATAATAATTACGTACGATTTTTAATAAAATTCTTATACAAACTTTCTTTTAAATACAAAAACTTTTTTAAATAATTCAAACAAAAAATAATTCTTTAAAATTATTGTATTAGCCTTTGCTAATAAGTTATTAATATAACTTAAAAATCGAAATAAACAGATTTTCATGGCAATTAAGAAGTATTTTATAACAAAGTTAAAAAAATTACTCAAACTTACCTATCTTTACTACATCACCACTTTTTACAGCCATTCCCTGGGAGACCAGGTATCCTAAGAGTACTTCAAACACTTCTCTATTAGTGGCACCCGTAGCCCTCATCAGCTCATCAATGGTTCCAATGCGCTCTGATCCTGGAGGAAAGGTGTTCAGCAGATGGGTGGCTTGATCCTGCATAAAACATTGATTGTTCTTTTAAAGCAAATATTTAAGTGTTTACCAAAATTAATATAGCTATAGTTAATAATAAATTAAAAATAACTGATTTAAATAGAAATTTGAACTTTTCATAAACAAACTTAATAATATATAAACTGTAACTAAAAACTATCTCACTTTACACACACTCACACTAACTTGTATGTTTGTCTATACTGACCTTAACTGCACTCTCTAAAACAAATCTTTGTGTAGAATCTATACTGGCTTTAGGTAACCCGTTGTTATCTATTGCTTGGCGAGCTGGTAATAATGACGTCACAGCTGTGAGAGCGAAGGCTGCAGGTTTGAATGCAAGACGAGCACCCCAACGAACCCAGCCTTCAGCCCCATTGTGTAGGATTTGATGGTACTTTGATATTGGAGATAAATCACCATCACTAAAAATTGAAATTATTAATGCCATTTATAATCTGTATAAGAATATTTTTGCATATTTTCATATTTCTATAGAAATACACAAAAAACATAATTGGGATATTATTGCAATTATATATATTTTCATAACTTTTGATAATAATGGATACCTTATTACTTTTAGGTGTAACAGTTGGTTAAGTACAAAAAATAATCTTGACAATAAATAAAGTAACATAAAAAACTTATATAATAAAGAGTTCAAGGTTTGATAATAATTTTCAAGAAATTTATGTTATAACATTTTAGCATTTTAGAGAATGATTTGATGATTTTATGTTAAACAACTAAAATAATATGTTTGTTATATTAAGGTTTATGCAATATATATATAATTATATAAAAATGAAAAGTGGGAAAAACATACATGTAAAACTAACATTTTTTATTCTTCGTAATCTGTACATTATCAAAATGATTATCTTTTTTTTTCTCATTACATCATTATAAATGTATAAACAAACACCAAGTCACCAAATGTATTTCATCAAGATGAACAATTTTAATTTAATTAGATTTTAATGTTTATATATAAGGGTTTCTATTAAATTTAAGATACAAGAAGATTTGATGTCTAAAAATATTATGAAACATGTATTTAACAAATACAAAAGGTATTTGTTAGTTTATTTAACAAATACAAAAGGTATAGCTTTATAAGTCAGTAATCAATAACTTAACATATATATTTTAATATAAAAGTAATATTAACAACTATTTGATTAAAGATCATAGTAAGGTTTGTCTAAAACCAGGTTGTATACTTCCAGAAGTCTTTATTTTTATTAAAATTGGCAGGACCTTGAAATCAAAACACAAACTAAATACTAGGAACTGCTTGAATAGTGTCAGTGTGTAAATGTGTACAATTAATGCACACATTCTCAACACAGTGTGGTACGTGGTACTAAAACTGACTATAATATTATCTACTTACCGAAACATCTCTTCTATTACTATATCTATACAAGCAGAGGTCCTGCCCCTTCTTTGGAAAACGCATCTCACGTCCGCCGCAGACACTATAGGATCCATCTTACACCGACACCACTGACGCACCATATCTGACCAGAACTTCATTTTCATTTCCCAAGACTCTGGATTCGCAGATTTCAACCGAAATGGCGCAAAAAGTGCGTTCATTCGCACATCATCGGACCAACATGGGGGAAGATAGTCCTCCGATATACCACCATCGGATAAACCCATGGTCGCACACTCGTATTTACTTTTAAATTCGGTAAAATAAATGTTTTTTATAAAACGCACACCGTAAAATGTACAAAATTGGTTTGATCACCTTGACGTTTAGCACATTGGTGCTTTGTTTAGAAATTCCAAAATTCGTTTACAGATTATGTAACACGAGGAAATATCAACAAATAACAATCCATCAATATCTCGATAAAGATAATTTGGCGAATCTATAGCTTATATCCAGTCCTAAGCTGCTCCTAATATTTAATATTATTTTATAGACATAATGATAAGTGATTAATGAAATCGCTATTAACTTATTTTGTCATATTTAAGAATGTCACATTTATTAAAAAAAATTAAAAAGTATTTGGTTCGGAAGATAATAAACTGATATCCGAACGTCTTGACGTTTGCAAAAAAAAATAAAAAAGTTGTCTCTGTTACAATTCATTATTTCATTGAGAGATAGACGTCACGTTTTCATAAATTTTCATTTTCCCGTTTCCAGTTTCAATAATTGTGGTCTGAGTTATTTTTGAACCCTTAGGAATTGATGTTGGTGAGTGTAGATACTAAATATATTTATTCCAACCTATTCATATTTGTAAAATAACCAAAATTTTCACAATAATTTAGTACGTTGCGCGAACGGCACACATTTTGTAGTCATTAAAGCGAAACGGAGTAGATATTACTAATGCTATGTGTTACTAACTAAGGCTAATTACATACGCTTCGTTATACGTACATAACATAATGACTTTAATTAATATTTTAACAGCAATTAATATTTAATAGTTTTCAATTCTCGCGCCAGATACACTTTCATTTATGATTGTTTTAACGGTAAATATGGGAAACCGGTTTTTGAGTGTTGATTTTGCGCACATGAAGATACCATGCATAAGGCCCGTATTTTATGATCTCGACTCTGAGAAAAAATAACAGTATAAATATTTAGGGAAATAGGCATACAGTATACACTGCTTTTGATTGTTACATGTCTCATTTAATATTAAAAGTTTTTTTATTAGGAACAGTATATAAATCTTTAAAGTCAAATTCAAATATTTGAAGTGTATTTTTATCAATGTTATCTTATGAATGAAGGTCAGTTATGATTACTACTGACCTGCTTAGCATTTATTATTGTTATTTTACTTTAAATTTAAAAATATTTTTTTTATTATTCTAGCAATATGCTTGTTTGGCAAATAGTATTTTCATACTTCAAGTAAATAAGTCATAAAATGATATATACTTAAAGTTTAGGTCCTTACTGGAATAAAAATGATTTATGGTATAAAGATATCTTGTTTACATTAATATAGAAAGTATTGAATTTTAAAATTCTATAAAAACAATTATTGAATAGTTATATATAAATCTACTTATCTTAAATTAGTAATGAGGCCCATTTTAAACATAATGAAAAAGTTATGACTTTGCTTAAATTTCTTGCTGTTGTTCATTTTAATAATTTCTTTGCAATGTTTGAAATCATTAAAGAAGTAATTAAATATATATTTTTTATTTAACAATGACAGCTCTAGATGTATATTGATCAATAATTATTGCTTTTTTTCTGGCTCTACAGGATGTTGTGAGAATAATTATATTTCAGAACATTATATATTCTGTTTAATATTTGGTTCCTTTACTGGTAATAATTTCTTTGTTACAATTCATGTTATAAATATTGCTTTATTAGTGTAATATTTTCTACATTGTTGAAGATATTTTTTATAATGAACCGTAGAAGTTTAAAGTGTGAATAATCCTGTAAAACTTATATACCAGTGTTAATAATAAGTATATTAGATGTTAGAAGATATTTTTGGAATGACCTCTAAGAGATCTCTGTAATCATGTATGATGTATACTAGTTTTAATATAACATATTATTTCTTACATATAAACAATATCTTCCAGTTAGTCTGGCTGTCTCAGTTCTGTGTAGAACTCAAGAGCCACTAGTCCTATTTTATTTTATTTAGGTTGTAGTAGATTTTTAAAAGAAGTGGTGTTAAAGGGTTTTAGTCCACTTATGTGAAGCCGCAGCTTCAACTAATATAAATAATTTTTTAGATAGACTTTAACCTATATAATTTAATTAAATGCGTGTATGAATGCGCAGGCGCCGAGATCTCTGTCGTCATGTATCATGATTAAATCTTTTGTCACAGAGATAAGAATGATAACAATAGTTTATTTGTAAAATATACATGAATACACAAATCTATTTACTACCTTTGAGTTTTAATATTATTAAACATACGTTCCCGTTACGTTAGTATTGACGCGATAGCTTAGTTGTCAAAGGATTTCTTGAAGTCGCAGATTCGAGTCCTGCTAGTCTTAATGATTTTTTATTTTATATTTATTTGAAGTATATCATCTTATTATTGGAGATACGTGTCGTAAAAATACGATAATAGCATTTTTAAAAAAAATTAACGGGATTATCAGACATAGCAAACAAACAAACAAGCAAGTTAAAATAATAAAAAAACCAAGATACTTTTTAAAATAATCTAATTAATCTTTATTTTGATGAAATCACAAACGGAAATTTATTTTTTATTTGTATATTATCTATAGCTTATCTTTGAATGAAAATAATCTCGAAGGCCAAATCATTAAAAAAAGCAATTGTCAAATGTCGACCTTCCTGATTGGCTGATGTCGTGATGTACAGCCAATCAGAACTCTTCTCGGTGACGTCAAATCATTTTTACTGTAATCGTCCTTCCAAAAAGCGTCCGTAAGTATTTGTATATAATAATTTTAAGGTCATTATTATAAGTAGTCGGCAATTCTCAATTTATAGTCAGGTACTTAAATAAATAATCTGTACTCAATATTAAGTGTTCTTCACAAATCACTTGAGGTTATAATATTGTTAATTGGGATCGAAGACATCGGCTTATTTCAATGAGTGTTGTTAATTGTATTCTTTTAAAGGTTATGAAAAGCTATGCTATATTTACGGTTATTCAAACAGGAACAATTTAAGCAGTAATTTCATTATCCAATTTACCGAACGCTAGATCAGGGTACTAAAATCGCATTGTTAAAAGGCTGTTAGTGAGCTAGTGCTCCCATCTGATTCGTGAACACCTGTATCGCTGGTACGATATTAAACTTAACGAAACGTTGATAGTTTTCGAGCAGTCACGGAACGAACTTTTGGTAGTGATTGGTTGTGATTTGGATATGATTAATAGAAAACCAATCACAACCAAAAACTGGTTTCGTGACTGCTCGAAAACTATCAACGTTTCGTAAAATCAAAACTCTTAGTAGAGGTACTGTACTCGTTATTATTTGGAGTCAAGGTACGTAGCTACAATAACTTTCCACGAAATATTTTGAAACAGTCCACCACCGGTCGAGCCAGGGCGCATACGAGTTGAAGTCAAATGCTAGGCTCTATCACGTATCGATTATCAATGAAGACCGTGTAGGTTATTGTTTTGATTTATATTATACTACGAAGTATGGCAATATTTCAATAACAAAAGCATAATAAAAATGAACGTTTATCAGTGAGAGTGCCACATATATTTATTTTTAATTCATACTGGAATAGACATTTCAGTATATTTCTATTTTATTTTTTTACTCGATGTCTTCAGCGATACTTCCATCCACCTTTTGATAATATTATATCCCACAGTGACGTATGTTTGATACCACTTTTTAATAATTTATTTCTATATTAACCTCCCGGGTGGTTGACTCTCTCCGCGTGGAGAGCGTTGAGGAGAGAAAAGGAGGGTTGCACGTACAGAACATAAGTTTAGAGTTTTGACTGAACTCGGGAAGGAGACAGCAACTATCTTCATTTACAATACTGTCATACATTTTAATAAGGGTCTAATTACTGACTGTACGTCGACTGTACGACCGTAGTGCGTAGTTCGGTAGATTGGTGTTCAAATAAAAATAAACTCCTCAGCTTTATTACTTACCACGAAATATCTACTAAATAGTTAGATATATTAGACGAGACTTACTTTACGACTTAAGATTTGGTTTTTATAAATTCTGCCTATAAGAGGTAGAAAAATAACTAAAGTTAAATTTTAATAGTGTGTATGTAACTTTTGTTAAATTTATATTAAGATATATGTACAAGATATGTATTTGTGTGTGTGAGTGCGTGCGAGCGTGCGTGCGTGCGTACGTACGTGCGTGCGTGCGTGCGTGCGTGTGTGTGTCTGCAGCAATTATTTGTAATACAAACTTAAATAAGTTTTTCGTTCCTGATGATGGCCATCCAACCTCACACACACATAGTAACTGTTCTGAACCGTTTTTTCAATAACATAAATGTATTTTCAGCAAAGAATGGATCGGTGACGCCGTCGTGATATGATCCACAACTCCAATACCACTCGGTGGTACCAAGCAGGGATGCTGTTAGGTGAGTCATTTTTAATATATATATTTGTTTTTTTTATAACAGTTCGTCTTATCAGTTTCTAACGATGTTATTTTTTTTTGACATTTATGCTTCTAGTGTGATATTTCTAGCCCTCTTTATTTATAACTAAAGTTATTTATATTTATTTTAAAATAAAGTACATTTATTATAAAATAATAAAAAGACACTTGGCAGTGTTTCTAACTAACCTAACGTGCCGCTTGAAACAATAGTATTTGCTTTTAATATCGGCCATGTTTATTGTTTTTCTTTTTATATATATATATATTTTTTACTTACTCATTTACTATAAATTTTATTGTCATTATTATTGAGTGATTTATACAATTTTGTTACTATTAATAACAATTAATATTTGTTAGTTTTTTTGTGACCGTCATTTTTTTTGTTTGAACAATTTGTTACATAACCCGTATTTTAAATGCTTTTTACTGGAAATATAAAACATATATTATTATATGAACAAAATTAATTGTCGTTTTTTATGGTTTGCATACATTTATATTTTATTTAGGACTAGTTGTTAATTGCGACTTGGTCTTAAGATTTAATATAACGTTATAAAATATTATTAAGTGCAAGGATAATAATGTAATTATACTTACAAACTCACTTCAGGAATTAATATATACATATAAATATACATTTCTTTTTGGTATATGACTTTATCACGTTATTTCTCTTAAAATTGGGAAATAAGTGCTGTATCAGTTTCATCACTTTAGGTTCAGGTCTGTGAATTTATTATTTTTTGAATATAAATTACAAAAGATTTCCTGTAACGTTAGTAAAAAATGCATTAAAACCAAGAGTTTGTAGGTTTCATATACGAGTAAAACACTCATGGCCAGAGTGAGTTGCTAGTTAAAAAAAAAGCTCAAATATTAAAAGTGGGGGGATACTTAAGGTTAAGATAAGTTTTTTTTTAAATTTGACTCGCTATATATTTTATTAGAACTACCTCAAACAGTTAAATAAATACAGCATTTCCTATCAAATAAATATCTATGATTTAATAATAAATCCAGACGTCGTGCTCATAATCATTCCTTTCCTTTATTCACAAATGTTAGTCGTCACTCCTTTCCTTATTTCCAAATGTCGATATCATTGTCACTCCTTTCCCTATTTCCAGGTATCCCGGCAAATTCACAGCGTAACAAATGTTGCGTCATCTACCTCCTCAAGAAGTGTGTATGTGCTCTTATATATTTTTAATTAAGTTGCATATTTGTCATGTTCATACGTCGTCTGTAACATTTCACAAAAAAAAAATTGTGATTGTTTTAAAATGTAATCTTCTACTTTTAGCAGGGACAATGTATTTTCATACACACACATATAAATAGATCAATTTAACTTTAAGCAGCCACTTCATTATACAATTTACCAAGTGCTAGGTCAACTAGCGTACTTATATCGCATTGTTAAAAGGCTGTTAGTGAGCTGGTGCTCCCATCTGATTGGTGGACACTCTTACTTGTCTTTTTTTTGGTTCAAATTGTACCGCTTTAATTGTATAATGTAATGGGCACATTAGTCTAACTATATTTTCGTAGCTCGAACACGGATGAACCAATTTTTGATTTTTTTGTTTGTGGAGTTGATGGAAATTATTTATAGCTTGCATACGAGAAAATCTGTCCGTCCGTTTGAATATTATCATTTATCAGCCCTTTTTAGTAATACGTTTAATGTTTTATAAAATAATTCATCACTCCATGTTGAAATAAAAATCTTACTACCCTCAATATTCTAAACATATATTTTTATTAATCTGCAAATATTATACGTATAAATCGACTTTTGCGATATATTATGCGGCCGTTATTATTGGAGGCTTCTGGTACAGGTTCCATGGCGTAGATAAATGAGTGAATAAATTATTGTAAGAATGATTGAAGCTGAACAGTTTGGTCAAGAGTGATCATCGTTAGATGGCTGGTGACGTCACGGCTTTCACCCTACCATGATAATGGTGCGATCAACTGAGTGTCTGATTATCGTTAAATGATCGTGTTGTTCGACTTATATAATTATAAATCAGCTAATGTCTATTTATTTTACGTATTAGGTGTAAGACCCTATCACCTACACTCAACTGACAATAATAATCGTGTAACCTTTGACTTGATAATCTGATTTACGTACAGCCCTACTTTCAAATGTGCACATTGAATCAATCACTTGTTATATCTGTATATATATATATATAACAAAGTGATTCGATTCAATCGTGTGTACTTGTAAACTGAGTTCCAGATGTCAAAAAAAAAAAACAGGTTAGGTTAGAAGGCTTTGGCTTTAGTGGGAGAGGAGGGTGACCTCTCCCACCTGCCATAGGCCTACGTATTAAGGGTATTTTCGTTACTCGTAGCACCATTATCGGGGGTGGCGATTCCGCCGGGGCGTTGCTGTGAGTGGACAAGCGATTCCGTGGCGTCGCACTATGGGGATGAGGGTAACCGTTGGTTTTTAGTGGGTAGCCTTTAAAATGGCAGCGCCATCTATGCTGCCGAGTAGTCTCACATAACCACGCCGGCTGTCACCTTCTCGGCGGGGGGGTATCCGTAAAGGATTTTCCGACGAAAAAAAAAAAGGCCTTGGGTAGAACATTTATTAACCTTAATCTCATACACAATTAATTTACTAATATATTGTTTTACTTCTATAAATAAATAAATGCCAATTACTCAAAGGAGTTCAATTATATTTTCTTGGTACTTTCTATTAACGTCTTCGTGGTTATTTTATTTAAATCAATATTACTATATTATTGTTGATTAGTATCGTATTTCCCAGTTTATTTTCATATTATTTGTAATGAGGTATTTACATATATATATTTAACTTATAACGACGCAATGACATTGGATAGCAAAGCAAACAACGTGTCAATAGATAGATATTATATAATTTATTGTACATACAAAAGAAAAAAACATGCAAAAAGTAAATATTCGGAGTTATGGAGGTAGGATACCACAAACCAAATCTTTACAGCAATAAACAGGCTGGCAAAGATATTACCGCTTAATAGCGATTTATCCTAACCACCCTTGAGAACGAGACGGGGTGAATATGGGAGAGTGGATAAAAAATATACTTATATGCTAATAATATTTATATAAAAAATATCCAATTAATTCAGAGGTGGTAAAAATCCCACCCGATTAAGATGTGAAAGCAATTCGAAACGAAAGCTTTATCCAAAACAGGGACAATCCAGTTCAACACGATTACGTATCAATGTCAAAGTATTTTTATGCCAAATAAACATACATTGTAAATATAAAACGTCAGATTCTAGTTGCATGTTGACGTTGGAGAGTCCAATGTCGTGGGACACACCCTCCACAGTTAACATATTTATGCTAATTTTTACGTCACGTCATACGTTTAGATGTAATCTTATTTCTAAATAAGAATCTGATGTTATCTGTGTTCTTTTGAGCTATATTTAGGATGAGATGTGTCAGAACAGGCTGGCCGGGGCGTCACGGTGAGTGTGAAGGCAAACCTTGGCATCCCACTAAGGCAACCGTTGGTATTTTAGTGGGTAGCCTTAAAAAGACAGTTGTGATGTATGCTCCCGGCTAGTCCCACATTACCCCCCGGACATCATCTTGGCCGGCGAGTATCCGTAACGGATTTTTCCAACGCCAAAACAAAAGGTTGTATTTGTCTGCCGGGGAATACAGTGGGTGACAAAAGCGATCCCGTGACGTCCCATGCTAGCCTCATTATGCTGGCGGCTAGTATCACATAACACCCTGGCCATCACCTTCTTGGTCGGCGGATATTCGCAACAGATTTTTTCAAAGATTTTGGTGTTGGAAAAGTTTCCCATCCCTGTGAAAAATATATTTTCTATGTGATAAGCCATTACTATTTTTGTTATAAAATCCATCTTAATTATTCTGCCTTATCCTCTTAAACTCTGTAAGACTAACCTTTCCCCTCTCCAGCCTCCACAATTAGTGTCATATTCTGAGTATCTGAAATGTATCCGATTGGAAATCCAATGGCCAATAATAGTTAGCCTTAAAATAATAAAACTGTTTACCCAAAGTAGTCTGATTTGCTTTTATCTTTTCACAATACCCTGCCGTGGGAGGGATGGGGGGAGGGCCCACTGAAAATAATCTAATCAGTGTTTTTTGATAATTTATGACAAGTGATAACCACCACCGGTCAAAAATTATATTGATAATAATAATATTAATTAAAATGCTCGTTTGTCCGTTCGTCACTAAATTCAAATCCTAATAAAATTTCAATATACAAACTATTTTATAACTATCAAAAACGTATTGTTTTATATAAATATATGTCGATTTAAAACTAAAGTTACCAACGTTTCAATGCGCTCTAAGAAGAAGAAGAGTATTAGATAAAAGTAGTGGGTCAGCTGTTCTTCTTTTTTTTAATTTATTTTAAAGAGCTACGAAATTATGCGGCTATTAATTATAAATATTCCCATTTCAAACATTTCTTTTTTCGTTAATTTTGTTTCGTTATTATTTTTTATTTTCAAAATGTTGGCAGTATATCACAATTATATTCAAAAATATACTACATACTATAAAAATACTTTAATAAAGATAAAAGTTAAAGAAAAATATGAATTAAGGTTTATAAATTATTTTTGATATGAGTATCTTATCTTTTATCAGAACAGTATTAAATTCGTTACTAATCATATAATTAATGTGTTGACATGAATTATTTAAAAACCTAAAAGCACATAGCATTATGCAAAATTATATATATTTATTTACCTTTATGTCTACTGTTATTGAAAATTATATAAAAAGTGCCGGAAATTGATAAAAATTATCAAAGAGTCGTCGCATACAACGATTACGATGAGTTATCTGCGCGAGCGCATATCTAACTTGAAAGTCTTGAATCGTTCATACTTCATTCGTGGCGCGGCCGCCCTCGCGCGCGTACCTGTTAAATGTTTTATGTCGATTTACGTTTCATAATAGAAATATCGGCTGTGATCATATATTATAATTTATTCTTACATAAGGTTTTCGATTATATCCTTGTTAACATATTGGACATTGGACGACTAATGATTTCCGATATTGAAGATGATTGAAATGTGTTGAAAAACTGTTAAAAATTATTTATTCAAACTGTGATATTGTATAATAATAAAATAAAATGGAAGAAAAGAGTGGTGTTATAACTATACATCATGTAAGTATTGTGTTAACGATAATGCGAAATTAGATAAAAAAAAATATATACTGTTTTTATCAGATTTGTGTTGGTGTAAGTTGTAATTCGATAATATCATTTTAAATATATTTAAGGGGTAATGATAAATTGTACGAATCAATTGATCACGTTATTCAGTTTTTTTTTTTCAATGAAATTATTTGTTTTGGTGTAAATTTTTTTTTCAACCAATTCACGCAATTATTTTCAATTATTTATTTAAAATTCAATAATTGATAGCGAATTTAAATCTTATTTATATGAAAATACGATACATTTTATAGGCTTGTTACAAAATTTTTATAAATACATAGTCAGCTTAGAACTTTAATAGATAGATATATAACATTTAAGGGATTTTGTTTATATACATAATTTTGAAATTGGAAAAACCGTTTAGTGTAATATCATTGTTGCCATGGCAACCGTGTCACGTCGCGAGACATTTTATTATAGATTTTGTTGAAATGAAATTCCCCACTTGAGATTTTTCAGTATAGAAATCCTGTAAATTGGGTAAAAAAAAAATTGTTTTTTTTTACATTTTACTAAATAAAATAATATACTTTTTTCAAGGTTATCCTTTTATCATTGTTTTCTATAATATATGATAATATATATCTAAGATTATAAATATTTTTTATATGCAGATCATATATTATAAATACTTATTTATTATCTTTTCTTACAAAATATGAAGATTTTATTCTGTTTTCAGTAATCTCTGAAACTTTCAATAGGATTTGTTTTTTTTTTATTTTTTTTTCTTTGTTTTATTTTGGTTAAGTTAATAAATCAATATTTGATATATCACATGTATATAACTAACTAATATATCACATGTATTTAACTAAACATTGTTTTTAATACATATAATATTAAAATTATTATTCTTATCTTATTAATAATAGGTCAATAGGCAAATGAAGATTAAATATTTTGTCATCGTACTCGCTATTTTTATGGTCAAATAGCGATGTAGATTGGATAATGGAGTAGGCCTAGAATGGGTAAAATTATAGGTAGGCCCACAACAGGCCTACCTATAATTTTATCATTTTTTTTTGGTGGATTTTGGTTTTAACTTTTTTTTATTTCCACGAATCAGAGAATGTTCTTTATATTTTTTGTTATGTATGCATTTCGTTTGTAAAAACCTTTATATGTGTCTTATTAATATATATTTTTGTCTGTTATTCTATATTTTAAATAATTATTCAGTTTTATATAATTTATAAACATAACCTGACGGATTATTTCAAATACATTATTTAGCTAGTTAACTAATACCCGACATGCCTTGTGATTATTCAGTCATTATAAAAAAAAATGTCGTCCGTTTTTAACGGTAATTCAAATTTAAAAGCTTATTATTTAGTTTCGTTCGTTTATGTCTTCAAATAACAGATTCTTTTGATTCTTCGTATAAAAATGTATCTCATAAACCGAAACATTATAATGTAATTAAATTAGAAAATAAGGATTATAATAACTGACAGTAGAACAAAGGTATATTCTTTACATTTTGATAATAACTGCAAGATCTTAAGAATGAAACTTTTTTTTTATAAATATCATTAGCGGCTGTGGAACTCTTCATACGCCACTCGCACTTGAACGGTTTATATTTTTAGAGGATAAAAAATATAAAAAATGTATAAAGTAAAGTATATATATTTCTATAGACATAATTAGAAATAATCCTTGCAGTTCTATATATAGACTGGTTGGTAATTAAATTATTTTATAACACACTTAAAAATTCACGAGCAGTCTTATAGTTCAAGGGATTGACGAACGAACAAAAAAAAATAACCTTTATAGTATGATATTAATGAATGATAATTAAAAATGACCTTTATTATTATGATAATTAAAACACATTATTCGTTAGCTTGAACTATAATAAATATATAATGAAAAATCAGGGCAGGATTCGAACCTGCTAGCTTCTGGCAAAACAGTCCAGTTTCGAAAGTATTTTAATTTTTGTTGTATAAGTTTGTTTATATTTAAAAATCATGTCATGTGAACTAAACGAAACTGCATTCGAAATATCGTGTTACAAATGAAATGAAACATTTTTAATTTATTTTGTTATTAGTTTTATATAAAAAATAAATTCCTCGAAAAAAATATACGAAATTTTAGAAAAGATGTTTCTGATGGCTTTCAAATCTAAATAATGAAATAGATATATATTCTGTTTAAAATGTACTTGACGTCACTAATTAGATTAGAGCACTAGCTCAGACTAACAGCCGTTTCATAATACGATGTTAGTACGCTAGTTGAGATAGTGTGGTCGTTAGTTGAGAATTGTATAATGAAATGGGCCTTTGATTCTGTCTGAAAAGGATAGCAGACTTGTGAAACGTGTACTTCAGATGTAAAAATGAAATATAATCAACAAATATCATATTATTTGAATAGAACAAGAAAGTCTATTCTATTTGTAAAATTTAAAATCTTGATTGTTATATCAAAAATATCATATGTAATATTAATTTCTTTCACAACATGCTTACGTGTACCCAGTTCGAGCGGTGACAGCCAATCAGAGACGGGCAAATTTAACGCCTTCTAAATAGGTTATGTCGTACTTATCATAGTTTCAATCTTCGATCGATTATTAATTTCGGGCCAATAGTCTGATAAGAAGGTGAAAATTTACTTAAGTATATTTTGTCATCAGATGCGCCTGCGTCGTGAGGGCTGCCTCGCGGCCTTTATTATTTGATTGATGTTTAGATTATTTTAAGGTGCGTTAGATATTTAGTTTTCTGTGCCTATTTGAAATGTGTCTTCAATATTATTGACGTTGACGACAATGAAAGTTCATCGAACTCTAAGAATTAATTATTAATTTATATTTAAAATTCATAAATGCATTTATTTTAACGTTATAAATAAATAAATAGCCGATGTAAATTTAATTTGACTCGTAGGAACTTTTTAATATAACAAAGGTCAGCTAAGAGGTATATAATTTACTAAATGTATAAGTCAATTAAGTGACGTCATCCTTACATGAAGTGGGAATAAGGATATTTTAAAATAAAGATGGATATTCCCATAACTGTTGGGTATTACCAAAATTAATTGCAATTTTCCATTAATATCTCGAAGGTAGATAAACAACTTACGCTCCGTATGAATAAGCTAACCCCAGCAGTGTTTGCTTTTAGAAATCCGACGACAGTTGTACAATAGTCTATTTCCGAAGTGAAATAGGTTTCTGTGTTCGTTAGGCGGTTGTATCCGTGTTTGTGCCGCTACGTGTCTGTTATCTTTACGTCCTACGAAATTAAATTTACAGAAATATATATTATTTTATTTTTATATTTTTTCTAAATATACTATCTTGATACGTTCGATGAAATATGTAGTTTTAATCTACATACACACTTTAAAAACTTAACGAACTGTCAAAAATATGTTTGAATTTTTTTAATACCGATTAAGCTACGATCTAGTTACACAAGTACTATCAAAATAACATATTGACCTCTGACTTGTGAATAAATTTACATAAACGAGCGTATTATTCACGGACGAAAACCGTAACGAACCACGTTGTATTTACATTTACATCAAGTAGGAATGTGTTTTCAGCAGTTAGAACTTAAAAATGGGGGTTAGGGGAATGGTTAGACAGCTTTTGGAGGTGAAAAAGGGGAAAAAGACCTCCAAAATTAAATCATAAATATATATATATATATTTAGAAATACTAGCTTAAGTGTGTTCTGCCCTAAAAATACAAACCTCGAACCTGAGGTCTACCGAGTCCAAATGTGATTTTTAGCACTCCAGGTACGAACACGAACAAAAAAAAACATGAATTTCATTCCAGCCCTTTAAGGCAACGTACAGAAGAATCATATATATATATATAATTGGCACTTTTCTCACAATATGTATATCCAGAGTTTTCAATTATACATCAATAAATGTAATGGTATCAGGTATTTCGCCACCCCTATCAAGCCTCACGTCATTAATGGACGACCCCTTAATAGTATTCTGTATATTAAATTCTAGAATACGGCTAATAAAGTCTGTCCTTCTTCTATACTCTTCTCTCTTTGAGTTTTTTTTTTTGTTTTCAAAATTCATTTCAATACTACGAGGTATTATATAATGTCGGGTATTAAATGTGGTTATCTTGCCGTATTAATTATCATTTGAAACATTTTTATTTGCTTACACGAAAAACATGTACATCGTAATTTTATAATGCCAGAGATTACGATGTAATATTGTATTTTTTAAATATCTAATCTATATAACCATTCGTAATACGGATGTGTTATTTGCAAAACGGCGCTATCTTATCTGGAATGTTCAGTATAGAAGAAATTCTTCAGTAAAAGTGACCTTCACTGAAAGAATCGGACTTACAGAGTTGTAACTTTGTTTTAGCCGTTTAATTAAAATTATTGTACTATATTTGCGTCTCAAAACAAACAGTAATTTCTAACTCTACCGCGGTTCGTCTTTTATTTTCTTGCAGCTGAGAACTCGTAATAAACTCGACCGCATCCTTTCCTAAGTTACCTTTGTGTCCAGATTTTGGTTTACTTGATTATACATTTTCAAATTTAGTCTAAATATACCGTAACTCTTCTCTATTTGTGTTTGTGCCGGCCTCTTTCATCCCCCCCTTCTCCCAACGGTGGGGCATTACTATTTTCTATATTTGAATTTTTTCCTTTTTTTTTTTACATTTAACTAAGTTGATGCTTGACTACATTCCACCTGATGGTAAGTGATGTAAAAATTCCATCCAATCCAAAAAAAAAAGTTGTTATTGACATTGATATTCTTATTTCAAAACGAACCATTAATACCAGTTATCGTTTCGATCAATTCTTTAAATTTTCACAATATTTTTTTTAATAAGAAATAACCTAATTCAAACACACTTAACTTCATCAATGAAGGTCAGTTTAAAATTGGAATAAAGTTTCGCAAACTAATTCCGACAGACAAAAATATATAAAAATGTTACATTGCTAGTAATATCTAAATAATCGTCCAAGTAGAATTAAACCAAAACCTCTACTTGAGTATTACAGAAAGACACTTAGATCATATCTTTATTTAAAAATTCAATATATTCATCTCTCACTTCCTTCATCTCCATTCAACCTCATGTTACATATAGATGTGTCACGCCACTCCCTCCTTTCATATTCCCCTCATTCATATTCAACATGGCTCTTCGTATTTTATTTATTTATATATTTTTTACTTTATACTTATGCCAGTGATAACTTGTGTACGTCATAATGCAACGACACGACATGAAACCTCCTTTGAAAGGACACTCCTCAACTTAAAATTACGAGAGTTCCAAACTCACCCTGGTCAGTGAAGAGCCACAAAACAAACTCAGCCGGGTAATTCTTTACCGTGTTCACTGTTTCATTATATTACAGTACAAAAACAATATCATTAACATACAGTCGTGATGCACTGTGCTCATTCCTCATGGTCGGTCGCAAGTTCGATTCCAGTGAACATTTTGGTTGAATTATATAAAATAAATAATTAATATAATAAAAAAATTTTGAAGTAACCTTTCAATATATGAGCTAACCAAAACATACAAGAAGTTTCAACGCAAATTAAATAAAATTGTTTTGTATTTCTTTTTTTTTTTTTTTTTTACCATCGCAAGTACCAGTGTAAGGAACAAAATACTCCAGCCGTCCGAAATGACTGGACAGATTTAGATTAAACCAGCATCACCGATAAAACCAAAACTAGCCCAAAATCTCTACCCGTTTAAGAAACAAAAGCTTCAATCTTGTAATACTCCCTCCGTTTTTGCGTGTTATAAAAAGTATCATACAGTTCATTGAATTTAATGGACATTTTCGTCAAAATATCTACCTACTACCAACTGTCTACTTGGTCAAGTGATATAATATACATACATACATACATACATATATATATATATATATAATGAGTGTCACTCATATACTTTATTAAAGCTTAACGAAAGGTCTTTTAAAGTGGATAATCTTGAACCGCTCATTGAAGACCAGTAGGTATAAGATAACTGATTACAAACTGCTATTAGAAATTGACTTTGAATCTTATCTTAACACAATAAAGTTTATTTTAGATTAATATTAACGATGTAACAACAAGATATTTGACCTCTCGAAGTATACAGTATTAATTTATGTATTCAAATCTGTATGTCTGTTTAGAGTGTTTAGCAATTAACGTAGGAACATTTTTTTGTAAACATCCCTTAACCTCGGTGGCAATTTTTTTTTTAAAACTATTCAAATCAATTTAGCCACAGTATACAATAGAACAGTAGGTAAACTTTTTTTTAATAAATCTCCGTTTAAGGGCAATTATTAAAATAAATGTAGCCATTACAAAAGTCAATAAAATCACAACAAATAGACAGATATAAAGATATATAAAATAGTAAATAATTGTTATTATACAGAGCACTTCACAAGCTGTCATTGAACGTGGCATGCGCATAGGCATGTAGCTCATGTAACCCGTAACGAAACGTCATACGCGAAATATTTCACATAATAATACATATTCCTTTATTTTTAAAGGTAAAACTGTCTTTTTCCTCTAATATAATATACATACATAATAATAATTTTTATATTAGAGAAAATTTGTTTACTACTGTCCATTTTTGTCCTTACAAAGCATTGATTAAATATAACAAATAAAAAAAGTGTACACACACACATACACACATACACACACACAACGAGTGTTTCAACGGACAAGTGGAAAGACGAATCACAATCACAAAGAAAATTGGAACTAAATTTGAACTTGAAGTTTAACGGGCACGTTGTTCTTGTACTTGTTGAATTTAAAAATCTGTCCGTATAACTTCAAGTTTTTCAAGATCTAGATACGTTCTATAATACTGTCATTGTTTTTTTATTCCATAAGCAATATTTTCCGCAGCGTACGCCATGACAATTTTTTTACGTTTATTTTTATCACATTGGGTTACTTTATTGCAATTTTATCAGGGGGTCCCAATTTTTTCATTTTAATTTAATATAACCTATGTTACTCAGTGAAGATGCAGCTTTCTATTGGTTAAAAAAATATTTAAAATTGATCCATTAGTTTTTGTAAGAAAATATTGGAAACAAATTAAAACATCAAATTCGTACTCAAGTTCTGAATCACGCTATTGAAGTTTTCGCTATATATACAATCGCTTCGAAAATATTTAAGGATAATAATACAGTTTCTACATAGTAAGCAAGTGCGTTGAAGGGCTTTGATAATTCTTTTACAACGCGATGTATCGTCTTTCCCTTCCATAATCATACCACGTTTCGTTTTACTAAACTCAGCCTACCCCACGTTTATATAGAAGTTTCAGTTCAAAAAAAACCTCAACCAACATATTTGCAACCGATCGACCTGTTCCCCATTAGTTTTTTTTTTTATCTATTTTTTAATTGCATTTTGGAGATTTTTTGTTGAAATGAAATTTCATTTGAAATCCATTTCAAAAATGAAGTCTCATTTCATATAAAATGAATTTATCCTGTTTTCTACATTGTGCTATTACAATACAGTAATCTTGTGGTTTGTACACAAAATTCATTTTTCTCAGTACCATTTCTATGATGCCAAAATTTGCATCGATCGGAAGGTATGAATGCCCCGAGAGTAAAAATTTCTGGTCAATTATCTTAATGCTGTTTACCGACTACCTTCAACCACATCAATGCCATTTGTAAATTTCGATTTTGCCCAGTACACATGTCACCGGGAAACACGTGAAACCGCGGGACACAGCTAGTATAAAATAAATGAAAAATAACAAAATACTGATCGGCATCCATCCGCTATGCCACCTACCTCTGTCAATTGGACTTATACCACGTTCAAAATAAACGGTCCATATATTGTGTGGTCCTGAAAATGTTTTCATCTCAGAGAATTACAATTAATACTTTGACCTACTGATCTCTGATGCTGATAAGACACTGAGTTACGTGATAATTAATAAACATTTGTTCTTTGAATATTGTTAATTAACCCAAATCTATATAAAATCATATTCTAACCGAGGTCGAGGCCTAAGACCGGTATTAATAAACGATCCAACGATCCAAATCCAATAACCGACATGTGAACACGAATCATAGTTAATATGTGAGGACAATAATCTAAGATAGATTTCAATCTTCGACCGAATATTAAGTTCAGTCTAATGGTCTGATAAGAAAGTGAATATTTACATGAGTATATTTTGTCATCAGATGCGCCTGCATCGTTGTGAAGGCTGCCTCGCGGCCTGTAGGCCCGAGCGCGGCGCCGACTGTTCCGTGCGGAGTATTACCAGGTATTTTTCAATTTCAGAACCTTTCAGGACGGGTCCAAAACGCCAATGATCATAATTGCTGTGTGAAAATTCGTGGATTCGATTCCCAGTTTGGGAAATTCTTTGTATGATCTACAGATTGGTGTAAGGATAATAAAGGATAAGTTACGCTCGTAAAATAAAATCTTTAAAAAAACAATTACTTTTAAAAAAGAGCACCATTCTAAGCTGGTGGTAGCTTACTCACGGACTGACTATATCGACATGTTTATAATGTAATAATTGATTAATAAAGTATTTAATTTAAGTAATTGGTAAATAAAGATGTTTTGAATTTGAATATGAAAACATACTGAAGACACAATAGCTCAGTTAGCTATGCGCCGGCGCATTGAGTCTGTCGCGGGTTCGAGTCCTGTTTCTTTTCAGAACGTTTTGTTTAATTCTAATTATATTAATAAAATTTCAGAAATAACCAAATAAAAAATTCGAGACGTTCCCCATACACACTTCCAGTTAAGAAGGATTTCAAAATGGCGACCTCAGCCCCGCCCACGCCCCCAGATAACAACGCACCTGGTGAGTTTTCAATATATTTTTTCTATACATTTACTGCAATTTGGCTGTATGTTTATCTGTTTGCTGACCTTGCAATAGACTAGACCATATTTTTTATTATCAAATCGATTATTGAAATATTAATACTGATGAAGCAATTATTGGATACGTATTTACTATAGAAAAATATACTATAGAAAAATTTGACAAAGATATGTTTTTTTGTGTTTTTACTACAAAAATATTCAAAGTACATAATAAAACTAAGAAATGATTTTAAATGATTTTAATATTTCCTACACATAAAAGAGTATATAATTATGTCTTACGTTATATATAATAAAGCTACTTATATACATATCTATAAAGAATATAACACCGTAATGCTTCATAATATAAATATGTAACAATTGCACGTAAGAATTAATAACACAAAAATCAACAATTTCACAACGCGATTAGGTAACCTTGTAAGGAGGTATACTGAATAAAACGTATTATTTTATAAAGAATTCGATTTTGCCAAACGCTTTTACAATGTTATGTCGTCAACTCTGTAGCAACAGAAATATATTTATATTATTCATATACTGTAAGAGTAAATAAGCATCCGGTAGCAGTTTCCCCCTCCCCCTCCCCCTCCACCTATAGATGTTTTTTTAGGGTAGTTACATAAATCGCCTTGTTGATAATGTACGTCAATTTCTTCATAAATTTTCATGTAAATAAAATAAATTATTTATTAAAGCCAAATATGAGGAGAAGGCTCCTTACTACCGCCTCTCTCCCCCCTCTTCCTTTTTTTTTGAAGTGCACTTAGAATATACGATCACAAATTTCTAAAAATTAAAAAAAGTTAATAAAAGTAACTACATTGAAATTTTTACGCTGTTATAGTTGACGATTCAAAAGTGCCTATAAATACCCACCAGGGGAAATATATTTTGAATTTTAATTTGACCCCATGTAGAAATCTTTTATTTATATGTTTACCCGGCTTTGTTCACGTTAGTATAGGAACTTGCCAGACCAGTTCAGCCGCGAGTTCATGAATTCCTACACAATGAACGTAAATATAGAAATATAGAATATATAAAATTGTCATCATGGTTCACGAAAATTTAATTATAAAAAGAAAATCATTTTTAGATTTTGATGACAGTTTAAAAAGATGGTTTAAAAAGTTATTCTATAAATGTACAAGTTAAATAATCTATAATAATTATTTCGTTCTTTATTGTACCGCCTCCTAACTCTGCAACTCTTTAAGGTTGACTGTCAGAGAATGCTATTTAGCATTAAGTCCGCCCATTGTAACATTTTGTGTTGGAACAACACTAAATGTTACAATTAAATTAAATTGTAATTAAATAAATTAATAATTATACAGATGACCTCACAGGAACAAACATTTAATCTATAATAAAACGAACAAGTTTCCCTAAGTGTTATTTATATTATATAATACACCGTCTTACTCAGTTTCAATCACAAATGGCTACTGTAACCCGAACAAACAGTATATACAGTGAATTTTTAATATTGTGCTGAGTTATATGTTTAAGTAAGTAAATAATAATAACGTGACATGGACTGACAATTTGTTATGGTGGTACTGTCACCACTGCCACCTACCAGGTCATATTGTTTATTTATATTTCTCACCATAAATTTATAAAATCCATTCATCTTTGTAAGATTGTGCGTTAAAAATGTCGTCAAAATCAGACCGGTCCAGTTCAGTGACAAACACACGTTAAAAAATATCATAATATACAATTATCGAGTCTCACGATAGTAAACCGGGCTAATCACCGAATTTACTGGACCGATTATAATAAAACTTCGCACAGATATGTGACTAGATCCAACTTAAAATATAGACTATATTTTATTTTTAACATATTTTTATTGCAAAATAAAATTTATTAATTTTATTAGTTTCCATCAGATGGCGGTGTTAGTTAATCTTTTGACAAACCTATCTAAACTAGCAAAGTAATGAATGTATTATAGCGAAATGTTTACATTAGGTACTATACCCGAGTGCTTTGGTATATTTTTTTATTTTTAAGTTCCAACGGGAACTTCCATACGGACGAAGCTGCGGGCAACAGCTAGTATATATGTAAATATAGTAATATTTGTTGACAGCGATGCCATGGTTCGGCATGGACATAGGGGGCACGCTGACGAAGCTGGTCTACTTCGAACCCCGAGAGAACAATCGGAAAGAACTTGATAAGGAGACAGAGATCCTCAAGAACATCAGACGATATCTCACCAGGAATTCGGCTTACGGGAAGACCGGGAGACGGGATGGGCACTTACAGGTGAGGAGGTGGATATGTTTCTATCAGAAGTCAGGAGTATCGGTAAATGGCCTGCTGCTGCTGCTGCTGTTATTTTCATTGGTGACTCCAGACACGTATTGTAATTTCGTTCTTTACTAAAAAAAATTGGATAGGGATCGATTATTAATTTCGTTTTGCACTATTATTTCTTTTGTAATAAATTCAATAAAACAACAAAAAAATAGTTTGCAAGATAGAGATTACTTGGAAACTGCTTTTTTCTGACTTAGCCGTAAGTTGGCCTTATTTAAGTAACTTTTTTATAAAAATGAAATAAAATTAAAATTTCAGTAACTTAGATTACTATAATAAATGTATACCATCAAAAACACGGATATGGAGATTCTAGCATATATTAGTAGTAGAGTTAAAGCTTCCATCTACAGCAAAATATCTACAAGTTATCTTAATTTTTTTTGGTTTTAATTATTTTTTTTATACATGCTTACATGTTATTGTTTCGAATAAATGTGTATTGTTTGCTAACTTTTTTTTAAAACCAACCATCCAAACCATCCAGATGGACAATGTAACCATTCGCGGCCGTCGTGGGACGCTGCACTTCATCCGGTTTCCAACCAGCGAGGTGGGTGCCTTCCTGCAGCTGGCTCGCTCCAAGGGGATGGCCACCCTCGTCAACACCATCTACGCCACTGGGGGGGGCGCGTTCAAGTTTGAGGAGGACTTTATTAAAGTGAGTTGGATATGGCTTTTTATGAGGTTTAGAAAAATAAATGTGATTAGAGTCAGGACGGATTTTTGAGAAGATTTGAGATTCTCCGAAAAAAACAAAGAAATCTTTAATTACTTTACTCAGTTGCGTATGAAATGAGTTTGATATAATTTTTCTTAGAGATAAAAAATGTCTAGGTCAGATTGATGGTTGAGGTTGAGATGACAGTTGTTCGTCAAACTTCTTGCCGATTCCTCTCCAAAGATTTAGGAAATGACATTACAGCTTGATGTTTCATACGTGTATAAAAATAGTATAATATAATGTATTTGAAATATAAAACTACGACGAAGGTGTGAGAATGCCACGAAACTTAAAAAATCTAACAATTAACCATGACATGACCCAACCAAACTATCAATTTCAAATAAGTATCAACCAATTGATATTTTTCTATGAAAAAATGCTTCTTACATAACATTATTTGTTTTAAAATATAAAATTTTTAAAAGTGGGTTTAATAATTATATTTTCTTTACATAAAAATGTTTAAACTATCTAAGCATATAAGATAATAATATATCATCCATTAAATAATATAGTTTCAAAACTTTTCTAGGAAGTGAACATGAGACTGTCTAAACTGGATGAACTGGACGCTCTGATCGCGGGAGTGCTCTTCGTGGACGCCATGAACCCTCAGGAGTGTTATTACTGGGCTCCTCCCAATCCTCCGCACGAGTCACAAGAGGTGAGTAGATCTTGGGTATCAGATGGAACACCTTTGGTGATGGATGACTCCTCAGTGGAAGTTGCAATTAAGGAGTCATTTGTTAGGAGTCTTATCTGAAAGAGCTAAAAGTTATTTTATTCTTGAAATCCTGATAAAAATGGCTAAACACAAATTAATCATGAATTAACAATCCGAGATCGAAATCAATCTTAGATTTTTACAAATTCAATCCATACATAGGAAATGTGCACAATTATCAAAAAAAAAACTATTATAATTTCCTATATTAGTATCTTAAAATTCATGTTAATATCTTACAGCCTCCGTATCTAGAGGGCGCTTTAAGTCAGTACGTCCGGAAACCGTTTGACTTCTCGAACCCCTACCCCTTCCTGCTGGTGAACATCGGCAGCGGAGTGTCCATGTTGGTGGTGAACGCACCCAACGACTTCTACCGCGTCAGTGGGACCAGGTGAGGATTGGAACTGGTCTTAGATACACAAAGAAACTTCCAACATGTTAGCCATGCTTTCTAAGTATATAGAGAAATAAAATACTAAATATTTCCTTGGAATTTATCAATCCTATTAAATTTCGGCTTTCCACAATTGTTATTTCTAATGAAATAAAAGTGTGCCTAGATTAAAATTACATGTTATGTACGTGTATATTTCTAGTGGTTTAGAAATGGATAGAGTATCTTGGCAGTAAAATGAAATATTTTTTTTTTATCTTCATATAAGAGTTATATTCAAAATGTTACAGCATAAGTTTTTTCGTACAAACCCTGACAATTAAAATATATATATTAGGAGGCTTATGCTTCCAATGCTTTGCTATTTGTATATTTTCAACATGGCGTCAATAAACAGTTAATCAAATGAAAAAAATATCAAATCCGACTCCATAGTTTCAGAAAAACACTTGATCTATAATTTATTGTATATTGTCTGTCTCATCTTTCTACTTCTTTTCTCTTACTTGGTATAGAGTGCCTCTCTTTCACTCGTTTTCATCTTACACGCATTTCATTTATAGTTTTTCAAAGTTATATGTTCACATTTTTTTTTCAATATGATATCTTTCTTTTTATATGTATTTTATGAAATAACGTTACGTATTATTTACTTAATTTATTCATATAAGGCTATTTCAGTATGTCACGATCAGTCCATACTATTTTCAGTGAAGATGTAGTTTGTAGTGTTTTATTACCTGAATATATATTTTTTACTACTTTAGATTAGATTTGTATGTTTTATAATTAGCATTATCTTTCCAGTATAGGCGGTGGTACATTCCTGGGCCTGTGTTGTCTGCTGGCGGGCTGCAGCAGCTTTGAGGAGGCCATCGCGCTGGCAGCCTCCGGAGACAACACCACCGTCGACAAACTAGTGAGGGATATCTACGGCGGGGACTACGAGCGCTTTGGACTGAGGGGAGACCTCGTGGCGAGCAGGTGACAAATATTATTACATTTAAAGTCCAGCACCAAACTAAAGTACTACCATACATTATTATATTTTTTGTACTCAGATTTTTATTCAATCTGGATTTACTCTCCGTCCCTTGTGTGTATATTTTATGAGATACCACACACAGTGATTATTGTTGTGTTAGTTGATAAAAGTTTATTAGAGAAAATATCTTTAAAAGTTATGTTTTCTGTTGTCTATAATACACTTATTTGTTCCTTCCTCCCAGCTTCGGTCACATGTGTTCGTCGGAGCGCCGCGCGAAGGTCTCACGGGAGGACCTCGCCCGCGCCACGCTCGTCACCATCACCAACAACATAGGGTCCATCGCGCGGCTGTGTGCCAGCAACGAGCGCCTCGAGCGGGTCAGGCTCCACGACACATGTGACACGTGACACGTGACACGTGACACAATACAGGCCATAGAACACGAACAATTAAAGACCATAACACGCACCACATGAAACATGCCACAAGAAAATAGAAAGATAGGTTTAGTTGTAATGATACATTGTGACGCAGGTGGTGTTCTGTGGTAACTTCCTCCGCGTGAACCCGCTGTCCATGAAGCTCCTCTCGTACGCCATGTCGTACTGGTCGCGAGGGGCCCTCAAGGCGCTGTTCCTGGAACACGAGGGGTAAGCAGGGGTCGGAGGGTGCATAGACATCGTTCAATTATTTTTAATTGAATAGTATATTTTATTGGATTTGTTAAATATACATGTATAATTATTTTCAGTTATTTCGGCGCAGTTGGCTGTCTCCTTCACTACGACTCGAAGAATCATAGGAAAGATAATGTTTCTCGGCACGCCACTCCCGAAAAACATACAGACAGCTGAACATATATTTCAATATATATATATTTATATGTATACATAGTTGAAGTTATTGCGTTTAGTTTATTATTCAAATATCTCAAGTGTCAAGTTATTAAAAGCTATGTTTCAAAATCAGTGCAATAAAATATTTTTTTATTGAGTTTTTATAAAATGTTACAGGCATGGTGATAATCTGAATGATGTCCTGAAAATACATAATTTATGCAATAAATAGTTTTATGAGCAATTTTCTGTATTATTGTGACTAAATTGTAATTTATTTCTGAACATGTTAATGCGTCCGCTGATGACGTCACGAATACGTCAACAAACAAAATAACGTTTAAAATTGTCTTTTAACATGTTGAGACATTTAAAACAAGCTTAACATGGCTATACATGTTTGTAGATGTTCAAATATGTTCAAACTCAAATATAAATTGATTCTCGGACACCGTCCGGTTCATCCCAGAGGTCGTAGGTAGGAGTCTGCCCGTGTTGATGAATTATACATTCTATATTTCAATATTTTAATAAAACAAGGTTGTATAGGTGATGTAATCGCTCTGTCGGTTTATCCAAAATGGCCGGCTGTGTTGTCTTCTTTTTATATTTAAATTTTTCTAGCATCTTTCATACTGTCATCGTGCCTTACATATAAAAAGCTTCTGAAATTTTATATAAACTAAATCCGAAAATAATTTTAGTTCTAAAATTAGGCACAAATTGAGTTTAAGATATTTTTGTTCTAAATGACAATTACGGTAGCTCTATATAAATATCACTGATTTTCTTATTTCTTTTGTCCTCAGAAAATAATAAATTTTGAATAGAACTATCGTTTGAGTTGAATGGGGTGTATTTTATCAACGATTCAATAATATCTTGTAAATATATTAATTTATTTGTGTATTATCGATATAAATGTTGTCGATCTTAACATTTATAATAATTTCAAATTTTATTTGCCTATAATATTATTTATATCTGGTGGCGGATTGCTAAATAGGCTAGCTGAGGCCGAAATTAAAAATCGATCCAATTTTTAATATTAAAAATTTGAATGACAATCTGTTTCTCAAGTGAGTCATCAATTAATGCGAAGTTTTAACTACTCTATGGATTCAGATCGTAGAATGATGATGATGTAGATTTATATTTCAGATTGTGTATCGATTATTAATTTCAGTAGTAAGTTAAAACAAATGTGGGCTAAATTTTTTTTAGTAACGTTGTTTGTTAGGCCTTTGCTGCGTTCATAGGTACGCCTCTGTTTAAATCGTTGCTAAAATATATAATCTGTTATTGCGGGTGTGGATACTGATTGGACATACTTTATTAAGTTTCAAAATCGTAATTCGTCTAGATAGTGGTTAAGAAAAAAATACATAAATGTCAAAGAAACTGAGAAAAATTTATCAAACAAATTATGGTGATGGAAATATTATAAAGTCTGATATTATTTTATTAATTTTAAATGTTTATATTATGATTTGTTTTTTAATATTTCTATTTCATTTGAATGTCGGACACAATATAAATGGCGGGTGTAGTCAGTATGTTGTATTTATTAAAAACATCAGTTAAAAAAATATAAGTTTATTAACAATTATATTGTTTTATTTGAACGAACCTGTTAGAGCTAGAAGCAAAATAGAATATAAGATGGTAGGTAATTTTAAAACAATGATTTTACAAGCATACATACCTAACCTAAAAATAGAATTAGAAAAAGAAATAGAAAATGCACCTCAGCGTTCTGATAACATGTTTGAATAATTTGATGTGAAAAAAAAAACTATTATTTTTATAAATATTCTCGGATTTCCTTACACATTATGCAACTAATTCCGAAAAATCATATATTCGTTTCGGACTACGGTTTTCGAATCGTCGGAGATTCAATAATATCTTGTAAATATATTAATTTATTTGTGTATTATCGATATAAATGTTGTCGATCTTAACATTTATAATAATTTCAAATTTTATTTGCCTATAATATTATTTATATCTGGTGGCGGATTGCTAAATAGGCTAGCTGAGGCCGAAATTAAAAATCGATCCAATTTTTAATATTAAAAATTTGAATGACAATCTGTTTCTCAAGTGAGTCATCAATTAATGCGAAGTTTTAACTACTCTATGGATTCAGATCGTAGAATGATGATGATGTAGATTTATATTTCAGATTGTGTATCGATTATTAATTTCAGTAGTAAGTTAAAACAAATGTGGGCTAAATTTTTTTTAGTAACGTTGTTTGTTAGGCCTTTGCTGCGTTCATAGGTACGCCTCTGTTTAAATCGTTGCTAAAATATATAATCTGTTATTGCGGGTGTGGATACTGATTGGACATACTTTATTAAGTTTCAAAATCGTAATTCGTCTAGATAGTGGTTAAGAAAAAAATACATAAATGTCAAAGAAACTGAGAAAAATTTATCAAACAAATTATGGTGATGGAAATATTATAAAGTCTGATATTATTTTATTAATTTTAAATGTTTATATTATGATTTGTTTTTTAATATTTCTATTTCATTTGAATGTCGGACACAATATAAATGGCGGGTGTAGTCAGTATGTTGTATTTATTAAAAACATCAGTTAAAAAAATATAAGTTTATTAACAATTATATTGTTTTATTTGAACGAACCTGTTAGAGCTAGAAGCAAAATAGAATATAAGATGGTAGGTAATTTTAAAACAATGATTTTACAAGCATACATACCTAACCTAAAAATAGAATTAGAAAAAGAAATAGAAAATGCACCTCAGCGTTCTGATAACATGTTTGAATAATTTGATGTGAAAAAAAAAAACTATTATTTTTATAAATATTCTCGGATTTCCTTACACATTATGCAACTAATTCCGAAAAATCATATATTCGTTTCGGACTACGGTTTTCGAATCGTCGGAGAACATTCAAAACTGCATTTTTTATGTTTCGGTCTCTTTGCAATTGCCTTTTTTCCTGAAGTTTTTGATCAACAATTTCATTCAATAAGTAATTTAATTTTCTATCAATCTGGTGTTTAGGTTTTGTCAAAAATATTTTATTTTTAAATGCATTTTTCAACTGCGAACGCCTAACGGGAAAATTTTCTAAAGACGATGCGTAAAATTTATCACTTCTTATTTGTAACGGGGAATAGTTATTGCTACTCATTATTTTTATTCTGTTTCGACCGATTTTTAAAGATTTAGGTAACCTTCTGTAATTTTCTGCCAAGTGTACTGTAACAAAGAGATTTTTTCAAGATGATTCTTAAGTTGAAATTTTTAATTATTATTCTGAATTTTACTTACAAAAGCAAATAATTACCGTCCATTTCATTATATTTTTCATTACTAGAATATTAGATTTAACTGTCAAATGCTAACAAAAACCTACAAATTCCTCTAACAAATAAAATATATATAACCATCTTTTGATAAGAAAATCATGATTTTAATTATTGAAAACCAATCAATTTGTTAAATGTGTGTGTCAAAAGGCAATAAATAGTAAGAATACAATTTTAAATAGCCTTGACTAGAAAATTGTATCCAAATAAGGGTTTAATGATTGTTTTACTTAGATGGTCATGCCATTTTTTTATAAAATATATAAGACTTAATGTATTCGCGGATAGCTTACAAACAAGTTTAATAACTGCTGTCCAGGAGACAGTACGAAGCATTTAAAATGTAAAATAATAACCTTTGAAAAAATGTTAGGTATGTACATCCTTTATCCTGTATATTTGTAACCTTCGGCATATTTTTAGAATTACTTTAAGATCTGTTTTTATAATCAAATAAGGCGAGTAAATCAATAAACTTTTATTTTTTAGCATTTATTAACAATACAATTAATATTCTTGAATTTTATTACATCAGTATACTTAAAATAAACACTTTTAAATTCATTAAAATAAAATTTGGTTAAACAATGATTTGACATAAAAAAAAAATAAGTAGGAAAATAAATAGCATTGGAAGAAATAAGTGTGAAGTTTTATTTAAAGTGTTTCATTAAATTCTACTTCTATCTATAAGCTGAATAAATTTAACATTACAATAAATTTGTCATCTATCAACAATTTCATAACGCTTTATACATTTAAAGCTAAAACAGGTCACATAAAATCACTTCATTTTATCACTTGTTAATTTATATAAAAATAGTAACCGTTTAAAACTACATACTAATAAGCATCTTTAGAAATCACAAGAACCGAATAAATAAAGCTCGTAATTCAACTATTATTGCTATAAGAGAAATATTAACACTACTGTTGGTACCTAACAGATTTAAGTACAGCTTGACAGATATCTAAAAATAAATTAGATATGTTATTCCATTTTGTGTGATATTTTTAGATAGCTGCCAATCTTGTAAAAAGATTGTCCAGACTCAGGACCTGCTGGGTCTTACTCTGTTTGAAAGAATGGTGATGGGGTCTGAAAAATAATAATAAATAGTTACAATCTAATGTATAATTTACATTATTGGTGTTTATATTTGTATATTAATGAAATGAAAGAAATCTATTAACTGTTAATTAATATTGATTTTTTTTTAAATATGTAGACAAGATTTTTATTTAGGATAAAAAAAAACATATTGTTTAGAAGTTAGGAACTACTTTAAAATAAATTAAATGACATATAAATAAATAATATCTTACAACAGATAATCAATCAACGGCGTTTCGGCAGTTAGGGCAAGTCTGCTGCTCCTGCAGCCACGGCAGGATGCATGAAGTGTGGAAAAAGTGGGTACACGGAAGAACCATGGACTCTTGGTCTCGGAGGATTATATCAAAGCATATTGAGCATTGCTCCAAGGTTTTTGAGCGTTTACGGCTGCAAATTTAATTACAATTATATTTTAGAAATGTACATTAACTTTTGACATGGATTTCAACTAACAACTATTGTATATATTATAAATGTCACACTACACAATTTAAAAAGGTAAGGCAGTGTTATATTGTTGTTAAATTGATTCAAATGTTAAAAATATATCATGTTAAGTAGAAATAAATTGTTTAGTAATATATTTTTTTCAATGCTTCAAGAAACCTGATGACTTAAATTGTAAAATGTAAAATATATATCATGAGGTCAATTTCATGATTACTAATATTAATTTTGTTATAAGATGATAAAAACTCATGTTTATATTACAAATGAATATACTGTAATTAACATTTCACTCCAATAATTTGTCACAAAAACAATTTTCAATACATTCCCACTACCATGCACTATCAAACTACTCACAAATAAATTCAAAATAATATACAACAAACAAATATGTATGATACAAAATCACCAACTCCAAAATACATATTAAATCTTAAAAATATAACTTCTCTTACAACACTTGAGCACTGGCTGAGTTTGAGTCATTTCTGGAAAATTATATATTTTATGTCACTTCAAGAATGGCTTACAGATATTTCAGAATCATTATTTCAATAATATGATTGTACTTTAGATGACCAATTTTCATATTATATTTAAAAGCAAACAATTTTTATATTATATAAGTAATGCCAGTTATCCCAAGTTTTATCAGTTATGATAAACTTTAAATCTCACCTTTTTTTCCTTCTAGGAGAGAATAAACGAGATATTATATTGTTAACTGTGTTATTAGGTACGGAAACAAAGGAAGGGACATCAAGCGTAGATGTAACGTCCCAATCCATTAAGTCCGTCATGGCATTAGACAATGCATTATCCACTACGTTGTTTAATGATGATATTAAGTCTTGTGACTCATTATTTGAACCGATGGAGGATGATAATGGAGATGAATCTGAATTGTCTGATGTATAGCTGTATTCAGAGTCAGATTCAGAATTAGTTTCAGTGTCAATTTCAGGGTCGGTTTCAGAAACATCTTCAGAGTCATTTACACTCATGTCACTCTCAGATTCATAGTTAGATGAAATGTTATTACAGTTGCAAAAATTTTCGTTATCCTCAACTATACTACTATCACTTGTGGTGTGTTCTGATAAGGTAGTGTATGAATTATCAGAACTGTCACTTTCTTCCAAGCTTTATGAAATGATATGAAAAGAACATAGCCAAATTAATGAGCATGCATAAAATTAAGTGATATAAAATAATAAAGTTTGAAAGTAAAATTCGTTTCTTGAAGGTTATTGGCATAAATAATGTTGTTGGGTTTAATGCAATTACGTAAAGCATGACTTACGAAATAAACATAAGTGCACTAAATTGAACTCTATTTTAGTTGAAATAACACTTCAATATGGCTATATTTAAAAGAGTTGAGATAAATGTATACATTATAAGCACAAGTTACCCACGAAAAATTTACTTTAAATAAAAAATCAAATAAATTATGTAGATACACATACAAGGGGTGTTCCGGTTCGCAATGCCATTCTTCAGTAGTGGAACCCGAAGGTGTAGGATTTTCAGACCGTTTGCCGAAGAAGTAGTACAGAGCTGCACCAACCCCGACGCCTATCGCTGCAGCGGCTAGACCCAGACCACGGCTTGGACAATTTTTCTGATTGTCCTCCTCGCGAAAACTCATTTTTAATTCTCTTAAGTTGAAAAATATATTTTAAAATCTTTTATTTTCCGTTATTGCGTTTTATCGATCTGCGTTTCAATTCCTTTCAGCAGTCAAGTGGGATGTGCCAAATGTCATTTGATTTATTTTGTCAACAGTCTGCCAGCTGAGCGGAGTATGCAAATAATTAAAATAAAAATTTATTTATAAATAAACTATTTTAACAAATTTATGATTTTTGCAGCGAATTTAACGAATATTTCTTTTTACACAAACCCAATTCTGACACCTACGAAGAATATAAAAGTTTGCTAAATCAGTTCAACTCGCATCATCCTCACCAAGAAGTAATGAATTTTAATGGATGCGGCAGTCATATTTTATTTATTTAGAATGATTGATATGAATAATCATAACACATTGAAGATAATATTACTAATTTAAAATTATTGATGCTAATTTAAAATAATGAACACTATAAGATGTATCTTGCAGTTTGTTTATGGTAAAACACTTTGCTTAAATGTAACCTAAATTTCGGGGGAATATATACTGTACCCCAAATTTAGGGGGAATAAAATCGTATTATCAATAATTTATGTCATGACAGTCATCCCGCGACCACGGCTGGTGAAATTCGACCAAAAGGTCGGGAAATAAACAGGTATTTCATTTTTATTTTTTTATCGCAATATAGACACGATATTAGTTTAAAATGTGTACAACTCGCGATAGTCTGAAAACATAAATCAATATAATTGTCTTCATAAACTCTTTATAATATTATTTTAATTTTATAAAGACTTCATGAGAGTTGTGACATCTAGTGATGAACTAAATAAGGTTTTAACATATGCATAGAGCGCGCAATCCCGTTTTTTTTTCTATTTTTCTTGACGACGATATTTTTTTTATCAATTTTGTAGTTGAGGGTATTTAAAGGGTTTTTGCAAACGTTGGCAACACTGACTTTAGTTATTAGTTGTCTTTGGAAGGGGGCTACACACAATGTTACCATTGACACGGCAACTGCTGTAATGTACGACAATCAGGCCATTTTTTTACAAATAATACGGCATCCGCAAGTATTTCACTGCCGTACCTTAATATAAGGCGATGCAGTATCGTTTAAAATAAAATTTATTGCTCACTTTTTATTTTCATTAAATTGATTTGATCTGAAAATCACAGCAGATTTAGCTGCGATTTTGCGAATCCTTTTTTTCATTTAGAATCCCTTTTGTTCATCATTAAAATTATATACGGCATTTTGTTGTTTTACTGATAAATACGGCAATCTCAATTCCTGGATACGGCAATTCTGCCTAGAATAGTGGCAACCCTGATTACGTACACCAAGCGGAAAGTACCGTAATTATTATATTATAGAATATTATGAAGATTCTTCAGTTTAGTATTGGTAATAGCATATAGTATACGTCTATACTGTATAGTACTGTTATCATTGTGCGCTTTCTCCGAAAAAGCTCTGTAAGTACTTACATATGTATTAGTCAGTAACTTATTTTGTGCCGAAGTAACTTTAAAACGTAAACTCAGTAATTGAAAAATAGTGGAAGTTATGAATACAAGAAGCGAGTCATGAATAAGATGGTGGATTTCGTCGCCATGACGATTTTAATTGGTTAGAATTTAATAATTTGGAGAGATTTTCTTTCAAAATAGAAAAATTGTTTTCCAGTAATATAAATTATGCTAATCATAACGAATCTGTTATAAAAATTAATGTTGTTATTTATAAGAAAAGCCAATTTAGAATGACAATTTAGATGCCACGTTGATATATTTAATATCAGAGTTAGATTGTTTTAAAACAAAAAGTTCAGTTTTATTACATTAGTAAATCTTTGTTTTTCATTCAGGTAAAACAAGATGACTCTTTTTTTAAAAGGATTGACATTAGGTATTGGTGTCGCCGTGGGTTTGGTTTACTTTGCAGTAGAATGGTACACACATAGAAATGTGCCAAGGCAGTATAACACAAGCGGTCAGCGTCCTAGAAACAATATATAGGTTTCTTGGAAAAAGGTATATAATATAAACAAAACTGTACATAAGTAAATTTATATATTTAATACATTAATATAAAACATTAATTTTTAATTTTGATGACTGTTCAGTGTAAACAAGATTTAAAACATGTTGGGAGTCATTTGCTCTTCAATTATAAAGCATGTAATGGATTTTATGGTCTTCTGTACGAACTGAACCAAGAGATTAAAAACTAATATTTATAATTATCTGCAATCCTGCTGAATTATGTATTTTTTATATTTTTCAGGTAACAATGTAATTTCAAGCAATAAGTTATGTTATAAAATAATTTGTAATGAAATAAAATATTGCTTGACTTATTATTTATTTTATTTATATACCTTACTGTTAAAGTCCAGTTTATTTTTAAATTGGTCTTCCCGAGGAGCCGGCTAATAAGTAAGAATACGAGTGTGATAGATTAATAGACAATTAATAAACCTGTGGGATAGATCATACAATAGAATCATACGATGTCAGGACACTGGTTTATTACCGACTTAGAACCGGTCGCTCGGCTGTACTCGGGTAATTGTCGCGCCGGAGCAGCCACACCGAACGGAGCTAAGTTATATATTTTTAAATACATAACTATTTACATTTACATATAAAATACTTTTTTCTTATATAATGTGTAACTAGATAGTTGTTGCAACCAATTATATATATGTAACCTCTGTCTTATTTAAAAGATGCTGCAAGCTCACATTGCTTATTTAAACTGTAATAAATAATGTTTATTCAAAATTGTCTATTAAAATGCTATTTCTAATATCTTAAAATATTCCAGTTTTATTTTCCTATTATTTAGATATTCATTATTATTATTTTTTATTCGTTAAGTAGATATTTTAATTACAAGTGCATGCTATCCTACACCACTTCTCCAATAGGTGGTGGAAAGGCAGGGAACCGTTTCTAAAAACGTGTGCCAAATTGTTTACATGTAATATTTTTACGTATTGCAAACAATATCCCCCATCCCAGGAGAAGGGGGAGACGGTTTCTGAGTTACTCACTAAACCAGACTGTCAACATATTTCGTCTTCATAATAGAGTGCCACGGGAATATCTCATTTCTCGTCCTCGTTGCTCCGACTGCAGAATGCATGAACCAAGGAGACACACCCGGTCGAAAGAAGCGCCTCTCTCTCAGTTGGCAAACTCATTAGAAGCGGCGGTTCCCTGCGCCCTATTAGTTCATCTACACTTTTTTACTATACCTAAATATGTGCATTTTCGAGCGTTTTTTTGATAACTATATCATTTTTGAACTGGCCTGTGACCTAGAGAAAGCGACTGTTTTACCAGTCTTCTTTTTTTAAGTATATACCTTACGTTTATTACTTTTAATTCAGTTACTACTTATCTATATTCTTCGAATCGTTCAGAGCATTCCTTTTTTTCAGAGCCTTTTGGTACATCTTTATTCGCCCACCACGTTTATTTTCTTATTTTCATTTCCCTTTCTTTAGTTTTGCCAAAAAACTTCGCTGTTCGCATTCATAAATCGATTTTATTGTAATTTTATATACCATTACCTTATTAAATTCTCAAGCACATTCTTCTATATCAAGAATATACCCACCATTAAACTTTGTCTTATACAAAGGTTACTTAAATTTGATGATTTTACGGAATATAAAAATAAAACAATATTTGTGAACATATTTAATAATAACTGCCTCAAAGTAATATTTACAATCCTCGATCTCGGAACATAATAAGTAAGATCATTCCTTACATCATCTTCGTGATAGCAAACTTAAGATATCATACTATTGTATTTTGTTTTCTTATATTTGATAGAATGAGTTCAAACAAATTTACTTAACAAAATGTAACTCAAGTTCATGACTGAAGCTGACTGAGCCAACATAATCCAAAATTATATACAATTTTGAGATTTTTTATAAAGAGTTTGCATTGTTATGTTAAGTATAATCTGAATAAACTTCATATCTAATGTAACAGTACAAATAAAATACAACATTGCTCATTTCTTGTACGAGGCACCGTGTGGGAGCACCACGGACCCATGTAATAAATGCTCTTATTTTGTTTGATTCTCCTGAATTATTGTTCTAAAACTAAAGCATTTCCCATATGTAATAAATGCTCTTGATTTGACTACATCTTTAAAAGCATTAGCACTTTGTTACATAATATTACGTTTAATTGTTCATAGAAGCAGAAATGATCAACGTATATGACTTTGTATAGAAAGAAAAATAAAATACAAAAAACTAGACGAGTGTCACAAACATGATATGAAAAATTAAAATGACACTAAGTTATTGCATAAAAATATTTCTTACACTAATCATCTGAAACACTCGCCGTTAAAAAAAACCTAAATACTATAGTATTAAATGAATAGACAGACCACTTAGACACACGCCATTTTGCGGTAAACAAAAAAAATTAAATACTGCAAAATTTTCGCGCAACAACACGCCACAGACTAAACACACATTATCTTTTATTTCCAGTAGGATAAATGAAAATATATATATATATACTTTTTATAAAACTTCATGAAATTATAGTTTATTCTTAACCATATTAAATGCTCGTCCAGCTATCACATGTACCGCTTACATACTAAGTCTGTGAGCGTGTCTCTTCTGGTTTATTCTCTCAGTTTAAGTGCGTGGTCCTTGATGAGGCCGCCGTCGCCCTCCGATACGAAACGCTTGCGTCCTCTGCAATTTGCATATAGTAAATCAACTTACATAAAGTGAATTAAAACGAGTCAAAGCAATTATAATAATCTTTTTAATAAAAAAAAAATTGGTAATTTTATGTCGGTTCAGTGCAGACAGCTCACCAGATTGTAGGTTCTACCATATTTTAGTATGTATATCTGTATGTATGTATGTGTTTGTGTGTGTGATTGTGTGTGTACATGTTCTCACCTCCTACGCATGCGCGTCAGCACGTGATCCCCGTGCGTCTTGTGTATGTAATGTATTAATGTCTGAGAGTATGCACTTACCTTGTGGGCATGCGAGCCAGCACTTGGTCTCCGAGGCGGAAGCGCTGTGTGCATCTCTCTACGAAGCGGTCCAGCATGATGTAGGCGAGCGGCACGTCCAGCACGATGTCGGACATGTCCTCTAACACGCGCAAGAAGCCCTGACGTACAGATAATGATTATACATTAATATTTATAATACCTATGTATAGATATAATAATAAACCACTCAACGGATTTCGATTATATTTGGTATGTTTATGGATTATTGAAAACTTATAAAACGTACAAACAAAGACCACAAAGTATGTCATATCCTGGCAGTGGTACCCTTCCACCCCGGCAGTCCGCAGCAGTCCTACTCACCCTGTCCATCTGGTCAGGTGTGATCAGCACGCAGCGTCGCAGCTCGGCCAGGAAGCGACACAGCTGCTCCTCCACACTGGAGTTGATCGCTTCCACCGCCAACAGTACAGTCTGCAAAATTAAATTCTCTTTTATAATTGGTTAGCAAAGTTTTTCATAAAAGGCTAAATTAGTATCAACGACTTAATATTCTACGAAATGTTACTACCACTATAGTACTGTATAATATATTATTACGTTAGTAAGCTTGCTAGATGAGCTGAGAGTCGTGAGTTCATTCCGACAGGGTATAATTATTGAGTTGACTTGGTCCAGTCTGCATATCAACCGAGTTATCAAGTTGATAATACTCACTGTGATGAATTTGGCATTGTATATTATATAATTTGATAAAGAGAAAAAATGTTTGTTGTTGTCATGTTCGAGCAACCTAATTTTCTTTATCTTTTGAAGTCATAACATAAAATATTGTTATTATAAGATATTAGGTTCATAATATTTATAGACATTTCGACAGAGATGCAAATAAGTCTGTATGTCATACCTCATAAACCAGCTCGTGGTGGAAGTGTGGTACCTCCAGCTCCCTAACGCACCGCATGGCCTCCACGAGGTCCCCCGAGGACAGGTACTCCTTCAGCAGCAGTTGGATTTGACGGATCAGGGACTTCACTGGCCTGGAATAAATAAACAAAAGGTACGATGTAATATGGGATTTCTGTTCTCGAAAATATGTTTAGAAGTTATAAATACTTATAAAAGTAAAATGTACAATCATATGCTAAATGAACCAACCTGATTCCACCCCCAGCCCCCCATATGCTATCCAGCCTCACAAGACCTTGTTTCATGGACAGCAAAGTCTCTGCCCTATGTATTGCTTGTCTGTAACAATTATTACATATACTTTAAATATAAGATTTTTATAGAAAGTCTGTATACATTATCAACATATACACAATGAACTCATCTCCAACTTTTGAAATAAAACTTTTTCGTTATACATTTTTAAATAAATCTAAATGTAATATAATTGCTTTTTTTTTAAAAACATATGAACTTAGAATTTGGCAGTTTCAAAGATTATATTCATTCAGTTACATAGATAAGATTTTTTTTTTTATGCAAACTTTATCACTGACTTATAATTATAGGGAGTTAGAAATTAGAACTAGACGAAGCGTCCATTGGTATTGGGTCTCACGTGTGCCGTTCGATCTACCCGCTCGGGGGTCTCACTAACCTGGCAGAGGCGTTGTGCTCCGCCGAGCTCTGTGTCTGCACGAACTTGGGCGGCAGACAGTCGTCGGCCACGCAGCGAGCTATGAAGTTGGACATCAGTACCGCTGCATCCGGAGTGTCTAGAACCAGGTCCGGTAACTTCTCCAGGAGGCGTTCGAAGGCTGTAAAGTATTAGAATATTAGTAGACAAGTTACCTCAAGTTTTATTATATAGCATGGAAAGTATACAATAACTTAATAATCGTATACCAAACTAAATCCAATAATCCAAGTTGGCTTTAACTATTTAACAATTTTAAGAATTAATTTTTCAGTAAATGGACTACAGGCTGTCATATCCTTACTCAATCCAAAAGGGCAATGAGTTCTGAATAAGTATGCATGTATGTGTACGTACCGTAAGCGATGTCCTTGGCCGAGAACACTCTGCCGTAGAGATCCGATATAAGTACGGACGCCATCTCGCAGTGGGATGGCTTGTGCTCCAACGCTATTTCTATGATCGTTTCACACACCTATAATATTATATATATAAAATTAATCACGGAAACAAATATGTACATTAAATAAATTTTAAAATATGCTACATACTTTACAGCTTTTTATGTTATATCTTTTTTGCTTATATCTTAACAACAGATGGCGCTACATGACTTTAATAAAAAGGTCAACTACAATTATTATTTTCCTTGAGGTACCGAGCTTGTTAGATGATATTTATATTTAATATTATTATCATGTTGGGTAATGAGTGAGTTCAATCACCCAATCCGTTTCCTGCAACCCCAAAAATGTCTCATGCGTGCAACATTACATATTTACAGGTGGGTAGCACTTCCCATCACAACCTTCTGCTGGTTCACCACAACTCCATATAATAATAATCTCACCAGATGACTCCTCATAGCCGTCACAAACTCCAGGAGGTCCTCAGCCGCTGCATTCGTGTCACCATGTTCGAAGTACTCCAGAATGACTGGCTCTGATTTGCGCTGGAACAGGACTCTAGATATATTGGTTGAATGGTTTTAAAGTAAAAGTTATACATTTATTATAATATAAATTCGACATGCACATGAGGAGTTTCCAATATCAGATTTCAAAACATATATTAAATTTGTAAAGCAATATTGGAACTACATATTCTAATAACTATATGGGCTATATTCTTTTGAAGGCACTTTGTTATATTATTTATAAGGGTTGTATTGTGATGTTACATCGTATAACCGTCTTCAATAAACTAACTGTTCCAACAAATGAAACCAACAGACAGTTGTTCCATAGATTTCTAAAGAAAATAAGTTATCCTATTAGTAATGTAAAGTTTTTTGTCTAAAAATAAATTAAAAAAAACTTAAGGTAACATTTACTACAAAAAATTAGGATACAGTTTGTCTTTAACAACAAAATATGTATTTATTTATATTGCTTCTATGTATTAAATTGTAAATGTATGTGATGTAATTTTATTGTATGTAATTTTATTGTATGTCAGTATGTTTTATGTAGAGTAGAGTAGCTCACTCTTCTCGTTTTCAAACCTTTTGACCTATAATAGTTAAAAATAGGTTAAATGGATCTAAACTTTCTATAAAAGTTTAAAGACGCTTGTTCTTATATTATCACAATATCTAAAAAGCTACATTGATTTAAATTCGTCAAGTTGGTAGTAATACATATATTATGCACATACATATAATATTAATAATTATTTGATAGTTTTCATAAAACTAATACACTTAAGTATATATATTATAATAATATATAATTATAATATTATACTCTTAAGTAGAGGATAATTTTATATGTATGACCAGCTGTGCCCGCAACTTCGTCATGAAATGTAATAAAAAACGTATTGAGCTTTTACTTTCTGCTTTTTGTATTTTAATTTTATTTTTGTATTTTCAATTATCGTATTAGTTTTGTTAAATATTTTTTTTATATTGTATATTGTATATTTGCTGTACGTTTTTTTTGGGCTAAAACAACACTACTGGCATTCCTCTTCCTTTTGACTCATCTTTCCACCTTAAAGTTTTACTATAGCTGCAACAAACATAGACAGGGCGTATCTCAGATGCAGTAGAATCATTTATTTGTACATCATTATTACAAAATATGTGCTGGAAACGGAAAACAAACCCCGTGTATGTTAAATAGCTCTGTATCCGAGTAAAAAGAACCAAGTCAGTTAGATCCGTTTCATTATCCCATTCACCAAGCGCTAGGTCAACTAGCGTACTAATATCGCATTGTGAAAAGACTTATTGAGCCAGAGCTCATATGTGATTGGTGGAGACACTCGTTTATTTTTTCGGGGTCAAGTGCGCGGTAATTTGGATAATGAAACGGGCGTATTAGACTGTACTGGCAACATCAAGCCACACTATTCTGTATACGTTACAAACACTCCGGTCCTCCTTGAATTCAAACGCGATGAGAATAATCAATGGCAGGGCAACGACACACTGCAATATGGCATTTTCTAAAATAACCACAAGGTCTAATGTTATTTGTTTTGAGTTCCAATTATTCCGAGCGTATAAAGTTCTTCTTTAGTTAATGCGGACGGAGTCGCGGGTACAGCTAGTAGTATCAAATAAGGAATGTTATAACTCCTTAGCGATCTTTGACTGGTAATATAGATGTTATGCGCTAGAGATGGCTAACCGACTCCTCTCGCAAAAATTTGAAATGTAATGTCTTCAGGGATAATGAATGTATCACTTATACGCAAACGTAGTGTAAACGTATAAATAATTATATATAATATAATTTTATTTATATATAATATAGTTAATTTATATATAATATAGTTGTAATATTATGTACCTATAGTGATGTGTAATGGTATATAAAATGATATTGAATTAATATATATAGTTTTTAGTTTGTATGTGTATGTAATATTGTATAAGATATCTGTAATACTATTATATATGTGTGTGTACTTTATTTTATTTATTTATTTAATGCATAATAACTGCCTGTAATGAAATTGTCCTTTTAATTATGGGTTGCCTGTAAGAGATCACTTTTGGTGATAAGACCGCCTTTGTACAAAATTTTATATACTATCTTTAATTTCTTGTTCTATTTTTTGTGTGTAATAAAGTGTTATAAATAAATATAATAAAAGATTTTTTTTATTATTATAAATGAAAAAGTTAAATGAGTATTGCAAATCTCACAAAACAATGCAAGGTTTGTGTGAGAATGAGAGATGTCTGTTTATATGTGGATAGAAATCTCCGAAACCGGTATATTTTTTCAAAGGTTAAAAAAGGTTAAATATTCTAGATGAACATGAAAAAATCATGAAAAAATTATTTTAGTAAATAGCAATTTTGTGGTATAAGACGGTAATTCAAAATATTGTGGCAACAGGAATCGAAATAGCACATTTTTTTTAAGCACTAACCCTTAACCGATGTTTATATTTCAGATTTGACACGTATCCAAAGTATCGCTGTCCCCGTTAGGAGAGAGGTCGTTGACCTTGCATTGTTTACAATGTTGAGCGTTCGCGGGTTCTCTGGATCGCTTATTATTGTTATTAATTTTAAATATAAACTATCAATTCACACAATAATGCTAAAATAAAAGAAAATATATATGGCTACGTCACGTCGGCCTGTCTGTATCGTTTAATACTTTAAATTGAACTATTATAAGCAATATAATATTATATATATGTAGATTTAAACGTGTGTAAAATCATTTTTATACAACTTTATTTTTTATCCGCTGTTAAATGTTGTAATCAAAATCCGCTTCTCGCTTCAGCTTATGATGTGGCTATGGCTTTATGTGTTTTATGTAATCGTGTCGCTACAAAACAGTTCATTCTAAACCTATTCAGTATTTTAACATAAAGTTATTGTTATTGAAACAAAAAAAAACTACATAGACTGGTAGAAATAAAGATTTTCTTTTTTATTATTACGCTCCCATTTAATTATACGATCTGAGCCACTCTATCTCAACTAGCGTACATCGCATCGCATAGTGAAATGTCTGTTAGTGAGTTAGTGCTACCTCTCTGATTGGAGACGCCTATTAGCTATTCCTCAAGGTCAAATCGTATGGTTTACATCGTATAATGGAATGTGGCCATTAAACTAATAGGGTTATAAAACTTAAACACAATATGAATGAAACAAAACAAACAACGATATGTTTAAACCATACACATTTGTGTTCAGCAATTGGGTCACAAGATATTTCATTTAAAGAATTAAACACACGCTGTATCTTAAACCTTATCTAATAGTAGGCAGTAATCCGTCTTCGTTATTGAAAAAACAGTGTATCAATATATACATGGTGTTTTTGTTTAAATTATTGTGATATTAAATTTGTTTGAAAAATAAACTATATAAGAATTTATTTAATAGGTAAATGAACCTTGTTGTTTCTCAATTTAATATTTATGAACTATACATGTAGTCGGTATTTATGGCTGTATGTATGTATGCCGCAATATCACAACATTTTACACACACAAGCACAATTTAAAAGAATAAATAACTTGTTAACGAAAAAGACATAACAATGCTTGATATTTAATAATCCTATACATAGGTATCTAGGTATCTAGGTTTTAAAATAAACACTAAGTTGGCGTCTAGCCAGTCACCTGTGAAGTTGGGCTAGGTCAGTTATGTAGTACGTTATAACAATGAGACGGAAGACTGAGCACATGTCATTCATCAACATACTGATATATAAACACAGCGTTTGATTTATATTTTTTTCCAATAAGGTAACTTATAAGTGCTAAACAGTACTTAAACATGCGTCCCGTGAATTTGATGAGTATATTTTTCTAAATAGCCCTCAAGTAAAACTTAATGAGATTATATAACTTTATGTTATATTTAAAAACGAAAAATTTATATTTCTACATTGTTACCAATATAACAATACTTAAGATTAAAATGTTGATTAAAAAACACGCAACATTCACAATGCAGTGCATATGACTCAGTTTCGAAAATGCCGGTAAAGTCGCGGGTTCATACTGCTAAACTAATAAAGCTTACAACGATCTCCATAGGTTCGGCTTCCACGATGACCTGCTTGAACTCTACGTCACCGTTAACGGCCTCAGAGTCGTAGTTGGGGTCGTTCGCGTCCTCGACGTATTCCTCCAGCAGTTCCGATCCCGGGGCGCCCCAGACACCCTTGCCGCCCGCACCCCCTACGGAAGAAACAAACATTCATTCATCTATTCAACTTGAGAGTAAAAAACTTTTGTAATTTGAATAATAACTTGTTTTTTTCAATATTAATAAATACGTTCAGACAATTCTCTTATTTTTATAAATTATTACATGTAGTTAAGTATAAAGAAAATATAGCTTTCATACAATTAATGTGTAATGTAAAAAATATATTTTTTTAAATTAGTTTCTTTTTTAAGTTAATATATATAAGGTAATTATTGATAAGTTACTAATAGTATTTTTTTTTATTAATAATTAATATATTTTTTTATTTTTATTGTTTTTATCTTCGGGTTGACTGGTAGAAAATGTTATGTAGCATTAAGTCCGTCCGTTGTATATTTTTTTATGGACAATAAAGAATAAATTAATAAATCATATTCATCAATATTATTTATCAATTATGACTTATCATCTTAAAAAGAAACAAATGAGTTAAAATTTTGGAGGGTATGTTGATATTTTAATTCAAGGCTTTTATATCTGTATAGTTGGATATGTATATTTTTTTTACTTATTTTTAAAAATCCCATAGCATGATATATAGTTAACATAGTTTTGATTATATTTAAATGTTGATTTCTGTGTATGCAAAATAAACTCACTGGCAATGGGTCATAACCTTGTTTTTAACAATAGCCTTTACTTTAAACGATTTCTTTAAACCAAACACAAGGACTTTATAAAAAATATATCATAAGAAAATTACTGTTGTATTCGAAATAATAATTAAAATCGTATTCAAACTCATTAAATCAGGTAGATGTCTGTCTGTGTTACTACTATTTGCAGGATATCTGAACACAAGTTTTGCAATAAAAAAAAACAGTCTATTTAACCGGAAGTATCAAAGAAACAGTATTATATTTTTTTCTGTACTTTATTGTCAAATGTTTACATATTTAGATTTAGTCTTTTTTTTGTTGTTACTAAACAATTAATAAAAATTAATAAAATTCCAACAAAAGCCAGAGTGAAAACACTAGGTGTAATACTATAGTTGTATGGGCAACAATATTGTAATTGGACCCGTCTGGCGTAGTGGAATGCATGCACTTTAAATTAATAGTCCCCGGGTTCAATGCCGGCTGTGACAATATGAAACATGTATTTGTGTATGGAGTCCTCAGAACATTATTTTAAAATAGCTCGCTTATTATAAAAAGTAAAAAAAAAAAAAACAAATTATTAAAAAAAAATCGTGTGAAATTAATTTCGAATGTTTTGAAAACTAAAAAGATTTTTTAGAAAATTTATAAAATTAATAACTTTAGCGTAAAAGATATAGTAGTAAGTATAGTTTTATATAAAAAATAAATTAATAATATATTTTTTTTTACCAAATAAGTAATAACAAGTTTATTTTCGTTCCTTATCAGCAGCCGACCGCGACTTATCTAAATGACTCAACTTGCTACATAAACAAAGTAATAATTGAAATGTCGATATAAATATTTAAATAACCTACAAATATAACTTTAAATATTATTTAGATAATTATTTTATAAATTATTTGTAAGTAACTAACACATATTAGATAATACATATATATAATCTGGATATATCTGGATAATACATATATATAAACTACTAACATAATAAACTTTGTTTTTTTATTAAACGCTACGTCTGAATCGGCTTCGAAATCTTTAAAGTTTTGTAAGGTCATTTATTGAGGAAGTTATAAAATCACACTATGACGCTTTACAACCACTACCTATTAGGAAGCAAATATATGACAAATATTGTTTGTCACGAGTCTTTATCCGTCCCATTGTTATGAACTAATGAGTACATTTTATTATTTGATCTACGGCGCACTATTTTAACCAAAAAATAGCGCTAAAGAGTGGCCACCAATCAGATGGCAGCACTAGTTCACTAACAGCCTTTTCACAATGCGATATAAGTACTCTAGTTGACCTAGCACTTAGTAAATTGGATAATGAATGGGCTGCTTTAGGCTTTTCTGTAACATACGGATAGAGTCACAAACAATACCTAATTATATATGTGAATAAATAGTTTGGAATAAAAACTTATTCTATCGTAAAAAAAGTAATACTATCTGCGTTATAATTTAACATAAGCCCAGTATGAATTTTAACGTTACGAAACATTAGATAGTTTTTAACCAGTCACGAGCTCACAAAGAGTTCTTATATTAAAGAACTCGTTTCGTGTTTACTCGAATACTATCAACGTTTCGTAACGTCAAAAATCGTACTAGATGTACAGACAGCAGGACGCCGTTCCATCCATTGGAAATACAAACATTCTGATGCTTGTATTTATGTAGATACAAATAAATTATAGCAACAATTGGGAAGAGGGGAGGAATATGATATACTCGTATATTGGAATATGTCATTTATTTATTTATTTTAGGAGCTTAATAACTTTAAGGGTTTATTGTTCCCAATTAGTATCATCTCGTAGATGGACTGGCTCGACCGGTTTACAGCCCTCTCACAAAAGATCAGTAAGTATGTAAAACCGTAATTTCATATGGTGAGTAAAAGAATATTCAAAAATCTCCTTTCTTCTTCTTTGTCCCATTCTACTTTCATCTTCCTTCCTTATTTCCGAGAACAGTAGACATTTTACAGTTAATATATTTAGACCATGGATGGCGGTACCACTTACCATCTTGGACGGCCTCCAGTAGCAACTAAGTATAGAATTCGGACCCTTGTGTTTGTTCTAATAGTTGAGTTCACGTGACTAATGAAACGAAATATTTTGCGACGCAAAAAATTTTACAAAATGTTACATCGCGAACTACATAACATTGTAAACAACACGACATCGAGAAACACCTGTCCAAATTAATTGAGACTAAAATATCCTTGAATTATATAAAGAAACTTAACAATAATAACGACAAACTATGTAAACAAGGTCAAAACCAGCAGTTACATAATTATAAACTAAAAACATTGTATCCAGTAATAAAATAATAGCTTTATCACTGAAAACTATGTTTTAAATACTCGCTTATCTTTTCTTAGGATAAATGCGCATTTTCAGCTAACATGGCGAGACGAAAGATATAAATATTATTTTACATTACTGAATATAGGTCACATAGGTATTATTGTATTCAAGCACACATTTAACACACTAACACACACACACACACACACACACACACACACACACACACACACATTCAAAGCGTATAGCTATTATTTAAACCTTTTATTAGTTATTTTCTTCATTCATATGGGGTCGTCCATTAATCACATGATGTTTTTTTAGCCATGTTTATTTTTTCATACCAAGTCTGAATAACATTTTGTATGCACATTTTTTTTTGTTTATCATATTAATACAATTCTGTTGTTTTCTCTATTTTTATTTTATTGAGATATGTGTAAAGTATTTCATATAATTATTATTAGTCCTATCTAAAAAAACAATATTAAGTTACAAAAAAAAAACAAACTCTATTTTTAATACTTCTCCCTTATCCTTAATACAAAGTTTTAACAAATTAAATTTTATGAAATCTCTTAGACATAATATTAATAAACCAACTATTAAAGACAATAACTATCCTATATCAATAGCAACATGATTTATTTCTTTATTGTACAGTATAATCATGCACAAAAAGCGGGCTTAATGCAAAATTAAAACAAAACAAAAATTACACAATTTTAATGCCAGTTTTAAATTTCCGGGATATTACCTTAACTTGATTTGTTATTTGGGTCAATAACTTTGGAGAGCTCTCAATGGTGTATTGCTATGGTTAGAACATACTAATACTCTATGTTAACTACAAAACCGGAGTTATATGGCCATGGGATTTTGATTTATACTTTACTGTAACACCCTAGATCTTATATTATAATTTAAAATATAACAGAGACCAAAAACAATGAAGTCTAACCATATTTATTATTATAGTATTAATGAATATCAAGTACACTAACTATCTAAATCTCATCTTTATAAAACTTTATTTCATAAAAAAAATAATTTAACATCTGGGTATTAAAACTAAGAAAAGTTAATTCAAAGGCACATATAAGGTTACCACTATGCAATTCAAAAATCAATTTGTCACTACAATTCTATTGAATTAACCTACTAAATATAACATATTGTATATTTTTTAAATCATTTAAGTCATATAACACTGAATTTTAAGTTAGAGTTAAGGCATCTAAGTTATTTTAATTCTGTACCAGTATTATTTACATTTTATTGAAACGAACCAGACGGAAAAACATCTTCGACCTTGAACTTAAAAATGCGAAATATCGGTTGGCGGAATCGCGGCTAATAACGATTTTTAAATATATACAGTGCCGGATTCATTAAGATAATGAATACTTGTAACATCGAGAATTCTTAATAAGTATTAGAAATAGTCCGATCTCGTAATTCAGTTTATCAATAATGGCGATACCTGCTTAAAATAGCCTTGGTCGTCGAAAGTTGTTTACAAGCTATGATTGTGTAACAAGTCATTCAACTATCATAGACATAGATGTGTTTGTTATGACCTACAGTAATCGACGCGAAAAAATACCCATTGAGAGTAAATTGCGCAAAAGTGATTGCGTGACCTTGACGGAGACTAAATGCCGCAATGTAAATACATAACATACCCCTTAAATGCCGGTGCGTAGTAAACAAAAGTTATGTAAATAAATACAAAATGCCGCTCTATTCACACTATAATATCTTTCCAGAACTTTCCGAAGCCATTGCTAGCGTGTATGAAAATAGAACAGCTGGCGGTATTTATATTCATAAGCTTACCTTTCTTTGGCAGTCCCCTGCCATGACCATTGCGGGGCCGGCGGCTGTTTTTCCAACTCCGATATTTAGGGAGAGGTGTGGTTCCTGGAGTTGCACTTTCCTTGCTATTACTACGGACGTATTTCTTGTTTTTGCGACGAAGTTTCTCCGAATGAGAGGCGGTGGCGTCCCCGGCACCGACATCTGGAACTTGCTTCACAGTTTCATCCACCGCCACGTTTTCCGAATCGGATGCGACGCGATCAACTTCCATCGCGACGACAACAACCGGCTTCGGGTGGGACAGGGAGAAAGAAAAAGGTTTTTCTAAACCGGCAATGAATCCACTTGGATTCTACTAGGAAAACGAGTGAGAAGTTTTAAATAGAATTCTCATAAAAAATGGAGAGAAACTAAGTAGTCAGCACAGCATGCACTCTGCGTGTTTGTTTTGAGTTTTAGAACACATTGAGTATTGACTGAAGTTAGCAAAATAACATGGGAAACGGAGTCATTTCTACCAACCTAAAAATATTTCAAGGTTACGTACAATATATAAGTACTCACTATATCTATTCGTTTTTACTTTTGAACATATTTTTTTCTTAAGATTTCGAGACTTATATATTATTATCCTACATAATTATTTATTGTTACAGTTCTCAAAATCACCAGACAAAGTTAAAAAATATATAGAATGTACTGAAATAAGTAACTAGCAATATTTTATACTTTATAGTGGCACAACTACAATTTACAGTGATGACAACTTAACCGCTACACATTTAATGATGCCAACGTATCAACAAAGTAGTATTACTTTTAATTTCAATTTAATAAAGCTTTTTTTGAAATGTTTACATAATTTTAATTATAACAATGTTAATAAAAATAACTTTTATTTGTAAAACAAAAATGCAATGTGCAATTATTTTGTCTGTAATTACGTTTCGTTGTCATTTATGACATTTGACACTTGACGCCAATTGCCTAATTCCTGCTTAATTTTTTCAATAACAATTCGATTATATTACAAAATCTATTGTGCTAATGTTATACAAAAATGAAAAATCAAATGAATATTGACTTCACTTCAAAGTTTCACTTACTAAATTCCCAAGAGCATAGTGAAGAGATAATTTGGTCGTGCAGTGATTCCAGTGACTATGAAACAACACACAAAGAAAATAGCTTAAATATAAGTAATAAAATAATAAACAGGAAAAGAAAGCGTGCTAAAAGAAAACTAATCAACAAATCCAACCTTGATATCAATTTTACTGATTGTCAAGATAAAATAAAAAGCTTAAAGGAATCATCATATTTAGAAAAATATAACTCACCAAAATCACCCATAATATGCCAAAAAAATATTAAAACTGATTTAACAGTAAGTCCAATCATTCGTCTGAAACATACTTCCCCCATGTCAGCAGTAAAAATAAAAAAAAAGTTATTTGAAATAAATTTACAGGGGTCTGGTAAGAGCAAATCAGAAGGCTGTGTAAATTATTGTGCACAGAACAAAAATGAAACTTATAAGGAAAGTAAAGGCAATTTGACAAATATTTTTGAAAGTTCTTGTAATATGACTAATAACTGCAAAGTTGAAGAAAACCATATAATTAAAAATTCTAGTAATCAGAAATTAATAGAAAAAGTGAAATCATATTTTGACAGCCATTTTAGTTCACAATCTACACAGCATTCAATAAGTGAGTGTGAGACGGAGAGTTCTAGAAGCAATGAAGTAGAAATAACCAGCTCCTTGACGCCAACAGTTCTTCCAATTAAACTTGAACCTAAATCTTCCTCAGATAGTTTAGGTAGCTATGACTTGGAATCTGGCACAAAATCTAAAAAAACCAGGTACAAAAAGAATGGATTGTCATTCAGATTAAATTCACTTTTAAAAAAACAAAATGCATCTATTTCATTGTGGCACCATGAAAAATATTTGGCAGTAAATTCAAACTTTGTTATTCCAAGAGAAGAATTTATTGCATTTCAAATTCTAAATGTCAATTCAAAGTGTGGTTTATTTATATTAGAGGCTGTGGATAGTGATAGCAGAAAATATTTGATTTTGATAAACAATTTGTACATTAATAACAATGTTTTAGAACAAAATGCAATTTTCAAACTTTATAAACCTTTTAGAGTTATTGATTTTGATATTAATTATAAGTTAGTTGTAAATGTTTGTAAATTTGAATGTACGGACTTGATAAGCTGAGTTTGTAATAAATTCTTAATTCTCATAAATGTTTTCACTTAATATCGAATTGTATAGCTATTTTTGGTGTAATTTCTCTATACAAGTATATGTTATCCAAAAATAACTTAAAAGAAAGGCATCTATAATGTAACAATATCAAAGACCTTTCCACTGCATTCCCTTTCTCTTTTCACCTTCCTCTTCCCTCCCACTCCCTTTTCTCTCTCTGTCTGTTTCCACTTCTAAAAATGTTATGCCATTTTGAGATGGTAAAGCCTTTAGTCATTCGGCCTGTCTAGTCTAATCATGCTCTCAAATAACATCACAAACAAAAAAAGACATGGGGATAGCATAAAGATATCTGGATAGCAATACTATAAAGTTTAATATCAGTCCGATTGGAATAAACAAGAAGTCTTTCAATAGTTCGTCGTAGATAAAGCGATGGCTATAATATAATCTAATTCAGTTCATAAAATCTATTTTTAGTATATTTACATGGATAATGAACTGAGCAATGATTAAATGAAATTAACCAGCCTCTAGAAAGAGACAAAGTGATAAACGCCCAATACCTGTCTCTTTTCTATAAAGTTGAAGACATGACGTCATGGTGTTGGCGAATTAGTACTGGTCGCACAATATCCTTTCATGAACATCTCTCTCTCTCTCTTACCTTGTCAATATTTCATCCGAAAAAAAAAAAGCTTTATTTATTCCTAAGTTTACATTTAAAAATAAAGTAAGGCTCTATAACATATTAATGGTCAATTTTATCCCTCTTTTGCTCAAATTCGACTAATTGATCAAATGTCGTCCACGATATTAGCAAATAGAATATTAATATTATTGCAATTTACATTTGATCTAAAATAAAATAGGTTAAGGTTTTTTTATTACTATATTGAACATTTTATACCAATTGTTTATTCGTTTTTAATGAAACTTAATATTCTTATCCTAAACTGCAGCACACGAAAGCTTAAAACCTAGCAACACCGAAGGAATTGGAAAATGGTTTAAATAGTAAGTAACACACGCTATTGGCAAATTAAGCTCCTAGAGCTTTTAGTGATTAGTCAATATTTTCCAATAGTACGTTCCTTATAGTAATATAATATTTTTTCAATTGAAACGTAATAATTTGTGTGTGGGAATCAGTTTGTTGGGAGGTTGTGATTTGGTGTAGAAAATATCGATCAACCTTTGAGGTGAAGCTTTGTGTTCTGATTCTAAAATAAATTGTGCGTGTTGTTTATAAGTGAGTCTTGAATCAATAAGTATATACCGATTCGATTAGAATTTCAGATTATTAATAATCTGATTTAAATTTCAGAGTATGAGATTTGATTTAAATTTCAGAGTATGAGATTAGAATATTTTAAGGAATAAGTTCTAATTTGATAATATGTGATTATTTATTTTTTTATAAATTATTTTTATTAAAATATATAGGTACCTGATATTGAAAATTTCATACTGATCTAATCACGGATATAGTTCCCAAGTACGGAAAAACGCAAATACGTTAGATTTTCTGTAATTCATTCAATTCATTCTATGATTTTCATCTTTTTTTCCGAATCCCGGAATAAATTAGAACTTAAGAAAAAGGACAAAGTTAAATTTAGCATTATTTCCGAAATAAAATTTATAAATATTACAAGCATATAATGAAACTTGTTTTGTTCCATGATCTTAATAAATCTTTTAATAACTTTTGTGGTTATAATTAGTTTATTCTTTCAGTTTCAGATATGTTACGTCCGTCAAAGAATGTTTACATAACCTGCATGGTGCTGATCTGTGTACCAGCTGGTAAATAAACAACATTATGTAAATATTTAACTAACTTATATATTGTAAGAATCAGACGTGGAATCAAGCAAAATATATCAACGAACTATACACCTTAACGTTTACGATTGAATTAATGTAAACACATTCCATCCATACTTTATTCAACTCACAATGGAAATAAGAAATTATTAAAAGAAAATCCGCGTCTTATCGCAACTATGCACAACAATTATAATAAATTGATGAAAATGATGAAAGATGAAACTATCTTTAAAATATACTGTCACTACGAGAGCTACCGAGCAAATAAGCTCGAGTGGTCCTCCATTTGCCCTTATATGTACCACCTGACACCTATCAACAGACAGACCAGACAAGACAAACCAGACTAGACCAGCTGACATCTAACAATATAAAGACAACCTAGACTAGACCACCTGACATCCAACAATATATATGTCTGTAATAAATCTATAACTCGACTATAGGAATAGGTATGACTGACTTATTAATGGTCTAGTAATAATATTATTTGTCTAAACAACTTATTTTACAATTCTTGAATAAGATTTAAGCTAGATTAAGTATTCTCCTAGTTTTGGTTGTATAGCCTATAACAGCTGATCTAGCTAGTAATCGTCATTAAATGATTGATAGATAGTAGCTCGTTTTTCGGTTTTTGTCAGTTGGCTCGCCCCGACCAGGAGGGTAGACCACTCAGAAACTAGGTTTCGAACGACGAGTGAGAGGTTCGGATGCTCTAACACCCTTACCCTTCTTGGGTGAAGACGAATATGCATCTATATTTGTAAATCTTCATAGGGGACGGTACCACTTACCATCAGTTGGACCATATGTGGTCTACTCTTTTGCCATACATAAGTCAAAGTTATCTCATGACTAAGAATGGGCACTAAAAGGATAATATCGACACACCTTAGAACAAATAAGGACAAATGAAATCAAATTTAATCGATATATTTGTTTGTCTATGTGTTGGTGGATGTGTGTGTAGTTACCAATGTTTTAAAAAAAATCCCGAAAAAACATTGCACATTTTAAGCATTTATAAAATTTAAATAATACGAAATATTAATAATCTTAAAAGAGCTTTATAAAAAGGAAACAAAATGTTTTTCAGCTTACAGCATAGATTGCTTCAAATGCGTCTCAATGAACGGCCAGTTTCCCCCCTGTGATGATCCGTTTCACAACAACCACAGTCTGAACATGTTGGAGGGGCCTTGCATGGGAGGGAGAAAGGGGAGGGATGGGCTCTTCCCAGCCACGTCTTGTATTAAGATGGCCGGAGTGTTTGGTGAGTTTAGTAGAGTAAAAAAAATATATATTCGATATTTAATAAAAAGACTCATTTATGGGTTATGTTTATATCAAAATATTGACGGCCATCTAATCTCTCAGGTATTGAAAATATTACTATAAATGTCATAAGTATCGTTATGACATTTTCTTTAGAGATTGTATTGAAACTAGCGGTTGGCTACGTGCCCGAAATTAAATGGTACTTGTTTGAATGTTTGAGAGGGTTTTGTCAAAAAGAATACCACTCTCGTCATTATATATGCCTTTTAAAATTTGAATAAAGTTATGACACTATCTTCTCTTTGCGAAAAATATGAATCGTTATATTATATATTTGCTAGTGTAAACGTAAACGAATCATATTTTAATGTATAAATAATACATAATTTTATGTAATCCATCCTGCTTTTATACCAATTATTATTGGTCGTTGCCTTATTGTGAATATTCCACGCTTTTCTATCATGCGTCAGTAACAGTAGAGAATTTCTTCTTTGTTGTGTCATTCTTTAAGCTCTCCACTCGTTCTCTTCTTCGGTCGGCAATTTCTTTAATAGCCACCCACATTTATGATTCATTAGGCAAATACCATTCATCCACCAAATAACGAAAAGTGACAACTACTCATATTTTCTATCGCGGGTGCAATTTTTAAGCTATCTCTATTCAAATAGAAAAAAGAAATAAATAGCCCTTGCTCAATCGCTCATTATTCATTAACATTGAAATTTCTAATAATATTATACTAAACATGTGAATTAATTGCGATGCAAATTATCAATTCTTTATATGTATACAATATGTGTGGAAATCCCATTATTATGTGAAATTGGGTTAAGAGTATTAGATATTAACCTCACCTAAGTGAGGCTTTCAAAAATAGAGATAGACTCATTTGAGTGTTCCCCTCCACGGAAATCTTTAGTAAAAGGCGAAAGATTTATACGTTTTGAAGGGAAACCAGAGTACCTATTGCAAGTAAAGGTGCTGTAGTCATGAAGCTGGCTAAAATTTTGTCACCGCGATTCAGAATCACTGCACTGCTGTACAGCGACATCTAGCGTTAAATGATGCCATCATATGTAGAGTAGGGCACACGATATAGACACAATAATAAATTCATTTAACTTGATTCCTCAGGAAAAATAATCTTTTTAACGTTTTTATTAAACCTGATCTGGCTAACAGCACTCATTGAAGATAATATCAGATGTAGAGTCTCCCATGAAAACCTTTTCCTGTCCTTTTTGCTGCACGCATCTGGATCCTAGTAAATATTCCACTAATATTTTAAATTGATAAGAATACGTTAACACTAACAGGTTTTCATAAAAACAGAGATAGAGGAAGATTGTTTTCCCCGTCTCCCTGAAGAACTGATTAGGAAGGTGTTGATATATCAGACGTTGTAGCATATTTGTTAAACAAGCCTTTCGTTCTTCGTAGACGCATTTTACAGTACGACTCTACTTCGAAGTTATCTTCACAACTTGCTCTACATTACGTCACATTTCTACGCTAGATGTCGCTGCTAATATTGGGTTGTTCTCTGAATCGCGGTGATAAGATTTTAGTCTCGTGAATGACCCTCTCTCTAAAGTACTAAGTAGACATCGCTTCTCGGCCTTTTGGCTAAGATCAAAGTGTAGTATCTGTTCTTTTCAGCTTAATATCTGAAAGTTCCCGCATGTCGGGACCAGTATATTAATCTGATTTTTGTAAATCGACGGGATGTTCGGGGCTCGCTCCACTCCCGTCACGGGTCGGCCCGGCATTGCAGTGCCGCCGGGAACGGCCCACAATAATAACTATAGAACCGTCGTGACTCCTGAGTAATAAATAATTTATCTCCCAAATCCGATGGGAGAACGGGGGAGGGGGGCACCTGTGTTTATTAGTTATATCTATTATTAATACTATATTTATTCTTAAATGCCTGTGACCCCCTGATTTCGTAAGCATAGAGTTGAGAGGACAATTGAATTCCTCAGATGACACCGGCGAGTCGATCACGGTACGCGGCTGCGGGTTGGACTCCGGCACCGCCACCACCGACACTGAGATCATCCGCATGTCCCACTGTGGACGGTTCTACTACAACGATAGGTGAGACAAACACTAACACACACACACCTTTACTCAGACAGAAACACACAACATTTATTAAAAATAATCAAAACTATTATACAGTTTTAAGAGTGCAGTTTAAATTTATTATTCTGAATAAAATAATATAAACATGACTTCAAGGGAGAGAGGGAACGTTTGGCTTTATAACTGACCAATTATTAGAAAGTTATAGGTGACCCTATACAGGACAATTCTAATGATTGAATGATGAACTCCCCTTAGATACGTACACGGCTGTCTCCAGAGTTGTAACGACGCAGATGCCTGTAATTCATCAGATAATCCACAGCCGTCTCTCTTATCGCTGATTACATCATCAATAACATCATTGCTGTGTCTGTATGTTTCAAGCTAACAGCGATATATACTTTAATTTAAAAACTAAGCTTAGATATCAATATACATATTTGTTTTACTTTTTGTATGTTTTGATGACAGTTTTTTGGCTTCTTAGAGGTATGATTTTTACGTTTGTGGTAATTTGTGTGTCATAGAAATGTCTTATAATCTTAAAGTGTAGAATTGTGTAAGCTTATAAGATTTTACATTTGGATTTACGTAATATCATTTTTTGTAATTTGAAATAAATATCTTTATTTGTAAGTTTCTTCGGTCTTTTATCTCAATGTAAGACTCGATATGTAAATCGTCTTTTCCTACTTATATAATTTCTCACGCCATTTTTTATAAAGTGTCCAAGAAGTAATGAATTCACGATATTAAAGTGCTATTTATTAATACGCACAACATGATTTAACATTTATTGTAATATTAGATTATTAATACCCAAAAAGTCAGAAGGAAGTCAGTGCTTTTGAAATCCGTAAAATAAAAAAAATAAAGACATTTTCTTACGAATCCATATACGTTGTTTTGGCGCTAAGTTAAGTAAAAACAAAATATAATCATTGTTGTAGATAGGATTTTTATTTCATAATTGTTAAAATAATTTTAGAAATAACTGTTTTAGTTTGTTTAGTTTTTTTGTTATAGCATTAATACGAGCCAAAGATATACGTTTTATAGGTAATATATCTTAAATATTTTAATTTAAAATAAGAATATCGAAAGCACATTAAATGTCTATATCAAGTTTTAGGCAAATATTAAATAAATATTTATATTTATAAATATAATTATTGTTATTTGAACACATGTATATATTAGATATTAAATTGAAATTATACACTGAGAGTGATGTTTTATTAAAAAAAAACGAATGAACATTGCACCATTTAAAAAATAAATGAAACCAAATTCAATGTAACAAATAAAGTCTTTAATTACCCCTGTACATTATAAAGCAAGATACGAAGAAAATGTAAAATACGAAGACTGTTTTATCTGATAATAATGAGAGCAAGCTCAATTTTCATTTAATAAGCCATTAATCATTTTCTTTTTGTTTATTTTATGCATACGTTAACTTTAAGACAATGTACGCTCGCAGGTAGATCAATGTAGCAAGTTCTACGGTTTTGAGCCTAATTGCAGCTGAAACGTAGCGGTACTACGTAGCCTAATTTCCCGTCATTCATTCATCCTATATATGTTGTGGCCCTGGTATGCATCAATAGTATACATACAAAACGCTCGTAAGTGGCTGGTGTAGGGGCTTTTGTCGCTATTGTATCGACGAAGCTCCTGAAATAAACGAAGTTATGAGGGAAGAAGTTTGAATTTTTTCTGTGTCAAGACCGCCTCGTTATAAAACTTAAATATTATAAAATTTTAATCAATAATTTATTAGTACACTAAAGTAATTTTAACTGATAAAAAAAAGATGAGAGTGGAGAGAACATGAAGGAGATTAGTATTCACAAGCTTAAGCATAAACTTGTTTATAATTTAACACCTCAAATATCAGAGTAATTTGAGGATGGCCACAAATCATTAATGTCACAGTAGGTCAAAGCATATTGATGTTAAAAATCATTAAAACATGATTTTGTACGATTGCCAGTTATTTCTATAGAATTGAAACTCCTGCAGATTTATTGAAAAAAGAGATAGATGTGTTTAAACATGAGAAGTTTAATAATTTAATTAATTATTAAACTTCTCTTCTATTTTGTATTCTTAAAATGTAATTCGGTTTTATTATTTGTTTTGTTTAATTAGCTAGAATACAAACTCTACAATATTTTTGAATAATCTTTAAATCTATTATGCATAACTCTACCTTGTCTACTTCATATATTATCTCTACTTTTTCGTATAACTAAGCTTGCTCAAACAATAAAATAATATAAATTGTAATAAATAATGACTGTTAATCAATATTACAGATTTTACTATCACTTACTTAACCACATTCTTTAAAAAAGTCGACACTAAACTCACCGCATTTCATTGTATCATTAACCTCACCGGAGTGAGGCTTTCAAAAATAGAGATAGACTCATTTGAGTGTTCCCCTCCACGGAAATCTTTAGTAAAAGGCGAAAGATTTATACGTTTTGAAGGGAAACCAGAGTACCTATTGCAAGTCAAAGTGCTGTAGTCATGAAGCTGGCTAAAATTTTGTCACCGCGATTCAGAAACACTGCGCTCCTATACAGCGACATCTAGCGTTAAATGATGCCATCATATGTAGAGTAGGGCACACGATATAGACACAATAATAAATTCATTTAACTTAATTCCTCAGGAAAAATAATCTTTTTAACGTTTTTATCAAACCTGATCTGGCTGACAGCACTCATTGAAGATAATATCAGATGTAGAGTCTCCCATGAAAACCTTTTCCTGTCCTTTTTGCTGCACGCATCTGGACCCTAATAAATATTCCACTAATATTTTAAATTGATAAGAATACGTTAACACTAACAGGTTTGGTTTAGAGATAGAGAAAGATTGTTTTCCCCGTCTCCCATTTTGTTTTCGATATTTAAAATGTTGAAAATACAAATATAGTTCAGATTCAAATAACTGATAAAATTAACAAATTGACATGGTCAGGGGCGAAAAGTGTTTGTAACAAAATTAAACATAAGAGTAGTTTCCAGAATGTCGCTAGATGTCACTAGAGGTCAAATTATATTAAGAACTGATTAGGAAGGTGTTGATATATCAGACGTTGTTGCATATTTGATAAACAAGCCTTCCGTACATCGTAGATGCATTTTACAGTATGACTCTACTTCGAAGTTATCTTCACAACTTGCTCTACATTACGTCACATTTCTACGCTAGATGTCGCTGCTAATATTGGGTTGTTCTCTGAATCGCGGTGATAAGATTTTAGTCTCGTGAATTACCCTCTCTCTTAAGTACTAAGTATACATCGCTTCTCGGCCTTTTGGCTAAGATCAAAGTGTAGTATCTGTTCTTTTCAGCTTAATATCTGAAAGTTCCCACACGTTGGGACCAGTATATTAATCTGATTTTTGTAAATCGACGGGATGTTCGGGGCTCGCTCCACTCCCCGTCACGGGTCGGCCCGGCATTGCAGTGCCCATATTCTTGTGGCAAATACAAGTCAGATAGCAGGTACGATTGATTATAGTTACAGACAAAAGTTGGGGAATTACCTACCATCAGTTTATTAAAATGTTGCCAACGCAAAAATATTTTAAGTGATATAAAAAAGTTTAGTTTTATATTTAATAACAGATAATATTTATGAATAGCAAATTAGATATTTGTTTATAAACTATTACTAGTAATACAAAATAGTTTCATTTTGTATATGAGATAAAAAAAATACTAAGATAGAACATTGCAGATAGTAGCTACAATTGAATTTTGTTACAGACAAATGTAGGGAAATTACTGCCAGTTCATTATAATGTTGCCAACTGCAAAAATTTGTAAGTGATATAAAATAGTTTTGTTTTGTATATGAGATAAAATAAATAGAATGTTTGTTTGTTGGTTTGTTCATTATTGTACACAAATATGAAAAAAAGTATCTACATTTCTTAAAATTGTATACACATGCATTTTATGCATAATGGCAGACTAAGGATAGAATATCAGTAAATTCAGTATAGTGTGCATTTTTGGCAGAGAAATAATATGAGACAGCTTCCAGCTAGCAGAAAAAATACCAGATTTAAGAGAAAAAATTAATATGTGAGCAAGTAAATATTAAAATTATATTCAAATAAATGCCATTGTTTTCAATTACCTTTGACTATATCTAGATATTGACCTTCCGAAGACTGCACAGTTCTTCAAGGGGCTCACCGAAAACTACTTTAATATATGTCTCATAAAACTAAAGTCAGCACTCGCAGACCCTGACGACATAGTCACGTTAGAAAATACGATGCAGGAAACCAGAACTCAAGACCGACAGAAGGGCTAACAGTAGAGTAAGAAAACTGAACGCCCTATAGGCAGGGACACTTATACTATGTTCAACATTGTAGTGTAGTGTGCAGCAAGCAGTTAAGAATGAGTCTGTAGTTTTATTTTGGCACGAACAGCCGAACTACATTTTTTATGCAGAGTGGTTCAAGACCTGATCAAATCAATTGACTGTTTTAGCTTTATAAGGTAGCTAATAATATTTGACTGTAACGAAAACAAAGGGTATTGAGATGCCGTGTCGTGAGTTTATATACGGACAAATGCTTTCCTGCGATGTGTTATGTTTTGCTTCCAGCCCAAACCGCGCGCGTGCCGCGCCAAGGAAACGAGGAAAACATATTACGGCCTGTCTTAATCCAGCTAACGCGCCCCCGACAATTATGTAATATGTATTTCGTGCCGAATATTCGGCGCTTCGGCCAACAACGTTGCCGAATATTCGCAATTTGGTATTCGGCCATATCACTATTCGTGGCAACTCTAGTCGTGACCCGCCTTGACGAATTTAGCACTTTTTACGAATTTAACATAGTGTATAGAGTTACACAATTTTTCTAAAGAAGACATATAGATGTCATGTCAGTCGTAATATACCAATTATATTGAAAGTGTTGTAAGATTCGTCAAGGCCAGCTTTTCCTAATAGACAGACTGTTGGTGACTAAATCACATACTATGTCGCAAAAACACTGAAATTGACTGAATTAAATAAATTTCAACTTTGCTACAAAAAAATACCATTTCATTACTAGACGAATAATTGAATAATAATTTTATAAATGTTTAAATTTATGTAAGCAGTATGTATAAATCAATGGTAAAGTCTACCTCAACATTTTAAAAATAGCATTATATCATTATATAACATTTTTAATTATGTAAAGTTTATATTTTAATGTTATTGCTATTGATTTTAATGTAAATCAAAACACAACATTAAAAATGTATTTCAGTTTTATAAACACTCTGTATAACGAGTAAAATTCGTAGTTTTATTTCCTTTATTTTCATAAAAGTAAGTAATTATCTTACTTGTATTATATATATCCAACCAAATACCATATCAACATGTTTATTGTATGGAATGGCAAATTAGCAAATTTTCTATCAAGGTCATAATGCTATCAGCCCATGTTTTTGCAGGTCATGTGGTATTGTGATATTGTGAACGAAAAGTTTGATATTTTGTAATTAAGGACAAACTAAGAGGAAGGAGGAAAGGTACGGGCTTAGAACAACAGTCTTTTAAATTAGCTCTTTTACATAAATTTGTTGCTGATAAAACATGTCTATAATTTAAACAAAGAATAATTATATATCAATCTTTTTATTTCTTCATAATAAACTAATTAAATTCCATTTAGACTTCACTGTTCCTGAAAAAAATATATAATAAATGTATCTGAAATCCCCAAAAGATATCAACTCAGCACTTAAAGGTTGCTGAACGAACCAACACAGAAACAAGACAGATGAACGAAACAAAAATTTAATAAGTGTGTTCTTTGTTGTCTGTTGTTGTTACAATTATTTTATTCAGAACATATAATGCACTTGGACTTGGCTTAGTATTGATATTTCATTTACCATAGGAGTCTGAGCGGCCATAGATGCAGCAGTAAATGTAGGAATATTCTGCCTGTACCAAGATTTCCAGTATTGGGCGGTGGAGTGGCTGCAGGCACGCTGCCGCCTGCAATGGCTGCCGGAACGAAGCCCAGCCAGGTCGCGGCCGCAATAACAACATTCGCTATTGTACCAAGGAGCACCATTTTATATCTGGAATGAAGTTTTAAGATATTATTACAATTGACTAAATTATTTGCCGGAAAGGACAGCCATATATATATCAATTTATATTTGAAACTTTAATACTACTAGTTGTAGCAATATTGGAGGAATGAAACCATATTCCTCGGGAAGTCGTGAGTGTCTCAGCTCAATATTTATTTTTATTCATTTATTGGGTAACAAACAGCTTCATGTAACAGTGAAACAAAAATTTTAAACGATAAAAAATAAAATACGAGACTCTAACAGTTTCATTGCATATATATTTAAATAGAAATTTAAACAAACCAAAACTTAAATTTAAATTAGACAGGTCCGTGTCTCATACCAATTGCGACTACGTAATGATTCATAATTGTGAATTTTATAACCAAATGATAAAAAGAAAATTAACATTTCAATCATATATAAAAAAATTACCTACTCATTAATAAAAACTTAGTGTTAAAGGAAGTCGATGTGTATATAAGATAGAAAGATTTCAGATTAATGGCGTCTATAAAAATTTACTTCAAAATGGCGCCGAGCCATCGCGACCATAAATCACGTTCTAAGAAACCGGAATTAATTAGAATAAAGATAGAATAGAACTATAATACAAACAGTGCCAACGGGGCTCTATAGCTAAAGCTCTGCTATCTGTTTGTCTATATGTTATACAGACCTCATCAACTCGCACATATGTAGCTATAACAAGATGGCGAATGCTGAGTCATTCTACACTTCTATAGACCTGGTTAGTGACAACAGCCGTAGTTGCACAATATATACGAAACAGTAAAATTAAAATAGAACGATATTATTCAAAGTACATAACAGAGGCAAAGCACAATGATAATGTTAATAAAATTAATGTGAGTAAATACGTTACCAAGATCCCGTAGATGTATTCTGGAGAGTTCTGGCAGTCTCTGTAGTAGTACTGTATTTATATGCATAAAGATAAAAAGATAAGATATACAAGTTATAGTTTGTTATACACAATCAAAATTGATTGACAATACACATTGATAGTAGTGTTGATGCGGTCTGAGAAAAAAACGTTTTCCTAATGTATGTTATTAAGACATGAAAAATATTTATAATCTTATAATATTCAAGATTCAAATAGGAAAGGAACGTGCATTTACAAGAATGAATTTACAACAATATTATAATTGTTCAAAATAAAAATAAATCTTTAACTACTATAAATCTTTTAAATAACAAATAATGCTGTAGTTTTCAGGGCTGGCTCGTATCGCTGGCTATGCTGATTCGAGCAGGTTCCTAAAAACTTCTCATGGAAGATTTTCGTAGCTATTCTTTTATTATGGTAGCTGGGTGTTGTTGATGAGAAAACCGGAAGCTCCAAGACTCAACTTTCCACTTCTTTTCCAAGAATTCGCATCTATTATTTTCAGGTACGACCCATATGTGTTTGGAAACGTCAAAAAAACGTGATTATAAAAATAATCCTAGTATTATAAGAAAAATACAATAAAATTGTAAAGTGTAGCAATCACTGATCTTTTGCCCCAAGCCAGCCCCAGGAATTCTATCCCAAACAGTTTCTGAGCCTACCCCGTGCCCAATAATTTAAGTTTGTATGTTTATTGCTTTTTGACTGTGTACTGTTAGTGAAATTAGTGTTGTAACATTTTTAGTATCGATAAATATGTCTATGAATTATCATGAGTAACGAAAATGTAAATACGAAAAAAAAGAAAAGTTAACTTTAAATTAGAAGGGATGATTGTAATTGTCAGTAGCTAAAAATATATATATGATATAAAATGGAATATGAGTTGGAACTAATATAAAGAATTAGAAATGTTTGCTTAACTCATGTTATAGGAAAAAAACATCGCATTTGGTAATGAAATATACGAGCACGTCCCTAACTGTTTCATGTGACGTGTAAATGTAGATTATTAATTTAAACTCTGTGGGGTGATTTTTAAAGATCTTTCTTAGTTTTGTATATGTCTAAGGCTAATCTTATATAGGTTTTTGTATGTTCCATTTACACATTTTAATCTAAGTGTATGGTGTTTATTATAGTACTACTTATATTTATATTTATTTATTTATAATTTCTGTTACTTTGTAACTGGTGCCACGTGTTCAGGATGCACGAGTCACGCTCACTGGGACGCACATTTATTATAGTATATATATGCCACGTAACGGTAGGAGTTACACATCGTATTTCGGTCAACTAGAAGCTTAGGTTGTGGAGCTTTGGTTGTTGACTCATTTGCAGGCTTGATCTTCTAATGTATACATAAAACATTGTTTTATTAATTTAAACAGAGCAACTATTCAGTTTCTGGCCAGCTCTTCTCAGCAGAGCAGCCTTCCGAGCTGGTGGTAGCTTACTCACGATTGACTATACTAACATTTTTATGATGTAATTCACGATTCAAAAGTGTGTGTAAATGCCTACTTAAATAAAGAATTTTGAATTTATTATGGCGCGAGCAGCATCAGATTATGAATTTTGTGTAAAGCAATTGGAATTCAAGGTTTGTCCTGTATCCAAATCAATCAACTGTTTTAGATTTATAATGTAGCGGATAATATTTGAGTGTAACTAAAGCAAAGACTTTTGAGTTGCCGTGTCTTGTCCCGCCTTAGTAAATTTAGCATTATATATATATCCAAAAGTATTTTTCAAAAGAAGCCTTATAGATGTCGCTTCGGTCTTAATATATCAGTGTTAATGAAAGCTTTCCAAGATTTGTCATTTAAAACTATTCTTTTTTAACAGATTATTCGTGCAGACCTTAACCTCATATAATGTAGCAGAAACATAGAAATTGACTGAATTGAATAAATTTCAACGTGCTACAAAATCTTCAAACCTTTAGAGGCGAACTATTAAAGCGTAATTTTATTTTTATTTCTATAAAAATATATCCACATGAGCTGCCGCATCTAAATAAGTATATAATATATGTTATTAGTAAAATCTATTTCATATTCAAAATGGCCTTATTTTAAGAAATACAAAAAAAAACATTATTATTGAATGTATACAAAAAAAATAAGCTATAGGATTATATAACTTTATAACTACCTATATAACTTTATTTTTAATTATGTACCTTGTTTGTTCAATCCATCCTTAAATCTGCCTTAATCATAGCTTTTACCATTCATTTTGCATTTAATGTAAATTAGAACAAAACGTTATATAAACATTCTGTAAAAAGAATAAAAATCGTAGTTTTCTTATATTTTTGCTGTAATTACCTGTTTTAATTTGTTAAAAAAATTCTAGAGGCACAGTGTCTTGTAAATTCAATACGGCAATATTATTTGAATATAACACTTTTAATTATTGTACTTTATATTGTTAATTATAATTATAGTTTCAGCCAGTTCTTCATAAACACAATATTATAAATAATTATTTATACCTGATAATTTATATATATGTAGTTATATTTTTATTTTTTTACAATTTTTTTTTTCATTGAGTAACTTTTATGTCTTATTTTATCTTTTATTTACTGTTATGTTAAGAATGTTGATGGCGCTAATAGTAGTGCTATACCATAGTCTCTCTTCATCATCAATGCAATCTAAAACAAGCCTAGATTAAACCTATTCTCGCAACTGACCGCTAAAAGTCATTTTAGTACTTACTGATTAACAAAAAATAAAAAACCGAGCTAAAATATACAAAACATTACTGTAAAAAACAACTAAAATTGTAATGAATATTTAACTTACAATCGGATGTCTGAATCTAAAAATAAATTTGCAAGCATTAAATATCAGTGCTGACATCTGTTAAACTGTTTTTTAATCTGGTCATACTGTTTAGTAAATAAATATTAATTATAAAAAATAATACAGGTAATTAAATGAACATCGTCACTAATAACATTAGGTAGTATAACATATTTGTGGTGGTGACAGGCACAGAGTAGTAATAGCTCAATGACTTAAGTGTCCATCCTCAATAAAAGCAGCTTTTAGTTCTTTGTAGGATCAGCCACAGAGTACCATAAAGGAGCAGCTCCACGGCTTCGAATGTTAATCTTTTAAACTATCCCGGGTGTATAGACTAGTTTAAGGATTGTGGTACTACGAGCTGGCTTTCGTAATCTCTGAAGAATATTGGCATCGTTAAGGTTCATTGAGCACTTTCACTGTGATATCTTAACAGTAATATAGTAAGGTAAAACAAAGTAGTCATGAACGCTGCCTTGCCACTGACTTCGTCTGTTCCTTCTCCTCGTCTGTCATCACTTGAAATTTATATAAATCAATATATTTAAATAGTATTGTTACTGCACGAATAGTAGTTGCAGTAGTTCTTTTTTTGTTAATGTAGTAACTATAGCCTAAACTAAGTTATTATCTTATATGTACTGTGTATCCTACCAAATACAAATAAATAGTAATAATGCCGTCACCCTTGTCGGATGTGGAAAAACGAATTTTGCTACTCGTGAAATAATTTACGAGATTCAGAAGGAAACTGAGAGAAAAGGAGGAACGGGATGTGAGCAACAGGCTTTTTAGTTCGGACCTGCTATTTTATAGAAATTTGTAGCTGATTATATGTCTATAATTAAAACAGAAGAATAAATATTCGTCAAATCATTTATTACTTCTTGATAAACTTTTACTTCAATGTTTCTGCTCCTGAAAAAAAAAAGCCAAATTATAAGAAATGTATCTGATATCCCCAAAAAATCTACTTGGCCCTTTAAGATGAGTGAATAACAGAACAGAGAGACAAGACAGATAAAAAGGAACAAACAATTACAAAATGTGTAGTTTGGTGTCTGTAACATGTAGTTAATAGTTTATTCTACATTATAATAGTTTAGTAACAATTTCATTTAAAATGTTTAATAAATCTACTGCATAGATTTTACATTTACCTATGGAGTAGGGGCGACCATAGCTGCAGCAGTCATTTTGGAAACAATACTGCCTGCAACTAGATTTCCAGCATAGGACTGAGCGCCTGCAGCTAGGCTGCCGCCTGCGATGCCGGCCGTACCGAAGCCCAGCCAGGGCGCCACCAGACCTACTCCAAGCCCACCGGTGCCGTATATCACAGCCCCCCCAATAACATTCACGGCTATTGCTGCAAGGAGCCCCATTATATCTGAAATAAAATTCATATAATATTGTCAGAATTGACTAACTTATTGGCAGAAAAAGTCAGCCATAATAGAAATATCTATTTGAAAACTTTAATGAGCTTGAAGTGATAGATTATAGTTAGGTATTAATAATTAATTAAACAGATAATTATTGCGATATTTATTTCGTTACGTTACAGCGCCATTCCTTTTAGATATAAGTAGAAATTTAAAGCAAAGCAAACCATGTATTAAAATTAATCAGATCCGTGACTCCTACGATTACTGTCTTAGTCATGATTCATAATTGAGAATCTTTAATTAGAAAAACTAATGTCAACACTTCATCTTATTCTGGACTGTAATTACAAAGAAAACATATTCTAAAAAGTGTATAATCTGTGTGTCAACGATTCCATACGGATTGCGGCTTCTAAAATAATTGTACATAATTTGGCATTTCTGAATGGCGATTGGCGCCTGTCAGCGATTTTTTTTGAGTTCCTCGTAACAGAACTCTTTTAACTAGATTCCATTTGTTGCTAAGCCTGTGTCAGGGGTGTAGCTTTTGAATCACGCTAACTTACTATTCTAGAAGTTTTTTACCACACTTTTATTTATTTTATTCAATTAAGATAAACTTTCTTGATTTTTATTCGAACGGTTAAAAATCAACCTGCATATCGTCCTTTTAAATATGTATAACTCTATTATTCAGATGGCCAAAAGTAGAAAAAAAAATTGTGAATGTTTATTCTAAATATATATCGGTAATATATTCTTTTTAATAAACATTTGAATACTATTGCTACTTAGCATTAGGTGTAAATTGAAAAGAATATGTTTGCAAGTGCAAATGTCGGATGAAATAAAGATTAATCCGACATTTGCAAGTCGGACTGATTATAACAAGATGGGGAATGAAATTCATCAAAGTGCGGTTTATTAGCGAAAATGTGAAAATATTAATATATATAGTATATTACAGGAATAAAAAACATAGTAACAATAATTTTATAAACGAAATATAAGAAATCATTCATAATTCCTAAATATAAGCATTATTAAGATATAAAATAGAATAAATATACAGAAGGCTCTTCAAGTATTTACTCGACCATTTTAGCCCTATCGATTGAATTATATTTTTTTCTTTTATTTCACAACACTCCTTTGGAATGAAAAAGAAAGTAATTTTTATTTTTTCTTTCTTAGTTATTTTTAGAAACTGAGTAACTAATAACCAATCTCTAGTGAACAAGATGGCGAGTCACTCTACTCAAATAGACTTGAACAGCCGTGGCCCATAAGTGCTCATTATTTATTTAAAAGTAAACACAAAATAAATAACTTATAGTAACGGCACAAAATATAATCTAAAATATAGAAAGATAAGTACATTACCAAAAATACTAAGTATGCTCTGTCACTGAATCGGACGACCGCTCGTCGCAATGCAAAACTCCAGACTAAAGAGTAAAGAGTGAACTGCGAAGTATGCAGCTCAATACTTTCCCATCTAGAACATACTTCTATACATCCAGATACTGTAGTCGTCACAGTACGTTATACACAATCAAGCCGGATTGACAATATTCATTGATACGAGATTGATAGTATTTTCTGATGCAGACTGCCGCAAGCTGACATACCACAAATCATAAGATACCTGAAGTTGAAGTTTAAGTTAATTTCATTAAAAGTGAAAAATGCTTATTTCTTAAAAAAGATAATATTTTGAAGAATACGAAATTAGCATATTTATTTATAACCCTTTTAAGAATATGGTAATTTTAACAAATTTCACTTAAAATCCTTATTTACAATGCTCAGGTTTTTCAGCCTTAAAATTTATTATACTAAAATTAATAGGTAAGTAGTCCAAAATGAAATAAAACTAGTTAATAAAAAATAACATATTAGAAATAATAATAATATGTACATTTTATTTTTACACGATATCTTTTTTTAACGTTTGTATTGAGAAGTGAATTTCTATAATATTGATAATTGAGGGTGTGCAAGTCCCTTTTATCTCAATATATCTTATAATATAGTTTGTATGGTTGACCTCTAATAAACAGAAGTAAGGGGAATCACCTTCAGTTTCTTTAAATGTTGCCATGGCAAAAAATATTTCATTATAAAAATATTCAATAACAGAAGATTATTTATTTGCATATTATATATTTGCTTATTAACTATTTCTGTTCTGTTTATTAACTACGGATTAATATTCTATTTAATATTTAAAATACCTTTACCTTCAAAAGCTGGCAAAAGCATTTTAGCTTTTATGAGTACGACGAAAAATATAAATAATTGTGTAATTTATATTTTATAACACAACATTTACTTTTGTTATAAAGATTACAAACGTAAATAATTTGTCCTTACACAAGTCTAATTTACACAAGAATTCCATTTTTATCCCCAGTATTTATTTTTTTATATCTTTATACTAACTTCTAAGCATATATCACAGAGTAGTGTACTATAACATATACATGTACTAAAGTACTAAAAGGAATTTTAAGAATCAATTTGCTACATTTCTTATTCCAAAATGTTTTGGAAGTGGTAAGAGTTACTTTTTATAGTACTCTGTGTTACTTTTGAAGTATAAGTCATTATCATATAATATCTTTGTTTGTTAAATTATGTCACATTAGGCAAATAATAATAATTTGTATTTAAATTTCTTCTTCTTCTCTATTGACATTTTTGTTTGTTGCAACCTCATATAATTGTAGTGACTCCTAAAATAATTACAAACATGTTGTGTTTTGTGAGACTGAACCATTGGTTACACCAAGATGTCAAAAAAAATATTCTGAATAGAAAAAGTCTACTACACTTTACAAAAAGATAAACAATATGGTTTTCTGTGAAAAATGTTTAATAAAAATTAGTTCAGTGCAATGATTTATCTAGTAGATACTATATACACAGCACAGCATATATACAGCACTGAGCAAGCAAGCAGCGTACAAAGATGGCTTGAAAATGAATGTTCTTGCCACCATGAAGCCAAGCAAAACGAATTGACAATTTTTGAGAATAATATATATTCTTACTTCCTGCGGATACCTACAGTACAAACTATTTACATGCTGAATAGGGAAAATAGGAATTGTCCCTTATGTATTTAATTTAATAAAAATAAAGATATTTGTTACTTTCATTCTGACATTGATCAATTAATAAATATGATAAACATAATAACTCATTGTTAAAATGCTATTTTAGCAACAAAATTGACAAGAAATTCGAAAATACTGTTCTGTTTGATCAAATGAATTGAGGCAGCACTCAACTGCGGCAAATTCTTCAACAGGATATGTGTGTTGGTTGGTTGGTTGAAATAAACATTTAATTCCATGATTATATTTGACCATTTGTTGGTATTTATGATGAGCTTCGATTTATAATCTGCAATAGTCTCTGTTTTTATATTTGTGGAGGTGCTACTGCTATGATTGTACAAATTTAAATATATATCTATTTATAAATTTAATGCAGCTAAGATAGTGATGAAAAATGTTTTTTCCAGAAACTACTGTGAGCATGGAACGGCTATTCAGTCATTTTCAAAAAATGTATGATGATACTTGAAGACAATTACTGTCACGAGTCAAGATTGGTTAGTTTATATTATAGTCTATTTTGCTATTATGGAATAATATTACAAGATTGTTAAAGAAAACAAGATTTGGATCCTAATTTCAATGTATGTTGTACAATTTATATTTACCTGCATTGTAATCTGTTAATATGTTTTTTTTTTCTAATTACAGATGAAATAATAGTTGCAGTGTAATCTTAGTATAATATTTCATCACCAGCCCCTGACCATGTAGAAATATTTTTCTTTTGCTCTCAGTATCAAATTGAATGGTAAGATATTCAAGTGGAGCATTATTGTTTGATGTTTATAAAACAAACTGTGTTAGTTTCAGAAACATAATGATGTAATATTTGTTCCTAAAATAATATACTTAATATTAAAGTTACTTTTATAACAATTTTTGTATTTGTTCTTATATTAATATCAGCTCAGATTATTTGTTTTTGATGCTTATGATTTTTTTTAAATTTGGCCTTTAGAAAGATCTCTTACTCTCGTGTTTTAAGTGACAATTGTTCCTAAACAGCCCAATTGTGTGAGACTTGTGTTTTAAAATCATGTACCTATCTAATATTACAACAGATTTTTTATTTTTAAAACAAAATATATTTACTTGTTGACTGGTGCAGCCAATTCTTTTAAAAATATATATTAATGAATAAATAACCACTAGATACACTTAATTGTCATCTCTTTTCTAAATCATTCTGTTAAAAAGTGTTTTTAGAAAGTCTTGGATTTAACTGATATTTAGTCATAAATTAAACTTTTTTCTTATAATATGCCATGACGCTTTTTACTATAATTGTGAAAGAAACAAACAAAGCAAATACAGTCATTTCACATTTTTGCGTACATTCAATGGAGTTGACATGTTTGATGAGGAAAATAAAAATGTTTTTAATGTAAAAAGAATGTGTTAATTATAATAGAGCCTTTTAAAGTTTAACTCAAAGGTTTGATCCAGAAAACCGGATGATAATGCGTTATGCCCTTTTTTCATCCACATAATCTTTTTTTATATAAATAATCGTGAAAATGATGGATTTTAACAATTTCTATGTTTAAGAATATAGGTAATTAAGAAAACAATATTACTAGTTTAATTTAATTAAAATAGTAATATTGTTTTCTAGAAGAATTTTTTTTCTTTAGTAGTAGTGATGACTCCTAGTACTTTTAGTGACTCGTAGTAGTAGTAGTAGATTTTTTTTTCTTAGGATTGAACTCGAGAAGTAAAATTTCACAAAATAAAGTTTATTCTCAAAAATATATTGATAAGTCTTAAAAAATTAACAATAATTAATACCTGTATATGTTGATAACTATAGCCTAAAATCGAGAAATAATATCATAACGAAAAATCAGCTTTGCGTAATAATGTTTTTAGCTATTTCATACCAACTGAACAAAATATACAATATTTTTGATAATGATTTCTAATCATAACTGCTACGAAAAACTTTGAATGATAAGATTATTAGACATTGTAAAGTTAATGATAAATAACACAAGGTGCTTTTAAAAGACTTGTTTTGGACTTTTTAATACGTTAATCCTACAAATTGCGTGCATTTCAGCTGATACATTCTTCTACGCTTGTCACAGCCAATGTTTTTCTCAAATCTGAATCTTAAATTATCACGTCATCACACTCAGGACATTAAATCCATGGCTGGTAAATTATCTTTCTAGGATTCCATATCTAACGTGTAGTGTATTCTTTTTACGTTTTGGAGCAGTTTCATAACTTGTTCTATACGTTCTTTCTTCCGTTTTAGGTAGTATTTTAAACATATCAAAGGTTTTTTAAAGATTGCCTATTATTTTGTAAGTAAAAATGATGGTGATACAGCTGACTCTGTGTGAATCGAAGAAGTAAAAAAGGTCTAGAAACAGCTATGTAATTATTCTAAATAAAAAAAAAATAATGGGAAATTTAAACGTGAAACACTGCGAGAGCGGGCGCCAGTCGGGTCTGTATAGGTGTATTTCTTCATCTCGCATAAATTTTATTGAAATGTAGAATAGCAAACTTAACAGCTTCAATTCAAGCTGTCGAAGAGGAGTGTTTGCCAAGTCTAATCGCCACGTATGTGGGCCCTGAACGTAAATTTTCGGTTTAAAGTCGTGTTTGACGACAAAATAAATACAAATATCTTACTACACCCTCTCCCCCCATGCTTAAGCGGTAAGCCTCACGTGAGTAATGGATGACACCTAAGTAGTCTGTGACGTAAAACTACGTAGTCTATGACCTACTAAAACTAAGTAATCTATAACGTACCATAACTTGTTAGTATTTATTTACCTATTATAATAACGTAGATATTAGAACATAAATTAAACTAAGATTATTAACGGTAGTAAAGAATAATGTGAATTCAACACAGGCATTGTAAAAGCAAAAGCGGAGCAGATCTAATGTGGCCGTTAAGAAAAAAAATGAATTTAATATTTTTTTTTTAATAAGCATTTGTCGAAATGGCATTAGTTAACTTATTTTGGCACACATATTACGATGGATCAATGTAGCAAGTTCTACGGTTTTGAGCCTAATTGCAGCTGAAACGTAGCGGTACTACGTAGCCTAATTTCCCGTCATTCATTCATCCTATATATGTTGTGGCCCTGGTATGCATCAATAGTATACATACAAAACGCTCGTAAGTGGCTGGTGTAGGGGCTTTTGTCGCGATTGTATCGACGAAGCTCCTGAAATAAACGAAGTTATGAGGGAAGAAGTTTGAATTTTTTCTGTGTCAAGACCGCCTCGTTATAAAACTTAAATATTATAAAATTTTAATCAATAATTTATTAGTACACTAAAGTAATTTTAACTGATAAAAAAAAAGATGAGAGTGGAGAGAACATGAAGGAGATTAGTATTCACAAGCTTAAGCATAAACTTGTTTATAATTGAACACCTCAAATATCAGAGTAATTTGAGGATGGCCACAAATCATTAATGTCACAATAGGTCAAAGCATATTGATGTTAAAAATCATTAAAACATGATTTTGTACGATTGCCAGTTATTTCTATAGAATTGAAACTCCTGCAGATTTATTGAAAAAAGAGATAGATGTGTTTAAACATGAGAAGTTTAATAATTTAATTAATTATTAAACTTCTCTTCTATTTTGTATTCTTAAAATGTAATTCGGTTTTATTATTTGTTTTGTTTAATTAGCTAGAATACAAACTCTACAATATTTTTGAATAATCTTTAAATCTATTATGTATAACTCTACCTTGTCTATTTCATATATTATCTCTACTTTTTCGTATAACTAAGCTTGCTCAGTCAATAAATTATAAATTGTAATAAATAATGACTGTTAATCAATATTACAGACTTTACTATCACTTAACCACATTCTTCATAAAAAGTCGACACTAGAGTCTAGATTCACCGCATTTCATTGTATTATTAACCTCACCGTAGTGAGGCTTTCAAAAATAGAGATAGACTCATTTGAGTGTTCCCCTCCACGGAAATCTTTAGTAAAAGGCGAAAGATTTATACGTTTTGAAGGGAAACCAGAGTACATATTGCAAGTCAAAGTTCTGTAGTCATGAAGCTGACTAAAATTTTGTCACCGCGATTCAGAATCACTGCACTCCTGTACAGCGACATCTGGCGTTAAATGATGCCATCATATGTAGAGTAGGGCACACGATATAGACACAATAATAAATTCATTTAACTTGATTCTTCAGGAAAAATAATCTTTTTAACGTTTTTATTAAACCTGATCTGGCTAACAGCACTCATTAAAGATAATATCAGATGTAGAGTCTCCCATGAAAACCTTTTTCCGTCCTTTTTGCTGCACACATCTGGACCCTAATAAATATTTCACTAATATTTTAAATTTATAAGAATACGTTAACACTAACAGGTTTTCATAAAAACAGAGATAGAGGAAGATTGTTTTCCCACGTCTCCCATTTTGTTTTCGATATATAAAAATGTTGAAAATTTCTTATAAATGCAATTATAGTTCAGATTCAAATAACTGATAAAATTAACAAATTGACATGGTCAGGGGCGAAAAGTGTTTGTAACAAAATTAAACATAAGAGTAGTTTCCAGAATGTCGCTAGATGTCACTAGAGGTCAAATTATATTAAGAACTGATTAGGAAGGTGTTGATATATCAGACGTTGTAGCATATTTGTTAAACTAGCCTTCCGTTCTTCGTAGATGCATTTTACAGTACGACTCTACTTCGAAGTTATCTTCACTAGGTGCTCTACATTACGTCACATTTCTACGCTAGATGTCGCTGTTAATACTGTGTTGTTTTCGGAATCGCGGTGATAAAATTTTAGTCTCGTGAATGACCCTCTTTTTTGAGTACTAAGTTGTTATCGCTTCTCGGCCTTTTGGCTAAGATCAAAGTGTAGTATCTGTTCTTTTCAGCTTAATATCTGAAAGTTCCCGCATGTCGGGACCAGTATATTAATCTGATTTTTGTAAATCGACGGGATGTTCGGGGCTCGCTCCACTCCCGTCACGGGTCGGCCCGGCATTGCAGTGCCGCCGGGATCGGCCCACAATAATAACTATCGAATCGTCCTAACTCCAAAACATAATACTCGTATAAATTGCCGTCCAAACACGTCATGCTTTGAAGAGTTATCTTTCGCAGATTTCTCTGGTCAAGCTGTATTTGCGATAGAAGACGTATAATATAACTGAATATTATAATTAATGGCACAACAATAACTATCGAATCGTCCTCACTTCAAAATATTATATAAATTGCTGTCCAAATTGGTCATGAACTATTGAAAAGTGTAGCATGAAAAAGATGGTAGCAACAGAAAATCCAACAGAATTGGGAGGTTAGCTATCATATCAGTGAATATTCGCTCACTCAGGTTGGCATTACTGATCTGTGTCAAGATCTACGAAAATCACGGTCGCCAGTGTTGCCAAAGTATATTTAAAACCAAACATCTCCAATATTACGTTTCAATACACGCAAAACATGGATGATCAATTTCAACTTTTATTCAACAAAATGAAAATTGAAATGCAAAACCAAACCGAGTTTATAACTATAATGGAAAAAATTGATGAAAAATTAAAACCAGTACTTGAAGAAAATCGAAATTTAAAGATACAGGTAGATAAATTGGAAAATAAAATAGAATATATGGAAAGAGACAAGAAAAGCAACAACATAATAATATATGGATTGAAGGAGGGTGAAAAATCAACAATAGAACTGATTAATTTTACAAAACAAAATTTCCAAGACGAATTAGATATTACTTTGGGAGATTACGACATCAACAAAATATACCGCATTGGAAAAACAATAAACGAAGGAAAACCGCGGCCTTCTCTCTTATCTTTCATTAATGCATGGAAAAAGAATGAAATATTTAGGAACAAGAAAAAATCGAAAGTGTTATATATTACAGAAGACTACTCTAAAGAAACTCTTGAGAAAAGGAAGGCTTTACTACCAAAATTAAAAGAAGAGCGAAACAAAGGAAATATTGCCTACTTAAAAGTACGACAAAATAATAAATCATGCTTCTAAGGAAAAAAGGAAAAGGGAACCATCGGCCTCTCCATATGCAAAGTCTCAATCGAAGAAACAACATATTGGAGATTTTTGGTTTTAAATATACTTTGGCAACACTGGCGACCGTGATTTTCGTAGATCTTGACACAGATCAGTAATGCCAACCTGAGTGAGCGAATATTCACTGATATGATAGCTAACCTCCCAATTCTGTTGGATTTTCTGTTGCTACCATCTTTTTCATGCTACACTTTTCAATAGTTCATGACCAATTTGGACAGCAATTTATATAATATTTTGAAGTGAGGACGATTCGATAGTTATTGTTGTGCCATTAATTATAATATTCAGTTATATTATACGTCTTCTATCGCAAATACAGCTTGACCAGAGAAATCTGCGAAAGATAACTCTTCAAAGCATGACGTGTTTGGACGGCAATTTATACGAGTATTATGTTTTGGAGTTAGGACGATTCGATAGTTATTATTGTGGGCCGATCCCGGCGGCACTGCAATGCCGGGCCGACCCGTGACGGGAGTGGAGCGAGCCCCGAACATCCCGTCGATTTACAAAAATCAGATTAATATACTGGTCCCGACATGCGGGAACTTTCAGATATTAAGCTGAAAAGAACAGATACTACACTTTGATCTTAGCCAAAAGGCCGAGAAGCGATAACAACTTAGTACTCAAAAAAGAGGGTCATTCACGAGACTAAAATTTTATCACCGCGATTCCGAAAACAACACAGTATTAACAGCGACATCTAGCGTAGAAATGTGACGTAATGTAGAGCACCTAGTGAAGATAACTTCGAAGTAGAGTCGTACTGTAAAATGCATCTACGAAGAACGGAAGGCTAGTTTAACAAATATGCTACAACGTCTGATATATCAACACCTTCCTAATCAGTTCTTAATATAATTTGACCTCTAGTGACATCTAGCGACATTCTGGAAACTACTCTTATGTTTAATTTTGTTACAAACACTTTTCGTCCCTGACCATGTCAATTTGTTAATTTTATCAGTTATTTGAATCTGAACTATAATTGCATTTATAAGAAATTTTCAACATTTTTATATATCGAAAACAAAATGGGAGACGTGGGAAAACAATCTTCCTCTATCTCTGTTTTTATGAAAACCTGTTAGTGTTAACGTATTCTTATAAATTTAAAATATTAGTGAAATATTTATTAGGGTCCAGATGTGTGCAGCAAAAAGGACGGAAAAAGGTTTTCATGGGAGACTCTACATCTGATATTATCTTTAATGAGTGCTGTTAGCCAGATCAGGTTTAATAAAAACGTTAAAAAGATTATTTTTCCTGAAGAATCAAGTTAAATGAATTTATTATTGTGTCTATATCGTGTGCCCTACTCTACATATGATGGCATCATTTAACGCCAGATGTCGCTGTACAGGAGTGCAGTGATTCTGAATCGCGGTGACAAAATTTTAGTCAGCTTCATGACTACAGAACTTTGACTTGCAATATGTACTCTGGTTTCCCTTCAAAACGTATAAATCTTTCGCCTTTTACTAAAGATTTCCGTGGAGGGGAACACTCAAATGAGTCTATCTCTATTTTTGAAAGCCTCACTACGGTGAGGTTAAAAATACAATGAAAAGTGTGATGAAGTGTGAAGTGATAATTGTATAGTTTGTTATTAGGGCTAGGCTCGTCGATAAAATATCGATACATCGATATATCGATATTATTTTTTCAATGTATCGATATTTTTGAGCGATATTTAATGTTTCGAGGTATCGATATAAAATTACAAATATTGAAAAGGTATAAAAATCGATATTTTTTATACTTAAAAAATCCTAAAAAAGAATACTTTTTTTATACTAACATTTTTTAACAATTTACATTTTTTTTGTCTTTGGTCGACTCGATTTACTGCGTTTTAATTTGGTATAATAACTGTATAACCTCAACGCGAGCGTATTTCTGTCTACATTTGAGTTGATTATAATTCTCAAACAATCTAACTAATTAAATTAATAATTAATTCACGTATGTGAACAAAATAATTCGAGCATTCCAGTCATGTCTAGTGTTGTATGGAACTTTTTCAAAAAAATAGACAGATAAAACGTTTCATGTAATGTGTGTTCCTATCACACCGATCTATCGATATATCGATATTTTTAAATAAAAATATCAATATCGATATTGATTTATTCAAAAATTATCGATACAATATATATCGATACTTTATTGCAATCCGACATCCCTAATTAGGGCCAAAGAAAAGACAATATATTTATAGATATATCTATATAATATTATTTAAACACATTTATACAATACAATAAAACAATATTATACACTAGAGAGAATTTATTTGAAAAAAAAACTCAAATTAACATATTTTTTTTAAATATAACAATATTCAATTAAACAAAAAAAAAAAAAAAACATTAATTATCCTCGTACTCTTCTTCCATAGAATAACTGTCATCTGTTTCTGTATATGCAAAGGTCGGAGTCTCTGTTGTACATGAAAATAATATTAAATTACAAAGAAATTAAGTAAGCTTTTTCTTATTTGTCCAGTGAATAACAAAACTGTTCCCAATCAAAAATAAATAACATTTTTATATAATTAATACACTCAGTACCTCCTAACTATTTATTGGCGAACATTTTAAAATCAATACAAAAGTTTTTGACACGGTCAAACAGACTGATTAGTGCTATATATTGGTATATATATTTATCTGGTATAAAGATAAATGCAGCCCAATTTTCATTAATACGGAATAACCACTTTTATATTACCACAATTATATTATATTGTAGAAATAGTCATATAATTAATTAAATTTCGAATATATAACCTCTCTGTAGCAGTTTACAGCTTTGAGAATATTCAAAGCTGCAACGTAGAGATACTACGCAGCCTAACTTCTGCCATTAATTAAACTTATACATCTGGTGTCCCAGTTATACATTCATCGTATACTTGTGAAGTCATTCTTTTACATCATCATACTCACTCTCAGTATCAGTCACGGGGCTGGGTGAGGGGTTCGTGTCGCACTTGCATCGACGAAGCTCCTCCAACACACGGAGTTCTGATGGAAGGAGTTTGGATTTCTCCTCTGTTTGCAATCCGCCTGGTTGCAATAATTAAAACATATATTAGCAAAGTAAAAACAGCAATTTTAACTGATTATAAATAACTGAATAAAATAAAAGAGATTTCACTCTAAAACTTCATTTGCATATTTTGACTTTGTCCAGTTTTTTAGTAACTATTCTATTAGCTTTTAAATCTTGTGACGGAAGAAACATCTAGAAAAGTTCTAATAATTATTGTAACCTGTTTGTTTTTTAAAACCGCGATTATAAATTTTAAAGGATTTTAGGTTATTTGTTTACACTTCTTTGTTAATTGTCAGTTGACACCTAAATTCACACACACCACATATATATATATATGTTTTTTCAATACCATTTAAAAAGATTTGGTGTGACACTATCATTAAAACAGGACTCAAACCAGCAACCTCTACATTTGATTACCCATTGTTTCCATGTAACATCTTTGCAAATAATAATCTATACTGCAAGGTCAAAATCATTCATTAGCTCTTTGACATATAATGAATTCTTCTGACATGTTTGCCATATTAAGCCTATATACATTTTCTAAAATGTTACCAAAATGACATATAAGCTTTATTTGCTAATTGCTTGGGTGGTTCATGTTTAGTTTTTTATATAAAAAATTACTCACTGAGCCCGAATCTAACTTTGCTCTTTTCTTCCTCGCAGCGACAGGTCGGGTCAGCTATTGCCGCAGCTTCATCTGCTTTTCTTCTTATTTCGGAGGGTAGTTCTGCTGGACCTGTTTGAAAGAAATTATTATAAACTCTTACATTTATTGATAATAGTTGTATTAGTAAAATACATTCAGAGTTTTTCATTACATATAAATAATTATCAAAACATGTTCAAAGGCATTTCTTTTTCTAAATATTGTATAATCATTGCTATATTTTCGTAGTAAAAATATAGAAAATTAATATTACTAATATAAATAACAAAATATTGATATAATTTCAATTAAAATTGTAATCATATCTAGATCAAACAACGTACATCGTTGGTATATTCGAAAATTAGGGTTATTGGTTTCCAAATTTAATAAAATCGGCAATTCAATATGACAAATACATTTGAAATATTTTGAATATCCAGCTTAGAATAGAATACTACTTGAAATATACACTAACAAGGTGTAGTGAAGAACGGCTCCGTTCTCTCCAACGCGTCCTTATACACACGTGTCATGTAATAGTGGTAGTTCGATTTCTTAATTGGAGAGATACCCTCAACCGTTGTTGCGATTACTGTAAATGAGTAAAATGAGCAATGTGCTTATCACAAAAAATATATATATTTTTCAATTTTATGAAAGACTTTCATAATAATAATGGTTAAAATTTCTCTTGATTGGTTTAAAAATAATACATTTCTTTTTATTTTTTAAAGCTATTACATTTAATATGAGAAACACAATAATAAATACAATTATTTACAAATTACTGAATTTTGGTCTTTTACAAGGGTTCAACTTAGGTCCTATTTTATATATTTAGTATATGAGGCCTAAAATGAATATGATATTTAGTGGCACTTACTTTCATCGATCATTTCTCTTGCATCGATAGTAATTTCAGTTTGTTCTCGCACTCGCCGTGCGATGTAACGTTTTATCGTGTCTTCTTCTTCTCGATGGTAGCGGGACGATTCGACCGCTGATGAAATTGATCGATTTTAAAATAACATTTTTTAGTAATTTGTTAGGTAGTAGTCTTTTGAAACATATCTGTTTAATGAAATATATAGCCTGATTGGAAAATAGAAATATAATACGTAATCTGTTGTGAAAAAAAGAGGTGGGCACTATACAGTGTCATTAATTGTAAAGGACAACTTTGTCGATATTTATAGGTTGATTATTTACGTTTAGAAAGAAAAGTTTTATATAAAATAAGTTCTCACCATCATCGACTACAGCATTTATCATATATCGTACTTCATGTCGTGGTGGGTACCGCTCTTCTAACGTCTTTTCTGTTACCTCATGGCCTGATAATAAATAATTAGTGAGGGTTTTGTAATCGTTTTAATAAATCCTTGTTTTTTAAAACCAAACCTTGGTTTTAATGAGATGATTTATTTATCCTTTGTATCGGTCAACTATTCATCAACAGTTAACAGTTGATAAGAAAGTTCTACACCGCAAATACTACCGGTATTTACTATACATTTTGTCACAGATCGTGGAGTCTACATGTTTTCTTTAACACCAAACTTACGTCTAGAATACTTCCATCTAGCATCATCTCTCGCCACGCTGGAGGCGACCAGCGTAGTAGGTGCGCATGCGCGACACTGGCATCGATCGTCTAGAGGACCGCCGCAGCGGCTACAGGTCTCTAGAACAGATATTTGATATTGACATATCAATAAGAGGAAAAAATGAACTGAGCAAAAAATAGCAAAAAATAAAATGGCCTACTCTTCGTTATCTCTCCCTTTCGCAGACCTCCCAGTAAGCTCCCCCGCGCGGTCTCCATCCTGCCGCGTTGCAAGGCTCCGAGGCGGTCCCTAGCGGCCGTCTTGTGAGCCTCCGGGAGCAGGAATTGCTGCACCAGCTCTGCTACTAGTTCGTTCTGTTCAGCCGTTGACCTTAAGAATGCATTAAGGTAAAGTTTGTATTGCTATTTTTTTACAGGCGATATCGTATTTATATTTCTTGCATTAGAGACAGATAATTAGATGAAAAATATATTTCATTCAACGTGAAAATAATAAACTACCTTACGTTAACTGGCTCTATAGGTCTCCAATTTAAAATATCAACTCTACTCACACAGAGCCACACTCTCTCATCTCTTTCTCCATTCTCTCTGCGTTTGAGAGTGTCTCCTTTACCGCGTCTTGCTCCGCAGCTAGGGACACTCCCTCTTCAATCACCTCTTGTAAATACGCATCTACCGTCTCCTGGGTTACTCCTAGTACCTGGTTTACATGGACTATTGAGAAACATGTAATCTAACTGATTAGTTTAATTATTTACACTATATTACATATTCAATCGCTGTCAGGATTACATTACCTGATAGAAAATATCTCATAAAAAGTTTATTTATTCTTAAACAATTAAAATTTTTGAATATAATATTATATATTATGCTCTTTACTTTTTTCCCCAGTCTGACATATTTTTAAAGTTATAAAAATAAAAAAAATGGGGGGAAAACAAATGGGGGGAGAACAACTGAAAATAATATATATAACACACCCTCTTGAACATTTCATCGTGTTCTCGTCTGCGATGTTCTTCCTTTTGTCTTCTTCCGGCTTCTGCTGCTTCCCGCATTGACTTCTCTCTGACTATAAATTATACCAGTCAAACCTGGATAAGCGAGAGTTCAAGGGGGCACAATCTCACATTTTCGCTTATAGTGGTTTTGGAAGCTTAATGTCGGGTTCGAGCTATTACTCTCACTTATAGAGAGAGTTTTCTCAGTTATCCAGTTCTCATTTAACCAGTTTTGACTGTATTTAAAATTTGAATAAAGCTTTCATTGCCGAGTATTAGGTATTGACATGCATGGATGTGTTATTGTTGAACTGAGTATTGAGTTGACAACCTGATTTATCAAATCTGGTGATCTGATTGCTACTAGAGACAATGTTTTCTTGTTACGGGGCAATGCACTAACGGAATAAACGCACAAAACAAACTCTACTTTAGACATTCTATTTTTGATACTCATAGCATATGATATTGATATCTCTCTTCCAATCAGGGGATCCTCTTCTCTTATTTACACACTCACGAGCAATGAGTATGAAGGCATGTTGTCGTCTCTCCTCCCGCAACCGCCGCAGCTCCTTCTCGAGAAAGTCCAAAGCAGCCGCCACCGCGCCGCCGCATAGTTCTTGCACCAGCGACGATATCGCTTGCTCCTGCAGATTGGAACTCTCTTTTGATATTATACTGTCCTGCTACTTTACTGGGGTTAAGAATTGAGATGTTATAAACATAATACGTAGAGCGAAGGAGAGGTGAGGGTCTTTCCTGCTACTGTAATTCCGGGCAAAGTAGAAGGTGATCCGTGAATAATTGGATTTGCTTTTAAAACATAACACATCCAATAGTCTTATGTCATTGTGACATCAGACTGATATTAAAACTGCTATAACCAAATAAATAGTAACTGTACTTAAAAGCATGTAACAAAACCTTTTCGACAGTCAAATTTAAAGTATGACTTTAATATAAAGAAAACAAAACCTTCTGTTCGGCCTCATAGCGCATAGCTTGGTAATCCCTGGCTCTTGTCTCTTCCTTAGCGATTCTGTCCCGATCCTCTCGCTGGAGTCCATGCGTTGTCTTTAACTCCTCAGTCAATTCTGCAGCTCTGGTGCGTCCCTCGAACATCTGGAGACAATTGTATTGGAATTTACTGAAAGATATTTAATGAGAGACAAGTTTCATTATCACTCATTTCATTCATCATTATTTTATATTATAACAACATCTAATTCTACCATATACGAAAGCTAAAATTAGTAAGATACTAGCAAAAGACTCAATCAGACCAATATCTGCACAGCTCTCCCCCTGATAATCCTCTGCATCACTAAGGCAGCTTGATATGTAGCTTCATCCCCCTCCGACACTCCTTCCACATCAGGGGTTGGAGGTCTTGGGGTCACTGGCAGATATCGGGGCCGAAGCACTCGGAGTGGACCCGCGGAGGAAGCCGCAGCACCCAGGCGGGCCTCTAATTTGGAATCGTAATATTATAGTTTATTTTTAATTGTATAAGGGTCTATTGAGTTTCAAGTTCACTTGGATTAATTGGTTGTCGACTTTAAAAACATAGACTTTTTAAAGAGAGGTCGCTTACGTACTTTTAAGATCATTGTGCAAATTCTCAAGAAACTGCTCGCTCCACTTGGTTTCTCTCTCGCAGAGCTGTGTAATGTCACGTGGCAGGTGATTGCCTGAGCACGATTTGGTGAGGTTTTGAGCGCACTGCTCCAACCACGCCGGTGGTTCTGCTACTTTGTTGTGATCTTCTAGAGCTGTATCAAAAAACAACAGGTTTAGTCTGTACTCACCGCAAGTACGTAGGTAACGTACCTAATTAGTTCGTAGTGTAAAAATATAACCTCAGGTTTATTATAAATAAGACGAATTAGTTCTTAATATATATACAGCATCATCCTTATACTCCCTGCTTGCTTGCATCATTATCTTCTACGCTCTTCTATCTTACGCCATTTCAGTGAAGACTTGCTTCTTGGTCATATTTTTTATCCTTTTCGGTTTCTTTTCATATAACACATTCACACTTAAAACGTGAAGATCATTACATGATTTTCAATCGGCATTACGTGATTTGAATATCGAGTATATGAACACATTATTTTTCTTATAACTTACAATTGAAAGAATAACTTACAAAAGAAATAAAAAGAAAAACCTAGAGTGTTATAAGAATATTAAGAAATGACAAACTCTCACCCAACAACGAAGGATCATACACAATTTCTGCATGCTGTCTATTGGCGCGGTATCCATCCCTGGCGAACGGAGCATTCAGGTCTACCTTCTTGTGGCCACCGCGACCGTGTAAGGAACTCAATTTTCGAAGTTCTGGAAGGAAGAAGGATGTCAACTTTGAATGGAGTACTCTCGATGCTCGGTTTATCAAAAACTTATTTGAAATATTTTTTAAATCTTATAATGAAGCTATTAAATGAAATCTTATATTAAACATTTCTTGGCAAATATTGAAATATTATAGAGTAACTTAGTATTAGTTTAGTTAATTTTAATTATTGTGTTTCTTCTGTATGATTGTGGTGTCTATTTCATATTAAGTTTAGTCAAAAGTGTGATCTTTGAAATACTATTAAAAAATATATCCATGGAGTTTTTTTTGGAAATATCTGTAAACGTCACGTAAAATATTATACAATCCTTGAGCAAAATTGTTCCCCCTAGATCGAAATCAGCATGTAGTGTAAATTCATATTAACTTTATAAATAGAAATTGTTCTTTTTTATGTCATTACTATTTTCACATCCAATTTCTTTCGATCATTATATTCAAATATATTCATCGCTCAGTTTTGTAATAAGACAATCAAAGATAGTTAAAGATAATAGTTTCATCTAGTACCCCGGTCTCTAGTACGTCGAATGTGTTCAATTTTGTGCTCCATGGTTTCTTTCTTGTTAGCCCATAGCTTGGCTAGTTTGTTACTGGTACGGGTAGTGTTCTTACGCTGCTGTTCTGCTTTTAGCTTATGCAGTAAAGAAAGTCGGATATCTTGTAGTTCATCTATCTCCTGTACAATAAGAAAATTATATAAAATGAGAGGGCTGCAGAAATGTATTCTAATTTTGTGATAAAATCATATTTGGATGTATAGATTTCCTATACTAACCGCCTCCCTAAATATCCAGTCCTTGGTCTCAATGTCAGTAATAATGGCGTTCTGCTTCTTCATATATCGGGGGAACTGACCTTTCTCAACAATTTCCGTCCATTTGCGAGCGTGGCGCATCCTAGAGACAAACAATAGGAATAGCCAAAGGCATAATTCAAGTTTTGTTGACAGAGATTGCTTCCATTATGTATAAGGTAATAAGTCTATTAAAAATTGTTGATTTTGTAAATATCATCATATTACTTACTTGTTTATTATTTCCGTTGTATGAAAATCAGCAGGAAGATCACCATTCCGATAAGGAGTGCCCGGACCTAGTTAACATATTATATTACATCTATTTTAATTAGATATTATTAATCTATTATCACTGATGCGTTTTTTAAATTAGTAGTTTTGAAAATATAATTAATTATAATTTTAAGTTTTAATGACATCAGTACTTTATCATTTTAAATGATTAGTTAGAGAACAATGCAGATAAAGAAAGATGGCGTGACCTACGAGTACCTGGTCGTACTAATGTCAATTAAAATAGCTCTGTTGATGTAATGGGGCAATTTTGTCATTCTCTGAATTCTTCCCCTTTACTAACCCCACTGTAGCGCGTCCAGGTGCAAGACTTCTGGCACAGTCCCCTCATCCCCGGGCCGCGTGTCGGGTCCCCAGGGAATTGTCTGAGCTGATGATTCACTGCATCGAAAGCATAGAAACTAAGTGTTACATGAACAATGGACTTTATGGGGCATTAAATTGTCAAGAGCCATTCCCAATATCTGTTTTTGAAAATAACCTTACACAAATACAAAAATATCAAGTTAAACAATCAACTACTTTTAAAATTGTGTAAAACAAGAATGGATTATATACATATATTTCTTAAACTTAGGTTTACATTAAAGGGTTAAACTTAGTGTTGGCAAGACATATCGTTTAAACTAAAAGAAATTGTAAATAAATTAAACATAATAAACTGTGTATATTACAATAGATTTATTGAATTAAAGAATAATAAAATTACTTTCGGTGAAATACTATAAAAAATATACTAAGAGAACGGAGAGCCATCAAAGAGTTATGTAACAATTTTACTGAAATTTTCTAAGTCACTTTTCACTGCTTAGAATCCACTTTAAAATATAATTCCATTGGAAAACTGTCTTTGTTAATTGTCTACTCTACAATAAAGAATATATTAATATGTTCAAACTTTTTGAATCTTAAATCAATACCAATTCCTTACCGGTACAAACTTTGCGTGCCTCTGTTCCTGGGCTTGTTACAAGTGCGTGGAAATCGAGGGGTTGGGGGATGAAATTCTAAGGTAGCACTTTTTAAATTCAGGAGCTTTTTTGGACTGGAAAATCAATATTGATGATTAGTCTAAAAGTATTATAAGTGACAAATAGTCTTTGATTAACGAGTTAAATAATTTAATGAAGTTTGAATATGTTCTATAACTAAGGAAGGAATTGTGAGCCACGTTCCATTCATTGGTCAATATTCATCCTGTCATCCTGGATTAGAGTATGAATTTCAAATATAATATAAGAAAATATCTCACACGGCGGAGTACTTGAATCTATCTTTTCCACTGGGCTGGGGTGGTTCGCCCCTAGCCCGCATCGAGCGTTCCACGTACCCGCCATACGAGCGGTCCACGTGCCCGGGGAGACGACAATTGGGGTGGTACACTACGGGATGAGAGAGACTTGTGAAAAACTAAAAGGTATGGTAAAGGTAAGGTAATATCAGAAATTTTGTAATCGTTATAATCCATTTAAGATTTTAGGCTAGGTTAATTTCTAAGGTTCTAAAATCGACAGTCTGGCAGCCGGTGGACGTTTTGCGAAATCCCCTGGCAATGCGTCATTAAAAAAGTGGAAGAATGTGGCAGGCGACGAGCAGGGTAGGGTAGGCTTTATCCTCTTCCAATGAGAAATGGACAACATTATAGCATCACCAAGAACGGTTGCAAAATAAATTTTATAATGCAGTTCCTGTAAATATACCACAATTTCGCACAATTTGGGAAGTGTTTCATACTCTCGTAATGTTATTTTTTAAGTGGAGATATATGTACGTGGAGAATACTCTGGTGGTGGAGATTTTAATGAACTTATGGAAAGAATAAATGAATTATATGAGAGAATGTATAGAGGAAGAAGGTACGAAAACTGCAATGTTGTAATAAGATATCTGTTCCAAGCTGCTTTAATCTTGACATAATAAACTCTTGGTTTAAAAATAATCAATCACCACGTACAAAAATAATTTTGAAAGACAGATTTATTATTTTCCTAGAAAATGGGTAATTCTATTGTGTCAAAAATTTTAAGCTCTTGTCTGGAGAAAACCTTGCTGCATGCACATGTTACCTTAGAAAAACTATGTGGTCATGTTGTCTAAGAAGAGAGATAGGACCCTGACAAAATTAAGGAGTACAGGATTTCAAAAAATGAGTATACGAGTATGTTTAAAAAGAAGATTGTTGATTGAATGTTAAAAATGAAGAGTGTACAAGACAAAATCGGAATCTGAATAATATGGTAAATTGTATAAGAAGCTTAGTGAATGAAGTATTTGCCAAATCGCAAAGGCAGGGTGTGATTGCAAGGATACATAGTGGTGGAGTGAAAAGGACAAAATGTGCTTAAATAAAAGTACATTAAAAAAGTGGCGCAATACTATTTCACAAATAAAAATGTGAAAGAGAAAGAGAACGCTATACCTGAAAAATGGAAGAAAAGTAAAATTCCACTTTCCAGAACTGTGGTGGGATCATCAAGTTGTTACAAGAAGGCTTGATAGTATAATACACTGTGTTGTGTATTTCCTACGTATCTGGTCAATCATCAGTTTCATCACCAGCTCTCTCAACTTTGTGGTATTCTATTCTAAATCCGCCCAAATTGACAATTCTCCGGTATTTTAATAATCTTTTAAAAGTTGAATGTGTAATATTTACCAACTTGCATTCTTGGAAATTTTCGGAGCTCGGAAAACATTGTTCTGTATACCGGCTGGATGACCTGGAATTGAGTACATAAAGTAAATACATAATAATATAACAGCCCAGTAGATGGTAGAGGAAGGGTATCATTACACCTTATACTATTAGTTTTGAAAATACCGTACGTTATTTTAAATGTTCCTTAAGTTCTTTTAAATAAGCTCTTAAGGCTAGTTAATGTCAAAATAATCTAACAGTTTTGACGGTGGGTCAGAAGTGTGATTGGTTTTCTAAAACACCAGCCATTAAGAAGACTAATGCTGGATTTGAGCCATAAACCATAAACCGGAATCCATAAACCATAGTACTATATGTAAACCATATTGTCAATACATATTACTATATTATCGTACCACTTGCGCTGACGCCATCGCGGCTTTGAAGGCAGTTCGGGCGTAATCCCTTGCTCCAGATACAATAAACGACGAATCTGTAATATTATAACATCGCCAGCAGGTGTAATTATTTGAAGAATTTTCAAGTACATGTTTCAGTACAAGTCAATCCACTCTCTCGGACGACGTCATGATATTATCAAAATCAAAGTTAAAAATCACAGGCTTTCAATATTAGTTAAAAAAAGAAACTTAAATACTTTATATATATTTTTTATTCTCTCTTACTGTTATGTTATCAACACTAGATTTCAAGATAAGAGACATTCATTGGTACGTAATATATATTTTTTATTATTTTGTCCATTTTCTTGGTTTTTAATATACTAAGTTACCTACCGTATAAGTAGTCATGAACCCGCATTTGGGATACATTGTACTTTCTCGGTGCTTCGTATATGGTTTCGCCGCTCATTTTTATAATACAAGCCCGATTATAAAATGAATTATCAACTAATCATTTTAGTTTTGACACGACACTAGTAAATTATTGACAAATGCCTAACAACTGTTGTTTGGAAACACGTTGCTATGTGAATTGATTCTTTAATTTTGTTACATCTGTTACATTATTGTACTAGCTGTTGCCCGCGACTTCGTATATTTTTGAAAATATGTACAAGGTAATAAAAAATATTATTTGAATCTCTTAAATACTGGCTTATTCTTAAAACGGCGCCAACCAAGCCAGTTGCAATAGGTTTACCATATATAAAAAAAAAATACTTTTTTACTATTAGGTACTATTTTTACTAATTCAGTACTGAGGGAAAATTTGTGAGTTTTAATAAAGGATAGGTTTTGGGAGCCTTTTAAGTTAAAGTGGTGGAATAAATAAGATGGTGAAATGAAACATGCTTTGGTGACGTCAAGTGTATATATCTCTAAATAAATAAATAAATAAATCTCTAAAGTATCTAAATCTTACACTGCCATCTATCGGTTAGTGGAATTTAAGTAAGTTATAATATTATTTTAGTGTGTCTGACTAACAATAGATGGCAGCACAAAGCATTTAAACATATTCGTTTTGTTACACATGACACACCACCAGATGGTTCATCTTTACATTCATAGTTAACAATTTTTTTGTGTTGTACTTGGCCGTAAGATATCCCGGAATATAATTTACATTTCTGGTTTACTACGAATAACAACTAATGACATCCAAGAAGTCATTTCGTGACTGCTCGAAAAATATCAACGTTTCGTACTATCAATACTTGTAATGGTGGTATTCATGTTTATTTAAAATAGTTATGTATCATCACTAGTATTAAGATCATGTTTATATTGCCTTGATATCAGGCCTGAAGTAAAGCGTATTTATTATAAATACTCCATATATTATCAATAAAATTAGTTTTATAATGAGCCATATTTTTGCTACCAACCGATAGATGTCAGTAGTAAAATATTTGCTAGACGTTATTTGATGCCTTTGAGGAAAAATAAGACGAACTTACTTACTTTTATGACACTCAAATATTGATGAATAAATTATCATTATATTATTTTTATGATAATTTTCTAATAAACAATTAGGAATAATCCCAGTGACGTGTTTGTTTTCACTAGAGGGTTCCAAATTATAGACCAACAAGACTTACACCAATGTTGGTATTAGACCAGCTTCAATATACCTAGCCTTGGTGTTAGCATTGTCTCATTAGTCGGTGTCAGTCTTGGTCTGGGTCCTGTTTTTGCCACAAGAGTCTTGAAAATCTTACAAACGTTGCAAGTCTTGTGATTCGGGGAAAACTTATTTTCTAATGCGGAAAATGTATATTGAAAAAAAAGAAGAAAAGCTCATGTACAATCAATGCTGTTTATAAGTTCTACAATATAAAAAAAAATTAAATACAAATTGAATCGAATTAAGTATAAAACTTTATAATGTGATTACTTTATTGATTCTTAAATTCCGACCGACCAATTGATGGTGAAAATACGCTTAACTCAACGGATGACTAGAAAACTGTTACAATACTCAATAGGTATTTATTGGTATATTTTGGTGAATATACTATATTCTTTGAAAAGTAAGTATGTTTGAAATTAGTAGGGACTATATTGTGGCTCCGCGTAGACAGCGACGACCACCCTCTCGTCTACGCACGTATATATTACTTCTTCCCTTCCTATAGGCTTCCTGAGAAATTGTGCTACTGGGTCACCTGGCTGGCAGAAGCATGTAGATCGTTGTCGACGGTGCATCCGACTCTTAGTTGGTCAATGCTGGTGTCCCCTCAAAGAATTGTGCTATCACCCTCACTGTTTCTTTTGCATATTAATAATAAGCTGCAAAGTAGCGGCATTCATTGATATGCAGATGATATTAGGGGTGATGCCTTTTTTACCGTGATGGGTGATATTTCACGGGAAAACGTCATTGATAGCCGAATCAAACATATGTCTGAAATCGAAACTTCCTTGGGAAAATTTTTAGATTGAGGTCGATTTAAGTTAGACCAATTTAACCCCACGAAGACACAGGTTTGCGCCTAAAAAGATATCGTGTACCGTAGCGCCTTCGTTTGAGAGTACTCCAGATGTCCATGGGCGACGGCACTTGCTTAGGTGATCCGTTTGCTCGCTTGCGTCCTTCTTCTATAAGAAAAAATAATAAAGTAAAATGAGTAGCGAACATTTCACAGATCTCCAGGTTATCGATATCGAACACGTCCATGTCAAGCCGTCTGTCTTGTTAGAGGATATGAGCTGCAGCCACCAACCACGTTTTGTTTTTGAATGAGACCAAAAAAGTTCAGGATATTTAAAGATTTCTTCTTCCATTCTAACAATGTAGTTTTTGTTACAAGTAGCTGATGAACATTGCAACGCTTGCTTATTAGTTTTAATTCTAACTCATCCATTAGATTTTCGTAAATATTTAAATAGCATTGATTTTTTTTCTTTTTAAAGCAGGACAAGTGATATGTCTTATTGCAGCCAATACAATTTACAAAACCATCGTTTTTCACCTGTATTATTTATTAGTTTTGTAACATCCCCAAGAATCCGACACTAAAGCCACAATGCTATAATTATTTTTTTTATTTGTAAGGTATGTTAAATGGCGATGTTAAATTTATATTCAAAGTTAGTCCAAGTTAGGCCCGCCTCTGTAAAACATTAAGTCCATATCACGATAAAAAGGTCTTAAGCGCCAAGCAAAACACGTCGCTTACGCGTTTTAGTGAATTACCTCCGGATTCCTTTAAACACATCGAGTGGAATGGAATGTTCACTATACTTCAAAATATTGACGAGACGATATTGTACGAACAAGGCGACAACACAATAATGATTTTTGAAGTACTTGCTTAAATCTTGCAGTCAGCCATGATTTTGGTCTTACTAATTATAATTACTAATTATATATAAATAATATATTAATATACAGTAGAATCCGGTTATAACGACGGCCAAGGGACCGGTGCTATTACGTCGTACTAACCGGAAGTCGTATTAAACGAACAGAAAAAAAAAATATTTTTCAGATATTACAGTTAAATGTCCGTTTAGGTGATGAGAAGATAAAAAAACTCATTTTAATCAAAATAGTTAATTATTAATTATTCAAATTATGTAAGGATGTGTAATGTGTACCGCTTTAAGTAACTAGGTATACCGTATAAATCTATTATATTCTAACAACTTAACATTTAGTACAAAAAGTCTGTAATTTTTGTTTGTTTTCTGGTTTTATTTGTATCGTAGGAAGCACGAACTGCATTATATAAACGAGACATATGGCTTTTTATGGCGTCATCTTCAAAATTAGAATGTACAAACACATTAAGCGCTTCTGCTGCTTTTCTGCTGCAATCAAAGGTGACGCGCGGGGCGATAGCGGAGATAGCTATTCATTTATTCCATTCTTTTCTAGGAATTATTTGTAAACACGGCGACGCTCGTCGTTGTAACCGGACCGTTGTAACCGATTATGTGTGAATTTCGGTCGTTAAAAGCGAATGGTCGCTGTAAGCGAAGTCGTAATAAACGAATGTCTTTTCATACAACGTTATACTAAAACCAAACAAATGCTTAAACTTTCGTCGCTAAAAACGGTTGGTTGCTATATGCGGAGTCGTACTAAACGGACTATACTATACTAATAATAATTAGGCAGTGTCGTGCAGTCAATCAGTTGTCAATCTTATTTGTGTGCAGTTTGAACTTAACTACTAAACTGAGATTTTAGGCTGCACTAGATTTCACAAACATAACATACACAAGTACACACAAACATGAAAAGCAATCTGTTGATCGGAACAAGAATTTAATTTTATCCTGTGTGGGAGACGAGAGTCAAATCCATTTGACAAGCCCATACATGGCCTATATTTAAAAAAAAACCTATAACTATAGCAAAATAATAATAATAATCGATGACCTTTGTCAAATTCGTTTCGCTTGAAGCGACGCTTGATTCCTCTTAGTGAATATGCTAATGTATTTCCATATATGTATATACATACATTGAGTGTAAACATCGTTACCCTTCCTCTACCACAAGCAAGGGCTAGAAAAGATTCCAGACAGTAGTTGTAGTTTCCGGTCTAGTTGCAGTTGTAATTGTAGTCGTATTTTGACGATGAATCAGCAGTTTGATATTTTGAATATTGTTTATGTATTTTTAAAAAAAAATATTTTGCTTTAAGACGATAAAGGCACATTAATAATACAGTTTCTTGATCAATTATTTTATAATACTTAATTGAGTTGGTTGAAATTATAGCTTTTGGTCAACATTTATTATGAATAATTAAATAAACGGCAATGTGCAATGATATAATGTTTGGCATTAATAACAAACGTGACGATATTGGCACGGCTTTTCAAATACTTTTACCACAGTTGACTATGAAGTTCTTCAAGCCTTCAGTTCCTTTAATATCTTCGTTTTGCTGTCTCACTGCTGGTGTTCTGAAGGGCGGTTTCTTATCTCCATAACTCTTTTCGATCTTTATACACACTCTAACGAATCTTCTTTCATTACACTATCACCTATTTGCTGATGATTTCAACTTCTCCTCGTTTCCATTTGTTCTCCTTCACGGTTCTACGCTATTCTTTAGTGATACTGTAAAAAATCTTGGTATTGTTACGGATCTTATCTAACACGAATGAAATATATATCATGAATATCTATCATGAATAAAATGAAACGACATGTACTCGCCATAAGTAGGAAAATTTTTAGAGCTTTTGGATTTCATAAAAGGTGAAAAAACCTCTTGACTATTAGAACCAAGACTCTGATAGCTAAGATTCTCCTTTTACCTTTCTCAGATCACGCCTGCTATCTGGACTTAACTAAAGATCTTCTCAGCAAACTGGAACGCCTCCAATACCTATGTTTTTGGTTCATATTTGGCCTTATCACCTCTCCGAATATCGTAAAAAACTTAACTGGCTTCCTATACGGCATCGACGCTATCTTTTTCTCTTTTCTTCTCTCTAGCAAGATAACCTGTTTCATCCCTGGTCTCCTTCCTATCTCAAAGATAGCTTTCAATTCTTTTCCTTCTTTGAACGTAATCGCATCTTGTTGATATCTAGACCATGTATTTCATGTACCACAATTATTTACACAAAAATGAAAATAAACAAAGACGTATACATTGGATAAGCTTATTTCTACAGAGAGATCTCTTTCAGTTGTCCATAAGTGTTGGATAGGTTTTAGATGGCAGCGATAGGTACATAGATATTTAATCAGATACTTGATTGTAATACTAATTATGATATATACAAATAAATAAAGCATACATATACATAAAAATCAAAAAAATAAAAATATAAAATACCAATATATAAAAATACATACATAATAATATATATAATTCATGATTGTGATAGATAATAGTGCTTCAGCCTTCGTTTAAATGTCATGACGGAAGGCCTTCATGTAACATGTGATGGAAGGAAATTCTATAACCTCGCTGCATGTGCGGTAAAAGATTGGAGTAAAAGTTTGATTTATAGGAATATCAAAACAATAGGCAGGAATTACAAAGACGCTGGAACGTTTTGGGCGACTACTACTGGGAAGTGAGAGTTGGAAACGTTCATGAAAGAAAGTAGCGGGCAAGTTTAGAGAAGACGTTGTACAGCGTGGTTAGGATGTGCATATCCCGGCGTTAACGGATAGGGAGCCACTTAAGTTGTCGACGTAAATCTGAAATGTGATCAAATTTGTTTAGTCCGAAAATAAAGCGGATACACAAGTTTTGAAGTAGATCTAGTTTATCAAGCAGCTCCTCAAATGCATCCAAAAAGCAAATGTCGGCGTAGTCAAGAAGGGGTAACAAAAGAAATAGTACTAGAAGGAGTTTAGTCCGCAATGGTAGGAACTTCTGCAAACGTTTCAGGGAGTACATACATATATAACTACATACATATACACATATAACTGACATATGAATGCGCTTGGTCACGTCGTTAACCTGAGCAACCTGCGCCGTCCAAGATAAATAATTGTCAAATATCAATCCTACATGCTTAACTTCATCAGGATAGGGTATAATATAATTATTGTAAAGTATATTACTGAGATGATTAATAACAACCTTATTTCGAAAGTGGTACTAATTAAAATGGCCTGTGATTTTATAGGATTCACTAAAAGCCCAAAAGACTCAGCCCGTTCTTTTAAAACGTTTAAGTCATAGTTAATGAGTTCAATGGTGCTATTTAGATCTTTTAATGTTGAATGCCTATAAAGTTGCAAATCGTCAGCGTAGAGCTGGTAGTGGCAAGAGATAGTTTTTGTAATTTCATTAATAAAGATAGAGAAAAGTATGGGAGATAGGACGCCGCCCTGAGGGATGCCAGCAGAAAGTTCTGCCCAATCTGAGGACAAATCATCAGAACAAGTAATATGTCGACGTCCATGCAGGTAAGAATGAAACCAGTTAATTACAGGTGGAGATATGTTAAGACTGCGCATGATACAAAGTAATATATCAAAATTCACTGTATTAAAAGCATTACTAAAATAGGACACTTATACTAATAGGATGAGGATAGTGAGGGAATTATTTTCCATAGCATACTCGGAATTATTCAAACCCAAGTTTAAATAAACCTAAACATCACTATTTGTCGCTGTCACATATTAGTTGTAATTATATATACTCGTCACATAGTGGTCGAAATTCGGCCATCATCTAGAAATTAATTTTAAGTACCCATGTTTGTTTTTAATTATATTATATCAACAATAGACTCTTTGCGATTATCTGACATCTGACTAATATGTACTTGACATTGACAGTGTCGACGTAAGGAATGAAGTCAACATTACACACATGTAATGTGTAATATTTTATCATTAATTTAACTTATTAAAAGTCCGTAATTATATAAAATATTAGTTTTTTGCACTTCTCAGTATAACTAAGGTTATCGGGGTCTACGAGTACCATCTTTGGTTTTCTTAATTTAACTTAAAGAGTTCCGCGGTGTATTATCTGTGGCCTCAACCACCAGTGGATTCAGATGAACTACAGCCCTATCAAAGTAGCTTTTGTAAAACACCTTCAAGAACTGTGCGATCGTCGGAAGCGAGGCCACCCACACTGATATGAATAATGTACTTTGGAAAATAATATTAATAATGTGGTTGGATTATTGTCGGCACTTTTAACATCTTTTAAAATGTAAAATAATAGTTCTAGTGGCATAACAACAGTAGTTGGACATACTGTATCACGGACTTTATTGTAAATATTGATACGTTCTATAATACTGTGGAACATTTTTTTGTTCTATCATCGTCATCATAGTTTTCGCGGCCCACGCGGTGACGTATTTTTTAATGACTATTTTTCCCACCTTGAGTTACATTATTGCATTTTTGAAATTGGTCTAGTAGTTTTTGGATAAATACAAAAACACGAATAAAATGTTACCTTTTTATTATATTAGTATAGAAATATCTATATATATATAAATTTATTTACAAATTCACTGTATTATTTAATGGATAGTCTTTCAGATTCATTATATTCGTAAACGTGGATTACCTGGAAGAGATAAATTTAGTTATAAGGTCAGCTATTGTTTTTGTGTTTACTTTTTGTACTTCTTTATTTATTTGGTGAAATAAATAAAGAAGTAAAAAATATTAAATGCTGTATGCATTTAAGTTATTTAAATAAAAATAAACTGACTAATGAGTTGTAAATGCAAGTTTTACCTAAGGATTTATTTTTGTTTTTATAATATTACGATTTATCTGTGATCAATTGTATTATAAACGACTGCGAGTTCGTAATCGTGAGTGCGTGGACTTCAGTCTATACGTCGTTCGGTCAATGATATGTGAGACTATTTCGCCGCTAATAACTAACAATCGTTGGTCCAGCGGTTTACACTCGCAGATTCACACGAGTGGTCGCGAGATCAAACCACAGTGATGTTGTATTATGATACAATATCATTTTGAGTTGTTTTTATTCAGTAATTTACCTACAATGGAATATGCTTGAGCTGTAAACAATCTACTAGTGAGGCTCACGATCGGGGTATTTGTTCATTACGTGAATGTTCCACATTCCCCGTGCGCTGACATCAACGAACCTAAAGTTAATACAAGGTTGTCTTGTCGGTGACGTGCTTGTGGTGGCCTCTTGTAATGATAGCAATGAAACATTCCATCATATAAATAAACGCTTTAAACAAAAGCCGGATAAAGGTACAACAAAATTAAGGACAAAAATGAGTTTACATCTCAAAAATTAAACTTGAGTTTGCACAGGTTTCTGTAAATCAAATACGATCCATAATAAAATCAAAGATTGAAGAAGTTAAATAATAATTTAAAAGCAGACATATTTAGGTTTAATATTACATATATGTATTGTCGGAGAAGATGGGCCAAAAACGGGCCACGCCATGCTTAAAAACATTTTAAATTTCGCGGGCTGAAGCGATAATTACTGTAGAAAAAAGTGCACATGCCTGTTATGTGCGGCGCGCAATCTTTTTGAAGACAGATTACAAATTGCTTTGTCATGTCAAGACGATACTCGTATTTATAACCTTCAATAAAATAACTTTTATAGAATTTGAAAATTTAAAGCAAATCTCTTGCTTGGCTGTAACCTGTACAACTTCATCTTTGATCTATTTATTATAGAATTTGCTGTATTTTTACTAGATTGTACAAAACACGGTGTTTGTACCGTGTTATATACCTAATGAGTATATTCACTTTTATTTTCCTTTTACATTTGTATTTGGTTTTCATAAATAAGTTTATTTAGTTAGAAGTGTATGTAAGCTCAAACAAAGACAAGAGAGCGATTTGTTTCCGCTTAAACTAAGTATTTATGTATAGGTATCGAATCTTTAATATTCCTAAGATAGCCAAGAGGAAAATAATCAATGAAGGTGAGCGTTAATGGGCATTTTAAAGGGGCCCGTTCAACCTACACCAAGGTCGCGAGTCCCAGGAACTGTTTGCACTCCTCTCCCTGAACGGGCAACCGCACGGTGACTCCATGGAATGCCAAGAAGCTCCGTCTCTTATGATAACTGCGTTTTATTTTCGATGCACATATTTCTATTATTATTCTATTATTATTGTTTATGGCCATTTTAAGCGCCTGCTAAATATATTACAATTTCGAATATAACTTCTCTTTATTTAACTTATTCACAAGATTTAACGAGGTTTTAAAATTAAACGGGTCTTTATAGGGGCTTGTACCCTATATACATATACTTACACGGTTGTATTCACGTTAATTTATCGGAATTTTCTACATAAGAACTATGTTGAGACTTGACTACATTCCACCTGTTGGGAAGTACTAATATAGTCATAGATGGTAAGGCGCATCACTTAGTAGTAGCCTATTCACTCTTCCTTTGTACTCGGACGGAAATACCGACGCAGGCAAGCTGTTTCAGTCCTTCGTTGTTCGAATTAAACAAGACGAAGCAAAGCGCTTCGTTCGGATAGGTGGAATTCCAGCGCACACTCACCAAAATGTATCCTATAGAATACTGAGAGGCTCGCGACTCTACGTCTGTGTTCGAGGCTGTGCGGATCTGTGCTTTATATAGTACTAGCAATTGTCCCGGTGGCAAGTACTGTCGGATCCTCGCAAGAACGCCAAGCTTGCTGGCGACTGCTCTTGCTCTAGACTCAATGAACCGACCAAAGTTGAGGTTCGAGGAAATCTCTATCCGTAGCAACTGAAGTCGATAGGGCTCCTCTTGGTGGTGAATAAACACGTCTGCGTTTTGGTGGCGTCGAATTTAAAAAATTGGCATTGCTCCATATGGAGACTGCCTCTAGCTTGTCATTCGACGATGTCTCATGGCTTCACTATCAGCCTGTACTGGATCCTTACTGGCCCGAGTATAAGGTAAGTAACTTTCTACAACTGTGCTGTCGTCTGTATACCCATAGGTACCGGGTTTGAGCAGATTGTTTACGTGCAGCAGGAAGAAAGTTGCAGAAAGAACGAACCCCTGAGCAGCTCCGGTATTTATTGTTAAGAGCTCCGACGAGCACCCCTCAACAACAACTCGGATAGTTCTATGATTCAGAAAGTCCATCAATACAGTCTATACATAATTTTGCAGAGAATAGAGGTGTTTGAAATCGGTCTATAATTGACAGGATTACTACGGCTACCTTTTTTGGGCGATGGCTGCACGTTAACAAGCTTCCAGGATTTCGGCACTATTCCAATCTTGAAAGAGAGACAGACGTGTCAATATAGGAAATAATTCAGCTGCACATGTCTTGAGCAGAATGACTGGTATACCATTAGGACCATTTAGTTTTTTATTTTTTAAGTGCAATGTATACCTTTTTTTAAATAAAAACATTGATTTTGATAGCCACTTCAATAAATGGATTACCAAATGCATTAAGACTTTTTAAAATCTGACTGGTTATTTTCTAGAGATGAGTGCGTTCAAACAAACAAGTCTTCAAATTTATAATATTAGTATTTTCATTCGTCAAATAACAAAACAATATTTTTCCTTTTCAGTGAAGTAAAGAATGAGTCATCTATTTCGATTAATAAGAGAATATATCAATCACTTGTTTTATGTCAAGATTGCTAGTAAATAATTATTTGTTATGGAGTCACAGAAACTTTTTGTATCAATAAAGTTATATCTCAACAAAGAACGTCGCAAAATACAAATATATAATAAAGGATTTTTTCTAATAAATGTCGAAAAATATTTTTTTTTTCTTTAAACAAGGTACATACATAGGCAAAATTTGACAACCTCAAAACATATGCCAAAAAACAGAGGAGGACTAATTTTGATCAACTTGTACAAACTTTTTGTTTATCAAATGACGTACAAAATACTCTAAATTCTAAAATAATTCGAATAATTGATCTGCAACAATAGTAATGCAAACCAACCCTTTGCTTAAGAGATCAAAAGTTTTTTTTTTTGTAATGCTGTTGGTTCTGCGGCCGTGACAGCTACACCGGAGGTTAAAAAGGAGACAAAGATCAAAAGTGCGTGTTCTTGCAGCCTCAGATACAGGCAATAAGAGTTAATAAAAGTCTACACATGCGGTATGTTATTGGTAGTAAGTTATCTCAATTTTTGTGGCAGATTTAATTATAGATGTGCCGAATATAAGATACAGCTATTAACATCAACTACCTTATTATTGAAGGACTTTTACATCTTCTATCGTTCCCAATTGGTTAGTGGTCTCACTGCTCACTGTAGAAGAATTTATTATTAATATTAGTTTTAATAATAATAAGGAAAAAGAATATTATATAATTATTTGTATGGAACTTTATTCTGTTACATCAGGAGCAATAATGACGACTGATTAACCTTTTAATGTATTTTTATACGTGTAATTTAACATTATTATAAAAAATAAATAACGAAATAAATAAAAACGTTAGTGCTGTTCAATAATTTCATAAATAAATTTCATTTTTAATATTTAAATTCAACATTATTTGCTTCTGAGGTCCAAACCCATCTTGAAAGTTGGGGGTCACAAATTTAACCTTCACTTACGTGAGACTCAAGACAAGCGGTGTAGTAAATTGTAACATACTAACGACGTGACTCATTTACATTTCATTGAATGAAATAATCTCTTGTTAACTTTAATACCATGAATATAATTTAAAACTGACCATTGTCAATACTTGTCTATATTCAATAGTTTTAAATACCATACTTTATACCACTAAAAATATGAAGAAGTGCCTAAAGCGGGCATATTGCCTAAAGAGGGCACTCTCGTTAATATTATCTTTAAAGATAAAGCGACAGGTCTCAATATATGATAGTCCCAGCTGTCTGCACATTTCGCGCCATTCGTCCAGTTCACGTACGAGCACGCCATCATTACGAGTTGTGACAAAAAATAGTTCTAAGCGGGTAATTGAAAAAAAATGCAAGGTATGTCTCATGTGTTTTCCCATTTTTAGTCTTTTTAATGCTACAACCAATATATAATAGTTATGAAGTGTTATCCGTGATTCGAATACTTTAAGCGCCACGTTTCTCAAAAATTTGAGGTTTGATTTTCTTAGTAAAAAAAGGTAAAGTGGGCAGGGCAAGGGCACATATCTACCTCGCCCACGTTTTATATTATATTATAGTTTATTTACATTTTCTATTTAGATGGTCGATTTATTAAGGAAATAAATCGTGATCGTGTTAAGTAAAACTTAAAGATATTACTAGCTTTTCTGCGGATCGGATACGGATTGGATAACGTTTTTCAAATGAATAGCTTTCGTTTTATGCTCTTTTGTTTTAATCACACCTCCCCTAAATATTACTTAGAAAAATCTTAAATCCTAACAGGAAATACGTTAAAATATTAAAAAAAACATGAAACTTTAAAAGGCACAAAAATGTTGCGTCCTAAAATGAATACCAGTCTACTTTAGCTATTGTTGAAGAAAAATCTCAACGATATTCATTAAATCATATATCTTAAATATTTAAAAGATATAACTTTATCCAAAACAAGCATTTCAGTAATCACCAGCGATGCATGAAGTCGTTTTTTTGTCGTTTTGAAATCAAGATATGTAGGTGTCACGCCCACGCATTCTTGCCAAAGCTATAGATATATATATATATATATATATATACAACTTGGTGGTAATATTGCGTCCTACATGGCGATTTTTACCAATGATAGTGCGTCCGACCGACTTGATGCGTCCGATATACGGACGCCAGATTAACCAGCCCCGATATTTCGTCCAACGGTCACTTTTTATGAGTAGAATGTATGGGCAAAAAATTGGCATGGACTTAATTTCATCACTAAAATGCTTTTTAGCGTATTTCGTAGTTCAGCCATCGGCCGCGCGAAATTTGGAGGGAGCTATTTTTCAGCGTATATTTTACAACGTATATTTTTCTTCAAATGTACCGATTTCAGTGCGTCCCATTATATACTTAATTATTAAAGTTTTTACAAGTTCATCGTGACAATTATGTTGCGTCCTTTATGTTATTTTAAAATGAGCACATGAACAACGCCTGAGGGGCCCATTCGGGGTGCACGGGTGGAGGCCAAGCGGGGTGCAGAGTTTTCAGGTCTTATGTTTGTAAACAGATATCGCCGGCAGGAGGTGAATTAGTAGCCGAAGTGAATTTATAACGTATTTATTAAGTCATTTTATAAATAAAACAAAATGAAAAGAAGTGAAAGGATTCTTAAATTGGTAAACTGTAATTACTTATAACTCAATGAAAATAATAACTTGATATTTTTTTATTATTATATATTACTTATAATACATATATAATTTCTACCTACCTAATAATGCTCAACATTCACTGTCTGTTTAATCGAACTCAGTTTATATAACTTCAGAAGTTCGTGTGCTCGTGTACTTAATCTCCAGTAATCGTGATTGTAATTGAAATAGACACTTTTTTTAAAAGAATTGATTTTAAATATTTTTATGAAAATAATATGCGTTGGCCTTGGTGTTCGACTCATTTCATTTTGTAAAAAAATAATTAATTGTTTCGCGAGCACTAGTACTACTAAAACTTTAGTTGAACACTTTGTTTTAACTATGAACTGCGATGACATTTAACTGCTCGGTCTCTCTTCTTTTTTTTGGTGCAATATTTGTAAATATGCCGTTTACGACCATTATCCGGAAGACGAATGTTATTATAATAATAATAGAAGGTACCTTTCGTTGCTAAATTAATAATAATAGTGTAATAAATGAAAAAAAAAAAATTCAAATACTTACACAATTTACGTTACACTAAAATTAAATTTTTTTTAGCGAGAAATGAAAATAAAGAAAACGAGCCAGGATATATAAATCAATTAGAATTTTCTAATGACGTACGTATTTAATTGTTATAAATTTCCGGAACCTTAATTGCTTTTATTTAACTTACGTGTTACACTAGCATATCTCACAAAATATTTAGCTAGCTTTAGCATCTCTCGGTGGTAGGCCATAACATCAGGTCGCCGGCAAGGTTACCACCCATCGGGCAAAGCCATACCGTAAAGCGACTCTGTCGTGTTGTTACGTTGCTCGATGAAGCCGTATATGGGAAATGGGTCTGAACAATTATGTTGCGTTGGTGAGAAGTTATGTCGTCGAGTTGGTGTTTGTTGTGTCGGGTGCCTAGTCGAGGAGGGTAGCGAGATCCGAAGCGACAGCTTTCCGCTGGCCGCCCGCTAATAGTTGGGGGCCCAAGTAGTAGGTTAGCTCCCGATGAAAGGCTGCCTCGCCAGCTGCGAAAAATCCCAGGGTGGCTCCATCGTGCTGCTTGGCGACCAGATGAGGAGGCCCGATGGCGATCCTTGGGGGGGTTCGGGCGTACCCGCAGTCTCCAGACTAGCCTTACATTGGCATAACAACACTAATTTCGACGTCGGGTTCGATACGTAGAGCCTCGTTCAACTGCCATTTCCCATCCTATTCACTCCATTCAAATTTTTATAAAAAGTAAGAAAAAGAAAAGTAAGTTTACTCAGCGGTTGCACTCCTCCTCACTCCTAGTGCACCTCGCTTATATTCGAGGATTGCACGCAAATCTGGAAGCTGTCCATCACCACCTAGAGACAGAGCAGCCGCACTTACTCTTTCTGACGCAGATACAATGTCCTTTGAGCACTGCGTACCTTGCTTACCCTGGGCACACATTAGAGTACAATTTTCGCGCACATGCCGGGGTTTGTGTATACGCGCGGAATGACCTCTCTATCCAGCGCCTTCGTCACCTTGAAGACCCCTCTTTTTCTTCCCTAAGGGTTTTGGTAGACACAGGAAACCAAAAAATCCTGTATTCCTGTGTTTACCGTCCGCACAGCGGTGATCAGGAGCCAACCAGATTATTTGAGTATCTCAGTGAGGCTACTGATATAGCTCTGTAACGGCACCCTTCAGCGCAGCTCGTCTTTCTGGGGGACTTTAATGCCTGTCATCAGGACTGGCTGTTCCCATACCAGAGGACAGACCACGCTGGAAGAGAGGCGCGGAACTTTGCGTTATCCTTGGACCTCTTTCAGCTGGTGAGGCAAGCGACAAGGGTGCCTGACGTGGAGTCACATACAGCCAACTGCCTGGACCTACTGCTGACAACTGATCCACATTGGTATCGTGTAGAGGTTTCCGCCCCCTTGGGAACCTCCGATCACTGTCTGGTGAAATCTGTATTAACTTATTCCCAGCCGGACTTGGACTTCCATGGTGTTAGGCGAATTTGGAAATACAAGTCAGCAGATTGGGATGAGATGCGGCACTTCTTTGCATCTTATCCTTGGCGGCAGGTTTGCTTCTCTTCTGAGGATCCATCGAGTTGCGCGGATGCTATAACTGATGTGGTACATCAGGCAATGGAGTATTTCATTCCTTTTGCTGATGTACCTATCGGTGGCAAAGCATGGTTCAATGCCGAATGTGGACATGCTCAAAAGTAAAAACATTTGGCATATGATACTTGGGTTGATGCTAGAAACCACAAAGCTCCGGATGTGAGTTCCAAGAAGAGAGCTTTTAACCAAGCTTTTTTTTTTTTTTTTTTTTATGTTATAAGAGGGCAAACGAGCGTGCGGATCACAGGTGTGAAGTGATCACCGCCGCCCACGAACTCTTGCAACGTCCGAGGACTCACAAGAGCGTTGCCGGCCTTGGAGGTGGGTATAAACGCCTTTTTTGAAGGTACCCATGTCGTATCGATCTGGAAACACCGCCGAAGGAAGTCCATTCCACATCTTTGTGGTACGAGGAAAAAATGTTCTTGAAAACCGCACAGTAGAGGATCGCCACGCATCCAGGTGTTAAGGATGGTATTGCAGGCGATGTCGTGCTGTGCGGTGGTGAAATTCGGCGGCGGGCATCAGATCAAAAAGCTCTTCGGAGCACTCCCCGTTGTAAATGCGATAGAAAACGCACAAAGAAGCCACGTCTCTACGCAATGCCAAAGAGTCCAGCCGTTCACAGAGCACTGGGTCCCCGACAATTCGAACGGCTCTCCGCTGTACGCGGTCAAAAGGTAGAAGCTGATATTGGGGTGAACCGGACCAGAGATGAGAGCAGTATTCCATATGTGGTCGGACCTGCGCCTTATAGAGCGCAAGTCTTTGGCCAGGATTGAAATACTGCCTCGCTCTATTGATTACACCCAATTTCATCGAGGCAAGTTTGGCCTTGCTCTCCAGATGACCACGAAACTGACAGTCGCTCGAAATGTCGAGGCCCAGTATACTGATACTTGGCGAGGCGTTGAGGGGTGTGCTTTCGAAGAGCGGCGATACGACAATTGGGGTTTTTTTAGTGGTAAACGCGCAAACCTGTGTCTTTTGGGGATTAAACTGAACGAGGTTCAGTTCACCCCACTCTGAGACCATCCCCAAGGATGTCTCTACAGAAGACACAAGTTTCTTTCGGCACTCGTCGACGTTTTCTCGAGAGAGACCTGCACGGCCGGAATATACCGCATCCCCAGTGCTGTCATCCGCATAACAATGTAAGTTGGAAATATCCAACATATCATTGATATGCAAGAGGAACAGGGTTGGGGATAGCACGCAGCCTTGGGGTACACCTGCGTTCACGGGCTTGGGGTCCGAGCAAAAACCGTCGAGAACGATCTGTATGCTCCGCCCAGTGAGAAAGCTGGTAATCCACTTGCACAAACTCTCGGGAAGCCCATAGGAAGGAAGCTTCGAAAGAAGCCCCTTGTGCCATACACGATCGAAGGCTTTCGCTATATCCAGACTAACTGCCAGACCCTCTCCCTTGCTCTCAACAACCGCAGCCCAACGATGCGTAAGATATAAAAGAAGATCACCAGCCGATCGGCCATGGCGGAAGCCATATTGCCGGTCATTGATCAACTGGTGATCCTCGAGGTACGTCAGGAGCTGTCGGTTGATGATGTTCTCCATGACTTTGGAGAGTAGAGAGGTGATGGCGATAGGTCTGTAGTTAGCTGGGTCTGAGCTATCCCCTTTTTTAGGGATCGGATGGACAAAGGCGCTCTTCCATGAGACCGGGACTACGCCTTTTATATAGGAGTACCGAAATAGACGCGTTAGCACTGGAGTCAACTCAGGAGCGCATGTTCGTAGCACCAATGGGGAAATCCCATCCGGCCCACTCGACTTATGAACATCCAAGGAAAACAGAGACTGTCGTATATTTTTTTGCCTGAAAATTATTTCCGGCATAGAGCTCTGACACCGCTGGATGGTAGGCGGTGTCTTCCCTTGGTCGTTCAAAGTCGAGTTTGAGGCAAAAAGAGTGCCCAAGAGATCGGCTTTCTCTTTTGCCGTGTGGGCCAGAGAGTCATTCCCCGTGTGCAATGGCGGTAGGGACGGCTGGCAAAAATTGCCCAGACTGGCCTTGGATAGCGCCCAAAATTTGCGCGTGCCAGGTGGGTACTTTGCCAGCTGTTCCCCGATTTTGACGACATGCTTGAACTTTGCTCTAGCTATTTGCCGTTTGAAGAATCTGGAGGCAAGATTATATTTCCTCTTCAGATCTCTAGAGTTCGGATCCTTGGTGACTAACGCATTAGCCCAAGCACGATACGCCTGCCGTTTGCCGGCTGCTGCAGCCCTGACAGACGCATCAAACCAAGGCCGCGATCTGCCACCAAGTGGTACCACAGAGCTTGGCACAAAAAGTTCCATGCCATGTAGTATCACTTCAGCTACAGCCGCAGCGCAGTCACTGGGATCATTGGAAGGGAAACAAATCGGCCCCCATGGGTAGGAAAAAAGGACCGCAGTCCATCCCAATCCGCTGACTTGTAGTACCAGACGCGTCGGGTCGCGGGTCTTGTGCGAGCCGGACGTTGGATTGGCACCACACTCCGTACCAGGCAATGATCAGAGGACCCTAGAGGGGCCTCGACAATGACCTGGTACTTTCCGGGATGTGTAGTCAGCAGAAGATCCAACAAAGAGGGCATGTGGCTGTCCGCGTCTGGTAGACGAGTGTGCGTCTGAACCAATTGGGACAGACCATTTGCCAGAGCAAAGTTAAAAACAGATCTCCCCGCGTAGTCAGTGGCACGTGACCCTAGCCAGTCGGTATTGTGCGCGTTGAAGTCCCCAAGGACTATGACTTCAGCGGAGGGAACCTGTGAAAGCAGGTCGTCAATCTTCGCCTGGACATGGCCCAAGAGTTGCTCCGTTTCTGCATTACCACTATGGGACCTGTAGAGGCACGCGTAGACTCTGACACGATCGTCCATGTCGACGCGCAGCCAAAGTAAAGACAGGTCCCGACCTTCAAAAAACTGAAGGCGACGGTAGCAGATATCCTCCCTTACGAACACAGATACCCCGGCGTGTGGTATAAAATGATGTTCAAGTTTATACCCGGGGTATGATAGGTACGCTGTGTCGCTAGGTTGAGATATCTGCGTCTCCGTCAAAAACAACAAGGCCGGCTGCGCCGTCTCAAGATGATAGTGGACGGCGTTTAAGTTGGAGTGAAGTCCCCGGATGTTGCAAAAGTCCACATTCAGGGTGGAACGGGGTGCCGCTGTGTTTGCTCGTCGTTTGCCCTCGGTGAACACGGAACGCAGTGTTATGCCCGCCCCAGATACGACGGGCGGCCCGAGCAAAATCGAAGAATGATTTCTCCGATTTTGCCCGGGGAGGGATTGTCCGGTACCCTCCTGGGGTACAATTCCTTTCAACAATGCATTCATGTTCTTTGGCGCGGGGGGGGGGGGGGGGTTGGGCTTCCGGAATCTCTCACTCACCGACGGAACATAACCAAAGGAATTTGGTTACTACACGTCTGTCTTCTGTGAGAGGGTGGTCCTTCCCCGGTCGAGCCAGCCCAATACGAACTGCAGTGAGTGGACTGCAGCTAGGCTCTACCACCTTTAAACCTTTTACCACCTTTAGCTGCTAAGTCCTATAAAAAGGCATTACGTAGGGTTCGTCTCGGTCGTATCGCTAAGGTTGGCGAAAAGCTTTCAGTCCTGCCATCAGGCAGTCGAGCTTTCTGGCTCCTTGCCAAAGCGATTGAGTCGAATTTCTGTTGAACCTCACTGCCACCTCTGCTGAAGCCAGATGGATCTCTGACTCATGAAGCGAAAGAGAAAGCAAATTTATTTTCTTCTCTTTTCGCTAATAGTTCTCACCTAGACACTGGCAATGCTTCCCTAGCACATCTTCCTCACTGCGGAATTTCTATGCCTGAAATCCGCATCACTAACAAAGAGGTATGGAAAGCATTGTGTCGTCTAGATGTGAATAAAGCCAGTGGTCCGGATGGTAAACCAGCCATTCTGCTCAAAACATGTGCAGCTGAGTTGTCTCCTGTATTAACACGTCTATATCGCCTCTTTTTCAGGACTGGAATAGTGCCCAAATCCTGGCAGCTTGCTAACGTGCAGCCAGTGCCCAAAAAAGGTAGCCGTGCCGATCCTGCCAATTACAGACCGATTTCAATCACCTCCATACTCTGCAAGATTATGGAGCGTGTATTGAACTCGCGCCTTTTAGCATACCTAGAAGGTAACGATCTCCTCAGTGACCGACAGTACGGGTTTCGCGGAAATAGGTCCACTGGGGACCTTCTAGTTTATGCTACACACATTTTAGGCGAGGCCTTAGAGAGGAATGGAGAAGCGGTCGCCGTGTCTCTAGACGTCTCGAAGGCATTTGACAGGGTCTGGCATGCGGGCCTTTTAAGCAAGCTTTCAGCGTACGGTATATCTCCTGGTCTGATCGGCTAGGTAACGGACTTCCTGAATCTAAGAACTATCCGAGTGGTTGTTGATGGGTGCTCATCGGAGCCCTTAACAATAAATGCCGGAGTTCCTCAGGGGTCCGTTCTTTCTGCAACTCTCTTCCTACTGCATATTAACGATCTGCTCAAACCCGGTATCATGGGTATGCAGACGACAGCACAGTGGTGGAAAGATACCTGCCGAGTACTCGGGCCTTTCATTGAGTCGGGCCGGTCGTCGTCGTCGGGCGGTTCATTGAGTCTAGAGCAGCCAGCAAGCTTGGCATTCTTGCAAAGGTCCGGCAGTACTTCACACCGGGACAACTTCTAACATTATATAAAGCACAGATCCGATCGTGTGTAGAGTACTGTGGCCATTTAATCGCTGGTGTCGCAAAAAGTCATCTTGCTGCTCTAAATACAATTGAGAGGTGTGCAAAGAGGCTAATTGGTGACCCTGAACTGGTGGAATACAATCTTCATAGCCTCGAACATAGACGTAGAGTTCTAGCTCTAGCTCTCATATATCATATCCATTTTCCGTACAGAATAAAAAGTTTTTTAATATTAGACAACAAGGTTAATTATTTCCAACTACGTGATGGTGTAGCGTTTTTCCTAATGTTACTAATCATAACTTACAGTTCGATAGTACCTACAGTACGTACAGTACGTTTCAATTGGCATGAATATTGGGAGCCCTATTATACACAATTTGTCAATTTTCCACTTCAATCCGAAGTGCGGAAAAAAATTAATCAAGGTCAAATGTTGCAAAAATAGTTTTTTTAAGTTTTCCAGCTAAACGATAAGTTTTATAATAAAAATAGGTGAGACAAAAATTATTTATCATGCAATCATCTATAAAAATTGTTCCTACACTTTTTTCCTAAGAATCACCATTTTGGAGATACAGCGATGCAAAATGTTGAAAAAGTTGTATTCTTCATAATATGCAAGTCAATTACCGTTATATACGTTACAGAACGATAATATAAAGTACCTCCTCTACTCCACAAGCTGTATCACCAACGGAACTCGCTTTCTTCTTTCAATTTACGGAGCTCCAAAAAAAATGACGTGCTTAGATAAGTTTCGATATTTATCTTTTGCAAGAAGACGTAAAAAAAGAACCTTCAACCTCCCTTAGCCCTATTTTTGATGCTAACTTGACCAGACTATTACTGAATGGTAGTCTCAGTAAGTTGGAAAACAACAATACTTAATTGTTTGGATAGTAAGCCGGATAAATAATACAAGAAAAGTATTCGGAATCACTTTGAATTCAATATTAGATGGATGTAATTTAGTAAGTAAAGTCATTGAAATATATGAATACCTGTAGAATTGATTTAAACATAAGTTTGGATGGAGTCAGGAAAATGCATGCAGGGTACAGAAGGTATACGGTAATATTCAATGTGCTAGAAAAGTTTAAGAGTGAACGGACGCGCTAATTTAGCAGGAAATATCTGAAATCGAATATCAACATACAATATTTAAATGGGATATCGAGTTGATTCATGATATCCTGCGGTTCAATTGAACATATATATGCATTGAAAACATTTAAGATATTGTTAAATTCAGTAGACGCCGTAGGGTGGTAGTTTGGAAGGACGCAAGATGTCTCAGGAGATTTATATATATGTATATATATATTTCGACTTCCTGTGATGATGATTAAAAATACATTAGTGAATAGAGTTCATCTTGCCAGAAGAATAGATTTATTCGATTAAATAAACTGAACTGTAAAACACAGTTGCCAAAATTGACAAATTAAAGAATTGGTCTGGATCATTATAGACTTATGAATACGACTGAAAACAAATGAAAAATTTCAAGATTCAAATCGTATTCGAACAATTATTGTGTATGTAATAATTTTTCATCTCAATCTGTGATGAGCAAGTCATGAGTTATAAAGTTACAGTTACAAGTTAAAGTTAGTTAATATTAAAGTTAGTCATCTCAATGAATACTATTTAAAACATTTAGTGCTTTAACGAGTTTGTATATGTATATCTTTAAATATTTTCAGTAACGATAATTGGGTTTTTAGAATAAATATTTAAAACAACGCATGCATTTTTAATATAAATTATAAATCCAATGTTGCGATAATATTTATATTCAGAGATGACGTAATATTGGAGGCGTGTCAGTAGAGAGGTACGTTTTAGGTGAAGAGAAACGTTTAGATCACTGAGATGTATATAAGTCCTTTTTTAGAACGAAAATGAGCTATCTCGCTCTAGTCTCTCTTTCGGCGTCGCTTAATAATAAAAACATGTCTTCCTGTTCGTTTTTCAAAATTTTTATTTTTGTTCGCTTTTTTGTTCATTCCTATTTTTATTTATAAAATATTTCTGGGGAGAAAAAGGATACTTAACTTAAGGTATTATGCAAAATAATTTATCTCAATCATTTTTAAATTCGTAACAAACGAGTTCATTCTTATCATTACAATATGGTTCAGAAACTGTCTTGTAGCGTAGTTGAGAACAAATAAGATAAAAACATATATATTCTGTTACAGGGTTAGTTAAAATATCACTTTCACAAAACACGGCCATCATATTAATACACGGCGTGATGATGTCGAATAAGTTAAGAAACTATTTGACATTCCTTAGAGTTTTATTAATTTTAATATAAAAAATAATATGTAACTATAATCTACGTTTTCCGGGTATTAACATTGTGACTTCGGAATAAGTTTACAATATAATGAAAAATGTATATCACAATTGTTATCGTACCAAGATTAATATTTTTATTTATCTCAATGCTTACCTATATAAAATAAATGGCTTCCTCTTACGTTAATTTATTGCTCTTTAGAATGCGATGAAAAGGTCAATAATTTTTATTTAGTCTCTGACATAAGTGTAACGATCTTGCATTTAAAACTGTTATCAAGTTATATTGTAAAAATCAAATTAAAAGTATCTAATAAAATAAAGATGTATATTTTTTATTATAAATTAATCATAAAAAATATGGAAATAGACCTTGATGGAACTGCTTATAACATTTTGTAAAACTGACGCAACCCAGATTCCTTAATATATAAGTAGTGACAATGACTCAATTATTCCAGTTCGTGATTTTTTTGAGATGCTGTCGCGCTCGACGCCGCTGCTCAGAGTTAAACCAACAAATGGCTTCTTGTTAGAATTGGAAACTTGTAGATAAATTTAACTGAGTCTTATAGACGCTTTAAGTAAAACATGGACCTAAAATCCAAATATGAATAAGACTGTAGCCAAAGATGATTCAAATCAGCCAGCTACGAACTTCTTGTAGGGTTGAATATAGTTTGGTTATCTCCATATATTTTTAATTTCAGCAGTAGGCATACATTTTTTAAAGTTATAGGGAAGCAAACGATATAAGGGGTCACGTTAGCGACTGCGATTGCCAATGGACTGAGGAGTTACATGTGCGTTGCCAGCCTTTTAGGAATACTCTCTTTTCTTGAAGGTTTGAATGTCGTATAGGTCCGGAAATACCTCAGGTGTCAATTTGTTCCCTAGATTTGTTGTGCGAGGCTAAAACCTTTTATAAAAGTGCACAGTAGTCGAACGCCAGGTGTTGAAATGATAACCGGCGGCACGGAACCTTGACTTTCCGCCTTGTGCAGGTATTGACGGGGTATGGGTGCTTCGGCAAGTACCTGCACAAAATCGCACGCAGAGAGGCGACCCCCTCCTGCCACCACTGTAACGAGGCCGTGGACACGGCTCGTCAAACCTTGGCTGAGTGCGCAGCCTGGGACCGTCAGCGTACTGATCTGACGGCCGTGGTTGGCAGGGACCATTCGCTGCCGTGCCATTCGGTACGCGCAATGATCGGCAGCGAGAGGTGCTGGGTCGCGGTGGCCTCCTTCTGCGAGCAAGTTATTGCCGCGAAGGAGGCCGCGGAGCGGGTAAGGGAGTTAGCCTCCACCGCTGATCCGCTCCGAAGGGGTAGGCTGGGGAGAAGGAGGGGGGAGTGCGCTCGACGCTTCCTTCCCCAGCTATAGTGCCTTGGTGAGAGGGGGGGGTGACCCCTTTCACTATACATAGGCCTATGTCGTGAGGGTGCTCTCGTTACTCGGGGCACCCTTATTCGGGGTGGGTTCCGCCGGGGCGTCACGGTCAGTGTGACAAGCGATCCCGTGGCGTCCCATTATGATGGCGATGAGGGTAACCGTTGGTTTTCAGTGGGTAGCCTTAAAAATGGCAGCGTCTTCTATGCTGCCGGATAGTCCCACATAACGACCCGGTCATCACCTTCTTGGCCGGGGGTATCCGTAAAGGATTTTTCAAACGGAAAAAAAAAGATGAGTGTTGAAGATTTTGCCGTGATGGACGATGACGAAAATCTGTGTGTGGTATAATTACGATCAATTTTTCAGAGCACTCCGAGATCAAGCCGATTGGAAAGGTCTTGGCAATCGATAAAACAAGTCGCTCTCCGTTACATCCGGTCAAGAGGGAAAAGCTGGTACTGGGGTGTGCCTCTAAAATAGATGAGAGCAGTACACCACAGCCAAATGCGGCTGAAACTGCGCCTCTAAGGGTCCAGGCGGTGGACTGAGGTGGGGTTCGTGGGGTTAAATTGGATTAAGTTAAGAAGACTTCAATTTGAAACTTTCCTAAAGGAAATTTCGATTTGACACATGTTTGTTTTGACTCTCAAGTGATGTTGTCCTGTACAATATTGCTGTGGCTGGTATAAAGGCATCACCCATATTAGCATCTGGATAGTAATAAATGCCGCTAATTTGCATTATCATTAATATGCAAAAGAAACAATGTGGGTGATTGCACACTTCCTTGAGGGACACCAGCATTGACCGACTTAGAGTAGGAGCATGCACCGTCGACAACGACATCCATGCTTCTGTCTGTCAAGAAACTGGAGACCCAGTTGTACAATTTCACAGGAATTCCAAACCAAGGGAACTTCAAGAGAAGCGCCAAACCCGATTGAAAGCCTTCGCTATGTCCAGTTAACCGAGCTAGTCCAGCTAGTCCAGCTAGAGCTTTACCTTTGGTATTAATCACCTGTGCCCAATGGTGATTTAGATATACAAAAAGGTCACCGGCTGGACGACCCTTAAGGAAACCGCATTGTCAGTCATTACGAAACTGGTGATCTTCTAAGTACCAAAGAAGCTAGCAGTTGACGATGGATTCTATTGTCATTAAGAACAAGGAGGTGATAGCAATGGGTCTGTAATTGGACGGGTCCGAGCGGTCATCTTTTTATTGATTGGGTGCACTAGGGTGGTCTTCCAGGAGATCGGGGCGACAAGTGAAGAGAATAAGAGCCGAAAAAGACGCATTAAAACCGATGCCAACTCTGGCACACGTCTTCAGCATAATGAAAGGGATTCCATCGGGCCCACACGACTTGGTAATGTCCAGGGATAAAAGAGCTTTACGCGTTCATAAAATTGAACTTCCGGCATGACGCTCTCGCACTGCGGGAGGGTCGGCAGTGCCTTTGCTCGCTCATCCAAAGCTGAGTTGGATGCAAAGAGTTTTACTAGGGGCATCCTTATGCGAGGGGGTTCAACCAGGGTATCACGGTGAGTACAAAAGCGACCCTGTGGTGTCCTACTATGGCGATAAGGGCTATCGTTGGTGGACGCAAAGAGTGTGCCCAGGAGATCCGCTTTCTCTTTAGTGTCATGGGTCAACTAATGGTCTTCTTTGCGTAAGGGTGGAAGGGATGGCCTACAGAAGTTCCCTTTGACAAAGCTACCGCGAGAAACTAGAACGCACGAGTTCCGAAAGGGAGGTTTGTCAGTCTCTCACCTGTTCTGAAAATGCACTGGGATTTTGCCCTGACTATGTCTTTTTTGAATTACGTCGAATCATAGTTGTACTCCTTTTTTAATGCGCTGGTCTGTACATGCCGTGCTGTCACTGCATTTGCCCATGCTTGGTTTGCATTGCATTGCATTTGCCAATCCTGTTTTCAGCTAGATGCCACCTTACAGGATGGGCCAAACCAGGGCTGGGATCTGCCACGAATGGGAGCCACAGAGGATGGAACAAAAAGTGGCAACGATGTTGAGATCATCCGGCGAGAAGCAAACCTGCATCCAATGATAGCATGCAAAAAAGTTTGCATCGCATCTCAATTTGCGGACTTATAATGTGGTATACAGTGGGGTCACAACATGTACCTCGTAGCCATCCAGGATGAGAGAAGACCAGGATGAGAGGTCAGTGGAAGGTCCAACGCGTAGGCATTGCAACCAGTAATATCAAGCCGTAAGTCAGGGCTAGTTCGTGAATGAATCTCCCTGCATGGTCGGTTTTAAGTGAACCCAGCCATTCAGCGTGGTGGGCTTTAAAATCACCGAGTATCACGATCTTTGCTGATGAGATCTGCTACAGCACCGAGTCTATGGCCATTTAGACGTGGTCCAGCTGAGTCACAAGATAGATAGGTCCCTTCACGATTACCGTGGTGACGAGAATTTATATCGTCTCTAACGTACACGTACATACCAGCCTTACGAATAAAAATGTTCTCCAAGCTTTAGCCAGGGAAAGAAAGGTAGGATGTGTCTGCTGGAGATGATATCTGCATCTGCATTTTCTTTTTGACCAAGAGGTCAAAAAGAAAAAGGCTGGTCCAGATACATTATGATTTGAGCTTGAACGCCCAGAGGGGGATTATCCAAAGCTAGAGCAGTTAAGTACCCCTTGGATATTTATTTTTTCAAACTGCACTATCATGGGGGAGGGGATTGGACCACCGGAAACCTCACTAACTCAGCGAAAAAAGAAATCGTGGTTTCAAAGTGAGGCTGTGGTACCGGTACAGCGGTTGAGTCGCCCTATTCATGCTGAAGCATGACTCTATCTTACTTAGGTGTGTAAATTTTCATAAAAACTACGAAGCCGGCCATTATATAAGCTACTATCACTCTGATAACCGATTTAATTATTGAAAGTTAGAATTGATTATTTGGAATGGTATTTGTCTATATTAATATAACTAACTTGATGCCGGAAAAAGACAGATTTGAAATTTTGTTTTTTTCATGTTCATTTTTATATATATTTTTTGAACTCCCATGTCAATTGGAGGCCGAGATCTCTTTTTCTATTCCCCTCAACCCTCGGAAATCTATGAGACAAGTAAGATATAAAGTTTTAGATCTCCTTTATAATACCGTAATCGTACAATGCACTATCCAATGTTTCATGCTGAATACAATCAAATGCCCCAAAAGATAATAGGATATTCCAAGATCATCCAAGGCCTCAAATAAATAAATACATGAGAGTCCATAGTAGACCGAGTAAATTCACACTGCTCATTCAGAAGGTAATTGTTTTTATCCAAATGATCTGGTAACTAAATTTGTATGATATATTCGAATATTTTACTCAGTAAAGGAAATACCGATAGTGGTCTGAAATCAGTGGGATCTGAAATATTACGAAATTTAATAAGAAGTCTTACTTTACTATATTTCATGAGGTCAGGGAACAGCCCACAGACACACAGACATTATAAATAGTTACTTAATGAGGCGCCACAAAGAACATTACTCACGTTTAAAGATATCCCTCATATGTGCCCTTCTAACATTTCATTAATTTAAGATGAAGTTAGTTTAACACGATATCCAAATTTATTATTTGTATTTTAAGGGCCCAAGTAACTATCCCTTTCCATTCGTTGTAACAGGAACGAGACAGTGAACTGTGTAGAGAACCGGGTCCAGTAACGCCGCCCATGTTTATTAAAACTATATTGTTTGTATATAACATTGTCCTGAGTCACGCCTATGTAACATACCATGAAGCTTGCTTCGCATTGGTTGATGGTATGTTCCATTAGTTAATTAGGACTCATAGCTATAAAGTGTAAATGAAATATCTTTTAACTTTAAAACAAGAATCATTTGAGCATTGTGACGTATGAAGTGATTTTATTTTCTCGTATCTCTAATTCCTTAGGAAAAAAGAAAGAAGGAAGAAAAATAATTAAATTTGAACAACACAGTCAAAATAAAAACTTAAATATAACAGAATAAATGCAAAAACATAAAACATGTCAATAATAAAAAACAAACTACTAAAAGTAAAAATAAACACCAAAAACAATAATAATTATAAAAAAATAAATAGCTTAAGCAGTCTTGGTAAAATATCTGATTCAAAGCAGTTGGTGTCTAAAAGGGAGAACCAAGGAGAATGAATTTTCCGTTCCTTTAGGTAAAGGGATGGATATGGCTTTATTAGAAGAATAATACTATATTTATTTATTTTTTTACCTAAAACACACACAGTATATAATATATAAACTAAAGGGTGGTACTGGTGCTTTGAAAAACAAGAGATTGTTGAACAAAATACCCACCGAGTCCCGAAAAGTGACAACTAAGTTATTGCTCTTTACGTCACGGGTAGCGCTCGGAGACGCTTATATCAATAGTGCTTGATCTATTCAAGTCTAATCTACTTCATTAAGAGCACAAGTGCTGATATATACCAGGCCATGTTACGTTCGCCGCATGGCGTCGCGCTACACCCGAAAAGTCATTGTCTGAGTAACGGAGATGCTGTATATTTCGACTGTGCTATCCAACAAACAAAGTATCACATACACACAAACATTACACACGCACACACACAAACATTACACAGAACATTTTACGTAGACTGTCGCTTAAAAAAACGAGACGAGTGTAATCTCTCTCATTCAGTCGCTACTCGCTCTATCCGCCGGCGGTCGTGCGCACATCTCTAGCGCGATCTCTAGTGCATTTCGTATTTACGAAATCAAATACCCGGATAAATACTTCGTTTCTGTTATTAGTGATATTTAAAAGTTGAATAAACTTGTGGTGAAGTGCTTTTTATTATCAAAATGGTGATTTTCATTTACATGTCTACTATTATAGTCGGTAAGAAATGTCTTTTCTTTAGCGTTGATTAAGCCTACCCCTTGGTTTCATTCGGGCTGTTATTTGTTTATATGATTGACTGTCTTTTTTGAGTGTTTTGAATGAGTTTAACATCAGTTTAATTGAAACAGACATAACGTTAGTATTACAATAATTTCATTCCAATCGTTTAAAAGTATATGTATATATAGTATACAGTGTATATTATATAGCACTGAGACGCGAGAAGTGACATCAAAGTCATTGATCTTTAACGTTAGTATTATAATAATTTAATTCCATCCATTCTAATGCATATTAAATTATAAACACATTTATCCAATAATTGATATAATATCCAGAAGTCTTAATTTTAGTCTAAAATGTATATATAACTGCGGATAAGCGCTGTCTGGTAACACAATCAAGTTCGTTTCCCACACGGTAAAAAAGCTATTCAGTAAAAACCCTTTTATTGTGTTAAAGAAAAGCACTGTTTACGTTTGTTTTTATATATCTAGTTGTCATTCATGATAATTAATATAATAATTTTTAAAATTTCTCGCCAGTCAACGAAACGTTTTGATAATACATTATATAATGTTACAATTAAATCGTATAATTGTGGGTACAGAATATAGCTAATGTTATATATTTCTTTATTAATATATATCACAACATATACTTTGTTAAGAGTATTTTTATTATTGGAATAGTATACGTTATATATATTATTTAGCTACGTTTTTAGTTATTATGGTAGAGTTATTAAAAATGAATTTGGTCTAACCAGTTCTCAAATCAATAGTGATCTATGTAAGTAAACATTGATCTAGAGATACTTTCTAATAGAAGAGAGAAGAAGAGTTTCTAACAGAAGAGAAGTATATAATATTTTTTAATTTATTTGTTTTAATCCAAGACTCCCGGTAGCACCAGTGGCTACTAACGACAGCATTCCCAAGGTGGGTTGGCGTCAGACAGGCGGCTGGCCACAAAAAATAAGATAAATCTTTGAACAGTATGACAAAAAATGTATACCTATTGCGCCGACCTCTTAGATGGGATATGGGAGGGATATGACGATATTTTATGACTTATGTTTGATCTGAAAAACTATAACAACCTTGGCAATTTATATTTTATATAAGAACGAATATGCTTATAGAACTTGAACACACTTGACCTAACTTAAACGTTCATATCGCATTGCAGCTGCTAAACTTTAGGACATTGCATATGCACATTGCTATGGGGGCCTCGTGGTATATCTAAATCTCCTATCGACATTACATTTTAAACAGCTCTCTAAGAGCTATTTCGATATGGCCGAGAATCACGTGAACCCACTGGTGGAAGAAACGGCTTACGACGCACTCCGTCCGATGCCTCTAACGCGAAAGAGTGGAACCAAGTTCATTTTTATCGACCCAAATGATGGCATAATGACTGACAACAGACGTATAAATAACACAGCCATACAGACACCCACACATCCATACAGACACACACACATACACATCCATACAGACACAGACAGACCGCCTTCGTAGAAGGCGAGGCCGTGACCAATCAACATATACGCTGCCCCGGCGTTCTGCCGTCGGGGGGCGTTAGCGTCAAATTATCTAAAGTTCCATATCCTATAAATATGCCGACTAAAGCCGAGGTCCGGCCTCTTCTAGAAATCTTTACGACGGACGTCTCCCCAGTGTGATTGTTGTCATAGTAAGAGCCTTTTAGTCAGAAGAAAGTAATAAAGAAAAACACTGACGACATTCGTCCACCATAAAAACAAAAACGAGTGAAAGGGACGGACGAGCAAACGCTCCGATGTTTTATCAAAACGAATTTAGTGGTTTTTTTAATCTCTCCTATCTTCTTTTAAGTTTTAAAACAAATCCATTAGCGCCTTGATATGTTTTTGGTGTCATTCCAATTTCAGGAAAACGTGATCTTGTTACCTTTACTATTGTTAATACGATATGGGGTCTTCAATTTCATTAATTCAATAATAGGAATGGATGTAATGGCACTCGTTTTGAGTTGTTTGTTAATTAAAAAATGTAATTCATTTGTTTGCTTTATAATTAAAGACTTGCAGACTAACAGAAATATTTTTTTTTTAAATAAAGATTTTTAAATGATATACCCAAGTATATTTTCTATTTAAGTAGTTATTATCTGACACAGACAAGTGCATTCTGTAAAGATTTAGATATAGACACTCCATCTCAACTCTCTGTGAACTGATTTTTATTTCATAAAGTCAACTTTATAATAAACATAGCGTAATTTCAACAAAGATCTATCTTTTCTCAAATGAACTGATATTTATATCAGGGATAAATTAATTTCCTAAAATGACTCAAGGGTTAGTACTAAATCTGTACACTAGATTGCATTAGAGCCAACACACTCATATGGCCAAAGCTAAACCTCTACCGTCCAAGTTGCAAATCAGATTGGAATTATATTAACTATGGAAGAATAGACAAGGCAAGAAGGAAGAAGAATGAGATCACAAACTTTACTCTATATTATTATATTATCTGTGTGACACTCTACCAGTTATTGAGAAATCTCAACATCCAGCCTTACTGATCAAACTATTTATATTAATCAAGTAATATTCATTTATAAGGAAAACAATGAACGCTTATTTAAAACTGAATGGCGTCACGTCTTTCATTAAATGTATTAAACTGGATAACTTTTAATACCATATTGGTCAAAAGATTTTTGCAAATGACCTAATGTTTTTGTTTTACTTATCTGATGCAGTTAGTAATTATAAAACGTCTTTAGATTTTGACCTTCGCATGTGAAGTGCGGCATTTCCTGTCGGCATCTTGACGGTTTTTTATTTATTTATTACATGCAAGCACAAGTAATTTGGGCCCCAAAATCCTTAAAAACATCAAGAGTAATATCTCTCTACAATTTGTAAAGTTAATTATATCTCCGCAATCAATGGCTACTAAGCTGTAGAGCTTAGTAGCCATTGATTGCGGAGATAGAGTTCGATTGCGAGTCATTGTAATTTAATAGTAAAAGAAATGCGTTTAATTTAGTTATTTTATTACATTTTTCAATACATTTTTCGAACTTATATACTTTACCTAATAGTGACTGTGACAGTCAATACAAGGTGTTTGGTTTGTTCCAGTGAGAAGACATTAGATACGTTTTAAAATTAAAAATTGAGTGAGGATATTTGTTAAACACAGCTAGATATCTTAAGTTTCATGAAAGCTTTCATGAAAGCTTTCTGAAAGCTTTCAGAAAGCTTAATACCAAGCTTAATAAGCTACAATATTATTAAAAAAAATCTTATAAAAACAATTATAAAAGCTTTAGAATATCAAAAATATATATTGACTTTTAGAACATCAAAAATATATTGATTTTCGCTGCTTATTCTAAAATAGTGTATCTTTACAAATAGTAGGTACTACAGTAAATTGTAACTTTAAAGTATGAAAAGTAAATTAAAAGCTCTTTGGACTTCCTGAATAGAAGCTGTAACCTCCTGTGATGCTGACGAGCACATGGGTCGTCTGATGGTAAGTGATCATCGCTGGTGATTAACTCTTGTAACACTAAATGAATCACAAGAGCGTAGCCGCTCTTTGAGGAAGTGGTAGGCTCATTTTTGTAAGAAATCCATGTCATATAAAACAAGAAACATCGCCGACGGAAGTTCCTTCCATATAGTATAATATTGTGTTGATGAAAGTTTCTCGAGAACCGCATTTTACGCATACAATACGCATATAAATGGCTAGGATGGTATTGTAGCCGGTAACATACAATACGATAAATGGTAGTGGAAGTTTTTTTTTTTTCATGTAACTAAGTTGACGCTTGACTACATTCCACCTGACAGTAAGTGGAAATGTAGTCCTAGGTGGTAAGGCGCATCAACTTAGGAGTAGCCTATTCACTCTCCGCTTGAAGATATCCACATTGTACTCGGACGGAAAAAAGCTCTTCGGAACATTCTCTGCGAAAAACCCGGTAGAAAAAGAAAAGATGCAAAATTGATAGGTATAAAAGTATCCATTTCAGTAAGCCACATCCCACGCGCTGCCGACGCTGTAAAGTGCCTTGAAGGACCCCATGCTGCAGCTTTGCGGGAAAACTCCAACCGGGAATTCATTTCGCCATGTCGGCACCATGTCAAACCATTCGATTTTACACTCCCCATTATATAACCAGTAGAAAATGTAAAGAGACGTCACCTTGTGGGTCGTTACGGCATGTGAAAAAGCAGTCGCACAGCAGGTCTTTGGATCGCGTCAAAAGACTTTAGCTGATATTGGTTTTCTCCATAAATTACAGTAGTGCTCTAAATGGCGGCAAATTTAAAGCTTGTATAGCTGCAATCTTTGTTCTGAAGATATATCTTTGACTTTTTTTCTGTTAAGCATACCGAGCTTTTTAGATCGCAGCTTGAATTTTTCTCTCGATGTCTAAGATACTGGACATTACTGGAGATGTCGACACCAAGGATGTTAAAGCTCGCCGATATGGTGAGAGGAGTCTTGAGGAATTTTGAAATCCTCAAATAGGATTTTCTTAGCAGTGAACGCACAGACTTGTATCTTAAGGGGGTTGAAGCCAACTAACATTCTTCATTTGGGAATGAAGAATGTTAGTTAGCTTCAATCAAATACTTAAGTCAGTATTATCTCAAGTTCAGACATATAATTTTAACACGGCTCTTCTCTGCGTGGGACCGAGGGTTGTTAGCACGGCCAGTATATGAGGTGTTTACCGTACTGTCATCCGCATAATGAATGCCAGTTACGGACCATGTGTCCTTGATATATAAAAGAAGAGAATAGGAGACAATCACACGGAGCCTTGTGAATGCAAGCGTTAGATTCCACCCTATCGGAGCAACACTCATTGATTACTTTTAGCGTAAATCGAATCGACTCAATTCCCCCTTTTTCTTTCGCTCCAAGCAGCATTGAAATTGTATGACCCTGAGCAATGAGCATCGCCTTTTGGTATACAACTCACTCACTTCCGCGCGCTGCCTTACTCAACCTATAATGCCATGGGAGTCTAGTTATAGACAGAAAAGCTATTAAGCTTATTAAGCTTGGTATTAAGCTTTCTGAAAGCTTTAATGAAACTTAAGATATCTGTCTGTGTTTAACAAATATCCTCACTCAATTTATAATTTTAAAACACTGTATCTAATGTCTTCTCACTGGAACAAACCAAACACCTTGTATTGACTGTCACAGTCACTATTGGGCAAAGTATATAAGTTCGAAAAATGTATTGAAAAATGTAATAAAATAACTAAATTAAACGCATTTCTTTTACTATTAAATTACAATGACTCGCAATCGAACTCTATCTCCGCAATCAATGGCTACTAAGCTGTAGCAATATAATTAACTTTACAAGTTGTAAGTTAAACTGTGCAATAGAATCATGATTGATTAGAAATATATATACTAATATCAGGTGTTATTAAATAAAATTATATGAATAAAAGACACCGATAAAAAAAACACAGCCCAATATAGAATATTTAAGAAAAGTATTTATTTATTTTTACGATTGACATATATTTTTTTTTTTAATGTTATAGCTTTTAATGAATTAAAAGCTATAACATTAAAAATTGTAGAATATATAGATATTGTGTTGTCGGTGAAAACTTCAATAAACTCCACTTTGAAAATAAATGACGATATTGTGATGAGTCACTGCGGTTGAAGCAATGCGCTCCAAAGTAGCAACAAATTGATAACGGAAGAGCACACACACATACGCAACTGTTTCTCGGGAACGCACACAAACGCAGATTTTGTAGACATAATTACACTAAAAAGGTTATATATATCTAGAATATGTCAAATGATTTAAATGACGTAAGGTATATTTAAAATTTATAATTCGTCATGTTTCTGGCATATTACAGAAAAAATGTTATGATATGATATGTAACTTGAATGTATCATAACCCACACCAGAGCAGCATGGTCGATTAAGAGCCGATTCCTTTTTATAATTCAACTTAAAATTGTTTATTTCAAATAGTTCTTAGGTTGGAAATGGCAAGATATTACATAAACGTGTTTCAACGTAGATATATATTATCGTTTTAATATTATTGAAGCTTGACTCAGTCATAATTGGTATATGAGAACCAAAAAAAGACTACGAACTTGTTCTTTGATCATTTCACTTTTATAAGGACGTTTGATTCTAACTTTAAACAATTTAAATATAATTTTAATACCTAATTATAACATAAGAATACCTCTTTTTTAATCTCTTAACCGCTTCCAAGATGAATTCAATCATTTTAATGACTTAAAATAATTTAATTCAATGTATAAAGTGAAAGTATCCGTGTCTTCCATTGGCTGTAAGCTTGCAGTCGCGACGTACGTACGACCTTGAAAGACATACTGAACTCAATGAACGATGATTTCATTGAGTAATCTCTTCTTATCTTTGTATATCAATATTACCGTGTATATAATTACTTACAAATAATTTTATATCTGTCTAAATAATAAGGGAGATACTGAAGATAATTATAAATTGCAAAAAGAAAAAATAGCCTTATATAGATAACGTCACGTATGTTTTTGAAAAAAATGTTTTGTTTAGATTAGAGCTATGCTTCGGCACGAATGGGCCGGCTCGACCGGTGTGATACCACGGCCTCACTCTGAAACCACATTTTGTATTTTGTTTAGTGAGTTAGGTTTCTGGTGGCCGAATCCCCTCCCCCTCCCCTAGGATAGTTCAGTTTAAAACTCTGGGCGTCCAAGCTCACATCTCAATGTATTTGGGCTTGGATGCTCAGACTGTCCCTCATATTCTAGTGACGCCGACGCAGACGCAGACGCAGATATCATCTCTAGCAGTCACATTGTACCTTTCCTACCCTGGCTACAGCTTGGAGCACGTTTTTATTCCCAAGGCTGGTGTGAGAATGTACGTTAGAGATGATATCAGTTCCTGTCACCTCGGTAATCTTGAAGGTAGCGAAGTGTCTGTCTTGTGGCTCCTCATAGACAGCGACAATCACCCTCGCGTCTATGCATGCCTATACAGGTCCCATAGCGGTGAAGCCAATCCTTACCTTCTTCTGGATCACGTCTGGATACTCTGCGATTTCAATGCCCACCACGCCGAATGGCTGGTTTCATTTAAAACCGATCATACGGGGAGATCTGTTTGCGGACTAGCCCTGACTTACGACTTGACACAACTGGTTGCAACGCCTACGTGAGTCCCCGATGTGGAGAGCCATAATCCTTCACTGTTGGACCTTCTGCTGGCCTCTCATCCGGATGGCTATGAGGTCTCTGTTGTAGCCCCACTGGGTTCCTCGGACCACTGTTGGATCCTGAGTACAGTGCCATGCTCTATGGTTCCCTTGCGTGGCAGATTCCAGCCCTGATGTGACTAAAAGTATCCGAAAACAGGATTGCTATCAAGCATAGGCAAATGCAAGGGATAGCACGAGGTGTACAGACCAGCACATTAAAAAAGGAGTACAACTATGCTTCGAGGTCCTGCAAAAGAGACATAGCCAGGGCAAAGTCGTCGCACATTGTCAGAATTGGTGAGAGAATGACGAGCCTCCCTCTATATCTCAGTAAGTATCTGGTTGGAGGATTGCCGGTTTATCAATGACCGGCAATATGGCTTTATCCATGGGCGATCGCCGGGCGACCTTCTAGCACCTAATAGATGACGATAATCGAAAGTAGGATAAACTGCCTGGCAGTTAGTTTGAATTTTTCTAAAGCCTTCGTATATGACACAAAGAGCTTCTCTTGAGGCTACCTTTCTATGAGCTTCCCGAGAGTTTATGAAAGTGAACCAGTTTTCTTGCTGGGCGGAGCATAAAAGTCGTTATCGACTTTTGGTCTGACCCTGTGACCAAGGATGCTGGTGTTCCTCAAAGCTGCGTACTGTCCCCAACCCTATTTCTCCTATATATCAAAGATATGCTAGATGCCCCTTTATTGGAATATTCATTGAATGCCGGTTTAAACGTATGTTTTCCTTTAAAACTTTTCTAGGGAAGATTTCGAAATGGCGTAAACTGAAACTTTTTTTTTTTAGTTTAATCCCCAGAAGACAAAACTTTGTTCGTAAACTTATAAATAAAAATATTTAATTTATGTTATATTTATAATGTTTTTATGTTCCAATGTACTGCATTTTTCTTAGGAAATAATGATGAATGATACTTGACCATTTTATGGGGTATCAGAATATTTTCTAAATCAAAATAAAGGTACTATTAGGTTTAGGATAAATACAAAACAAATAGAAATCTATGAACTTATAAATATGACGTAGTGATGGGTGGATTAATAGTTGGAGAGATAAATAAAGGTTATCTGCTAAAAATTGCTGAATACTTTAAAGCAACAATATTGTCTGACTATGTCTGAGGCCAAAATCCATCTTGAAAGTCAGGGTCACTGAGCACAATGTAACCTTCACTAACGTGAGACTCAAACCGGGCAGTATTATGATTTGTAAAATTAAATTTTCATTGACTAAAATATTTTTTCGTACCATGAATGTAAACTAAAACTGATATTGTACTACTAACAAATTATTATTAAGAAAAATCTTAAATCCTTATCTTATAAAGAGCAACGTTAAAATAGTGAGAAAAGGGAAAAGGTAGTCAATGGTTGTGCAATTATACACAAAAATGTCAAAATAAAGGATTACACTACATTATATAATTATTGAGGAAATCGTCAAAATTATTGCCTCAATCATAACTTTATTCTAAATTATATAGCTTCATGCGAAACAAGCGTTTTAGTGGTGCATTTAAAGCAAGACGTTTTTTTGTCGTATTTCAATCAAGAAATGTAGGTGTCACGCCCACGCATCCTTTTCAATGGCGACTTCCTGTGATGACTTCAGATAAAGATATATATCAGTTAGTAAAGTTAACTTTAACGGAAGTATCGTAGATTTATTCGATTTATTTTTCTGATAAAAGATGCTACATAGCTTGGAAGAAACTATAAATACTAACAGACTGAAGAAAATTAAAGAATTGTTCTAAATTCTTATTGATTATAAATAGTTTGATTTGAGAGATAATAACCTCTTAAGATTCAAAATGGATAGTTCAAGATAAACTTGGATGGATGGATTTTAACAATTATTATCGACTTAAGAATTTTGTATCTTAATCCCATACGATATAATTATGTTTACTTTACAGTAATAGATCTCAATGAAGTATATGAATATATATTGAGATTTTTAAGAGAACATTTCTACCATATATTTGCGTATATATCTGCAATTAACGTTGGTATAAATATTCCGAATGTAACGTTGCGATAAGATTTTAATTCAGAGATAACGTAATACTGGAGGTGTGTCGGCAGTCATCAACACTAGATGATGACTTCATTTCAGACACTGAGTTTATTTTAGACATTTTTAATTATTTTTTAATGAGAAATATACGAGTACTCACATAATACTAAATTTTTACACTTTATTTCAGATACTTTAGAATATTTAAGAATAAACAAAGTAATTCGATAACAGCGCTGGTAAAAAACACTTTCACAAGAACGCATTACATTTAGACACGATTTAGTAATGTCGAATAAGTTAGGAGCTGTATAACATTCCAAAGAGTTTTAATTCCTTTAATATAAACAATAATGTTTAATTATAATCTACATTTTCCGGGTATTTATGTTGCGATGACGGACTAAGCTCACAATTTACCTATTGAAAAATGTTTATTGAAATAACTTAATATCATACCAAGACGAATATTTTTGTCATATTGGCACTTTGGCATTCGGTAAAAATGTCAAGGTCAAAAAATATCTAACTTATGAAAAACATATTGCCGTCCGCACGCAGAGGTTACAAGCATGACGTAGCATCTTTTGTAACTATATTGCCTTTCAAAAGTGTTATTAAATATTATAGAAAAATGTAAGCTCTCTGGCACAATCTATACAAGAATGTTTTAAACAAAGAACCATCAAAGCTTCATAGAATTGATAACTTGATATTTTGATATAAAATTAATGATAATTGAAATTGATAATATTTATTTATATAGCTATTTATTATTTATTTATATAGCTATTTATTATTTATTTATATAGCTATTTATTATTTATTTATATAGCTATTTATTATTTATTTATATAGCTATTTATTATTTATTTATATAGCTATTGATTATTTATTTATATAGCTATTTATTATTTATTTATATAGCTATTTATTATTTATTTATTATCCATCATCATCATATCAGCCGGAAGACGCCCACTGCTGGACAAAGATCTCCACGACGATCGGTCTAGCAGCCCACATCCATTTCCTGCCGGCGACCTTGAGCAGATTGTCGGACCATCTTACAAGGTGCCTACCCACGCGCTGTCCGGTATACCATTGCTTTACGACCCCAACGGTCACCTGTTCTACGAGTTATGTGGCCACTTCAGGTTTGCATTTCTCTAGGCTATGTCGGTCACCCTAGTTCGTCTGCGGACCTCCTCATTCCTGATTTGATCTCACAGAGAGGCTCGGACTCCCTCTGTATTGCCCTCTGAGTGAGTTTAAGCCTCCTTATGAAGCCCACAGTTAGCGACCACGCCTCAGTGCCGTATTATTTATAGATCATAAAAATGTATTTTTAGATCTTTCAGGCTATTTATAACATTTTGCAAAAATGTCACATTTACTCACATTCCTTTATATATAGTAATATATATAGTAGTAACAACGACTCCATTAGATTCTAATTTGTGGTTTGAGATACATTATGTGCGTATTACAGATTTAATTTAGCTACGTTGCTCAGAGCTGAAAAAAAATGGCCTCTTGTTGGATTTTTGTATCGAAATTTGGTGATAAATTTAACTTCGACTTATAGAATTAGGTAGAAGATGCACCTAAAATGCAAATATTATTACGTTTTTAGTTATAAATGGGGAAAGCCGGTCGGCTACAAACTTTTTCTAATTCAATATTTGATCCTAAACATTGAAATTACCATTCGTTTCTTGAGGTAGATACCAATAACCTATACATTGAGTTTGAAGCCATATAGTGTTTAATGTAGTTTGGGTTTGTAGATATATTCTTAATTGCAGCAGTAGGCATCGATTATTTTCACTGTCTTAAATCTATTAAAAGTAATATATAATATTGTGGGACGTCTCTTTACTATTATTTGAGCTGCGTGTATTTTACCAAAGCCAAGCCACATTATATAAGCCACTAGCGCTCTTTTAACGGACTTCATTATAGCTTGTTCAATGTACAAGTAGAAAGCTATAATTGATTTATTGGAATAGTATTTATAATAATATAAAACACAAATAACAAAACAAAATGTCCACCATATGACATCTGACTAACATATATTTGATATGGGCTTTGTCAACGTAAACGAAGAGAGAGAGAGACAAGGACACACAGAGAGAGAGAGAGAGAGAGAGGGCTTCACAATCGCTGCTCGCCTGCTCGTGTGCTCATTTGTTTGTATGTAGTTCGATACCCGCACACATATACACATCGTACGATATTTAATTACGTGACGATTTCTGTTTAACCGCACTACGCGTAAGCCGCGTTAACGAACTTCGTTCCAAAAAGCTGAAGCTGGAAATACAAGTTTGATTTGAAAATATTTTTTTATTGATAATTTTTGTTTTTGAGCCCCTCATGTCAATTGGAGTCCGAACCCTCTTTTCACCACAATCATCTGATATCTATTATACAAGTAAGATATCCAAGTTTGCGATTTTGTTCACAATGCTGGAGTCGAACAAATTATAGTCCAATGTGTCATGCTGCACACAGACATGCCTTAGACAGATCATGGAATACTCTAAAATCCCGTGTTTCCTCACAGGCCTCAAACAAATATTTTATAATAAATAAATCATCAGATATCAGTAGTGGACATATCTCTTTTAAATTCACACAGCTTACTCTAAAGGTAGTTTTTATTAAAATGATCTGGTAACTGATTGATTTTCAAATATTAAACTAAGTGAATGAAACACCGAGAGTGGTATATAATTAAACATTACGAAAGATAAAAGGGGATTACTATACTAAGTTTCATTCAAAGTCAAGAGAACGCGTTATCTAGATATGTTCAAAATCAAACACCAACCATTCAACTAAATGAAAAACAAACATTTAAATGTTTATAATCAAAGCAACCAACTGTTAAGATTCGTTTAAAAACAAACGAAGAACCTTTTATTGCACGAAACAAAAATATATTTTGTCTCATTTCTCTACATGGTTAGAGCATAAGTTTTTCTCATTCTGATTTGAACGCAACAGAAGCTATCCAGTGGTCTATAAATTGTCTGGTTTTAAAATATACTTCATAAAGTATAATTGTAAAACAAAAACTTTAATGATCTGTCAATATTTCATGTATTTAAGGTGTAAGTTTTAAATTATTGACATAAATCTAACACGAGACGAATGTAATATCCAACTAACCGTATCTCTATATTTACGAGTATAGCTGTATCTCTTTCTTTTGTTGTCAAAAGAATGAGACAGTGAACTGGGTTAGAGCGGTCGTTATATTACCAGATTGCCCCAAACCACGCCTTTAACGCCATGGTCTATACCATATACAGTCACTCCATATAGCTTTGAAAAGATTAGTAAATAAGATAAGATTTTTTTATACATATATTAAAAAACGTTATTTAATAGTTTTAAAATGCTTACCGACAATAAGCTTCACATTTTATCTTAGTATAGTTATTGTTTAATGTATCTAAATGTTGTAAGCTTTCGGTAAACCTAATAAATGAAAAATGCAAAAACAATACCATGTTTTTTGATTCGCATTAATTATTGATACGTTAAATGTTAATTCAGTTATTCATAACACGACATCGATAATATTTAGATTAAATGTATTTTGGCTTCAAAACAAAAGATACCCCATTGCTTGGCTTGTTCACTGCAATTGACTTTTGCAGATCTATGGATGTCGTAAACAAATACAGGACTGCAAACTTCAAACGTTAGCTTGCGCAAGCGCTAGCAAGCGTTAGCTCTAATTACGTTGAAAAAACAAAATTAAAGTATTTTTTAACAAATTTCAAATTATGCGTATCCTATCCCAAGATTGCATCTATTTACAATCTGAAAACTCTTCAGATTCTTCAGAGAAACAACAACTTCAACGTGATAATATTTTACGGGCCTCACTTGTAACGAGACTTGAATAGTGGGGGAAATATATAAAAATGTGCTCTTACAACTCTATTACATAAAAAAGCCATCTAATATTCCGATACGTCTGTTCCCGCTAGGGCAAGGCCCCTCCTCCTCGTCTACCTGCCTATAGGGAGTCGGACAACTGTTCAGTAAAGTATTCCATGTATATAACTTATGGGTTGATTTTTATTATACAAAAGATTGTATTGTCACTTAGTAGTGGCAAATGGCATTAGTTAATGCTGCTCTCTAATTGGTGGAGACGCTTACTCGCTATTTTTAAAGGTCAAATAATGTCTCTTAAATTGTATAATAAGATGGGCGCATTAGTGTAAGTCAATTATTCCATCCCAAACGAATATCTCGAATATATTTTTAAATTAAATCAAAAGTAACCATACCAAAATATGTTAACGGTTCTTCATTTATTATTTTAAAGTTAAATTACTTATAATAAAATGGTTCGAATTAATATATGTTATATGTAATAATCTACCACATAATATATATTATCTCATACATAGAGTTTTTAATTGGCACAGTAAATAATGTTATAATTGTATTTCTGAATTAGGAGTTGCTTTTCAAAAAACCCTGAATTGTACTTCGCCACGCTTGATATTCAACACTCTTTGAATATCAAGCGCTGAAAAATACACACGTTATTTGATCTTATATTTATTATCCACGACCGAAACTAAACTAAACGACGGACGGCTAACGTAATAAATATGGCCCTCCAATCGTTCGCTACCATTCACGCTGTCAGTGGGTTAATGGAAGCCATTTTTGTATCCAATCAAAGTGCTGTACACACACACAAGCAAACCTCCCGTAACACAACTATGTCAGAACATCGTATACACATAGGCGTTAGGAACGAGACACTTGTCAGTTGTCATCATTCAGCCGCCATCGCTACTGTAGACTGTCACTAAAAGAACGAGACGAGTGTTCTATATCATTCAGTCGCTACTCGCTCTATCCGCCGGCGGACGTGTGCACATCTGTAGCGCGTTTCGTATATACGAAATAAAATACTCCGTGTAAAAACTTCGTTTCTGTGTTATTAGTGATATTTAAGTGTTGAATAAACTTTTTATTTTAAAAATGGCGGTTTTCTATTACATGTGTTTTATTATAGTCGGTATGTATATTTATATTTTTTGTGTTTGTGATTTCAATTAAATTATTGCTTTTATGTTAATTTCTTCCACTATTATTTGTTTATATAATTGATCGTGTGCTTTTATGATGCGGGCTTATAATTTTAGCATGAGTTTAATTGAGACGGACAACGTTAGTATTCAAAGTAAATTGCTGTTTCAAAGCTTATCAAATAAAAATATAATATCGATATCGATACAATACAGACAATATTTTCATCTAATACATGTATCAATCATTCAGCGCCGTGGTGGTAAAACAGTGACTACATATATGGAGCAAATGGTCGTGGGTTCGATTCCCACACTGTAAAAAAATAGTTTATTAAAAATGCGTTATTTTAAGTACGTGTATATAAAAGCAGTGAAAAGTATATTTATTTTTATGTCACGGCTAGTATTCTTAGTGCATTTTCGAGATTTCGGAAGTATAACGTTAGTCGATTGTTTTTTTTGTTGACTATTCTCTTATATTATTATTTCTCGACAAATTAAAATTGTATTATAAATATGTTATAATATTACAATAAAATTCTATGATGTGATTATGTGATTTAACTATTGAACTCACAAACGCATTTTGTTTAGGCAGATATAATTTATCTATACAGCTGAAAAAAATATATAATAATTTAACGTTTATATACTTTATGCCTTCTGTTTAGATTGGATACAAGGTAGATAGTTTATTATCAAACTATATTAAGATTAGTCATTTTTTTATAAAATTAGAACGAAGATTATAGAACTATAAGGTGGATAAACCGCTTTTATTATGAATAAAAATACTAGCTAGAGTCATCGTAAGAGACTAGTGGACCCTGTACGGACCCTGCGAGGACCCATAGTCTTAGTCAAAAGGAAATTGGTCCGGTATTAAGAAAACAAATACTAAATTCCAGACTTAGCTATCAACACGGACTTAGATATTTTTATTTCTTCTTTATAGTAGACTTTGACCTTTCTTTCAATAACGGCTATAATTCATTACAAAAATAGCTTTCGTTATTTGTTTAATTGATGAATTTAGATGCAGCACTTTTAACTGCTTTAGAATTTAAGACTTCCAAAAAAAAATCTTCCAAAAGATTTTCAACTTCTTGCCGGTTCTTTTCCCTGAACCTTCCCTTCAAAACCATGAAACTAGAGTGACGTTTCATATGTGAAAGGTTTGTCAAATTAGAATAAAAAAGCCTTGACTTTCACATGATAAGTACAAGTACGCGTGATAGTAAAGTCATTAGACAATAACAACGCATTTAGCTACCGGTGGCAGAGATATGCCCACATATTGGATTGTTAGTTGGTTTGATTTTAAACTGTAAATATTTAAAACGTGAAAATATCCATTTCTTCCATCTCGTTAAGAGGTCAACGACCGAAGTACAATCTTGATAGACATACTGAACCGAATGAAACGATGATTTTCTCTCTTCCGGTGACGCTGTAACAGCCAATAGGGCTAACAGCAGAGTCATGACAAAAAAAAAAAAAAAAAAAGAAAAAACGATGATTTTAATATATAGTGCGATATAATTTAATAGACATTTCATCATAATTTTTATCGCGTAGTAGACCCGATATTAGTTTAAAATAGACATTTCATTCAAGAATATTTATATATTTATATTAATCAACGTTGGCGTGAAAATTTAATCTCTGTCCTTTGTCTTTGTCTATAACTATCTCTAGCTCACTCATTAAAACGACAAAGACGAAAGACATTAAAACGTGTGTCGTACATTTATTTAGTCATCATTCAATAAAAAGTATATTTATTAAAATAAATGTTTTTAAGATACACCCAATGTGCTTGTATCTGACACATGTTAGTACATTCGGTGAAGACATATACACAGACACTTCAACTAAACTTCCTGTGTATTGGGTTTTATTTCATAAAATATGACATATTAATTAAAGTACCATTTCAATATAAAGGAATATCGTTTTTTAATATCAATTAATAATTATAATTTTAAGAACATAGAATTTACCTAAAATGACTAACGGTTTAGTCATTTTAGGTAAATTCTGACTCGAAATGCTGACTCTTTATAGACAATTACATTAGAGCCAAAAAACTGATCAAATCAAATTTGAATTCTATTTTATATAGAAGTAGAGATTACAAACCTCAACCAATATATTATAATATAATCTGTGTGAAACTCCTTCAGTTACCGAGGAGTCTCTATATCCGGCCTTAGTTATCACAACGGAAACTATTTATAATAATCAAGTGTTATCCAATTATAAGGAAAACTATTAGCTGACAAATAAACTCTTATGATTTATTGAATGGCGTCACATCTTTAATCGTATTAAATTAAATACTATATGAACAAAAGAGAAATTACCTGAAATTTAAACGGATGCACAAATTTTGTAGCTGTCTAATTTATGAAGCAGCTTTCAAGTAAAAATTGCACTAGTATGGTTTTAGTTGTAAGAGGAAGACATTTTTTTAGTCGTTTAAGTGAATGTAAGGAATGAAGCTGCTCATTTCATTCATTTACTTGAGCTATCTAGATTAAATTGATCTAGAATGAATGCTAAAGTTTTGCTTAGTCTAGGTGTGTTAATTTCCATTAAATCATAAGCGAGGCAGGGTTCTAAAACTGAATTGGTTATGTACTTGTCTGTGACCAATTATTATAGCCTGTAGTTTATTAACATTAAGTAATATAACGTAGTCCGCAAACAAGTGTATCTTTTGTCGGTCGATATTTACCGCATCGATAGCATCTAGCTACCCTGAATAAAGTTGCCTATCTATAAAGCTGTAAATCATTTGCATAGAATTGATAGCGATATGAAATAAATTTGGATAACTGTACACGAAGCGTAGGGACTGACTTATGGCACCGTTTTGATAATTAATACCAGGAGTAAGATGCAGCTACACGATAGCGTTCCCCATGCGGTCATAGCAGTGTCACGTCACACGGAGAGCTGTGTGTACTTCACCGACAGCGAGAACGACGGGACGGGCAGATTCATCAGGCGAGCGATGAAGGCGACACCTTATAATATTGTAGAATACAACACCAAGATGGCCATAAGAGACAGGAACTCGGCAGTCGTGGAAGCCTTGCTCGAGATGAGTCAAAACATCTAATCAACAGTGGGTCGTTACAGCAGTGTATTGGTAGAAAAATAATAGTCTATAGTCTATATCAATGTAATGTTGTTTAAATATAATAACTTAACCTAAGTTTATCAAATCACATATTTAAATATACATAAATATATATACATAGTAACAAAAAAAAAATTTGGAAATTTAAGTTATAAATTTAAAAAAAAGTAAGACACATAGAACGCCGCCTTGCAGAACCCCAGCAGACTTATTCATCCAGTAAGAAGAAATCTCATTAGATTTCACAATCTGCTAACGACTAAGGTTTAAATTAGTCCATAACGAGTGGAGATATGGAGAAAGTTTAAATAATACTAAACATCAAAGTCTACTGAATTAAAGGCGTTACTGAACTCAAGAATAACTAGTAGTTAAGAGACATCTTAATTTTCCAAAGCATATCAGATATCTGAGACTTTCAGTAATGTAGTGCTGCTGCTGAGGTGAGGACACAAACCAGCATAAGAACCTAATGGATTATTGCTATGAAGATAGTTGGAAGATGCTTGAACACCGTTTCTCCAAAAACTTTGGGGAGGATAAGGATTATACAATGACCTTTGATTATTAATTTTGAAATTTCATTTTCTGTCCGCATTATTTAAGATTGTCATATGGTCATATATTCTTAAAACATCGTCAGGAAGATCCAAAGAGCTTTTATTGTTATTATTGTGAAACATTTCCTTCAGCATCTTCCGGCTGAACGCACAAAATGGCTGTCACGTATAAATATCCGAACGCCCCACTTCGTTGACGGGCTTGTAATAACGCGGGAGAGCACACAAACTCGCCGTGACAGACCTAGATATCCCTCTTCACCGACTCAACAGCAAAGATGCACAATGATTCAAGGACTCCCGTATGGACTTATATGACTTACTTACTCGAGTAATGACCATTAAAAGAACCCGATCGCTGCAGCTACCTCCACGGGACAGCTGAAGAATACCACCAGGCAACGCTTTGTGCCCCCGAAAATATTCACAGAATCTCCAAACGTCTCTAACCGAATGCGCCCCAAACCGCACCCGGAGTTAAATGATCGGCTTTTACTTTTACACCATCCGACCTGACAGCTAGGGAATACCGCTTGGTCATGTTGGACACATCAAGAGAGACCTGTGGTGATCCCGAGACCCTCCACCTTATTAAAGAACCGCACCTGGTAGACTGACATTTTGTTCAGGAAAAGCCCTGACTCGACTCAACCGGCCTCTAACGCAAGAGGCGAAAATGGGGCGACAATATTGACGTCCCCCAAAAGGAGCTTTCGTCATAAATCTGAAGACACCTGATCTAACTTTACCGTCTATATCGCATTATAGTCCTCAAACATACTTTAGGCAGGAACAAATAACATTTTGCGGAGATTGGATGAATGAATATTTTTGCGAAAATTGGATGAATGAATATTTTTGCGGAAATTGGATGAATGAATGTTTTTGTGGAGATTGGATGAATGAATGTTTTTGCGGAAATTGGATGAATGAATGTTTTTGTGGAGATTGGATGAATGAATGTTTTTGCGCTTATGGTTTTACTGATGAATATAATGACATGTAACGCATTAATCTACTCACGAATTTAAGGCCTTCAAAGGTGAAAACCAAATTTATAACGGTTTAATAGTTTTTAAGTGAAAGATAGTTAGTTTTAGGACTTTAATTAAAGTTGTATGGATTAAGTAATAAATTGAAGAAAAAATGTTAAATGAATAAAATACACTGTTTTATATTTTGACGAGGGTTAGCAGATTTTATTAAAAATATATACGTATTTTGTCGTCGGTGAACTTTGGTAAGCTCTGCTTTGAAAAGTAAATAACGATCTTGTGATGAATCATTGCGGGTTAAACAACACGCTCTCGAGTAGCAACGACAATATTTAACGCTAGAGCTACACACATAGACAACTGTTTCTCGAGAACGAACAGTTTCTATACAGATAAATATTTTTTTTTTTTTTTAAATAGGCATACATTGTACTTAAGCAACGCCAGATAGTTGCGCGATTAATAAAGGATTGGGACTTGGATTGAAACTAGCCCGAAACTCAATGAACGCTTTTTACCTTTTAACAATTTATAAATTTTCGTAAAGTAAAAGTCTTAGTCATTATTTATGTTAATGTGACAATCAGGAATGGAAAAGAAAACGAAATATTTATGCACTATATGATTCTTGATCTTGGATAATTAAAGTTATAATAATATTATAATACCTAATAAATATTATAATACTAAAAATATTATCACAAAAAAAATCTATAAGGCAAAAAACACTAAAGGTCATTAACACCAAGGTGGCACATTTGGTTCTGACACTATCTCCACCAATAAAGAATCCTCTATATCAATCCATAATACCTTCCTTTTTAAACAATTATTTTACACTCCAATGTAATGAGACCCACAGTTTTTTTTTTTGTTGTTGAAGCAGTTTTTAAACATAGTTTTTGTTTAAAATAGTTGTTGTTTTTGTCTTTGTTTAAACATAGTTTTGCTTAATATGTTTTTGTTTTCAGGACTCTAGACCTGTCATTGTATGGCCTAGTATTACACAATTCCCGGAATTCATAAACAATTATAAATAAATAAATAAAATTATATAAATACTGGGTTAAAAACCCAGGATTGAACTCGAGTGCGTCGATTTCTAGTTTAAACGCTTCGCCAATACACCATATGGCTATCTTGTGAAGTTGCAAAATTGACGATATGTATTTTGTTATCAGAACAATTTTCTATGTCAGCTGTTGCAAATGATTGGTGGTAAGTAGAAGTCCTTGGAGTAATGCACTTTAAACCACTGTTTAACTTCTTTTTTTACTATAGAAATCTACATATACATTTTTAAAGATAAATGTAATACAGTTTCATAATTAGGGGTTCTATATGTCTAATTTTTCTTACCACATACACAACATATTGATATTACATATTGCATTGTTACATTTAGTTTGATTTCGAGTCATTGAAACGTAATCAGGTCATACCACGGTCATGCTATGACGTTTCACTGCGACGTCATTTTACGATGCGTTCTATTTATAAATATTGCCATAGCACGTCTCGAGTACAGTGAAATCGAATGCAGTAGGAACATTGCATTGCATTGTAATGTAGGTTATGTGGCCACTCCCCTGTTATTTATGATAAACAGTAAACATTATTATAAAATAAAGTATTTTATCTAAAAATTTCATTTTGATGAAATTAAGAAAATTAAAGACAACCAAAACTTCGGATAAGATATGTTATTTTGTAGTATATTATAAATTAAATAATGGTAGAGTGTCACTAATGGCTATTTAAATAGTTTTTATAAACTCTAGGTGTGATGTAGAGTTATGAAAAGATTGAAAAGGAAACATTACGATAAGATACATAACTGTCGGTTGAATAATAAATATAAATACAAATAAACATATTGCCATTTAGACAATAATAGTTTACAGCACACAGGCAATTGTTTATCGAGAATCCACTCCGTTTAATACAGTGTCACGGAAAACCCACTTTTATAATACCAGCACGAAAAAGTTGCGGACATCTTACTGACGTCACGGCAGTCTTATCGAATTGTAGTTTACTACATCTATTGCAACTATATATATATATATATATATATATATATATATATATAATTAATATATGTTTATTATATGATGATTGTACGTGTTCGTACGATAAATAAGATCATTATAAAGATTTAACATATAATGTCCGTATCGTCCAACGGTGATTCATTCACACGTCTTGTTTAAAAGCTTCTTCATTGTTTTAAAACTCTTACGATATTGCTCGTTCCGTCAAACAAATTTAAGGAAATATATGCTAAAATTGCTTTCGCGTTTGTCGAATATTTGGTCTGTTTTTCTCCATGAAGCGTCCCTCATATATTGATAGCCAAGATAAAATATTAATAAGTGGCGTCCCATACCGATCACAAAACTTATTAAAATAAAAAAAACGTTCCAGAAAACATTAAAATTTCAAATCAGTACTGTTATATATTATCAATATATTTCGATCATTTATAAAATGTAAGTCAAGTTTTATTAGAAACGTTACAATGTACATATTTATATATATATAAATGTATATATCACTTGACTTTCTAGCAGTCCTGACTGACTGACTATAAACTTACTAGAATATGGAATTCTGTCTGTAAGTTATTTTTTCGAAGTAAGACCAGATTCTTTGAAATTCTTATCCCTAACTCTTGTAGTGGGTCAAATATTTTTATATAAGTATATGGTATATAATAATTGTTTTTTTTACAGCAGTGCTGCCAATCACCCGCGCTCTAACTACTGACAATGAACATAGAAGGTAAGATTTCAATTTTAATATTTAAAACAAACACGTAGCCAGCTGTTACGTAAACACGCGACTCTACCACAGTCCACTAAAGTAATTTATTTTTGGAACATTCGTTCAGATCTACTGACAAAACCTTAATAAATTATATTAAAAATTATAGGGACTTACTGCGGCAACTAATTGATTATAATCAAAATTTTAATCCATCATCAGATGGTTTACTAAAAAGTCAATCCACTGGTATGTTCAATATTGGATCAAGATTATTGATTTCTATTCGGGTTAAGAACTTCTTTGCTGACCAATTTCTATCACTTTTGTCTGTTTATGACTACTTTTGAATTTAGAACGTAAGTCTATGTTTCAGTCAATGCTGATTTCTATAAGTCTTGTTTCTATAATTCTGTCATAAGACTGCGTTGGCAAGTACTTTAATATATGTATCTTTACAATCAGGTCGGAGAGTGCGAATATGTCACCTTTTAACACTTACCTATTACAGCTATTAATCTATTATAACAATAAATGTGATAAAAATAAGCTTTGATTGCAGTTATAGATAGACTACGATCTGGAAAAGACCATGAGCTTTTTTAACCCAAAATATATTAGGTTTCCGTGTTTTTGGTTTCATAATTCTTCACTACTCGCTAAAAGTGGTTACAACTCGCTCTCTTCTTCTGTTACTGTTACTTTATCTGTTGCTTTATTTGTTCTGTTACTTTATTTGTTCTGTTACTTTATTTGTTCTGTTACTTTATTTGTTCTGTTACTTTATTTGCTCGGATTTTAATTTATCCTTTGCCTCAATAAATATTATACAAAAGCACAACAATCGACAAAAGCTTAATTTAAATAATTATTCAGTATAACCAAATAAATGTGTCAAATGTCATTACCGATAAGTTTAGTTAATGACAAGGACTAGTTGAGTTCTCTTTTGATAACAATTTTTCCATTTTATTAATTAAATTTTCTTAAAATTATAACTTATTATAATTAAAATTAATTATAATTATTATCAATTAAAACTTTTTATCAAAAGAAAACTGCAAGTAAGATATCTTATCTACTTGCAGTTCACTTTTGATAACAATTTTTCCATTTTATATATTTTAAATTTTCCTCGAATTATTACTTAAAATTATAATTAATCATAATTATATATCTTATCTGCTATCAAATATTGAAAAATAAAAATTATAAATGTTCGTTTGTTTCTCATTTAAATATTCCTTATCTTATTGTCAGGTTGTAATTCATAATGAAATGACACACTCCTGTTTTATTTATTTTGTAATTTAGTACGTAATAAAATATACTTATCGTGAAATTATCGTTCAAAAAATGTAACAAGCAATGTCACAGAATTCTTCGTATTACTATTACACTAGGAAATTCCACCGAAACTGTGATGAAGCTGTCCTGTCATCCTCAGTTAAGTCAGTGGTCAAAGTCTACTTTTTGTAAGCGAATAATTAAGATACGTTCTTAAGATTATTAGTAATTAAGATGCAATCTTTATTACCTGATATATCATTTTAACTTCACAGGAAGTGGCTATATTGACACATTGGCGCCTCCATTGCCGCATTACGCCTTACGCGTGGGCGCGAATTCCACGTATTTTGAATGAAATACAGCAAAAAACGACTCCATTGAAATGCATCGCTGACGGTTATTAAAATGCTATTGATAATTTATATCGTTGAAACTTTTCTCAACACTAAAGTCAACTCAAGCTCAAACATAAGTGTCTTATCTGTCATAACGCCACATGTCAGATAATTATTATACAATCTTGGGAATCTTTATCTTGTTCTGTATCAATGCTATGAAAATAAGTTATGTTATATTATATTTATTCCATTCAAATGGGCTTTTTATACAATTATGGTTTAAAAGCATCCAAAGGTAATTTTTTTTTTATTATACGAAAGTGTTGACGAGATTAATTTAAATTAATACTAGATGAAATATGTATTTGGTAGGTATATTATTAAAAGTCATTTTGAACGTATTGGAACTCTTACGCACCGCCCAGTTTTCATACGCAAGCGCCTCTACGTTAGTCACGGTTGGCCAGCGGTCGGTAAACCCAGCCCGCAAGAATTAGACTTCAGAAACTTATAATGTAGCTTGTAGCTTTTAATTCGTTATAACAATTTCTCCGTATGCTATTGTTAAACAGCGCTAACATTAGTTTATTTCAATATCTATAAGTTTAAAAACAAAAAAAATGTCATACATTTCTAGTCTTATTGTAATTACAGTTAAAATAAGATTTTACATATTCACGAAGGAATAAATTATTTTCTAACGAAAAGTGACTTGTCGACTCAGAAAACTAAACACCTCGCCGAATTCCATCACAATCCATCGAGTAGATTGGTTTTATGTAATCATACCCATTATTCAATCATATTTTAGCAGAAACATAATATTTATTTCATAGGAATTCATTTCGTGATACACAAAGTAAGCTGATATAAGCTACGAGGTATATTCCAATCAAACATTTACTCATTCCTTGGTAGCTCGCTAAATCGCTAAATCTTTCATATTTGAGGAGCAATTTGTCTTTATAGAGGTGATTTCTAAAACGTATTTTAATTTTGATCTTAACGGTACTTTAAGATTCATTAAATAATCAATAGTCAGAAATATAATATATATATTTTGACAAACCTATTCAACTGGATCCAAAGTTAAAACCAAAGCTTAAATAAAACTGGCATATTCAAAAGTCTTGCATTGGGCCTTTGTATAACAAGACTAATTCCTCGATATATTTTACGATAGTCTGTTTCTCTCAATAATATTATTTGCGAACAGCAAAAGTCAACAATATTTATTCAATGCAAGAGTGATATCATTTTATAATGTTTAATCAGTAGTCGTAATTATTTTGTTCATTAAATAAATTATCTTTAAATAGGAAAAACAACAAAATGTTTTATTGTATTATATTTAAACTGTTTTTTATGTACTTTGTATATATAATTCGAATGAAATGAACAATATTCAAGTTTAAATGTTGTCAGATAATTATATCACTTTTGTTTTAATATGTGACTTCATCGTAACATGGAATAAAACTCAAAGTTGAATCGACATTGATTTCTAAATCTTTAAATTTATATTCATGTAGGTATATTTTATTTTATATAACTATACTATAAAGTAACAAAATAGAATATAAAAATTACTGATAATTTTTAAATTCATCTTATATTTTTCAATCTATATGAATAAGGTTGTTCTAAAAAATCACATTTAAAACTTTATTAAATGATTCGACATTCGACATCCGCAACAGTTGCTATATTTTTATAAAATTATATATATTTTAATAAAACTGAAACTTGTTTTGATGAAAACATTGAACCAAGTTGAAAACAAGTTATTTGTAACTGAAACAAACAGTAAAGGACTTAGTTTGGACCCCTGCAGCATGACCGGCTCTGCTACATATTCTAAAATACTTTCTATTATTTTAAGTAATCTGCCGCCAATTTAAAAACTAAAAGCTTGTTTATTAAAATTGTATGGAGAAACCTTTGGAAAAATTCCGAAAGTTTATACTGGAAAATAAGAATCTTAAAATTCAGATCAACAAATAATGCAAGATTTAGTTAGATCTAGTAATTTAAGTATTTAAAAAAATGTGTGCTTGTACACAGGTAAAAAGTGAGACTTTACCGCATTACTTTTAGAAAAATGAACTGCTATATTCAACTTTACAGAAATTAGTTAAAGAAAGCTACATTGGATAAAGTTCAAATAAAAGGTTTATTATCAATAAATGCATACAAACCATACAATTATTTCATTTTACCCCATTGCTATTAAGATTATTTATTGTTATAGAATTATTATCGTAATTACACAATTTTGTAATGAATGTCTTATCATACTGAAATATAAAATATATTGTTTACATTCCACGGAATTTAGTGACCGAGTAAAAACTCTATCAATTGTATCCGAATTGAATTGTAGGATCTATTTTTAATGAATAAATTCAATTTATCTTTCAGAAATTCAACTAGCTTCAAATATTTATTTGATGCGAAATTGACGTTAAAATCTTCACTTATAATCATCGGTATTTTATCATTATCGAGTAAAGTATCATTACATCTTCTTGTACGGCCACAATGAATGGTGAAGAAACTGAAATAAATAATTTTACTATTTATATTAAGTTTAATAACTCAATAACAATACATTCAAGCAGATATTTAAACGATAATCACACGTTAGGTAAGGTAAGTTTGTAAATCAAACTTACCTAAATAGTTAATACCAATAACTTTTCCAAGTTTCGTGTAAACAATAAATGAGATTATCTATTTAAAGTTGTATAATTATTGAATGAATGCTAATTTAACAAACATACATTAACTTTTTGGAATTCAAAATGAAAAAAAAATATATTAAAAAAAAAGCAAACAAAACCTTTTTTTTGTTATTGAAGATAATTAAATGTCATATCAATATCATTTTTCCCATGTGGGGGAATGTGTTATAGTACAAGTACTCGTATAATATAAATCGTTTGGTTACTATTAGTTATTCGACGTTATTCATAATACCAAGTTGGCGTTGTGGTTAAGGATATCAGCTTGTGTCGTGATACGAATAGCGTCGGCGCGAGTTCGATCCTCAACGGGTCTTGCATTATCTTTAAACAGATTTAATTTTTTATAAATATAGCGCGTATTCTTAATCGTAATCTTCTCCTGTACAACGTGAGTTTGTTTTTTGGTAAAACATGCCTTTTTATATTTTTTTTTAATAAAGAAAAAAAAAATGTTAAAAATGTTAAGTTGACGAAATACGTACGTACGTAAGTACCTTATACAATATTATAAATAAAACTGGTTCCCGCCTAAAAATAGGTGTTCCGCAAGGATCATTTCTAAGTCCCTTTTTGTTTTAACTCTACACTATTGATCTGCCCTTTTTCGTTAAAAGTCTATGTTGTATTGTAATTTTGCTGAAGATACCTCGCTTCTAAAAGTCGTCTTAAAGTCTTCCCAGTACATATTTAATGACATATTATTTATATGCCAAAATTTAGATACTTATATAAAATACAGTGACAGATACACAATAAATACAAGAAATAAAAATAAACTTTTAACGCCCAAATTTCGTCTTCAAAATATTAACAAACTTTTAATGGGCTTTAGTGTAGACATATATGTATCATAAAATTCCACAATGTATCGTAAACCTTTTTTTTCTTAGTTTTAAATCTAAAATTAAAAGTATATTTTTAAATAATGCTTATTATAGCATACAAGAGTTTTTAGTTGAACATATTTAGATAAACTAAAAGCTTAAGTTGTTGAATCATTCGCAACGTCAATATTACAATGTATACATCAAACATTGTTAAATTAATGTAAAAAGAGCAACTGTTGAGTTTCTCGCCAGCTCTTCTTAGCAGAGCAGCATTCCGAGCTGGTGGTAGCTTACTCACGGAATGACATACTGACATTATAATGTAATAATTGACGATTCAAAAGTGCGTGTAAATATGACACATTAAGTCATTGATTTCAGTAAACATAACTACTAGTTCTGTTTTCTCAGAATTATGAATATCTATTATTTTGCGGGAAAAGTGATTTGATTATTATTTCTTATTTCCATTAAGTTTGACAATTTCTCTTCATTTGTATTATCTTCTAGACATTGTAGTTGCAGTTTTATACAAAGTATAAACTATTTATAACTTATGAAAATATCAACCTTGTTTTACGTAATTACTAAATAAAAGATTTTCCGATTGAAAACTTATAAAAAGTATAAAAAGCGCAACTGAATCTTCTTCTGGCTGAAATCATTAATCGATGCTTAACAAATATTTGCTACTGAATATTGAAATGTAAACAATTCGTTGCTTGAGTTATCAGTACTAATAACAGACTTTTGAATGAAGTTTATTAGAAATCAAAGTTGACGTCAATTTTGGTTTATAGTTCAATTAATAATTCTGGCCGATGGTTCTTTTTTTTTTTTGACAAACATGTATTGAAAGGTATATTGATTGGTAGGAATTAATAAATTCGGTAACCACAGATCAAAAGACTTGACTAAATTTTCAATGAGATATTTATTTCGACATTTTATTTTTTTTTATAGGTACAAATTCTTTGACGAAAACAAAAACTTACACAAATGATAAAATTATAAGCGTTCTTGGGCCGGGGTTAATAGAGGTCACGATTTTATTACATCACCACCAGATAAGTCATATTTTCTAGGCATTTTCCCGTTCGAAAATAAATCATTTCAGCAAATAAAGTTGGCGACAGATTTCCGCAGTCGGACGGAATTATTATATAAAGCTAGATTTTGTACAACAGTAAGCTAAGAAACAGTATTTTTTATCAGATAAAGGTGCCCTACGTCCTTTTCTATCTGACGAGTGTGTAAAATTATAGTTGAAAATAACGAGGTAATTTAGTTTGAAATTAGGTCTTTCGCAATGCAGTTCGTGGTAGTAATGGAAAGTTTATAGGACAATAAAAAAAAAAACGGTGAATCATAATGTATTACAGACTAAAGCATCGGAACACTGGTCTTAACACACACATACACAACACTGAGTATGGGTGTGTCACTATCACGTATACGCACGCACACACTCACACGCACACACCCATGTATATATTATTGTTGATTTCAATTTCACGTATCACTAACGCAAATATATTATTAATTATTAGTCTCAAACGCAAATATATTCCAGAAATTGAATTGTTTGTTTATTGTGTTTTGTAGTTATTCAGTACAAATATGTGAAAAAACAATTTAACACTAAAAAAACACAGCTCAAGATTTCTCAATATTATATCTATTTTATTTTAAAATTTCATGTTATTATATTGTTTGCGCTTAATATTACAAAATAAATCATATAAATATTGTTTTTGACGCAATACAATTCTTAAAATGTATACACGGTATACATTTGGGCAGTTAAGCGTTAGAACTTAAAATTGCGCTTGATTTTTGCTCATCGGCATACATTTTACTATTTACTTGTCAAGAATATCTGTAGCTATTTATTATACAAGCTGGACATCTCTTTTTGTTATCCAAATAGCTAGATTATATTTTATTCACAGAAACAATATTTTAAACCGCAAAATGCAAACAATGAAAACTGAATAAAATACTAAAATGGGACCGAGAAGTCTAATCTTACCACAATCCTTGCTCAGAATTCTTGCGCGCGCCTTTTGCGAAACAAATGAAAGATATGAAACAAATGAAAGGTGATGATTTTAAATTAATCAATATGAAAAATTAATCGTTTCGACGAATGTAGCATTCGATGTATAGTTGTCCTATCGGAACCGATTATATAAAAGGTAAATTTTGAAAATCTATGCATGTATGTGTGTACGTTGGTATGCACGTGTATACATGGAAGTGAAATCTAGCGTGTCTAATAGATTTTGACAATGTATATAAAATATTATTGACGTTATATACTTGACAAGAGGTTTCAATAATCTCACGAAAAAATAGTTCTTTGTGTGAGTTACCGTTCTATGTCTGTGTGTACTTCGTATCTGTTATCTTTGTTTGTGTGATGGTTCTTATCTAGTGATACAGTTATTTACTATAATTATAATATAAATAATAATTAGAATAACATTAATTTAGTCATTATTTGTGTCCCATGCCGGTTTGTAAATATGGAATTCTAAATATAAATAGAACGGTTTTTCACAAATATCAAAATATGACGTCTAACTATTTGGCTACTGACGTCTACGGTTCGTAGCAAAAAATATGAATCATTATATAATTAGTAGTAAATAGTAGTTTGTATAGAGAATGATATGTTTAATATTTTTAATAAGATTGCTTTATTTTAATCGCTTAATATTACTTACGGTTTACGACGAGAGGGAACCAGACTTATATTAAAAACACTGTATTTCGTAATCATTACCTTTTAAAGAAGAAATTGAAAGCTTTTTAAAATCCAAATCTCTTATTTTCTTAACGTAAATCTCTAAAATAAGCACAAATGTAGGTATCACTACATTTTTTTGGGGACACATTGTGCCTTTAACTTTTAAATAATGTATTATTATTATATCATATAGAAGCTTTTTATAATACTGAGGACTATGTTTTCTCTCTCTCTCTCTGTGTGTGTGTGTGTGTGTGTGTGTGTGTGTGTGTGTGTGTGTGTGTGTGTGTGTGTGTGTGTGTGTGTGTGTGTGTGTGTGTGTGTGTGTGTGTGTGTGTGTGTGTGTGTGTGTGTGTGTGTGTGTGTGTGTGTGTGTGTGTGTGTGTGTGTGTGTGTGTGTGTGTGTGTGTGTGTGTGTGTGTGTGTGTGTGTGTGTGTGTGTGTGTGTGTGTGTGTGTGTGTAACAGAAGGTCTGGAAATAAGAAACTTATTGCTTGACGATAACCACTTCCATGTTGTACATTTACGTTCCTATTTCGAAGACCAGGCATTATTTAATTATAAATATTTAGTTTCTTTTAAAGTTAAAATTATTTAAGCTTTTATATATATGCGAGAGGATCATAAGACTGGGTTGGTTATTTTATTATTATTTTCGACACTACCTTACAGCTTAACTTCAATTTAATTTTTTTCACAAATTAATTATTTTATTAATTATTACTTACCAATTATCTTGACTATTATTATTATCAGATATGTTTATTATAACTTACTTTTTTTTATATAATTTTATGAAATAAACTTTAATTTTACAAATAATATATATTCTTTTATTCGAATGAATTTCTTGCCGGTTCTTTTCCATTTATTTCCTGAAACCGTTCAACAAGAACCTGACGTTTATCAAATTGGGTTACTCATTTTAATAAAGCAATATTGTTGGCAAATAAATAAACAAAAACCCTCGTACGATGAATGGCGTCATCGTTACATCACTATTCCAAAATCTATAAATAAAACTTCAGTTTCAGTCTCTGCCGTGTCGAGGTGCATTGCTCTCTAGTATCATTCGATGCTTGAGATATTTAATTATATAATAAATAAATAAATATGTATAAATATTAATAACAGAACAGTTTTATCAATAAAATATTAATAATAGAAAATTTTCAGAAAAGAATATCTTGTTTTGCTCCAACAAGTTTTATATTATAGTTTATCTAATTTAAGAAATATTCTAATTTAATATTATTATTAGTAATATTTAATAATTATATCTAATATCAGTAATAATATAATAATAACGTAAATAAATAATAATATAATTGACACAAATTCAACAATGACATTTCCTTTGAACTATTCCGTAAAATTATAAAGATATTCTATTTTATCACAAAAATTCTTATTTACTGAATTTTAATGCGAATTCCTTTAATAAAGCAATCCAACCATTATATACAATAGATTTTTTTTCTAGACGACATTCGTGTCTAGTCAACCTGGTTAGCTCCTTTGGCTTAATGTTACGACTATTCAGTTTCCCTTACTAATATTGGTTAAAATAGCTTAATTATATATCGATCATATTTTATTTTTATCTAATATTAAACCAACGTTAAATTAAAATTGAAATTGTAATTTGCATTTGCTCGCACCGTTTAATAGAAAACAATATATTATATTCTTTTTTTGCACTGGTAAGGTTCAGTCGGCGGTACCAACTTTAATCTATCTATAATCAAATTCTCGGTTTATGAAAGCTAAACCGATCGCCTACTTTTTCCAGTTTTATAATTTGTAACTTAGCTATTGATTTCTGAAATTATCATTCTTTATCCGTTTAAATCGGAAATCTATATCCTAGAGTCGAAACCGTTGATTATAATTTCATAAAGAAAACGTGCTTTAAGCTCTTCGGCTCCTGTTCGGTGGTCAAATTACACGACATTTTGAGTGCGAGTCATAAATTGCGGAATAATGTCAATGACGCACTCGGTATTGGTAAACGGCTGTCGGAAAAATCATGACTAAAAGTATGGGCATCCGGCCATTCAGGATAACTTACTTTACAAGTGAAAAAACTGAAAACAAACAAACCTGCGAAAAAAAAAAACGAATTTAATGCTCATGTAATTAAAAACCAATATATGGTTATTTAACAATTTTCCAACGTTGCCACGAGAAATTTTTCAGGAGTCATTAAGAACATTCATCAAAATTTTACAAATCAAAAGGTTACAAATATAAAAAAGTTGACAAACGGAGAGTTGAGAGTGAGAGAGAACATTAAAATGGAATAATGTAAGCTCTATAGATAAAACATGGCTAAATGTCAATAACACTATTCCGCAAACTGGACAGATGATATTGAAGCTTCATGCTATAAGGTGCTTGGAAAATTTGTTCGCCCAATAATGTCACGTAGGGTCACTGATTTTTTTACTGGCTACCAAGAAATGGATGCAGAAAGATGTAAAAAAAAATTGTCACTTTGTAAGAAAATATTCCTGCCAATATTACTAAATTATTGGGTAACGCCCACTAACATTCTATCTAGATCGAAAAAGCACAAAGACAAGAAAGAATAATCCAGACTTAGTAGCATGGTTACAACGAAAAGGAATGGAAGCCGATATGATATCAAACAGTTTCAATTTTAATATATATAAAATGAAAAATAAACAGATTGCGGCAGGGATTCGAACCCGGGACCTCTTGGGAATCATGCCGCAGCTCTACCAATTGAGCTAGCGTATCGCTGCCAGTTTTGATGAATCAAGCATTCTATATACATTCGTTTATTTATTATTCTATATTTATTTTATATTAAAAGTAGATAAGATAGATAAGATCTTTAAGCTAAGAAACATAAACCAGCGACTCCAATATATGCCATAGAGCAAATGGTAATACGGACATACAGTTATAAGCATTCCTCTGTACCAGCATAATTGCATTGAATAGGTTTGGGTCCAGGTCAGAGGTGAAGGAACCATATGCTCAATAATTATGGAGGACTTCGACAGGAATGTTCATTTAACCTCATGGATAATCAAATATCGATTTATTTTAAATGACAATGAAGACTCCTTTTCCAGTAGTTGTAGTAAATTAAAAAAAAGTATCCTGGTCTATTTTTACTTCACTTGTTTATTCTTCAAGACTTTTGTAGGTTATGTAAATAACTACAATATTTCCTTATCATACGAGTAGCGTATCCGTGAGATAAGTTGGTGCTCGTAAATTAGTAAACACAATGAAATGGATATAATCTCTCAATAATCGGATATTGTAGGAACCGATTTATTTAAAACGATTTCTGTTTTTCAATCTACCAAACTGTCTAACGGTACTTATTAGATTAGATCGGCTATATAGCAGTCGTTTGTCACAAATCCATGCTGCAGTGGAAATAGCCCTTTCAATGATGTCTGGATTCAGGGTGCATAAGAATCACGCAATAAGTCACTGTCTCGATGATATCAGGACGAAAAAAATTAAGATACGATACAATAGTTCAACAATAACTCAAATAATACTATTGTATCAGTAAATTTAAAACACAAAATGGTGGAAAAGTAAACAAATTTCCTAGGTAAAACATACGTTTCTTTTAAAGCGGTACTTCATAATAAAACTTCCTTTATTATATTAAGATTTATACCTTTAAAACTTCAAAATTTATCTTGAAAGTCAGAAAAAAATATTTAAACAATTAAAAAATAATAAGAATCAAAATAAGCTGATATTTAATATTATATACATATATTAATGTTATGTTTTAAAAATTACTAGTTCACCATACTGCATCAAATGGAACGACAGAAACAATAATCGCCTCCTGCTCACTTTGTGCTCCTTCCTGCTCGCACACCCAAGCCGATTCAGTAATGCGAGGAATGTTTGACTGAGTTAACATACCCTGACAAATGTTAAATATTTTCTGTGCTCTTTAACGCTAATATACTTTACTATTGACATCTAGTTGGTGGTAGCAAAAACTATGGCTCATTATAAAACTAACTGGCATTAATCTTTTTTTTTAATATTAGACGCCACCAACTTTACATTGCCACAAAGACATTACACAAATATTAAATTTAATTTGAAGTCATTTTATTAATTTAGTTTTATTCAAAAACATTGCGATTTTGCAGCTTTTTTCAATTCGATATTTTTTGAAGTGCTGTTGGGTACACAATATTTCTTGTTTTTCTGTCTATCCCGTAAACGTATGAATAATATTGTTTACCTACGCTTGACCACATAGAGCTGTCCATATGAGAAGCGTGGATTCTCCAAATTTAATCCACACACTTGCAACGATTGTCCTTGTGCTTTGTTATTAGTTATTGCGAAAGCGAGTCGCACCGGAACTGGGAACGTTTGAATTCGAGTCGTATATGTATCGGGATCATTGGGGCACGTGGTAACAGTACCTTTGAATTTTTCACTGAAAATTGTTGCCTCGGTAACGGTAACTATTCATCATTTTCTTGACTGAAAGTCTGGTTCCGTGGCAAAATCCTGATGGATTTATGTTTCGTAGAAGAATGATGGGTACGCCAATATTCAATGTAAGAACGTGCGGTGGCATGTCTAGCAAATAATATATGAAATTCATTGGAATGACAGTAGCGCCATCTGTCGATAATGGATTCGGTTTATTATTTTTTCTACATATATTTAAAAAAAGTTCGTGTTAACTTGAATCATCGGTTGTTTCTCGCTAGTAATGTAAAATATAATAAGTTTTTTAAACGAATGTGTAAATAATTTAACACCTTAAATTTATTTATGTTGTTTATAAATAGTTTTATGCTGCCATCTATTTTGAATAAGTAACAATAAAATGAAATCCTTTTAATTTTCCAACTGATAGATGGCAGTGTAAGCTTTTGTTATTTTAGATTTGACGTGACGTCACAAAGCTATTCACTCGCCTTTACATTATTCATATTACTGATAGCACCATTATAATAACTTTTAACACAAAATTCCTGCATCTATATTGGGAATGTAGTTCCGTATTTTTGGTCAAAGAGTTCTCTAAAACGGTTTAAATTGAAAAAAATCTATTTACAAAAATAACCATTTGTCCAGCTGTTCCAAACAATACACCTATAATTATTTTTGCTTTCAGTAAAACATATTACAACGATGCCAGAGTTTGGCGTCGTTTTAATCGCGAGCAGGAGTGCGGGTGAGTGAAATTATGATATAATATTAATTGTTGATATTACAATGTATTAAAAATACCGTTATCCACCCACCACCACACCTTATGGTACCACCATGTTTGAACATAATATAATGTCGTACTAATATTTTATATAAAAAAAATATGTCATATAATTTGTGGTTGAGGTTATTTAATTTAAATTATTTATCAGTGTTTCCATAAACATTACCTTTGTTCATGTGACATTTGCATTATTCCCTTGATAGTGAATTTGAATAGAAATGCTTTACCACAGAAGGAAATTAATAACAGTTTTCTGATCTTCTCTTGCAATACATTGTGTGTGGAAATCTTTGAAAGAAAATATATTATTATTTCAGACCAAAGATCAATATTATATTAGTATTAACTATTGATGATAAATAGTTATCTTTTTGATCTATTAATCATAATTTGAATGTAGACTCATGTCCTGTCACAATGAGTTCTGAATATTTTAGAGATGAAAGAAGACGAAGAGAGAAGTGAAGTTCAACTACAAATTAAAACTAAAATTAAAAATTATAATAGCATTAAAGTGGTTCATCCATTTGGAATCTGGTTAAACCTATACCACATCTTGTTTTTTCGTCAGGGTTTTACAAATAGCATTCTCTCCGTCACTGTGACCCAAGAGATGTCTTATGTCTATGTTAACCTTTTAAACGCTTTTTGTATATACATAATTAATTTTTAATATCCAAACCATTTCTTCATATACACGATAAATGCCAAGTTTTTTATAGTCTGATGTCAAATAGCAAAGATTAGATTACCGCCCACGGTATTAGAATAAGAAATAAAAAATATCTATAATTATAAACATTCAATGATAAAATCACGTGATTCAATCAAATTCACGTTGTGTCAAAAAACCTCCAATACTATTGTATTATGACTGGGCCGGGCAGTGTTACCAGTTTGTAAAAGTAAATGTAAATAATACCTTAGAGTATCTGCTATATAATAATAAAGTATATGAGTATATGAGATTTTAATAGCATAAGCCTGTCAATATGATCAGATCTCTTCCAGTCGCCCATGAATGTAAATTAGATTTACTTCGAGTTCGAAAATAACACACAAAAATATTTAAAGAAAATCTAAATTCTATTTTTTTTTTTTTCCTAAAACAGATATGTCACTTATAAAAAAATGTAATCTTATCCTGTAGCTATTGGTATTTCTTCTTTCAGTCCTGGGTCACACAGATTCCAGTGCACTGATGGTACCTGCCTCAGTGCGGGCAAGAAGTGTGATGGAACCGTCGACTGTCCCGACGGTTCCGACGAGAAATATCATATCTGCAGGAACATGAGGTAAGCTTAGGTTTAGTTCAACTTTCAAGTCACAATACACTTGTAGGAACCTGAAATACTAATAATGTAATAATAGCAGGTATCAGCTTTTTTCATTAAAACATGATAAAGCGATAAATATAATATTTCACGAAACTAAAGATATTATGTAAACAAAATTTGATAAATATTCTTTCTATGTAGTTACGATTAAATGTAGTAGAAGTATTATAAAAACACATTGTGACATTCAAATGGAAGTGGAAGTCGGATCATGTCATTCAACAAACACATTAACAGTTGCGCTAATAAGTACCCGAGACTGAGACTTTACTTTGGTACATACTTTATGACAGAAAATTAAAATAGATTTTATAGGCGTCACTTCCATCAAATAAAGTCTCAAACATTAAATATACGTCAATAACAAAAAAGCCTTGACAAAACATGTAAGCGTTATAGATAGATTTTCTAATAACATAGAGTAACCAGTCGATATAATATGTAAATTTGTAATTAATTCAAGATGTCCATACCATTACTTCCGGTGCACGTATGGGGCTTGCGTGGACCGCACGGCTTCTTGCAACGGGGTCTCAGAGTGCGCGGACGACTCCGACGAATTGCAGCCGGCGTGCCGCAATGATAACAACATTATAGGGTAAGATTGAACACCAATTATTATCTGGAATACACAGTGTTGCAGCTTTTCATGTCTATGCTTAAATATATTATTTATAATTTAATAAATTATTATTTGTATAGTTGTTCTGAAATATTATTTATGACTGACTCTATTCATTACATTTAAATTCAATAAACAGCGTCTCAGTGAAAAAGACATAGACACAAATAGATTCATTTTATAATTATGAATGCAATCAACGACAGGTATAAATTCAAGTGCGACAACGGTGAACTGATAGAACTGTACCAGCGCTGTGACGGCACCGCGGAGTGCAGCGACAGCACCGACGAGAGCTTGGCGACCTGCGCCAGTATCACCTGCCCTTCACACTTGTTTCAGTGCGCGTATGGGGCATGCGTCGACTCCGGGGCTGAATGTAATAATGTAAGTTTAAGGTTATATATGTATTAGGGTGCCGATAGTTCATCATGGTAAAAAATAATGATATTTCGTTTATTGGCTTGACTATTCACATATTTAATGTAAATATGATTGATTCCGTAATAAGAAGTTATCATTTTTAGTTTACCCTATTGCGTTGATGTTCATTATTGTAAGATGCAAAATTTAATAAACCTAAGTTTATTTGTTATTGTATTGTTAAAAAAGTGAAATTTAGACACCTATAATTATTTTTTACAGTTGCAAGAATGTGCAGATGGGTCTGATGAATCCGATCTCCTCTGCAAAAAAACTTCTGTCACCAGTACCACCAGCACCACCACAGAGACGTGAGTTGTCCTCATAACGTATAATGTCTAGTTCCTTGATACATCGTATGAAAGAAGAGCTTGGAAGAGTTGGAGATATTGTTGGCTAAACCAAATGTTTGTGATTATTAAGTTGCCTTGTCGTTCTAATCACTCTTCGGACTGAGGCTCGTCTTATTGAATGTAGCATTCCAAAGGCTAGTTTTGTTTTGGGATATAAGCTTTCTTTCAAAACTATCAGCAGCAGCCTGATAGTTTGCAGAATAATGCTACGGTAACCAAAAATTATTGACATTCAATTTACACTATTATTGAAGTGAAACTTCTATATAGACGGAGGTATGCTGAGTCTCGTGAAAGTGACATGGCCCGCATGGAGAGGATAGACATCGTGTGGTGAAAGACTAGTAGAGGATAGACACCGTGTGGTGAAAGACTAGTAGAGGATAGACATCGTGTGGTGAAAGACTAGTAGAGGATAGACATCGTGTGGTGAAAGACTAGTAGAGGATAGACATCGTGTGGTGAAAGACTAGTAGAGGATAGACATCGTGTGGTGAAAGACTAGTAGAGGATAGACATCGTGTGGTGAAAGACTAGTAGAGGATAGACATCGTGTGGTGAAAGACTAGTAGAGGATAGACATCGTGTGGTGAAAGACTAGTAGAGGATAGACATCGTGTGGTGAAAGACTAGTAGAGGATAGACATCGTGTGGTGAAAGACTAGTAGAGGATAGACATCGTGTGGTGAAAGACTAGTAGAGGATAGACATCGTGTGGTGAAAGACTAGTAGAGGATAGACATCGTGTGGTGAAAGACTAGTAGAGGATAGACATCGTGTGGTGAAAGACTAGTAGAGGATAGACATCGTGTGGTGAAAGACTAGTAGAGGATAGACACCGTGTGGTGAAAGACTAGTAGAGGATAGACATCGTGTGGTGAAAGACTAGTAGAGGATAGAGACACCGTGTGGTGAAAGACTAGTAGAGGATAGACATCGTGTGGTGAAAGACTAGTAGAGGATAGACATCGTGTGGTGAAAGACTAGTAGAGGATAGACATCGTGTGGTGAAAGACTAGTAGAGGATAGACATCGTGTGGTGAAAGACTAGTAGAGGATAGACATCGTGTGGTGAAAGACTAGTAGAGGATAGACATCGTGTGGTGAAAGACTAGTAGAGGATAGACATCGTGTGGTGAAAGACTAGTAGAGGATAGACATCGTGTGGTGAAAGACTAGTAGAGGATAGAGACACCGTGTGGTGAAAGACTAGTAGAGGATAGACATCGTGTGGTGAAAGACTAGTAGAGGATAGACATCGTGTGGTGAAAGACTAGTAGAGGATAGACATCGTGTGGTGAAAGACTAGTAGAGGATAGACACCGTGTGGTGAAAGACTAGTAGAGGATAGACATCGTGTGGTGAAAGACTAGTAGAGGATAGAGACACCGTGTGGTGAAAGACTAGTAGAGGATAGACATCGTGTGGTGAAAGACTAGTAGAGGATAGACATCGTGTGGTGAAAGACTAGTAGAGGATAGACATCGTGTGGTGAAAGACTAGTAGAGGATAGACACCGTGTGGTGAAAGACTAGTAGAGGATAGACATCGTGTGGTGAAAGACTAGTAGAGGATAGAGACACCGTGTGGTGAAAGACTAGTAGAGGATAGACATCGTGTGGTGAAAGACTAGTAGAGGATAGAGACACCGTGTGGTGAAAGACTAGTAGAGGATAGACATCGTGTGGTGAAAGACTAGTAGAGGATAGACATCGTGTGGTGAAAGACTAGTAGAGGATAGACATCGTGTGGTGAAAGACTAGTAGAGGATAGACACCGTGTGGTGAAAGACTAGTAGAGGATAGACATCGTGTGGTGAAAGACTAGTAGAGGATAGAGACACCGTGTGGTGAAAGACTAGTAGAGGATAGACATCGTGTGGTGAAAGACTAGTAGAGGATAGACATCGTGTGGTGAAAGACTAGTTGAGCTCTTCAACACACTTGCTTACTTAAGTATTATCTAAGCGGTTGTATATATAGCGATCGTACGGAAAAACTTTAATAGCGTGATTCAGAACTTGATTGCTAATTAAACGTCTGTAGAATAGGTATATGAATTATATTTTTAGTTCAATGTTTTATTTATATCTTCTTTCTCTTGAAAAGTTCCATTTCCACTCCGCCTCTTTCCTATTCGGTGTTTTTTAGTGTTTGGGTATGTTTGTCTGTCGGTTCCACGCTACTTGATCGAATTTTTAACCTTTTTTTTATCTTGATGAAATTTGGCATGATGGTACCACTAATTTTCGCCGTCGTCATTAATGTCGTCGGCAATTATAATGTCGTCGGCCATTTTTTATAGCAGGGAAAATAAAGGGGAAAATGAGGGAAATCTGTTGTGGCACCATTTACCAGCCAACTTCTTCTATATTTAGCAGAAATCTATTTTTTTTTTCTGTTTACATAAAAGATAGATAATCAGATATTTATATTTCATTGCGATTCGTTTTCCATTTGTCCGTTGCAATTCGTTTTCCTACTTGTCCATTGCGATTCGTTTTTCCACTTCTCCGTTGCGATTCGTTTTCCACTTGTTCGTTGCGATTCCGTTCTTCCACTTGCCCGTTGTGATTCGTTTTTCCACGTAATCCGTTGCGATTCGTTTTACTACTTGTCCTTTGGGATTCATTTTCCACTTGTCCGTTGCGATTCGTTTTTCCAGTTGTCCGTTTAAGTTCAACTTTTATTATGTCAGTACACATTTTTTTTAACAATTAAATTAACATGGCTACCAAGTTTATTGAAAACTAACATACAAATATATTTCAGATCTCCCACCGCTTGTGTATTACCAAATCATCCCGACTTTGGTATGTACAGAATAACTGACAGGGTAAAATACATGAAATATATCCCAGGGAGTATCCACAAGGCCTTTGTTCTAAACGCCACTTGCAAGCCGGGATTCAAACTTGTGGGGCAGGGTCTCCTCTTTTGCAATGAAGGGATCTGGTCAAGCGAGTTGCCTAAATGTGCCCGTTAGTATACAATATAATTATTACATTTGGATAGACAATTATTTTGTTATTATAACTTGACGAGTGTACTTATTTTCTTTTTATTCTAGATGTTTGTAAATTAGAGGAGTCACCGAGTGTTAAATACCGCTGCATCACAGGAGACGAACGCTACCCGGGAACACGGGAGTGTGAGGAGTATGAGATCGAAGGCACAATGGTACAACCAGAATGTAGAAAACCTAACTACTATAGTCCCACGGTCCTTTACTACATGTTGTGTCACAATGGAGAGTGGAGTTATAAGCCTAGATGTGAAGCAGGTGAGTTTATATGAAGGCCGAGCGTCTAAGAGAACATACCATTGCATACCTGTTGAATTGCTTCTCCAAAGCTGTAATATTTCAAGACACTGCTCATACTGCCCCTCAGAGCTTTCCTGCCTGTCACTGCATGACACTATGTTAAAACAAACAGTTTCTAAAACGAATAATATTTTCTCCATGCTTATAATGAATAATATTTTCTCCATGCTTATAATGAATAATATTTTCTCCATGCTTATAATGAATAATATTTTCTACATGCTTATATCGAATAATATTTTCTCCATGCTAATAATGAATAATATTTTCTCCATGCTTATAATGAATAATATTTTATCCATGCTTATAATGAATAATATTTTCTCCATGCTAATAATGAATAATATTTTCTCCATGCTTATAATGAATAATATTTTCTCCATGCTTATAATGAATAATATTTTCTCCATGCCAATAATGAATAATATTTTCTCCAGCGCAGATGGAAAGCTTTTGCATATCTGTTTGGGGGATGATCTGTTAGTTGGTTAGTCAAATAGAGTGTGACTTAAGAATTATGATCAATCAGCTTACAATTTCTTCTAAGCCTGTTTCTCAAGGATAAGTCGCTATCCTCTGTTACCAATTTAACTTGTAAAACTAAAATCTGTGCGATGACAATGTGTGTCTGTGCGATGTATTCTGTGAGAAAGATATTTCATTCTTGTTTCCACTGATATTGCATGAGGCGGTTATCCCTGTACATTATAAGACATGCTTGCTCGTAGTTTAAATAACTATAAAAAGCAACATCCAAATTTTAATTCATTATAATATTTGTGTTACGTCATCCTGGTACATATTCAGAGTGCGGCACGCTGACTCCTCACGCGGAGCCGCTGATGGTAGGAGGGCGCGTGGCGGCGTGGGGCGAGGTCCCGTGGCACGGGGGCGTCTACAGCAAGCTCCAATCACCACCTACACAGATTTGTGGCTCTTCACTAATCCGTGAGACAGTTCTAGTATCAGGTGGGAAATTATGTCACTTGATGTTATATTAGATTGGTTTGCGTCATTGATGGTAATTCATTAGAATTCATGGTTCTTATAATTAAAATATGTTTATATTTTTCGTAAATGTTAATGATTTGAAAAACTACATGCATGCTATCACAAATACCGTTATTAATTTTCGAAACTGGTGGGACCGTTTCAGCCGCTCATTGCTTCTGGTTTAGCAAACACACAGAGCCCGCTAAAAACTACGCCGTGGCGGTGGGCAAGTTGTACCGGGAGTGGAGGCACCCATCCGACCTGGCCTACGAACAGACATCTGATGTGAGTTCTATAACTGGTATATAATATTTTTATTAAAACAATTTCGTTTCCATGAGACCTTAATTCCCATGCTCGTATTAACTTTTCGTCCAAAGTAAAATTGTCAAAATATTATTGATAGAAAACTATTTAAAATAATGTTCCAGGTAAAATCAATCCACATCTCCCGGTACTACCGAGGCAACATTATGAACTACCAACATGACATATCGATTATAGTAGTTTCCGTGTCTTTCTCCTACCGCCCTCATATACGACCCTTGTGTATAAACTTTCCGCAGAGCCATATTGACATGGTGCTCAAAAATGGTGATATTGGAAAGGTAAGTGGGGCAATTGATAAACTAAATTTTAATCGTTTTTTGTTCGTTTTACAAAATCAATTTATCCAAGGACAGTGTAGTTATATAAATTATGGCCACTTATGGACACTTTTGTACGCCGCAAATAGAATGTGGTCTGACATATCAGAAATCTTAGTGTTAATTGTATGCTATAAGGTTGGTTGATAATCAACTGGACTGGACAGGTGGAACCTCTATAAAGACTGGATTTACCTTAAACATTAATAATAATTAAATAAAATATACACAATTACGATTCGTAAAAGTCTCAGTAATATTATGAATTTATATCAAACCTCCACAAGACATCTCCTTACGACAGACATGTCATCGATATGACTTATTTGACTTTCTTCATACAAATCGGTAACATGTCAAAAAAAATAATAATAATCAACTTAGATAATAGCCACAGATAAAAAAAATACCTAGATAATACTATAATTGTAGTATATTATTTTAAGTTAATAAAGCATTAATGCGCTGAAAATTAAGCTTTGTTTTTCAGAATTGAAGCGACACGACGAATAAAATATTATATAATATCGAATAAAGTAGCCTCTTACACACATGACAAAATAACGATACAATGACAAAATGACTGTCTTCAGAATATTAAAGTTGCTGATGGTAAGTTACTAGGACAGGAAAAACTAAATATCAACTAAACTTTTACTGACTGAAAGCTAGTTTCATATATATTATATATTTATTCATATAGACGCAATCTTACACTTACAATTTGATACTTTGGAGATATTTTCATATAATATTATCATATTTCATAAAAAAGCACGTTTGACTAATTTTTATTTGTTTCATAATCAAATGTAAAATTCATTACAAACGGGTTCGAATTCCCGCTCGTATCGATTTATTATTCATTGTATATTTATTTAACATTTAAATAATTTTAATATGGCTATACATTTTTAAATAGGTATCTGGACATGATGCAGATATTATTCAATAACGGAAATCCATAAACATATTTAATCATAAATATATCCTATAATAATTAATAAATAAAGTATTTGTGTACATGTAACATATGTGGCTTTAACTGGCTTAAAGCGCTTGAAACCCACTTACGGGATATATTCTCTTGGGTGTGTGGTATTATCCTAAAATTGACCCACATGGACTCCATCTATTGATGATGTTATAAGAACTTGTAGATTCTACAAACACAATTTATTCTTTTAAGTTTGTTTAAACAGTGTATTAAGATTTATACATTGGAGTATGTTTTTGTTTTTCCATTCATAACTTGCGCTTTGTGCTTGTATGAGAACCAATTATCGGAAACTGTTCTGTTAAACGTTTACTGCTGTATTAAAATCTTGAATAATAAACAAATATATTAAATGTGTTTATTGCCATATGTGTTTTACACTACTTATAGGCCTTTTGGGCCTATTTCATGGTATCTCAGTATTCGTCCACTTAAGTAAGTGACGTCGACCGCTAACTGCTCAGAGGGCCTATACAAATGACATAAAGGCTTCTCGAATAGAATGATAAATGTATGGATTTGACGTATAACGCTGCTGGATCGCTTATGTCCATACGTTTAAATAGAATAAATGACGAACGCTTGTCATTTCCCTATCATTTGACTCTCAGACAAGAGATCAAAATGTGTGTAACTGTATATTTTTGTTTCAGGTAGCCGGATGGGGTCTGACCACAGTCTTCACGGGCTCAGAGTCTCCTAAACTCAAGGTCCTGGACTTGCCATTCATTGACTTTGACGAATGCCTCAACAAAACTCCGAGCTATAATCAGGAGTACTTCAGTAGTGATAAGTTCTGCGGCGGTTTTACAAATGGTAAATTGTTATTTAAATTACAGTATGTAACTGAAGTAATATTTTTTTTCAATAACTTCTAGCGGAAACCATTCCCGACCGCTAAGCCATAATATAGGCCTGTTTCAAGGATGTTGCATTTCTCCAATAATATTTAATATAGTAATTAACATTTTAATAGATAAATTAATAAGTCATGAGAAAAAGTGGGGTTATCGGTTTAAATTTAATAATAAATACACGGAATCCATACTAGCATTTGCAGACGATCTCGCTATACTGACACGTAACCCTAAACAATGTCAGGTACTTTTAAATGAAGTAGAGGATTTCTGTACGTGGACTGAAGGACTGAGGACAAAACCCAGTAAATGCCACTGTCTGTGTCTGGGTAGACGAGACACCAAATATACCTCTTATAATCCGGGTCTTTCAATAGGTGGTCAAAGTGTTGCTACAATTACTGAAGCAGCCCCATTCAAATTTTTAGGTAAAAAAATAGATTACAAAGGTCGCACTCCATCTCTAGAAATTATAGTCGATAGCTTTTTAAATTATCTTAAGAAGGTAAACAATCAACCAATCAGTAATATCAAAAAAGCTTAGATATATGACAACTATCTAACGTCACGTCTAAATTGGCCTTTTCTAGTTTACGATCTTAATAAAACCCTTTTGTCTAAGTTAGAAGCAAACGTCATAAAGATATTGAAGTCGTGGTTTGGGCTCGCGCATTCAGCGGACTCTTCAACTTTATTCATAGATCGAAACAATTTTGGGATGAAATTAAAGAAACCATCGGAGCTCTATAAACACCTAAGAGCTACCAAAAGATATATCATCGAAAAATCTCATGATGATATTGTAACATCTCTTCCAAAAGATAAAAATGCATCAGAGCTGGAGTCACGACTTAAATTCCATAAACAATTCATGATAGGTGCTCAAACAAATAAAGCAGGGTTAGGATCTAGCGGGAAAGTTCGGGATATAGACTTAACAAAATCCTTTATTCGGCAAGATGAAAACGATAAGTATCGAGTGCACGCGATGAATCTAGAAATTCAAAATGAGTGGGTGACCATAGGCGACTTTTGTATTCCATTAGCATTGAGGTGGCGCACCTTACTTCATGAGTGGTCTCCAGCCTTATTAAAATTCTATCTAAATGCATTCTAAATGACTCTCCCAGATCAAAGTAATTTAGTAAGATGGGGTAAAGCTACCGAAAAGTCTTGCAATATCTGTGGGGAGGCAGTAGGAACGGCTAAACACTTGTTGGTAGGGTGTAGGGTGCTATTGGAAAAAGGTCAATACTCGCGGCGCCATGATAAAGTATTGGAAATCATACGTGAAGCGGTTAGTCTTTCAGTAGCTAGAGCGCAAAAGGGTATAACAACCACCAAAAGATTCATAGAGTTCATTAAAGAAGGCTCGTCTAAAAAAACGAAACAAAAGCCTCACTCTATCTTAGAGGCGGCTCGCGATTGGACTATAATGATGGATACGTATGAGAAACAGTATAGAATTCCTAAGGATATTGTTGTCTCGTCATCCAGACCGGACATATTCCTGTACTCTAGACAGTTAAAGCGCGTGATTCTTGTGGAGCTTACTGTTCCGTGGGAAACTAACATCCCCAAAGATCACACAATTAAAGTAAACAAGTATTACGAACTGAACTGGTATATAGTTAATTTCTACGCGGTAGAAGTGGGAGCGAGAGGTATAACAGCGAAATCTCTCTATAACCTACTTAAAGATCTTGGCCTCTCTAGAACTATCATCAGTACATTTCTAGAACGTACTTCAAAGGTGGCATTGGTAGGTTCATTCCAAATTTGGTTAGGTAGGGAGAGGAGCGCAACCAGTTGATGGTGAGCGTGAATGCGCATTTTAAAGGGGCCCCTTAAACCTACACCTGGGTCGCAAGTTCCAGGAGCTGTTTGCACTCCTCTCCCTGCAACGCGATGGGCCCGGCACCCGCACGGTGAATCCATGGAATGCTAAGAAGCTTCGTCTCTTATACTTACATGTATATATTTGTTTTTAGGTACCAGTCTGTGCAAGGGAGACAGTGGGGGTGGGTTTGCGTTCCCTATGTACTATCATGGCCGCGTTCGGTACTTCCTTCGTGGTATTGTCTCCACCAGCCCCCCCCTACCGGGCGGATACTCGTGCAACATCTATACTTTCACCAGCTTCACCGACGCCTTGCAATATATGTACCTGATCATGATGCACGTAAACTAGTCTAAAGTACTTAAACCTCAAACCAATCATACGTTTCGAATTTAATTGACCGTTTCCGTTAAATAATTAAAATATTGTTAAGATTACTAACAAATGCAATAACATTTAGATAAGGCAGTAAGGCGATGAGATTTGAACGGAAGAATACATGATAGAGAAGGATTTTTGTTATCAATAGAGTGATATGTTTATTTATTTTATACTAGCTATTGCTAGCGGGTTTACCTGTACGACTTGTATAGATAGTAGCCAAATATTTATTAAATGATAATTTAAAAGAAATCAGTGTGAAAGTTTGTTAGAATTAGCTTCTGTATGAAGTACGTAAAGTTTAATATCTAAAGTATTGTTTATTATATTTTTATAGTTTATCAATAAATTGTTAATATTGTGATTGAATAAGATGTTAAAAAAGAACAATTTGCTGGAGATAATCAAAGAAGAATGTTGTAAAAAGAGAGAAAGAGAGAGAGAGGGGAGACGTTATAAGTCAAGTTTCAAATAAAATAATATATACATACAATATACACTCTATTAGATACGACACCAATTTCATGAATAAAAAACAAGCATCTAGTATAGAACAATGCTCTGAATGAATTACAATTAAATAACGTTTGAAATTCTTCTCAATTCGTCTTGTGAGTGCAAAAAGTGTCTAGTCTAGAACTTTTTGTGTCAGTGTGAGTGGGCTGTTGGTATTTTTAAATATAATATAGTTACTAAATACTAACCTACTTAAACATTCATATAGTTTTAAAAGTTATGTTTTTGTTTTTTGAGTTTAAACAACTGTAGGGACAACTGTATTCCATATTATAATTCCCTATGTTGCGGAAAGTTTTACAAATATTTATTTTACTTCACTTTGTAGATGGAGTTTACTATTTGGAGGGATCAGAGCTGTTCTTTGACCTTTACTGTCTTCCACTCCTTCCAATTACCATTGTAAGACCTAGAACTAGCTCTCGAAATTGTAACCTCAGAGCCGTACATGAAATGATTGTGGGTCATTTTAAGACAAACCATGAGCAATATTCTCTAATTTACCAGCAAAGTAATATCTAGAAATATTTTTTTCATATCTTTCCAGCAAATGGTTTATTACCAACTCATTTTTTTGTCCTTTAGTCACCGAGGAAGAAATTAAAAGAACTCTGGCCTCGATTCAATTGAATGTTGTTGACGATATGAGCCGGTTTATGAATGTGACATTGCTGGATGTAACATTCACTCTTCTCGAACTGCTGAAAATTTTTAGCAGTTCGGATCAACTGTCAGTGCAGCCAATCTTTGCGCTCATTGAATATACCGATGTAACATTCAAGCTAATTTAGATAAATTAATTTGCTGTATTCCCAGTTATATAAATTTAATTACACCTCTTTGTATCGTTCTAAAATAGCTACCTATCGCTGAAAAAAGACAATCTATAATTCTATCCGGTCATTTTCTATCTCAAATGATCCAACATGACTCGTAGCTTGAAATTTATTTAACCTTATCTTATGTTTATGTTTATTATTTTCTGACATTATCGTCATACCGCTCTGTTCCTGTCCCTTGGGACCCTTTAAATACAGATATATCTGTATGCTATTTATTTTATATTTAATTCCTCGTGTTTTTCAGTTAGTCTTTTCGGTTGAATAAGCTCTGGACTGGAATAACACATCAAAGAAATTTAAGACTCAAAAGAAAAAATCATTCTTGTCACCCACCTTGCCACTAACCTAACAAGTATTTGTAAAACTAGCCATTAGAAAAATTAAATATAAAAGAATGAACAATGAGTTCCGTAATTTAGAAACCAAAATGCTCTCTAAAGCAATTTCCATTTATCTATAAGAATCAATTTTACGACCGAATATTGCAATTGTCTTTCGTTATTACTAAAACAGCATCATGTAACATAAATTATAATAAGATGTAATATAAAAAAAAAAGTAAAAACCAGAGACTGTACGTATATCAAAATGAAACTGTGTGAACTTTTTACAACTCTCTGGGTTCTCAAGCTCAAAGTAATGTTCCTTATGTGTCATATTAAGAAATGCTTTTCCTCAAAAGCGATTTGAATATTTGGTTTAGTTTTTAACTAAAGAGTGCGAATGTTAATAATTGGGACTTAAAGTATGTATTTTCATAAACAACTAAAAGTTTTACAACTGACGCATGAGTTTTTTTGGAACAACAACTGTATGTATTTTCATAAACAACTAAAAATGTTACAACTGACGCATGAGTTTTTTTTTGGAATGACAACTGTTACTTATCATCACATAATTTATTTGCCTATACCATTTGAGATTGTATACTTAAAATATATTTTTATTAAAAAGAATATAATTGTACCTTTACATACATGATATTATAGTTTAAGTGTGCTGAATTACAATCAACTTTGAAATATAAAAAAAAAAACACTGTCTTCAATTATAGTACAAAAGGAGACATTAAGAATATATGAATTGCTAAAGATTTATTTTGTTTTATTTTAATTTAGTACGTATCTGACATTTTTTTTAATTCATACTTATATATTATCCTGCTCTGTACTGTACTGTACCTAAATACCCACTTTCATATTTCGTGTCCTCTACCCAAAGGTTGCCTGGAAGAGATTGCTCTTTAGCAATAAGGCTGCCTTTTGTACTAGCTTATCTTTTATTTGTTATTGTTTTTATATATTTTCTTTCTTGTTTGTTATGGTACAATAAAGCATATCGTAGCGTATCGTACCGACGGACACGTCATCCGTGCTCTTATTGACGTTTTACAAGTTTTTGTCGTGTTAAATTCTAAATTATAAATTGAGATTTTAAAAACATGTATAACAGATGAGATTATATTTCGACTTCCTGTGTTTTGTTGCAATTTTCTTTGCCATTTGTCCGTTGCGATTCGTTTTTCTACTTGTGAAAATTTCACTTTTAGCATGTGTGCCAGTACATATATTTTTTTTACTATTCTGTTTGTCGGCGAACGTATGCCGTTTTTTTACTCAACATTTTTAAAAATCGCGCTTTCACCAAAACAAAATCTGGCAACGCTGATCAATACCCGATTTGTTTTATCTGTGTGTCTGTGTGCGTGTGTGTGTCTGTGTGCGTGTGTGTGTCTGCGTGCGTGTGTGTGTCTGCGTGCGTGTGTGTGTGCGTGTGTGTCTGTTATATATAGTATATTATTGTATTACTGTTACTAATAATACTAACCTAACATAGCGCGCTGCCATGGGCCAAACGACGTGCTGATCTTCCATTGCTCACCTCACTAGTCTTCTGTGTTTGTGTTGTCTGGTTGAATATTAAATGTACACAATAGGCTTTTGTAGCTATAACTTCGCAATGAAAGTCCGAAATTAATAATTAATCTTCCCTACATATGCCTCTCAGAAAGTTTGTTTTAGTACTTATACAAGTGGGGTATGAAACGGTGGCGAGCTATAATGAAATAAAAATTCTTTGTGAAACTAAACATATATTTGATCCATATTTCAATTTCCTGCTATTTTTTTACTAGCGTTATTAAACTATCGAGCATTACAGGAAAACGAATCGTTCAGAAGTCGATTCCCACAGCTCAACCGAGGATTTTCAAGGCATGCTACATATATGTCGCCGCGCATTCCTTTTTTAGCTGCAGTTAATCTCTTGACGACATTTTTGTAACTTAAAAACCCTTCGTAGAGCTGCGCCGGATTACGTTGTAGCAGGTAGCTTCTTGTATTAATATTTTACCATTAACAGTTACAATTTAGCTTACAATATCGGCATTTCCTAAGTGAATGATCGTTCACTGAGTGCCTGGAACCGCTACTGCACTCCATGTTTTTTAATGCTGAACACGATTTAATATTAATTAATAATTAAGAAGCTAAGAAAAGATTAATTTGTAGTATACTTGAATTATTTAATCACCATGTACCCCACATAACCACATGGTCGTTTAAAATTCATTAATAATTTACTGCGGCTAATTGCTTTGGCTAGTTTATTAATGCCATAAAATAAAACAATAAAATAATTCAAATCACCTTCATTACAAAAATACAGTATACGAATATAAATTAGGAATAAAAGATATAAATACAATATTTCACCAAATGATGGCGTTAACATCTACAATAAATAGTTTATTCCAAATTGTAAGCGTACACTTTCTGCTCATATGTCATGACCATCGTCGCAATAGAACGAGTCGTTGCTTATAAAAATACTTATCCGAAGTATACTCTTAATTTAGATTAGTGCTCGTTGTCATCGTGTGGAGACGATACGTTGGCTGTATTAGGTGGTTCATTTCCATCGTCACCAACATCATCTCCCATTCCTCCTCCACCCATATCCTGGATGGAAAAATAAGAGCGAAATTGGTTACATCTGTTTCAAAGTTGAAGTTACTGAGGTAAAGATACGTCTATGATAATGTATAGATTCGTTTAATAAAGATACGAAAACTTTATCCCAAAAATATTGGGAGTCTCTAACGACTAACATTAATGATCAAGCGCACTCGTGACCTATGATTCCATTTTCGCAGCTTCAGATTGAAATTTCGGTCACTTTCTTGAGTAATCAGTGAAAATTCTAGGTAGGATATTCAAAAAAATTTTATAAAACAAAAATTAACAGTTTAAACTTTTTTTTTTATATTTTCAAATTGCTCTCCTCCAAATTTTGTACAAAGTTTCATGCGACTGAACCCATTTACAAACTTCATTTTCCAATTTGACACTTCCTCAACGGCTTTCTCGAACTCATTGGGTGCACCTTTTGGCAATGAAAACTTGAGCTGCCTTTTAGTTTTAAGAAACAGGAAGTCGGACACGGTTTCAAATTATGATTGTAAGGCGGATAACCCAAAAGATATACCGTTGTAGTAAGTAGGTTCTTCGTCTTGAGCGCTCAGTGCTCGGGCGCTCGATGTGGTAGAGCAAAAGGCTTCCGAATGTTGTGCTAGGTCGTTGTTTGGATTGCAACACCCAAAATTCTCTCAAGCATTTATTAGTCTACCATTCTAGATTAATGCTACTTGGGATTTGATACTAAATACCCCTTTAAAGAGAAAAAACTATTTTTATAACGCTTTCCGATTATTTTACTTTCATATGCGTTGGTTCGTTTTCAAACAGCCATTCTGTTGACTGGCCCTTTGTTTCTAGATCATATATAATAAACACGGCAGAAAGACCCTCCTTCGAATCTTTCAATCATATCATGGGAACAGTCCACGTGAGCCTGCTTCTGAGCATTTGTGAGCCTGTGGTAGCCCAGATGAAACAACACTTCTACGCAAAGACTACAGTCAGGTAGAGTATCATAAACATTACAAACTGCAGATTGCACCAAATCTTCTCGTATGTTGCTCGTCAATTTTAACGAATCAAATTTTTCATTACAATTGACACTTTACTTGACTTGAAACTCTCCACACTTCACTTTTTGAAATAAATTATTTTGAAAATAAAATACAAATTGCTAGAGTTCCATACTGATATTTTTTCAAAACTTTATGACTGCACTGTGTAACCGTTCCATAGGATAAATGTATGGGCAGTAATCTAAGGTTGATTATTAATTTCGGACGTTAGTTGCGAATTAATAGCGACAAAAATAATTGTCTACGTTAAATCTTAAAGTGTGAGATGAAGATGAGATGTATGTTATTTTTACCGGACAACAAGAACACAGAAGACAAGTGAGGCATGCAATGCAAGACGCGCAGGTTGCCGCTTGTCCCATACCAGCGCCGGGTGACCCTTGAAATTGTTTTAGGTCAGTAAAAGTGCATAAGTCCAAAATAACTTTTTATATAGCACACTAAATACAACATATAAATTATCTTTCTTCTTCTAAACTAATTAACTGTGTGATAACATTTTATCAAATGTGCTACATTTTTGTAAAAGTTGGATATTTATGTCTATAGTTTTTTTTAAACAAACCTGGACGTTGATATTGACCAGGGTAGCCCTGTTGAGGATACCCAGGACCATAGCCCGGATACATTTGTCCTTGAGGATATCCTGGATTATAGCCCTGTTGAGGGTATCCTTGTGGGGGATAATTGCCCTAGAGATAAGAAATATTATGAAGAATACAGAAATTGACCGGCTCTTGAACAAAATATTTTATTGGTTATTTGTTTGTTAAAATAAAAAATAGCTTTTCCTTAAAATGAAATTTACAAAAAATATTTGTTTAAAGATTGAAAGTCTAAAATCTACATTGCTTATTAACATGGCTAAAAATGTGTATATACAATTTTATACATTAGTCCTATCTTTTATTAAAGAACATTCCTTACTTGACCTAGATTATGCGGAGGTGCATTGTAACCAGGGCCTTGGGGACCACTAAATTGTCCAGGAATTTGGGCCCCAATTGGTCCAGTATTCTGACCTCCAAATGGACCAGGGGTGGGGCCACCAAATGGTCCAGTATTTTGTCCTCCAAACGGTCCAGTATTCTGTCCTCCAAATGGACCGGTATTGGGGCCTCCAAATGGTCCAGTATTCTGTCCTCCAAACGGACCGGTATTGGGGCCTCCAAATGGTCCAGTATTCTGTCCTCCAAAAGGACCGGTATTGGGACTTCCAAATGGTCCAGTATTCTGACCTCCAAATGGATCGGGGCTAGGGCTTCCAAATGGTCCAGTATTCTGACCTCCAAATTGATCTTGCCCAGGACCAAAATTCCTACGTCCATGACTGCCTGGCTAAAAACAAAGTTGTTATGAAAGATATACATTTATTAAAAAACAGTATACAAAATGTAATTAATATATATTTTTTTACCAATTTGTTTCCCATATCTATTTTTCAAAAACTTTGCTGTTGTCTTTCAAAAACTCTGAATAGATATTTTTTCGCATTATAAAAAACGGTGTAATATGTTAATAGCAATAATAAAATATTTACATCAAAATAGATGTAACGTTGTGTCATTTTAGCTTTGTCTAGAAACAGAGTTAAACAGTGTCAAGTAACGTCAGTAACAAACTTCTTAGACTTATTTTTTAATAAAATCATGTCCATACGCAACAATAATGCTAAATTATTTTTCTAAGACAAACTTGATTTAGGCGGAGGCTTCTTATAGAACTGTAAAAGTTAGGCAAATACATGTTTTTAATTTAAACTAATTTTTATTAAGAATAGTCAATTCGTTTTTAATTTTATGTATATACAAACAACAACAACAACAACAACAACAAACAAACTGAAATCCAGAATAATAAATATATATTTTGAGTCTCTTGACTCCATTTGTGTATCATACTTTGAAGTTTCTGGGTAGAGCTCTGCCAATCGAATTCAGAATGTTCTGCTCGTCACAGGAAGAACTTGAATGACGCGCATCTTGCTTCTTTGGCATGCCAGATTTAGGCTCTGGAATATTCTCCTATATTTTTACCTCGACGGGATACGTTGCAGCAAGAAGGGCCCTTCCATGAGGCTAAAGAGTAATATTCTTGTAATCCTATGTTATTATTGACAGTGATCAGATTGCTAACAATGTCGGCATTCCATAACTGAATTGTTGGTCATTAGACACCTGTAACCACTAGTGCCCTGATATTATTTATTCTGTACACGAAAAAATTAAAAGCAATAGAAGCCAAACAAAAAATAAAAAATTAAGGTGCACTTATTAAAATCACCATTGGCACAGATAACCACATCGACTTTTAAAAAGGAGTTCATTTATAATTTTCTTTACTCATTACGGTGACGTAAACATGGTGATAAAATAAAAGAACAATAATAATCCAAATTAACCTTCATTACTAAAATAATGTATACAAATATAGAGAAATAAGGAAATTAGGGATAAAACTTATTTAAAACAAAATGTCACAAATTATGGCCATTCTTATTAAAAACAATGAATCACTTTCTCCACAATTATCGTGGCCATATTATAATAGTATCGTTGCTTAAAAAATACTCTTAACTCATTTTAGTGATGTTCATCATCGTGTGGAGATGATACATTCGCTTCCGCTGCTGGATGCCCATCCTCGTCTTCATCACTCATCCCTCTTCCATCTCCTGCTGCTCCCATTATACACTGGATGTAAAAAATATATAATGTGTGTATGAAAGCTTTAGTGGAATTGTTTAACAGCGTTAAGAAATCCTTACCGAAAATATTGGGAGCCTCAAACGATCGAAATAAATAATCAAACGATGCGTAACCCATTTTTTATTATTTTAAATTTAAATAACCATCCGTTTCATGAGTTATTAGTAAGAATAACCGTATTGTGGACTAAAATTGTAGGAAGCAAACTAAGGTTGGTTATTAATTTCGGCCATTAGTTGCGAAGTAATAGAGACAAAAGGCTTTTGTCTACATTAAATCTTCAGGTTGAAATGTATGTGAACTGTACCGGACTACAAGAGCACAAAAGACATGTGAGGCATGCCGTGCAAGATCCGCAGCACGCAGCTTGGCCCATAGCAGCGACGGGAGTCCCTTAAAATTATATTAGGTCAGTAAACCAACAGTTTACAAGAACAAAATATCTTTTGTTACACATACATTAATTATCCTTTAAAAACTATCGACTAATCTTCTAACCCAATTAATTATGTGATAAAGTTGTAAGTAAAGGAATTTAAATCTGTTACAATTTGTAAAAGTTCTATTAGTGGACATTTATCTCTACAATATTTTCTTTACACAGACCTGGACGTTGGTATGGACCTCCAGGATAGCCCTGTTGGGGATACCCAGGGCCATAGCCTGGATACTGTCCTTGAGGGTATCCTGGATGAAAGCCTGGTGGGGGGTATCCTGGGGGAGGGTATCCTGGGGGAGGGTATCCTTGTGGGGGATAATTTCCCTAGAGATCAGAAATATTTTGAAAAAGATATTGATCAACTTTTGGTTTTAAGGAACACATGTTTGAAATGATAATGAATAATTTAATATTTTCCATAAAATACACTTTACTCAAAAAAAAAATAGAAAATGTCGAAACATGTTATCATATTACTTAGTTAATGCTACTATAATTAATCTAAAAAATACTCTACGCCAATTATTAATTTAAACGATACGGTAGCTCTATCTGTACGCTAACGGGACGTTATCCCAGAAGTAGCATGTTCGAGTTCTACCCATTTCATTCTACATTTATTTAAAATGTATATTGCTAACATGTCTAAACATTTTTTTAAACTTTTCATAAATATAAAATGAAATGCTGCCAGACCTGAAAATCATAGCCAATGTTTCTAACTTTGCTGTATAGTTGAATAATGAAAAGATGCCACAACCCATATCAATGTTTGAAAATATCTTTAAAGTGGTAGAGCGACGGGACGGTGTCCCGGAGGTCTCGGTTTTGAATCCCTGACCGTATCCGTTTATTTTTCCTTCCATATTTATTACAATTTAGATAAGCTTTCAAACACATTTAAAGACAATTACCAACACAAGTCCTATCTTTTGTTAAACTGAATTACTTACTGGACCTGGATTGTATGGAGGTGGATAATTAGCAGGGCCTCCATATTGTGTAATTTGCTGACCTCCGAATAGACCATGACTATGACCCTGGTTACCTGGCTAAAGACAAAGTGGTAACGACAATAATTTAATTTTAAATAATATATTCAAAATATATTCTTACCTTATTTCCCATATCTAATTTTCAAAAACTTAACTGTTGTCTTGACAAAATATAGAATACATATTTATCTCCCATTATTTAATATTATGTGTATGTTGATATCTTTAATAAAATACATACATCAAAATAGACGTAACGTTGTGTCAATTTAGCTTTGTCTAGAAACAGTGTCGTGTTGGCAAGAAGTAATTAAACTTCTTAGTAATAAATGCTTGTCCATATACGATGATAATTATATCAGATTTATAATTTAGGTAATTTATATCGTTTAATTTCTTGTTTCTATCTAGTTGGCATTTGATGTGCACTTTCACTGCTGAAAACACACACGTTGTGTTTTTTAAGTTTGTTACAAATCCAAATAACATACTTATAAAAGACAAATTTTATCTTTATAAAATTATCTTGATGACTAAATTATTTGTTTTGATAAAAAACCTAATATGTATAGCTTAGGAATAAGATCTCAACTTCATATATTTTCTTTCTTTTAAATTCAAATATAAAAGAAAAATCAAATATAGAAGTTAACTAGACAGATAGAATAGAACTAGACTAGACTAATCAAATATAGAAGTAGACTTTCTGAAGAATTAATAATGACCAACATTTTTGGTTAACATTATGTTCCTATGTAACAAACCGTTTAGTCAGGGCACGCAGGCAAAGCATCATATCTCGCCCGCTTTTCTCCGACTTAGTTTACATATACTGTGTTTTTACTATTTCTTTTTTGTCTAATCATAATAAAATATACTCTATGTTACTCGAATAGGATGTAGGATTCCAATAGTGAAAGAAGTTTTCAAATCGGTTTAGTAGTTCTAGAGATTGCAAACAAACCTACACACAAACTTTACCTCTTTATGATATTAGTATATTAGTATTATATAATAATATCTCTCACTGATGGGTAACTGGTAGAGCTCTCTTAAAGAGATAAGTTCATCCTTTTTCCTTTGTTCATTTTTTTTCCTTTTGTATATCATTATGGGTCATAAATAAATAATGAAGACATTAATCCGGACATCGTTAGTTGCTAAGACATCGCCCCAACAAGAATGCTCTCTAAAAGTACTTATCATAACAGGATTTGAAACTAACCCCTGCTGACAGCCATCCATCAGCCTCAAGGAGATGAGGGTCGATTAAATCCTACACCACTGTGACTGACCACCGACAACGAGGGCCTGCGCTGTCCCACCAACTCCAAGCCATAATATATCCAAAACACCTTGACCGATTTCAATGATAATTGTATATAGTAAGAAAGTTATTTTTTACATTCAGTGGACGGGGGAAGGAGAAGACGACAGCGATGATGTTGGCGAGGGTGTGAATGAAGTACCTGGAACAGCGAGGGTATCGTCTCCAGGCGATGATGACGACATAAATTAAGAGTATATTTTGGATTAGTACTTTTATAAGCAACGATATATTGTAATTATGAAGGAGATATAGGATGTAAGGGAAAGTGTATGGTTAACAATTTATCCAAAATAAACATATTGTAGACAGCCAGTGACTTTGTCAGCTCCTACCCAGAGACTCAAATAAAAACCTTCCTAAAACATGGTATAAAATGTATACTACTCCATACTTTTTAGTACAAGTTAAAGTTGTAGATAAAAGTCCTTATTGGATTTGTGGCCACTTCTATTTTGGGCTCACTTAAAAATTTACAATATAGGAATAGAATAATATGTAAATTCCAATAATATTTTATATATTAATATTATTTTATTATATAAACATAAATACATACATTATATGATATTATATTTTATTAAATCATAATATAATCGAGTAACCATTTGTCAAAAGTCTGACAGCTATGACAAAAGTAATAAGGTTACATTAGAAAAGTTACTGTGATCGCAATTTTTTTTTTAAATATTATATTCCTTCTGGTTTAATTAACCAGCCAGCCAGCTGTGTTTCTTTCGCCAGGTCTTTTCAGGTTGATGGCAATTAATTTTCCAAGCTTTGAAATTGAAAAAATGTTTTGTACAAAATGCCTTTAAAAATTGATTTTTATTTTTTTTTATTCCGCCAACTTTCTTAATTTGTTTTCTGAGTTTTTTGTGGCGTGTTCATCATTGACCTAGGTATCGTAGTTTGGAACAGCGTATTTATAATAATAATAACAAGGTTAACAGTTGGGTACAGTAATTTATAAAGTTGGTTGGGTATAGTAATGAGTACGATTGACCTCGTGACTATATGGAAGAGCAAAGAACTACGGTGGTCAATTCTACAAAGTTTTGACAGACCAAGTTGTAAACCAAACTAGTTTTATATCCTGGCTAAAACACGGAAACCTCTTTGGAGAAACCGAAGGTTTTGTCTGTACAATTATGTACGAAGTTATCAAGACAAATAACTACCAGAAAGATATCATGAAAGAATGAACTCCTGATCAGTCAATTATTGTTGATATTACAATTCCACATGACGGTAATCTCTTAAAGGTCGAAAAAATAATAACATTTAGACATAACCCACCAGGTTACCAGCTCGTGGACTGTAGACTCTGCAACAGTTGTTCCCATTGTCGTGTCGGTCAATGGTTGAAGGGTGGGATTCAGAAGGTAGTGTTGCATAGCATTGTGAGGAGGTTCCTCAGCCTAGAGCCTTAACCGGCCTGGCATGGGCCTCAACTTACCACCGGAGATTTACTATTTTTATCATTTTAAATATTTTTATTTGTTATTTTTATTATTATTAAATGTCATAATATATTTTATGAAACAAAATAAATAATAATAATAATATTTATTGTACGTCCACAGAATGTAAGTTAAAATACAGTAACAACAAAAGAAATAAGTACCTACAGTGGCGTAGCCAAGTAACTAAAGGCCTTGGGGCAAGTAATAAATTAGGACCCCAATTAAATTATTTAACTGATTTACTTACTCTGATAACTAAAATAACAGTCCTTTATGCTGTTCTTAATATAAACTTAATATGTTTGCCAATCTCTTTCGTTCTCACTTCTGCGCTCGTTCTTATTCTCGCTCTCGTCTTGTCCTAGCTCTCTTTCTCTCTGTTCCTCTATTCTGTATTCACAAAGAACATTATAATAGAAATATGTTTAAAAGGACTAAGGAGTGCTATAGGTAGGTACACTATTCTGTATAAAGACGGTTCTACTTATTGCAAAATTTTGTAATTCCTGCTCACTAAATATGGCCGCAAAAAATATTAAAAAATTATAATTAATTTTTTCATCGATTGAAATTTACAAGAATTTTAATTGTTATTTTTTACCAATACCCGATAAATGTACAAAATAGATCGACTATGTTTTCAAAACAAAACAGTTTTCATATGATTTCTATATATTTAAAAAAGAAGAATAAAAAGAAGAACGCAAAATTCAAATCCAAATAAATCACAACAGCAATTGTTCCGGTTGAAGAATCAAGTACACTTACCATGGCCTAAATTTTCAAGTAATACAAAAAAAAACAGTTCCAAATTTTAGTTTCTTTATCCATTTAATAGACCAAAAACCACAAAAAAACAAGAATGGCTCTTGTATTAAGGAAAGCAGTTTTACCTAAAAATGTATCCCTGTTAAAATGCTGGAAGGGGCGACCCTTGGCTACCGCCTCAAATAAGAAAACTGCTGCACCACTATGTAAGCTCTTAAATTGCATATTTTGTAAGTTACGTAGAGTATATTTAATTTAAAATAGTACTATATTGGTATTTGTTATATATTTATACCTCACCAATTATAAAAACCAACTCATATTTTGTGGGTCTAATAAATATTTATAAATAAAAATTAAGACAAAGATAAATTCAAATAATAGTGTTAATTCATTTATGTCTTGAAATAACGATCGCTGCCAATTTTGACAACGTCGGTATACTAAATTTGAGAACGAAAATTTTTCAAATATTTTAAAATAAAAATTATAAACATAAGACATAGATGTCGCTGGTGTAGCGTCTGAGTTATTTCGGAGAACGGTGGCCGCTGCCGAAGGACCTCCATCTATAATACTCGACTTGTGACCTTCGTTCTTCGAATAGCATCAGCCACCAGCCGGCAGATAATCTACGAGTATTATATGCATGGATGTCCTTTGCAGTGGCGGTCCTCAGAGCGGCGTTCTGCCCCTACGATGCGCGAATACGACTCTGCTGTGGTGACAATGTCCTTCAATATCGCTGCTTTGCTGAAAAATCTGGTTCATCAAAGAATGACACGACTTGCGGCTGCCCATGCGGTCCATGTGGACCTTGCTGCCCCGGCCCTTGTGGTCCTTGCGGTCCGTGTAATCCATGCGGTCCATGCGGTCCATGCGGCCCATGCGGTCCATGTGGACCTTGTCGGTGCCCTTGCCCCTGCGGACCGTGTGGTCCATGTGGACCATGCGGACCTTGTGGACCATGTGGCCCGTGTGGGCCTTGTGGCCCCTGTGGGCCTTGCGGTCCGTGTGGACCGTGCAGATGCCCATGCCCTTGCGGCCCGTGTGGACCCTGCGGGCCATGTGGACCCTGCCCATGTCCATGCCCGCCAAAATGTCCACCGAAAAAATGCGAAGGAACTGCCTGTCCAATGTGCGGCTGTCAACAACTAGGCGCGGTAGCAGCCTCTGCAGGAGCTGTGCCACAAACACAAGGAAAAATACACGACCCATTCATGAAAGTGGAGATTAAAGAAAAGCAACCACGTCAATCTACCGCTATTAAAATAACACCCTAATTTACCGTACATTTATATAAATAAATATTGATCGAATATGCTCATAAAATATTTTTATAGTAATAAATGTTTGATATAAAGAAATTGTTTTAATCGCTAAATTTGAGCAGGGTTTCGTAATCTTAGCAGCTCTTTTAGGCATGAAAAAATAATCGGTGTACATACGTCTCATAACATTTGTAACCATATTTTAAAATGCATTATAAACCAACATTTAATGAGGCATATAGCAAACAATACCCTTTACAGCATCGGCGGCAGCTCGTCGAAGCTACAAGAGCAAGTTCTTCACAACGGCGTTTACGAAGATTAGAAAAACGAAACAACTGGTTCCCATCAAATTTAGCAACAAGAGAAATAAGGTTAACCCAATTAGGGTTAGCGCATCGTGTCCAAACTTCGTGGCTAATAGAAGAGAAATGTCGCAAAGATGTTTTGGCTCTAAAACTAACTCTTTAACAATAAATAATTCTCATTACTTGCCTCGAAATTGCATGCAACGGCGTTCGTATTCTGTCTGCAATGCTGGTTGCCCTTGCCCATTTCCATGTGGACCCTGCGGTAGCAAAGACGGCTGCAATTGCCTTCCTCCACCATGCAACACACCACCTCGTTGCCTCCAATATATGACTGGATACTATTACTACCCCTACGGGACCTGGTTCTGCGGCCCATATCATGTAGCAGGAACCTGTTGTCCAGTAGGATCTAAATGTCCTTGCCCCTGCCCTTGTCCAAAATGTTGCGCTTGTGTATTCCCAACTGCAGATTTAGGCGCAGAGAAAAAATTAAGCCAATATAAACTAAACTCGGATATACATACTTTCCCTGGCGAGGCTCCTTGCCAAACTAAATCTCCCATGCCTTCTGGAACCAGCATCTCAAAAATATTTAATTTTAATACTCCGGAACAAAAGAATACTGATCCTAAGCCCACTAAGAAAAACGTACCGCCTGTACTTGCTTCTATGATTTGCTCTTATAAGCCTACTTTTGGTTCTCCATACATCTCTAACAATAATATATATTGCTCATACCCAATGACATACTCCAAATCAAAATCAAATGCTTATCACACATTAACCAACCTCATTACTTCAAAACAGTCATTGAAAACACCCAATCTTGTAACCCGTAAAGGCAGTAGGGATATTTATTTTCAAAAGAGGTATAAAGTAACGAAACCGCTTGAATTCACCAATATTATAAAGGATAAATACCCCCGAAACAAGCAGGGCTCGTTTAACTATTCTTCTCTCCCTAAGTACAAGAGATTTAATTCCAAACCTTATGTGGATTCTGATTTCAAACCCTATGATTTGTAAAATTGTTCTGGAATTAGAATTGTTTTATTATTTAAATAACAATTCAATATAATATGTATCATTCAACCGAACATATTTCACTTCGCCGCAATAAATAATAAACACTGTTAAATCTAAATAAGCAGTTTTATTTCAAACACGTCTATTCGTATTATTATAACATGTATAATTTATAGGAAATACAACATTATAGTTATAAATCATCCTTTCAGTGCACAACGCAATGAAGAGGAGTCTGAGCAAGCGCACACAGAGCATTGCTGTGACATCACTGTCTAACCAAAGAGAAATCGGACATCGCAAGGACATCGTCAATTCGAAACGACCACTGTATAGAAGCCTATCCTGTCCCTGTCTGTCATCAACTACAACTAAACAACCCATTTGTATACACAGTACACCATCTGATATTGGCTGTAATAAAGTACTACTAAAACTTCATTGCAGAAGACAGAAATTTGTACCGAAAATGCTTATTAATTTTATTCAGAGACGAGCAGCATCAACGGCACCAAATATTTTTCAGGGTATAGGTAATGTCTGCGCTTGTCCATGTCCATGTCCTTGTGCACCATGTGGTTGCAATTGTCTTCCACCGCCGTGTAACACACCGCCTAAATGCTTGCAATATATGACTGGTTATTACTACTACCCTTATGGTACTTGGTTTTGTGGTCCTTACCATGTATCTACGGGAGCTTGTGGCCCATGCGCAGGTCCTGTTAGGCCAGGTGGTCCCTGTGGGCCTGCACCTCCTTGCCCTGGTGGTCCATGTGGTCCTGCGTGCATTGGACCTTGTTCACCATGTGGACCTTGTGCACCATGTGGACCTTGTACACCATGTGGACCTCTTAGTTGTTGCGGCATATGTAGTGTAGGGTCGCCATTTTCATGCTGCGCTGTTGGCTCTCCATATGATTATTCCTCAACATTTAATCCAATGGGCAACTGCGGGCCCCAGTTTGCGCAATTTACACCTAATCAATATATGCAACAAAATTGTTACACACCATTTAATCCATGTGCTAGTCCTAACCAATTCGGACAATTTAATTCCATGCCTGCTTCGCATTTTGGACCATGCTATGATATGCCTATGGCCACACCTATACCAGTAAACAATGCTTTTGCTCCTCCAATGCAAGGCACCTTTGGGCCAGATCCTTACATACCTTCACCTCCACCTCCATCACCCGTTTCGAACCTAGGAAGTTTTACCTATTCAAAACCTACAATTAGAGAAATGCCATCCAGCGAAGTTATGCGAACGCCTCCATCGATAGATGGCCCTTGTCCTAAAAACCTATCTCCGAAACCTTTGCGACCGTCACCAGCTTCCCGATACGAGACATGTATGAATTTATCTAAAAGCGGTCGTTCCCCGAAAATGTTCTCACGTGTTCTTCCACAGCCTAACTCTGTTTCGGTTTGTTATTTCTCCACAAAGAGCATGCAGAAACAGTCGACAAATAATATAGAAACTTTTGATATCATCACAGACGTAAATGGATCCAATACCTATAAAATGCTACATGAAAAAAAATGTCGAGAATCTTGTAATAAGCCTCTCTGCTACTGGTGTATTCATAGTGGAAGATACGCAAGGAATAAAGAGGATAAAAGGGACATAGTGACAGAACAGAAGAACTTAGATAGTACTTATGCTCGTACGTCGTGAAACTATCCAAACTAATTCGAAACCATTGACATCAACATCGACAAGTGAAGAAACATCGAAATATTGTTTTAACCTAATAAATTAAATTTAAAAAGTTAAATAAAAATAGTAAAATGGTAATCTATTTAATTTGTTAAAAATGTCATGAAAATCAGTTAGATAATGCCCGAGAAATAATTCCTACAGTTATCTTGAAACTCGCCATTCTTTCTCAACGAGCACGCAAATTAAAGGTAATCACGTATTATTATTTTTTTAAGGACTTGGGAAATGCACCTTAAAAGTCAGGAAGTTAAAAACCCCTCTACTTCTTAAGAAATAGCAATGAAATGTTGAGTCGACCTTTACAAAGCGTTCAAGAAATATGTACATACCTACACACCTACCTGTATAAAATTCATCACTGAAAATAAACTCGGTAACCATTCAAAACCATAGACAGAATGCTATAGCTAATGGTCTAATAATAATAATAATATCTTTATTGCGTAATACACGTAAAATGTTGTTATAATAAAGTATTTTTAGACAGTGTAGTTATTGCCATATATGGCGTGCAACAATAGGAAGTTACAATAAATTAGGTACAATTCCACAAAACTAACTTAACTAATTTTATTTTATTTTATTTAACTAAACTAGTTAACAATATAATTTACTGTAAAATCTTAATATATATAAATCTCGTGTCACAATGTTTGTCCCCGATGGACTCCTAAACTACTTAACCGATTTTAATGAAATTTTGTAGGTATCTATATTTTGGTCCAACTTAAAAGATAGGATATTTTATATCTCATTTCATTTATTTATTTTATTGCAAATTATTTATTTATTATCTGACAGTCATAATTATCTGTTAATTCCATAAAATTCCAAGAGATGGCGGTATTTGTTGACTGGATTGAGGAAGTATCCAATAGATGGCGCTTTGCTAATGTACAAACCATTTATATACATTAAAATTTAAAAGGATAACTGACCACGTGTTTTTGTAACTAAAGTATATGTTAATTTTATATTATATTAAAATCATATGAATTTCAATATAAATACATTATACTTTTTATTCTATTCATTAACATCAGAAAAATAAATAGTTGACAATGACAGTGAAAAAGTAAACAATGAACCTATTCATTATGAATTTATAATAAAATTTCAACTTTCAGCACTCCTTTTCAATATAAACACAAACTATGACAAATCTTCTATTTTGATCTTAGTCTTTTCTAATAGTATAGTGCGGTAAAGATTGTTTGTTTGTGGGTTTATACTTTATAAGTTAATTTGTTGGAGGTAATCTTCAAAGTAATTTATACGAACCTAATAATTCCTTAACAAATATTAAGAAATGACTGTCACGGTGAATCTAGGTTATATTATATTATTCCCTTGAAATAATAGTAGAGCTTTTCGTGGAGAGCAATTTTGGAAATAAAGTTGAGCAAAAACAGCTCGAGCAAAGGAGCTTCTTACGAGCCCTGTATTCTAAATCTCTTGCGGACGGAGTCGCGGGCAACAGCTAGTATATATATATATATATATACCATGAGAAATTTAATATCGAAAAGAATATAATGAAAATGTCAACAAAATAACAATATTAAACAAAAAATAATAAAATATAAATAGTATAAAAAAATATATGTATGCTTAAACCATACACACAATGGAATTAGCGAAATCAGCTCAAAAGTTTTCACGTTTACCGCTTGCAAAAGATTTTTCTCTTTGCAAGCGATAAACGTGAAAACTTCCATTGTTTCAATACTTCCATTGATGATAGCCTATATAAAGCTTGTAATTTTTATAACTTCATTTATTTGAGTATTAAATAAAGATCCAATCTTAAAAACCTTTTAAAATGTTTTTTATAGTTTAAGAATGTGATACCGTTTCTGTGCAGTGGTATGAAAATGTCCTAGAAAAGTGGGAGCGACCTCGTCCCCCGCGGGGCATTTAGTTTTGGACTAAAAATCGGGATGTCCCATAAAAATCAGGACACCTGGCACCGCTATAATATATTTGTATATAAATTTTACAAATAATACAAGTAAACATTAATATTGTTTTTAAAAAAAGTAAAAATAATTTTGTTTTATATAAGGATTTTAGTTTTCGAAAAAAGTGCTCGTGAAAATTATATTGATGAATTTTTATTGGTTACATTGGATGTATCACGCATTCATCTAAGCAACTTTTTTTTTATATTGGAAACCGGTACTTTGTTTTATCGATACAATTATATTTTAGTCTATCATTCCCTATCGAAGCCACCGGCGGCCATTTTGAGACGAATGTTGAATGTTGATTCCGCCATTGCGAAATGAGTTTTAGTGTCCGCTGTAATGCATTTAGGCATGCCGACATAAGTGTTCAGTGAGTTGTTTGTGCTATTTACCAAAATGGAAGACGAATACAATATAGATCCGCAGGACTCTACCATGAGCGAATTAAACCGTAGTGATGTGAATGAAATTACGGATACTTCCAAAGAATTTGGGGAAGCTGGGGGTTATGATGAAAGTTATGAGGATGAAGAAGGCGGGAACAGCTTCCGAGGTCGCGGTGGACGCGGTAACTTCAGGTACGTTGTTGTAAGACATAGAATGTAATCCTAATATGAAAGACGATTTATATTTGTGTAAACATGCCGAGGTACATATTTTTCAGTGCTTCTCTCGTGCATTTGGTTTCTCGATTAAATTAGGCTATAAATACTGATAATGATTGCTTTTACACTAAAATTATTGTAAGTAATAATAAGTTCAATTTAATTAACAATTTGAACATTTTTAAGTGGTTTTTTGCAACGATGTTTTATTGATCAATCAAATAATGAGGTCCTTGTTGTAGAAGAATCTACAGTTACCACAAGCGTTGAAATACGATTATATATCTAATAACACTTTCAAATCATACCCAACTTTGATAAAGTTTGCATAATTATTTCTATTGTATAATATAATATGTTGATAACAATAATCTATAAAATAACACAATGCTGGCGAAGTAAATAACCTTAAACATTCAATGTAAATAAAACTTAGAATATGTTCAATTCATGCATAATATTTGTAAATTGCTGCCATTTATCAAGATATTTATGCCTACTGATATTTAAATTTGGCATTGCAAATACACCTTTTATGGGCTACCAATTATTGCCATTGCTGTAATATCAATGACTATTTGTATATTGCTCTTAATATTCCGGCTGACCACATTCAAATTTTTAATAAGCTGTCTGTTCTTTTTGTAATCTACATTAAGTAAGCCTGCCAGTCCTAATAAGGATAATAACATAATAACTTACAGAATACACAGTAATAATAACTATTAATTTATCACATCTCTCTTTAGATTTAAACAATAAGTTAAAACTCACTAGTCTGAAAATAAAATACTTAGCCCCTCGCTCCTATAAGCTCCTATCTTGATCTAGTAAATTTTATGCTGATATTGTTATTGTATACATTAATCTATTTTTATTTTAAACTATTTTGTGTTATTGTGTGCTTCTAAATATAATTTGTATATGTTAAGGCAATACACACTGCCTTACCTTTCTTTACCGTTACTGGTAAAATATAATATGGTAGTTGCATTAGATAGTCCTTTAAAAAAGGAAGGACAAATGTCAAATTTTAGCAACATAGTAGTTGTATGTTGTTTTTTTAGCCACATCTAACTTGCTTAATACATTCTGGTCAGATATTTATTTTTCCAGTCTTTTAAAAAAACATGTAATAATAATTTGTAATTAAATGAAATTCAACTTTTTCATTAAAACCAATTATTGCTTAGCAGCAAAGTTTAAAAGAGTTAATCAAATTTGGGTCAAAAATTGATAACATATTTAATAGATAAAATATTTAATAGAGGACGTGGGCGAGGTCCTCCACCGGGATGGATGAACGGCCCGCCGCCTATGCGCTTTCGAGGTCGGGGCTACGGTCCAGGTGGACCCCCCATGAGAGGTCGAGGTTTCTTTCGTGGACGAGGTGGTCCCCGATATGGTCCAAACAATGGTCCCAATTACGATAACAATTGGGGACCAATGGGACCTCCTCCACCTGGAATGATGGGAGGGCCGCCGCCCTTTGGGCCCCCTCCCGGTATGATGCCACCAGGGGGTCCAATGGGGCCTCCACCAAATATGATGGGTCAGCCTCCTCCGTTTGGGCCACCAGGAATGCCTCCACCTAATATGGTATGTGTTATTAAGAATGATAAAAACCCTAGTGCCATATTTTTGTAAATTTATCATTTAAACTAAAAGACAGAACTCGATAAATGTAATGTCCCTTCATTTTCAGCCGCTAATTACAAAAAATCACCAAACACCAACTTTATAATAATTAATAACAAACACACAACTTGACATCAACATCAAAACAAGACTGATCTTGCGTTGCTGTTGACTTGTGTACAAATTTACTAATAATACGGTTATTATACTGACTTTAAATTAATATCCATAGTCAAAATACATTCCTGTCTAATTAATTGTCACTACAGCCAGCACCTGAACTATGGGTGGAAACAAAGTCTGATGAGGGCAAGTCATACTACTACCACGCTAGGACGCGCGAGACTACGTGGACAAGGCCTCAAGAGAGCCCTACATGCAAGGTCATTACACAAGCTGAGGTTGATGTCATGACTGCTGCAGGTAGGTCTTATACTAGAACAGCATGTGGAATATTATATACTTCAAGATAAAGTTATTTATTCTGAACCTACTCCCTATAAAGTTTGAGGAAGAAAGCCTTAGCTTCATAAACTTAATCAATTTCACTATCCCAATTTTTGGTTCCACTAAGTTTGTTAATATTATATATAATGTCATTTTCAGGTCAATATCCCGGAATGGGTCAGTCAATGCCAATGAATGGTCCAATGGGTGGACCTCCTATGGGTGGCCCCCCCATGGGAATGATGCCCAACGGTATGATGGGCATGATGCCCCCTGGTGTGGGACCTCATGGACCCACCCCCGGATCAGTACCACCCTTTATGAATCAACCTCCTCCCTGGGTCAAAGATAGTGAGTCAACCTTGTTTTTTATTAAGGCTTAAGGTTAAAATATAGAAAAAGCGTATTGAAAGCGCATATTCTTTTAATATAATATAACTGTGTATATTACCTGTCTGTACCACAGGAGATTTTTTTGCAAATTTGTAATATTTACAAAATAAAATAAATTTTTATTAATAATCAACCACTATTCAATTTTATTGGTTTTGTAAAAAGTTCACGTCTCCATTAAGAAGAGAAAGAAAACATTAATTTAATTAATAACTTGTAGACAACCAAATGCAGTCGAAAATGGACAGTCAGGACAGCTCTCCGGACGATGACGCGCCTCCAGGAGAGGCACCAGTGCAACCCACACAGCCACCAGGTACTATCATAGTTAAATCATAAACTACACACATACAGATAGAGAATGTGTCACTGTATAATATTTGTTCTGATTCAATTACGTGATTCCACAATCAATGATGATGTGTATTTTAGTTAAAATATCCACTTATAGTTGCCCATATATCTGTGAATAATTATTTATAATAATTTATATATTGTATAGTATACACTTTAAACACTCCTATTCCTACTGCTTTCCTATACTATACAATATAATGTAGAAGTACATAAAAGTATTAACTTAAAGTCTCTTTCTCTCAGGTACCGGTCCGGGCACTGGTGCAGGCTGGGGTTGGGGCTGGGCGCCACCGATGGTGGCGCAGCCTCCGGGCCTCGCCGCCGTGCCCGACGCAGGTACTGAAGGTCGAGTACTGTTATTATACTAATTAATATTATTTATGGGTATTTGAGTCAATGATCTTATTGCCTCCTACCTTGATCAAAGAGTCCAGACGGTTGATGTAAATAATTCTAAATCGGCTGGTTCTTACCTAAAGATGGGTGTTCCACAAGGATCTATTCTTGGCCCCTTTTCATTCTTATTATATATTAATGATCTGCCCTTTTTCGTACAAGGTCTATGTGACATTGTACTTTTTGCTGATGATACCTCACTTATTTTTAAAGTAGAGCGTAATAGGACTAATTATGACGAAGTTAACAGTGCTCTGTCACGTGTTCTTCATTGGTTTGAAATTAATAATTTGGTCTTAAATACTAAGAAAACTAAATGCATGGAGTTTACACTTCCTAATGTAAAAAATCAAAATTGTAGCCTGCTCCTTAACAATGAAGTGTTGGAACTAACTAACTCAACAGTTTTCCTAGGTATAACTCTAGATAAAAAGCTCCAGTGGAACCCCCATCTCTCAACACTCTCAGGCAAACTCAGCTCCGCCGTCTATGCAATTAAAAAAGTAAGACAATTAACGGATGTTAATACGGCTCGATTAGTTTATTTTAGTTATTTCCATAGTATTTTGTCTTACGGCATTTTATTGTGGGGCAGTGCTGCTGAAGTAAACTCTGTATTTATTTTACAAAAAAGAGCTGTGCGGGCTATTTTAAATTTAAAAGCTAGAGATTCCCTGAGAGATGTTTTTAAAGAAATAGGCATTCTTACGGTCGTTTCTCAGTACATATTTAATAACATCTTGTTTGTACGTCACAATTTGGATACATATGAAAAAAATTGTGACAGACACGCTATAAATACAAGAAATAAAAATAAACTCTCAACGCGGAAATATCGTCTTCAAAAAGTTAAAAAATCCTTTATGGGTTTGAGTGTACGCATATATAATAAGGTTCCACAAGATATCTTAGACCTTCCTTTTCTTGCTTTTAAATGTAAAATTAAAAGTATTCTCTTAAAAAAAGCTTATTATAGCATACAGGAGTTTTTGGTTGATCGTATTTCGGTCAACTAAAAGGTTAGGTTGTGGAGCTTTGCTTGTTGACTCATTTGCGGGATACTCTAACTTATACATCAAACATTGTTAAATTGTTTTTTAAAAAAAAAGAGCAACTGTTGAGTTTCTGGCCAGCTCTGCTCAGCAGAGCCGCATTTTTTTTTTTTTTTTTAATGTAATGTAATGTAATTGACGATTCAAAAGTGCATGTAAATGCCTACTTGAATAAAGATATTTTTGATTTTGAAAATTTATTTGATTGTTAATGAACAATCAAATAAATTGACTCAAATATATACCACGTTTTTAGTGTGAAAGAGTAATGACTCTTTCACACTAAACACGTATATATGGTATATTATGAAACGATTTAGGACTAATCCAAAGACTAGCATTATTAGGCTGACCGTTGTGGGCTCTTTTCAATGAAGCGTTAAAACCATTGAACCCTGAAACCCATTTATTTTATTTTTAACTCTACATTTAGTTTCAATGTCTTATGAAAAGATAAGTTTACCGATGTATACTTGAATTTGAATTATGACATTTTCCAATTTCGACAATTTTCTATTTATTGGTAGTACATCTAACAATTATTTTTTTTCTTTTAATAACTTTCATTTCAATATAGAATTATGACTTTGATACTGTCTATTGTTGTGATTTAATTGGTTTCCACAATAAGCTTTCTATCGTATCATTTTGTTTTTTTATATTGTAAAGTAATAGTAATGTTCAAAACACAACACAACTCTTTACAATTCACAAAGATGAATTTCATAAAACAAGATTTATATATTTCCAGTTTGATTGTAATTTCAATCCAAAACAATTTGTTTCCTCATTGAGATTAGATAATCTGTCTGTATATATTGTACACATTACATTACCATACGAATTTCATCAACTCATGCCAAATTAAACATTTCTTTAGTATACGGTATATTTCGGTAGATCTAGTAAAAAGATATGTCGTAAGCATTGTAGGAGCTGTTAATAAACGATTTATATAATGGCTAAAGTTCATTTAGATTTTAAAGTAAATATACATTAAACTATTTTTTAATAACTGCCGGTATACAATTAAAGCGAGATTATTTTATCTCATTCCCTATAACATTGCAACATACTAAATGTCAATATATCTAGTTGAGATAAAATAAATATTTTTGGATAAGTACATTGTGCACAATAAAAAGTTTCTTAATTTCACAATAATATTTTCTATTTTATTAGAGGTTTTTCTAAAAAAAACCATGTTTTCATGATAATCATGATATTAACTCTCATCTGTTTTCATAAAGGAGCCGCAACCCAACCACAGACCGGCACTCAGGCTGCCATCACTGAAGCTCTACCTACAGACAGTGCGTCTACACCTAAGAAAGAAGAAACTGTAAGCATATTAGTTGTATTTTTCTTTTTATTTAATTATATTTATTATTAACAATTATAGCTATTCCAGAATATTTACCTTTTAATTGTAATAGATACGTATTTGTATGACAGAAGTGTTTAGTCTAAAATTACTAAATAACCTGAAAAACTACTGTTTCCTTTTATATTAACTTTGTATAAATTTAAGAAAAGTTTATCCAATAATTAACATTATTTCACAATAGGTCATTCCACCCGAGTTGTCGGCGAGGGCTGGCGAGTGGACCACTCACAGGGCTCCAGATGGCAGGCCCTACTACTATCATGCGGCAAGCAGACAGAGCGTGTGGGAGAAGCCGCAGCCGCTAAAGGAGTTTGACGGTATTATTAATAGCTTACACGGAAATGCAATTAAAATATGTTTATTATAAAAATGAGATATTACCTGTAATACATGAACAAGCCTGTATTTATTCATGTGTGTATTAATTTGTTTTAGATTTACAAAACAAAATATCCAAAGAGAAAGGCGAAAAGATAGACAATAAGAAGGACAAGAGAATTATAGACGACGGTAAAATAGAAGGTGCCTATATATTGTTATATAATATGAGATAATTGTAGTTTTTTAATAAAACATGTAATTTAAATCTCTAGTTATAGACGTAGAGGCCCACGCTGAAGCCGTGGCGGCGGCAGAGGCGGCTGCTGAGGCGGCCGAGAGGGAGAGAGCAGAAAGAGAGAGAGTGGAGAGAGAGAGGGCGGAGAAGGAACGCGCGGAGAAAGAACGAGTGGAGAAAGAAAAGCTGGAAAAAGAGAAGGCTAAAACGGATAAGAGTAGACCAGTCTCCAGCACGCCGATATCTGGAACGCCTTGGTAAGTTTTATCAAATGAAATATCTACTACATTTACTTAAATAATATGATATTTTTTTCGTTATCAATAACAAAACATTTATTTTGTTATCTGTAATAAGTTAATATTTTTATATAATTTTAAGTAACATAAATTTAACACTATTATGATTATTTTGGACTTCAGAAAGGTTAATGAACCTAACCCGTCTGCTATAACAGTGCATTAATGTGGTTTAGTATTTTACATATGACACAATTTGTTCACTTAGAATGGGTATAATTATTTGAAGGATCTCTTAAAATATTCAATAATATTCTTAAATAAATCATCCGAGGTTTTCTTACAGTACATTTTTAGAACTATTAACATCTCAGCTCACAGCTGTAGTATACATGTACTGCTATAGTGTTATTAATGGCTGCTCCCACCCTGTAGGTGCGTGGTGTGGACGGGAGACGGGCGCGTGTTCTTCTACAACCCGACGGCTCGCCTGTCGGTGTGGGAGCGGCCGGCGCAGCTGGCGGGCCGCACGGACGTGGACCAGGCGGTGGCGCACCCGCCGCACCAACGAGACCAGGTATTAGCGGGGGACGTGCTTGTGTATTATGGGGTAGATGGTACATTTCGTATGAGACAAGATAAGTTTTGAGCTATTATGAAGTAGGAGATATTTTGTATATTGCGAGGGAAAGGCCTAGTTTGTCTTTTAATATCTCATGTTCGTTGTCATAAATTTACTTAAGAACTTATATATATATATATATATATATATATATCTATTTATGTCTCTTCTGTCCGTGATTAATTTATATGAGTTTGTAATAGGTGTAATTATATAATATTATGTGTATTCCTCTAGCAGCGTAAGGAGACCCCCACTGTGGCAACCACCCCTACCAAAAGCGCCAACGGGGAGCTCAAGCGGGGAGCTTCAGACACATCAGACTCTGACTCCGAGCCCGCTAAGAAGGCCAAGCAGGAAGAAGGTTAGTTGGACTTTCCTATTATTATTATTTTAGTGAACAACTGAGTTTTAGTTACTTTTTTATGAGATTTTAAGAATAATGAGTTTCAGGATAATTGAAGTTTGATAGAAAAACAAAAAGAATTATAAAAAAAATATTCCTCATATAGTCTAGGAAGTTTTAAAAGTGCAAAGTACAGTCTATATATACCTTAATGCAAATCTTTAAAAAAAATATTACCTATAGCAGCAATAAAAGAAAGCGCATCCACACTAGCGCTGTGTTTAGAAAAAAACCTGTTCAGAACAAAAAAAGATAAAGGTAAAAAAATGTCCACTCAGCCAAGAAGAAGCCGGCGCCTCTCCCAGGCGTGATCGACATGGGCAAGGAGGCGGCCATGGAGGCGGAGGCGCGCGCGGCCCGCGAGCGAGCCCTCGTGCCCTTCGAGCAGCGAGTGAGGGCCTTCCTGCAGATGCTGCACGAGAGCGACGTGTCCGCCTTCTCCCCGTGGGAGAAGGAACTCCACAAGATCGTGTTCGACAGCCGCTACCTGCTGCTGGAGTCGAAGGAGAGGAAGCAGGTTGGTATCGATTTTTTTGTATTTTAATCTTTCGTTGGTTTAGTTGTTTTTAAGTGTGGTTGTATTGGTTTGTGGTTTAATTTAGTGATTTATCTTTACGAGAACATATAATAATAATAGAACTTATAATATATTAACATTAGAACACGAAATTTCAAAGTATGCTAAAATTAAACAAGAAGTTATTACTACTTACTTAACTTATTAGTTTTCTTAGTATCATGTGACATTACTAATATTTAAACACTTAATATGCATAAAAATATATATATTTAATAGTGATCCGAGCAGGGTTTTTCCAGCTCTGATTTTCTAATATCCTAATAACCTAAGCAATCCAGGTACCCACAAAACCACACTAAAAATCATCAGCAGGCGTGTAGTAGACAGAGCTCGGTGACAAACACATGATCAGAAGAATATAAAGATATACAGTATTCACTACTCTTTCATTCGATTCGTCATTAACAAAGAGATGTTTCCAGGTTTTCGACAAATACGTAAGAGAACGTGCTGAAGAAGAAAGAAAAGAAAAGAAAAACCGCATTCAACAGAAAAAGCTGGCCTTCAGAGCAGTCATGGAGGAAGCCAAGCTACACTCCAAGTATGTATAAATTTTGCTTAAAATTAAGTTATAATTAATAGCAAACTACAAATTTCATCAAAATTAATTCAGTTTTTCCAAGAAGCGAGAAAAGAAAGAGAACAAAAAATATCACTTCCATCTATACTGATTTTATATTACAGAAAAAAAAATTGTTTGTTTAATCGCGCTAGTCTCTGCAATGAACAGTCAGTATAGACAGAATATTTTTTAATTTGTTAGTTCATTTAATATAGGGAATATATTACATCACAATATAACCTTGTATATATAGCTAAGTATTTACCGTGCGTATCTGCTGTCTGTTTGCTTTACGGTTTCAATCAGTACTTCAGTTCCCGAAGTAGTAGAAGTACGAGTTTTAACGTTATGAAACATTGATAGCTTTCGAGCAGTCACGAAACAAGTTCTATGTCGTGATTTGTGGCAAACCAATCATGACTATCAACGTTTCGTAGTAGGGGTACTGAACCCATGATCCGAACGTTTAATACCATTCCTAGTAGGGGGGTACTGATCGTTTAATACCATTTATAATAGTTCGTGTGCTAGTCTCATTTTATTTATTTGATAATATAATAAATTCTCAAAAATCAACAGATCCTCGTTCACGGAGTTCTCTGGCAAGTTCAGTAGGGACGAGAGGTTCAAGAGCATAGAGAAGATGAGAGACAGGGAGACATACTTCAACGAGTACATCGCCGAGGTGCGAAAGAAGGAGAAGGAGGAGAAGGACCGAAAGAGAGAACTGGTGAGTGAGCGGGATGGAGAGCGAGTGTGAGAGTGGGATAGATGTAGATATAGAGTTTCATTGAAATCGGTTTTGATATTCACATTGTGATTGCATTACACTATACAATACACTTTGAGTGTGTTATTTTCAGTGTATTATTAAAAATATCAAATGATTTTTGAAATATATTTTTATTGATGCATAATCACAGCTGTGTGTTATACGTTGGTCGTTTTTTGACAGTTTTGAAATAATATTAAAATTATATTTTTTTTTCTTGTATGTATGTTTTTGTCTAGATTGTTTATCGAGATCGGATAAATGAAATGGTATTGTGTAATTTAATTTTACAGTTTGTCCTAATTTTTTACCGGGTTCGAATCCTGTGTTACAGTAAAATTTTTATTACATATACACCGGGTTCGATTCCCGCTTGATGCACGATGTCATGCGCACTGCGAAATGTACATAGTATGCAATTCTGAATGTTTAAATGATATAATGTAATATGTTTTTTATTATTGATTCCATGAAATTTTAATATAAATGTTGATGTGAGTTTTTCGTTATTTTTTTTTTGAACTAAAATTTAAAACAAATATTCTCATAAAATATATAAGGCGAAAAAATCATATCAATTGATGTGTATGAATTAATTTCGGTATTGTAAGTTTTTTGGATGTAATTTACATGTATTTTTGTTATTAAATAATATCATATTCTCGCCGATTGAAATTATATAACTGAAATATATTTTCAAAAAACCTACAATACGATATTAATAAATTTCTATAAAGCTGAAATTTTGCGGCCACCCCTGAACAATGTGTTTTTTTTTGTCTTTGTATATTTAACGGCAAACAGGTATATGAGAACACCCCGGCTGGTTGAGGCTGCTGGAGCGAGATCCGTTGACGATATCTAGCAGATAACTAGGACGTACCTACAGATAGCGCCTAGGAACAGTAGCTACATGTAGGTTTATAGGGATTAACAATGTTGGTTAATAATAAACTATGAAAAAGTAAGAAATTTAATAAATTCAAATATATTAATAAAGATGGGCTAGTTGATGGCAATAATTATTATTAAAAAAAAACTTTATAAATAAAGGAATATTTAGTCTATTATTATTGAAAGGAAAGGAAACATTTTTTTTATTTGAACGTTGTTTTTTAGACAACAATATATTGATGTACAAAATCGTCAAGATGTCGCCGGGCGCAAGGACACAAGGTTAGATTTAGTTTATAAGATACGACAGAGTTTGTATTATTATTATTTAAATAACCCCCCCCTCCCCCCCTCCTTAAAAAATGCATGCAAGATGTCGCGTTACGGGTGATGGTATAAAAGAAATAAGAAATGTAAATAAATCAGACAGTAGATTTTTCTTTCCCTATCTCTCTTTTGGCTCTGTCTCTTATGATTCACGTCGAGGATTAGATTTTTTTTTTAATTTTTATTTTTCAGGTGTTGTCAATTTATATGACAATTTTCTTTTTTTAAGGTCTCGGAGATTATTGAACGGTTTTTTTATTATTATTTTTACAACTATTATTTTTAAGAATTAAAACTCTGCTTATATAAAATCATAATTGAATATTGTAAATATTTATTGATATAAATTTTAATTATTAAAATCGTTTGTAAAAACATTAGTAGGAATATTAAGTCGGTCTTACGAGTGTCTCTTTGGCGTCAAAGTCGGTAGCGGGTTCAATTCCCGCCCGGTGTATAAATTTAGATCTTGCTATTGTATTCTAATATTAATAAAATTTATATTTATTTGTCATTTATGTGACTATTATTTGCTAAAAGCCACCTGAAAATTGTCAGTTGTGTACATTCAGCGCTCGTTAGACTGAATCTTTAAGTTAGGTAGATTTTAAGTACCAACGAAAATGGGTGGTATTTGTTTATTTTGTTTAATATAAGTTAAAACTGCACCTATTATATTGTAGCACGATTTGTTTCAATGTACCGGGTTCGATTCCTAGTTGCTTTGAAGATATAATTATTTAGATAGCATTTTAAAATTTAATGTTAAATTGTGTCCAAGAGTTATGGAGTTATCATCGGGCTATTAAAAAAAAATCATCTAAAGTTTTATCAAAATCGGTTTGTGATATACAATTAGTTAGCATTTATTTAATTATTAATCATTTTTGTTATTTTATCTTGCTGCTATATATTGTCTAAACATTTTTTAATGATCTCAATTAGATAATAGAAAAATATAAACCACTCTTTTTCATTTCTACCCCCACTTTCGTTCATATTAATAAAAGTTTAATTTCAGGTAATAATTTAGTTTTCTCTCCACAGCCACTAATTAATATACATCTTCTTTTCAGCTGTTAATTATATTCTTTCAGGGCTAGTGTAAGAGCGCTGCGGGAGAGAGTTCGACTTGATTAGACTGAAGGAGTGCTTTGCGTTGTTTCGGTTATATGGAATGTTTCTTTCTATTGGTTATTAAAATACTAATATTATGAATGTCCAATCAAGCCGGACCTCCGCCCCCCCCGATACCAGTAAGCGCCAAACATAATAAAAAATATTAATAGATGTCTGTATATATATTTTAGGCGAAAACGGAGTTCATAACGCTGTTGAAAGAGAAGAGTGTAGACAGACACTCTAGATGGTTGGAGGTTAAGAAGAAGATAGATTCTGATGCACGATACAAGGCTGTTGAAAGTAGCACCATGAGAGAAGACTACTTTAGGGAGTATTGCAAGTTGGTGAAGGAAGAAAGGAAGAAGGAGAAGGACGGGAAAGAGAAAGGTTAGTTTAGAATCTCTCTTACTTGAGATACGAGTTAAGTATTAATTTTTTTGTATTATATATTATCCTACTTTATTTACGTATGTTTGTTTTAAATGTTATTTAAATTTATTGTGTTAAACATATGTACATGAAATTTTAAATATTTTTTACAATTAAAGTCAGCAAGGATCCCACTGCGGTGGTATTCAAAATATTTTAAAACCAATAATTTCAGTGTTGTATGTATTTATTTGATAAACAAATACATCTTCATAGGAATTCATGAAAAATATCTGTATTTTGATATTCATTTTTTCAACTTTTATATTTTCTTTATCAGAACGTGAGAGAGGCAGTAAAAAAGATAAAAAAGACAAAGATAGAGACAAGGAGAAGGAACGCGAGAAAGAGACGAAGAAGGACAAAAAGAAAGAGAAGACCGGTGACGTAAGTACATTGAGAGAGTGAATGAGTGAGACAACTATGTCACATACGTTTTTTTTTTGTTTGAGGTTTTTTTTATGAAATTTCTTTTCTCTATTCTTTTCTCTATTTGGTTTTTAATTTTTAACGAAAGTGTCTTCTTCATTTGTTAGGGTCTTTGTATTACATTGGACCATAAATTACTTACATAACTTCGTTTAATTGTTAATTCCATTTATTACATTCATCGCGGAAAATATAATTATAAAAAATATATAAAACATGGCCATGATAAATTTTATTATATACAATTGAATATTTGCTCCGGACAGTCAAAGTTACTTTTATTTATGGCGTATTGTGTTGTTTCGAATTAGCGGCCATATTTTTTGGCATTGGCTTTCTTTGGCCACGATTGACCCAATGTAATGGTGAATAGTATTGCTGGACGAGAGAACAGTGTGTTTGCGAAGTGTTCCAGGCGACTGTCATAATCTGCGGGGGTCGATCAGGGCCCCACGCGAATAAAAAAAAATAAAAAATACAGTTAACGAGTTATTGCAGTGCGTTTAAACGACGTGTGAAGTGACAAACGGAGTGACGGTGAGGTATAAAGGGCTTTAGGGACCTACATCGGACATTGACAACCCGCAGAATTATGACAGGCGTTAGGGCGTGGTCACATCTAACGGTCAATTTTTTTCTCGTAGGGTACACGCTTATCAGGTAATACAATTTAACATTGTCACGATAGATGTGGCGATACCCTAAGAACGCTCTGTGTTAATGCGATGCGATGCGATGGTATATGGAGTAACAGCCTTATATATTATTGTATCTATTTTCTTATCGCATGAAATGTACGGAATATTAAGGTTGTTACTTCACACTTCTTAATACTTCTATTTGATAACTTTGCTTTATTTTCACACCTAAAAGATAGATTTTTTTAGTAACAATATTCTTTAGCATTCTGCATCTCAAAAAAAAATGTCACAAACAAGCAAAGTTACGCCCTGAAACTAAATTAGAATTTAATAAATATATCGCACACAGTGTCCGATGCAGGTTCGTTTTTTCGCCCCTATACCTCTTAACCGGTCGCTTTGTCTCGCAGAAACAATCGGACCCCTCCACTGAGGACGAGAAGAAGCAGCCGACGCCGCCGCCCGACCAGTGGGCGGACATTCTCGGCATCCCGGGAGAGGAGGAGGAGAAAGAAACCAAAACAACCACCAAGACCAAGGAGAAGAAAGAAGAGTTGGAAACAGAAAAAGAAGAGACCAAATCACCGTCACCCGAGAAGGAAATGCTCTCGCCTAAGCAATTGAGATCTTCGAAAAAGGAACTCTTAACGGAAAAGAAGTCCCCGATAAAATCGCCACCGAAGAAGAGGAGGCAGGAATTTAAGTCACCGGAGCCGGAAACGGAGAAGAAAGGCAAGAAGAAGGCCGAGAAGACGGAAAAACCTGATAAGCCCGAGAAGACTGAGAAGAGGAGGCGGAAGAAGTCCGAGAAGGAATAGTGTTTACTTTACGTGTTTTTCAAACGCTGATCACTAGAACAGCGCAGGCGACTGTGCAACCTGGACATTTGAACAGTTTGAGGGCCATGTTGGAGTTTGACAGCTGTCAGAAGAGACATTCTTATCTTTTTTATTTTTTAAATTTAATACCTGGCATAATCATTCAGCTAGTAAAGGAAATGGAAGTGACCGCTTCAAATTCCAACTACCCATATAAAACCTTACGTCTTGAAAGATATGTATGTTGTGTTATTTTTATATTATATGTATTATTTTTTAAGCTACGTTTTGCTATTATTTTTAGTGTGTGATACATTTACTTCAAGACGTGAGGTACTTTTGTTTTATAATATAAGTAATACGAATTATATCAGAAGTTGTGAAAACGGACTCGGCAATATTTAATATTGATTAATATTATTATAAATTATGAAAATTGTCAATACATATTTGTAATTTATATTCGATTTGTGTGAAGTTGCAATAAACATATTTTATTATGATATTAAAAATAATAAGTGTCTGTAAATTGTTAATAAATTTTTCATTTTTATAAATAAGCAATTTTTTAACGCTGAATTGTATAGAATTTATTTATTAAATTCATCCTCCGTGAATACTATAAAGTAGAATATTGTGTGTCTAAATATTCATTATATTAATATATTTTATTCACAGTGTTTAATGAATAGACTAAGTACCGCGCACAATTAATACAAATTATTAATATGAATCGTCAATATTAAATATTGCCGTATTATAATATAAATGTGACCACGTCTCGGAACTGTATATAACTGTAAAATTTATTATCATATTTAAGTTTATTAACTTTTTAAGGTAACTGTAATCTTTATAACAGATATTGATTAGGCTAGCCTTTGTTTTATCGTATTTAGTATTTGTATATGAAATTTATTTTATCTTATATGTTTACTTAAAAAAATATTAACTGAATATACTTAACTATTAACTTGATGAAACCTGTGAGTGACTTATAAAATCAGGAAATCAAAAAATTTTCGTCTTTAAATTCAAGGTAACTGTAAAAAATAATATAATTGTATCTAAAGTATTGTCGGAATTTTTTTAGTACACTGTAAATAGATCATCCACGTACATTTGTACGTTTCTTTGTAAATAGGTATTTTCTAGTGTTATTGTGGTATTAAATATGTCGTATGAAAGAGATGTTTTATTTTATTTGTATTATAATATATAACAGTATTACCCCACACCTCCCGCGACACAACAGTGTCACCCCACACCTCCCGCGACACAACAGTGTCACCCCACACCTCCCGCGACAAAACAGTGTCACCCCACACCTCCAACGACACAACAGTGTCACCCCACACCTCCCGCGACACAACAGTGTCACTCCACACCTCCCGCGACAAAACAGTGTCACCCCACACCTCCCGCGACACAACAGTGTCACCCCACACCTCCCGCGACACAACAGTGTCACCCCACACCTCCCGCGACACAACAGTGTCACCCCACACCTCCCGCGACACAACAGTGTTCATCTCTAACATTTCTCATTTCCATTTTTTTCTATTTAATTATTCTCAGTATCATTCATTATTATCAGTATTTTTAAATTATCTCAGTTTAAAATCATGGTTTATCTATCCATTTCAAAAATCGTTTTTGCCAGTTCTGAAATTGTTAGTGGTTTCATATTTAGATTGACATTTGCATTTAAAAATACGGTCTACTTATTTTTGATATAATGACAAATTAAATTAAAAATTGCTATTTCCAATCAGACACTAATCGAAACGGCATTAGGTAATATTTTAATAACCAATTCCTTTGATAAAAGTGTAACGACCTTAACGAAAACAGTTCAAGTAAGAATAGAAAAACCGGTAAAGATACATAAATAAATTAATCCTAGATAAAAATCCGTCTTCGATGGCTTCCTAGCGCAGTTCGGTTTCGGCGCTAACAAACTGAAGAAACTGATTGTTTTATGAATCTATTTTAAGTAGCAAAAATTAGATCTAATTTTGACAAATATAATTTTAATAATTTGGCCTAAAACGTTATCTGATTATTCCTGAATATGAGACACGATATGAAAAGAAAAATAGAACGATGCTCCGCAGGAGGAGGCGGGCTCCGCCCCCGAAGGTGCGGCCCCATGCGAGGAAGCGAAGGCCCGGGCGGCGCGCGCGCAGGCCTCCATCAAGGAGCGCGAGCGGCAGGTGCAGCGTGCGTTGGCCACCAGCCTACGAGACCGTGACAAGGAACGAGAGTACCACAAGAGGGACGAGGCCGTGCAGGTATTATACCTACATCTACAATCCAACACTAAAATCTATAAATAGAAACTGATTTTAAATTCAATCCGTACATATCTATAGACATAAGATATACACAATAGACATAAGAAAGAGAAAGAAAACACAAAAACCGATGTTTGCTTTTTCTTTCTAATATATATTTTTTTCACAATTATGAGTATCCTATTTATTTAATACTTTATCAAAATCATCCCACAATAATAAATATACTAAAATTGCCAATTTTTTTAAGAGGCATTGTAAAACATTCCAAACAATTTTATATAAACAGAATTAACAATTCAATAATACCATCAGAACCTGCCTGCAAATTTAACGAACGAACAAATTTAACGAACCTGCAAATTTATTTAGTCCCTGTCGCTCTACCAACTGAGCTACCGTGTTCTTAATCTGAATTATAATTATTTTACGTGATATTAACTAAATTCTGTTAATATTTTAACTGTTATGTTTTCGTTCACTATTTAGAATATTTAAGTTAGACAAAAAATAAGACTGATGCTATTTCTGTCAGCACTTCAACGCACTTCTGGCTGACCTGGTACGGAACCCCGACCTCACGTGGCGGGAAGCAAAGAAGCAGCTAAAGAAAGACCACAGATACAGTCTCGCTGAAGAACTCAGTAAAGATGATAAGGTAACAGAAACTGACTAAACAAAAACTAACTGGAAAATTTTATACTTTATATAATAATTGAAACGATAAGTCTAATAATCTATAACTGTCACTTCTGGTATGATGATTAAATAAAAAAATTGTTCGATATCATCACAGATTTTAAATCAGAAATTAGTTTAAAATTATATTTATTTGATTACGCCAGAAAATGTAAATTAAAAAGCAGTATTAACACAATCAACAAAATATTACTTCATGAAGCCTAGCTGTCTCCCGCTATTTCGTCGGCATGGTATACTTATAATGGCCCGCTCCCTCAGTAATTTGGCAATAGTTACTATAATATAGTTACTATTGCCAAATTACAACAACAATATAGAAACGCACAAAATAGTCTTATCAATAAATATTGAATACAATATCTATATATATTTTCTGCTCAATCCCCAGGAGCGTCTATTCGGTCAGCACATAGGCGTGGTATCGACGAAGCGACGTGACAAGCTGCGCGCGGTGCTGAGTGAGCTCGGCGTGGGCGGCGCAGAACCCTGGCGGGATGTCAAGGAGCGCCTGCGAGATCACCCTGCAGCCCCACAATACAAGAACGCACCACAGGTACCAAAACCCGAATGAAAGTATTTTCTATTTATTTTATACATAAAAAATAAAAATACCAGCTAGACAGATAGATTTCTGCTTAGGCAATACTTGTTATAATAAAACGAATGATCTATATAATAATTGCAGATGGAGCGCGAGTTCCGCGACTACCAGCGCGACAAACAGAGCAACGCCAAGACAGCACTGAGGCAGCTGCTGCTAGAAACACGAGCCATCACGCACCGCTCCCTCGCTGCAGTCAAGGACGCGCCGCATGCGCTCGCCGCGCTCCACGACACACTCAAACTTGACGCCAGGTACACACACACCCACAGTACACGATCACACATACACACACGCATCGCCCTCTCGCCGCGCTACACGGTGCCAGGTACACACACACCCACAGTACACGATCACACATACACACACGCATCGCCCTCTCGCCGCGCTACACGGTGCCAGGTACACACACACCCACAGTACACGATCACACATACACACACGCATCGCCCTCTCGCCGCGCTACACGGTGCCAGGTACACACACACCCACAGTACACGATCACACATACACACACGCATCGCCCTCTCGCCGCGCTACACGGTGCCAGGTACACACACACCCACAGTACACGATCACACATACACACGCATCGCCCTCTCGCCGCGCTACACGGTGCCAGGTACACACACACCCACAGTACACGATCACACATACACACACGCATCGCCCTCTCGCCGCGCTACACGGTGCCAGGTACACACACACCCACAGTACACGATCACACATACACACACGCATCGCCCTCTCGCCGCGCTACACGGTGCCAGGTACACACACACCCACAGTACACGATCACACATACACACACGCATCGCCCTCTCGCCGCGCTACACGGTGCCAGGTACACACACACCCACAGTACACGATCACACATACACACACGCATCGCCCTCTCGCCGCGCTACACGGTGCCAGGTACACACACACCCACAGTACACGATCACACATACACACACGCATCGCCCTCTCGCCGCGCTACACGGTGCCAGGTACACACACACCCACAGTACACGATCACACATACACACACGCATCGCCCTCTCGCCGCGCTACACGGTGCCAGGTACACACACCCACAGTTCACACTCGCACATAAACACCACCCCCTCGCTACACAACACACTCATATAAACAAAAGTTAAATAAAAATCCGAGTACAGATCCTGTCACGGTCCTGGGTAGAACACACACAACTTCTTCAAGCACGACACCAAGAACACACCCACATAATATAGCACTTATGGCCCCTCAGGTACATAGCGCTGGAGCACATCCCGGAGGAACGTGAGGCGATTATCACAAGCTATTTGGAAGAGTTAGACAAGAAGGGTCCTCCGCCGCCGCCCACTGCCACCGAGCCAAGCAGGCGAGCCAAGCAGTGACAGGTTACATTTCTATGTATTACAACAATGTAATAATATCTTGGAGTTTCACTGTACTTGCACACTATTTATGTGAATGCTATACATTGCTTCATAAACATTTTGTATGTTTTTCAGTTGCTTAACGACGATAACGTGGTCGTCGTCAAGGGAAAACTTATCGGTTGCTGTGAATAAGTGTTAATGATAATTTTTAATAAATACAACTCTGGTTTCAATGTGTTTTTATTTAAAATATAACAAATATTCAAGTAATAGTAATTAGAATTCTAGATCGTCTGTAGTGAGCTTTATACGACGAGATGGTAGTTCCCAAAGTCTGAGTGTTCCAGCGCTGTCGCCGGCCGCAATACGACACGAGCTGAAAATTATGATATATTTTCGTATAAATTTCTAAAGAATATCGTAGAATTATGTACTTTATTTATTATACGACACACCGAACATTAATATAAAACGGGCTCGTGGAAGATAAATCTGATGAAACAAATAAATCTGGAGAGTTGAACCCATAATCGTTTATTCTTTCACTAAAACTTTACAGGTTTCAATTCTTTAACACAGCATTATGACTTCTGACTATGTACATTCCTTTCATATTTACCATTTCCTTCTTTGTAGCAGGTATAAATAGGCTGACTGATCTAAGAACTCGTAAAAAATAAAATTACGTTTTCCAAATATACTAAAACTTAAATCACCCGCACTGATTGACGTCAACGCAAGTGACAACTGCGTTTCCCGCCAATCCGCTGACAGGGACAACGCGACCGCTACACACGTTGTACACACGCAACAACTCATTGCACTCTGCCAGACCGATCAACATGCACGGACTGGACAGCCAGCTCATACAAGATATTGGGATATCTAGACAAATTATCTGCAAAAATAAAAAAACTATCACCAAGTAGATATTGCAAGCGATTCCATCTGCTATTTTTATGTAAAATAATCGCCCATAGGCATATTGTTATCAAGTTATATACTTTAACCTTTTCAAGGCTTTGCAGCCCCTAATCATGGTTACAGGAAATTCCCAGCCATGGCTACATACTATTAAAAAAAAATTTTGTAATTATTTATCTTTATCAATTACCTTCAAAGGGCTACTTTGGTTAATGTCATACACCCTCAGCTCTGAATCCAAAGAAATAGAGACAAATATACCGGGTTTCTGAAAACTGAAGGCTACATCCAAAACGCAAGTACCATGACCTTCTAAGACTTCGTACACTGGATCCACATTGTCTAATTCAGAAATAATTTTACACAAAAATAACTTCCCACTTCTTGATCCCACTATAAATACATCATCTAGGGTTTTCTCATCGGCTGGTCGTAATGGATAACTCTTAATAAAATCGAAGCATGTTAGGTCTGGTGCTGCCAATTTTTGGGAACCATTAATGTTATAACAAACAATATTTTCAAATACTTTCTGATTGGGGTTCACTTGCCAAACGTTGAGAGTTCCATCGGATCCAGATGAAAAGAGCACCTACAATGTTATAAGCTAAAGCAATTCCAAGCGTAATTAAACATTTATCAAACAAAGGATATTTCAAACATACTACTATAATTAACTTAAATTTCTTATAAATTTTATGTGGGTCTTTTTTTGAAATTTAGTATAAGAGATTTTAAAAAAGAAATAAAGGAACAAAGGACAAAATAATAATGGCTTGACTGTCTGTAACGGAAAATATAAGTGATATAACGTTTGTACCTGATCAGCTGCACCGCGACGCTTGCCTTTATTATTTATCTGCATTAACAAAAACATATTAGCCAACGGTGTATCCGCCCACTGCAGCGCTGACACCCGTCTGGATCCATGACATCCAGCAGGCGACGCCAGTGTGCTCTCATCCAAACCACCATTTCTTAAATTACAAATTACAACTTCCCCAGAAGTCGTCCCGTATGCCAACAAAGCGGCTACCGTTGGATGATACTTCAAAGCAGTTACACAGTTATTCTCAGAAACATCGACAGAATGAACAAATCTATCTTCACTTCGTTTTAACGTAAATACTTTAATGAACCCAGAGTTCTGGCACCAAGTCTCGTGATGCATTTGACCGATAGAAACCGCGAAAGAATTGCCAGCGCTGCTCCAACTGACTCCCAATATCGAAGATTCGTGATCGCCGGAACCAATTCCATTTTTTAACTTAAGTTCCTGAAGTAATTTAGCACTTATTACTTCCTCCTCGTCAGAATCTGAAGAATTATCGATGAATTCCTTATCATTTTGGTCCAACTGGTCTATTACTGCTGGAACCACTTTTCTGAGGAACTCATTTAAACCTGGAGGTGGATATTCTTTTAGAGAGTCATTTGTGGCGTTAAGGTCTGCTGGTCGCGCCATACAGCCCATGTCTTTGGACATATTGGTTTGGGAACCCATCCCACTTTCGCTGTACTCTGATGTCTGTGAAGAATTTGTTTTGGTTGGCCTTTTGTCCTCGGAGACACAGTCGAACCCCACTACTTCGCTATCATAACCGCTTAAATAGGACATAATAACAACTTATTATACCTTAATAAATACTAACTAATAATCGTTGTTGTGTTGTTTTGTTTGAAAACCGTTACCATGACAACTGATTGACATTTCATTTAAATTTCTATAGACATGATTCACTTTTCCACTCATTCCCTTCCGGCCTGTTACAGTAGGTACATTTTCAATTAATTCTTTTATCAGATAAAATAAGAAATAAAGCGTTAGGATACCTCGTGGAGTTCTTCGTAGTCTGTTTCTCAACAATAATTATTTTGTTAGAATTCAAAAATGGAATATTTCACATCAATAAGAAACTTCAAAACCAAGTCAAAACTGAAAGGCGAAAACTGAATAAAGATTTAATCCGTAAAACAACAACGCACATATTCTTTGTATTTTATTTTGTCTTATTTCTTATAATACACAATAGGTATTGTAGTTACTTATTACTCTATTCGAGACAATTCTTGTTCAAACCTATTTGCTTTCCTTGATACTATTGGTATCTGCTGGCTATTAAAATATTTATATTGAAATGGTTCTATTACAAGCCCTACCTAACAATTGGTGCTGAGTTTACTCTTCGGTAAAATTATTATTACATATAATAAACTCTATTACAGGTTTGGGCATTAAAAATACTTATAAGAACATTTACGATTTTCTATTGTTGCCACTCTAAGAGAACAGGAGTTTTGGGGTTACACCCGTAATATATTAAATAGTACCTTATTATAATTTAAAGACATAGATACTACATATTATAGAAAAACAATATTGTACCAAAAATATATATTTCCATTGCTAATGCAGCCTCTTTTTTTGTATTGACTCTGACTGGAGAGCTCCATGTCGGTACTCAATAAATTGATCTACCGTATCGGGTGCTATTTCCCCGAGGTCGCGGATTTGAATCCCTGCCCGCATCTGTTTATTTTTCATTCTATATTAAAATTTAAATAAGCTTCACATGGCTACACATGACTGGATATTTTCAAACATTGCTTATTTATTAGAATATTGAACGTAATTATAAGAATTTAAACAAGGTTCTTTAAATTGTTTTTTTTTTACTTAAACTTTTAATATGACAGAAATTACATTGTTTTTGTTTCCTTGATTTTAATGAATGATTTTAACGTATTGATCTTACAAGGTGTATGTGACATCAAATAAAAGACAATTTAAAAATCAACATAGCTTATATTTTACTATATATTTAAATCTACGTAATACTAAGGCTTGTTGACAGGTGTCTGTGCCGTGACGAATAAAAACACGTGGAGAGGACAATCACTGTGAATTATAACGTGCAAATAATATACAAGTTTATAACAATCAAAAACATTTATAAATGCATAGCTGTTACCATTTGGGTTGGTATATTGTTATTTAAAATAAATAACGAAATAAAAATGTCAACCGATATATAGTAAATAGCGCTTCTATTCATATTTTTTTTAATGCCACAAGTTAATATACAAAATATCTCTTTATTTTAGTTCGAGCCTTTGCTATTATATATTGTATATTTTTGCATTTTGTACTTTTAATTTAGCATCATATGGCTTGTCAAATTTTGGAGGGAAAACTATTGTTCATTCATTTCTCCAAAAGTTCAGATACATGCCCTAAGGGTATTCATACTTTGACATGTTTTTTCTAACATATATTTTATCGCTAAAGCTCAATATATTTTGCACAGACTTTAAGGCTCATAAGGCATTTTTTATGCATTTTTTTTTTCCTAAATTTAAAATACGGTAATCCCTAAGTCCCAATAAATATTTTTCCGTTAAAAGTAACAATACATTCTTAGTTATAAAATTTGTTATTTACGTTTATTTAAGAATGATTTCACAATCCTCCAAAAACTCTATAATTTAAATATTTCAACAGATATTTTGTACATATAACTGTCAAAATATCAAACTTCTTTTTATAATCTTATCTGAGGATTAAAAAATCAGACCTTAAAATAAACTTTCCTTAACCTATAAAAAGTATAATTAGCTTGATCCATTATATTTTAAAATTTTCACAAATATAACCAATTTTAAAACATTTTATATACATATAATAAACGTTTATTTATGATTGCATTTAAATATTAAATTTTAATATTAAGCAGTTTTGTAGAAACGACAAAAAAAAACATTAAAAATAAAAAATATTACTGGTATTATATATTATCTATATAAATATAATGTGTATATTTGTTTGTATTTGTAACTTCCTCAGTCCATCCAGTCGTCTCCGCCGAAATCTACGCTTTCAGAAAACGAAGACACTTGTACCTAAAAAACACAAATAATACATAATGTAGTATTATTAAAAGATTATAAAAAAAACTTCTTTGTTTAAAACTACCATCAACATACGTATTATATGTATGTTTGTCATCACTAACCTCCTCAGTCGGGCTGTTGCTACTAAACCCGCCTCCCAGCGCGTAACCCGCCAACCCACCAGCCGCCAGCGCCCCCACGCCCAGCCCCACCGCTGCACCCGTGCCGAGCCCACGACGCTCTTGGCCATACTGAGCTCCTGCGTACCCCTGTGTGGCCATCTGGGGAGGCATCTGCGGGGACATCTTTGGTTACGTGACGTCAAAGCAACCCTCATCTAGCTCCCTTCTCATAAAGTAAGACTTATATTATTAAGCCGTACGAGTATTGAGAAAAAAACTTTCCTGTAATTTTCCTGAATTCCATTTCATGAAATGCGTTTTAACTGTTTATTTGCGAAACCGTAATAATGTAATAGTTGAATTATAATATTAGTATATATTTAATACAACCTCAAATGTGGCTATATGTTTATAATTTTATTTCTTAGTTAAATTAAAAAAACAAATTATAACTTACCGCTCCGCGGACATAATCACCTGTAACAAGGAAATACATATAAAAAACCATCAATAAATATTATCAGGAACCCGAAGTACAGAAACCATTTAGTCGTTAGCCTTCAAATATTTAATAAATATAATGTTTAATTTTATATGGCGAGGTAAAGACACGATAGTTCGTTTCTCACAGTGACGGCGAAGCACTAGAGGTCATAGGTTCTAATCGCGTTAATATTTTTTAGCGAATAAAAATGTAAGTTGATTTACTCCTGCTTTTAAATCTGTGTGGGAGAAGATTTTACAAACATAAATAACAGACACAAATTGCAGCTAGATTAGACGCAACACTCTGGTACACACACACACACACACACGCGCGCGCGCGCACACACACACACACGCGCGCACACACACACACACAACCACACAAGTTATTGCCCCGTGTGGGAATCGAACCTACAGCCAGTGTCACTAACCACTAGACCTGCAAAACGCCGTAACATATGAATTAAGATAAGCCATATATTTATTTATAAAGACTATCAATCTACAGCCTAAGAGAAGTTACAAACTTGCCATTTTGTTAAGTGTCTTTAAATAGCAGTGGAAAGTTTTGTATGGTTTGTTATTTTTGAATTAATCATTATAATTATTCGATATGTATACGGACAGACCAAAAGCTAATTATACGATTGACTGATTTAGTTGGTCGACTGATTGGCGCAGTGGTGGTTATTCCGTTTATAGAGCCGGTGGTGTGGTTCGCCAACATACTAGAAATAATTTTTGTATACAAAAAATATGAGCATTTTTGTACGAAAAATTGATTATGTATACTTTGCTTAGTTTGGGGCTAGACTTCTTTGTGTGGATATATCTGCTTTTATTATTACCTATTTGTATATTGTAAATATTTTTATATTTCGACAACATTAAAACGAGAAAAATTTACTAAATAATCTAAAAAGATATTTGCGTTTTTGCGTCGGGATTTTTATATAATAGAATACATAATAATTATTAGTTTCTTATAAATGTATAAAGTGAGTGTAAAATATCAAGCTATGTTTATCCCACTGCTGGGCACTCATTTACAATTATATGACGGTTGCAGAATTTAACCCAACCATGATGATCAAGGAATTAGTTCGAAAATATGTTTATTTTACTGCTTTTGAACAGACTCGAAAACATTTAAGAACACATTTCGCAATAATAAGTCGACCTATGATTACTTAATACACATTTGAAAAAAAATGCCATATTTTCTAGTTTAATTAACGAATATTATAAGTTTTTTAATAAAGCTTAATAAAGCTGAAGAGCTTATTTTTAAACTTATCTATATCTAGAACTAGCAGTCGAATTGGAAAAAAAAATATAATTTCATAGCCCAGAGATTATAGACTTTATATATAACAGTAAAAACTACAAACCTTAAAACTAGTATAAGAGTGACTTTAAAAAATATATAGTTATTTTAAGGAGAATTCTTTTGGTTGACCGGATTCGACTAGTTATTCTGAACTTAATAAAAATATACCCGGCTGTATACATCTTGATGAATTTAAAAGTGATACGGCAAGTTATGTATTTACACAACTTATTATAACGACGAGTGATGAAGACTTGCAAAACACCTCTAAAAACAATACTACATCTGTCCCTCCACCACCGCCGACACTTACGCGGCGCGCCCAGAGCACGGAGTTCACGCCGCGACTCCTTCACACTTCGAGCTCATGAATAACAACCCCGAATTGGTTCGAAACTAGTGGAGCATATTCCGATACATTTCCATGTGAGTACAGCTGGGTAAATATATATATATATATATTAGTCATAGTTCACGAAAGTTTGTTTTTTTCAATGTCTAGAAAATATAATTAGCCTTAATCTAATAATAATAAAATAAATAAAAAATATTTTTTTGTTAAAGTTTTAATAACCATCAAAATGAACAAATATATAAAACGGCAACATCCATAGAACATACATAGCAATATGTAACTTAGACTCATATAAATAAGATATAAAATAGCTTACCTATATATAGGCTATCTAAAGATAACTGATAGCTATCTGAGATAAACAAATTTCAATCTATCGATGAATTATATTATCTTCAGTAATATGTCAGATTTCTTCTTAGGTTTTTGTTATACTAATAAGTTAATAAAAAAATAAATAAATTTATATATATATTTAATAACAAAAGATAATTATTAAAAATATATATATAATATATAAATATAGATAGTTCGTAGATAAATCGAAAATGTTTGCTTATCTCGGTTAGTTGATCTGCTATCTCTAGTAAGTTATTGACACCTTCATAAGTAAACATGATAGACAAGTTTATCACCAACAAGAATAAATATTAATATTATAATACTTGAAAATATTTTTATAACAAAGTGCGAGAAAAATGCATAGAGGAAAAAAACAATATTATTAACTTTTGGCCTAGAATTTTGGTACTGACTTACAAGGAATAAAAATTTAGTCTAAGGAATAAGTCGTAAAAAAAATATAATTTACAAAAATAGTGGAAGAATAAAACAATCAAAATTAAACAGCATTATACTGATTTGAATCTAAATGTGCATATTTTTTTTCATGAATCCATTTCACTCTTCGTAATGTAAGCGAAAAGCGTCATTTTACAAAATACCTGAAAAAAAAACAAGTATTTTAAAAATATTTTGTTCCTAATAACATTTTTCTATTCATTAATATAAAATAATAATAAAAATACCTACACATTTATTAACCTGTATTTACCGCTTTTCTACAAATTCTCAGTAGAAGCCTGCGAAAAAGAAAAAACGAAATCACAATGTCGCCAACATAAAAAAAATAAAGCAATACGCGCCACAAAAAAAAATAAAAAAATATGTTAATATTGTTAATAAAATTAGTAAAATTAACTAAAACATTAAAATACTACAATATATGAGCATATATTTTTTATATTGTTTGTCATCTGACCAAAAATATCTACAGAACATACATACAGACAAAACATACATTTTGTATTTTATTGTCACGTATAGATAAACAAAACAGTCCAAAATTTATGTTCTGCTGTTACCTCTGAGATCTTAATGCGTCACAATAATGCGCCCATTTCATTATCCAATCTACGTCGCACTAGTTGACCCCAAAAATAGTGAGTAAGAGTGTCCACCAATCATACGAGCGCACTGGCTCATTAACAGCCTTTCCACAATGCGATATTAGAACTCTAGTTGATCTAGCACCTAGTAAATTGGATAATTAGCTTCTTAGGGCAATAAGTCCTTTATTATGGAATTACAAGAATTAACAATCGAATACCTCAAGCCCCCCCCCCCTCTCTAATTATAATTTTTTATAAAATCTCGCACGTCAACAGATATATAATAATTTAAGCTCCCAAACTTCAGTTGTGCGTCAGTAAACCAGTTAGTCACTGATTTTGTAACTATAGGTACATTTTAGATCACAAGAATATCGTATATACAAATCACCAAAACCATAATAAAAGCTCATAAATAAATATATTACATTCAACTTACCATCATTCACTTTATGCACAATGTTAGATTTATTAATTAAATAAAAAAAACACTCGTCATATTTTTTTTTTTATGTTTATTTTATTTCAAAACCCACCAGTCTTATTTTATAAAAAATAAAACCGACGTCAAACCTTTGCACGAAAAAATTTATAAATAGAAAAAGTTGCTTTTTTTTTTAATGGATTTTAAATATTTTTTATATAAAGGGTTAATTTAAGACTAAAAAGGCAATTTATTTGACGAAATATTAGCATAATTTTATATTTTACCAAGAAATTACACTAGAAATATTAAGTACTATTATCTAGTTTCTAATATTTATTTATTTATAATTGTTAAAAATATTTTTTGTCCTCCTTAAAAACCATTTTTTTTGTGTTTAAATTTGTTTCAATTCAAAAACATATATGAATTAACGATATATTTAAAATAGATGCTTTAATTCAAAATGGCAGCAATGAGAAGAAAGTTCACTATTTTTTTTTGCAATTACATCTACTGTTTATCGTATTTGGGACGGACAAACATACACATAAAAGTCTTAAATATAATGTACTATTTACTAATTAATTAATATTAAATAAATATTATTGTAATTTAATGTGTAGGTCATTATCATCTTATTGTTTACTAATAAGTAAGTATGCATTGGCTGTGACGATTTCGATGTAGTTTTGTTAAAAGGTTAAAAATCCATAACCCCCCTTTCGGGCTTAAAAAAGTAACATGCAATATTTCTTGCTATGCTTGAAAATAACTAGTTGTTTTTAATATATATCTTTTATGTATTTTAAGTTAAGATCCAATTTTATTTCGATTTTATTTTAACAGGCAAAGCAAGATGTTAATAAATTTAGAAATTGTTAGTTTAATAAAACTTTCATATTAAAAGTAGCAATAATTGTGATAATATCCCATATCCTAAGCAAATCCAAAATATATTAATAATAAAAGCTCTACTAGATTCTTACAAAAAAAAAATACTAATCAAGCTTTAATTGAATAAGCAATTAATTATTTAATTTTAAACCCAAAATAACCCAATCATTATATAATTATTCCTCATCTAAAGTCAACAGCGTTATATCTACCCATAGTATATACAGGGATTATTTTTGGTCCAATATACGTACCCTGAGGTGCTCCGTACCCGGGAGCACCGTACGCGGGCGGAGCCCCATAGGCACCATACGCTGGGGGCTCGGACTGGAAGGAGACATCATTCATTCATTAAAGACAATTATTTATATATAGCTTAAATCATCAAGGACACGGTAGCTCAGTTGTCAGAGAGACGGGAACGGACTCATAGCAACAGGTTCGAGTACTGCCCGTGTCAATATTTTTTTCTTTTATCACTTATTATCAAATGAAATAAGCTAATCACTAACATTTTTTATTGATAGTATTTAAGTTAAGTAAGAAATAAGTCACCTAATTAAAAATTGCTAGATTATGTAGACATAGACATTTTCTTGAATGGCTATTTGTATGTAACAGCTATTTTCGTCAAGGATTAAAAGAAAAAGCTAACTAACTAGTGACCCACAGACTTTGGTTCTGTGTCTGTTGTAGTTTGTGGCACAGGAATTGTGTGTGTGTGTGTGTATTCGGGAGTTTGTCTCTTTGTAATAAGTAAAGAACTGACCATATACATCTGGCTGGGCTGGGCGCCCTCGAAGCCAACGAACTGTATCATGACATCACCGTCCACTGTGAGGTGAGAGATACGCTGGAACGGGATCCTGTGAGGGAATTCGCAGAAGTGCACCCCGTTCAATGCCACCTGGGTTGAAAACATTTATGTTATATGACATATATGTTAAAATGGTTTTAAAAAAACAACAACATTAATGTTTGAAAACATACGATACGGTAGCTCAGTTGGTAAAACGACGGCACGGTTTCTTAGAGCTCACGGATTCGAATCTCTTCTCATATCAGTTTATCTTTTATTATATATTTATTTCAAATAAAAACATCATTGAAAAAAGTGAAAATATAATAAAAGCTGTCTAAGAACTGTGATATTAACGTCACAATAAAGTTCATAGTCATTGAGTGAGGTCATCGAGTGACGTAACAGTGAGCTCACTTTGTGACACGTGGTCGTATTGTCCCCAATGAATATTAAACTTTACTCCTGGTACAGTCTATAAGTGTCCCAATACGGGACAAACATATTTATCCATGTAGAATCCATCCATGTATTTATACATGAAGAATATTACAGACCTATTCTTATTTAAAAAAAATGATACTTTTGAATACAAGATTGTGAAATCAGCGTCCCTACCAGGAACTCTTCATATCTATCAGTTTTAAGAAATTTTATAGCAAAATTACAATATTACTTTGATTCGTTTATTTTTTTTCTTCCTGCTTAGTAATGTAAAAGAACGAATGCTTTCTTAAAAATGCCAAAAAACGGCATTAAAACAATATAACATTCATATTCCAAATGTCAATACACACTCCATTGTATGAGTTAATAACGTATCCTAAAGTAAAAGAATGAATGATTTAGGATGACGTCATTAAAACTTCTCGAAACATTATTAAAGTAATATTACTTTTAGGAGGAATTGAAAAGTAAGACTGTTGTAATATTAATATAAGAGTTCAAAGTATAAAAGACTTGCTGTCGACGAGCATGTCAGTGACTTCTCTTATTATAAAATAACTAGGTTCCTCAAAGGCTAATTAAAAAACTATTGATTGATAAAATTTCGAATTTTAATGAAACACTTTTTTAATCCTTACTGACTCCGTCCATATGTTTTCATTGGAACATTAATCTTGCAGAACTGTAATATTATTAATTAAACTAATTAATCATAAATTTGTACATTTAAAAAAAAAAAATACCGAAATTTTCATAAACCTACTTACCTTAATAGATTGGGGTTCACACAGAACCAACGCCTCGAAGGCCTCCCCCCTCGACAAGGGCATCGCCCCGCTAGTTTCCTCCACCCCCCAGTTCATGGCGGTAAGGTGGTTCCGTACCACGCACATCTCAACGAACCGGAAGTTGAGATGGAGGGCGATGTCATCACGAGGGTCCGTGTTGGGACCGCATTGGAAGTTGATTGCGAATCTAGTTGTATTTGTAGGATGATTTACATTTAAAAAACAAAAAAATATATGCTTGCCCAAGAAAGTTCTCTGAGTAGTATGCAGCCTAATTAGATGGGGTGATAACTTTTTTATTAAGTCAACATTTAGAATGCTTGTTAAGTTTATTTTTGTAATTTTTACATAACATTCAGTTAAAATCATAAAAACAAACAAAAATGAAGTTATAAAAACATGTATATTTATATGGTACATAAATGATGTATCCCCATACAATGCTAACTTAGCGGTTGAAGTAATTGGAAGTAGTATGAACTATGAAGTCATTTATTTTCAAACAAAGGAAACACAATCAACTTTGATTTATCAAGAGGAACCCCAAAAGCAAGACCTTAGTGTTACATAACAGAACTCACCTCTGAGCGCCGGGGGGCACATTGCCTTGGAAGCGTATCATGCGACCTGGGAACAGGCCTCCAGGGATAGGGTGCACGCATGGTATTACCTAGATAAATAGACATTGGATATTAGAATAATGGAAGAATGCTGGGAGAATACTATTACAAGAACTAATTTCTTGTAGAACACTATTGATTTGTGGTTGAATTGAACATTTTTCGGAAATCTTCTATCTTATAGTAAAGTGTTGCTAGTTGTCTAAATTATAATATGTATTTTCTTACAAAACAAAATATCTGTAAATAGTCATCTGTAGTCAACTCTATACATAAGGGTTTTTGTCTGACCAAGCAAAGCTGTTAATGCCTCATCTAAGACCAGTTCCTAGTATGAGTTTTGACGTAATGAAATGTTAATAGTTTTCATCAGTCATAAAACAAGTTCTTGGTTGAGACTGCTTGGTTATGTCAAAACTCGTACTAATCAAAGGTGTGATTTTTTAAAATAATATAAATAAGTTGTTGCATTGTTACAAAGTTTTATTTCAACAATGATATGATTTTTTGAACTCTAGAATATCTGAAATACTACATACTACATACATATTGAAATTAATATGTATTGATTAGAAAGTATAATTTTTCATAAATGCACAATACAATAATATACCTACAGTAATACTTATTCTTTTTATTTTAATGATTGTTCAAAAGATCTGGCTTATATAAAAAATAATTTAAATAATTACACCATGGAAATTTTATAATGATAATAATAAATAATTATTCTTATCTTACCAATACAATTATAATGTTCCAATTATATCTCTCCCTGTTTATAACATAGTTTATCACTTTTGAGTGGAATTAGAGGTTATTTAGAAATAAATAGGCAGAAATTTCACAATGAAACATTCCTCATTTGGCATTCCTTAATTGATCATAATTATAATTTATTTTTAAAGAATGTGTAAAAACTATTGAACTAACTAATAAATTGATCAAGTAAATATAATAAAGTAGGTACCTTAAAATTGTTAAAAAAAATATTTAAAGTGATATAATTTCGTAATATTACACAATACCTGTATTTATATGATCTGTTTTCCATTTTTATTAATACAGCAGTCACGAGACGAGGATAAAACAATTGTTGGAGCATTTTGTAATGCTCAAACATAAAAAATCCTTGAAAATGTATTAGTTAGCTATCTATATATGTCATATGTTTAATAAATGATAATTATGCAGTATTTACTTAACTGAGGAAGAATTTATATCTATCTTATGCCCTTGAAGGCGCCGGAGACATTTTAAAAACGTAATCGTCTTCAAATATACATTAAAATGCACAAACGTTGTACAAACTTACCGGGTTGTAAATTGGTTGTGATGCCATTTCTATGAGATTTAATGTACTTGTGTAATTGCAATTCGATCCTCCGTGTAGTTTAGAACAGTATTTTAAACAACAATCTAACACACTGGATACGCCTTATTCGCTAATAAATATAGTTTTCGATTGATTTCACTAAAATGCGTCATACGTCATATGACGGTACTGAAAAAAAAACCAATACGTCAATCTCTAAAGGTTTTTATTTCGGTGTTGCTCTATAATAACCTGTGAAATTTACTCGTAGTGTATGGCTAATTTACATTATACGATCTTTAGCTATAGGATTTGACCATAAAGAATAGTATCGCTTAGTAAAATGGCTGTTAGTGAGTAATGCTTCCCTGTGTATGTGTGGTGTGATGTGTGGAGACGCTTGTTTGGTATTCTTTAAGGACAAATCGTATGGTTTAGATCATATAATATAATTTGGCTGTAACAGTTCAGTGTTAACTTTATAGCACTATGGAAGATTAGACAATCATATTTTACTAGGTACAAAAGATGGTATTAAATGAGAAAAACGACTGATTAATAAATTTAGGCTGAATTATAAATTTATGTAATTAGATCTCAACATTGACAATGGACATAAAGAACAAAAATATAGACCGTTAAAATTTTTAGGGTGCCATGACACGAGAATAAAAAAACCCATACAAATTTAGGTGCTTACTAAGTAAATCACAAAATTTGAATGTTCAGTTCAAAGGGCAACACTTATATTTTTCACTTTGCATTTTACTATTGGCCAATTAATTTTCATTAGTGGCGCAGTATTGTATCATTTATAATGATATTACAAAAATAAAAGCTATTTATACTACGTTAATTTAATTAAACTACTGCGCGAAACAATCGTCCAACAGTCAGTCGCCTTGAAAGTCGGTGAAACTGTTGTGTCTTGTAAACGATAGAAATGACCATCGAAGCGAATAAGGATGAAGCTGAAAAATGCATCGAAATTGCGCATATGGCTATTGCATCGGGGAATATATCAAAAGCAGAAAGATTTCTGATGAAAGCCGAAATGTTATATCCTACCACACGAGCCAAGGAGCTTCTAGCAAGAGTCAGAGCTTCTAATGGTTCAGGAAATACAACTAAAAAGACTCCACCAAACAGCCCTAGCACTGAAGAACTGCGACGAAGGAAAACTCCAACTCATTCACCACCTCAACGAGAGTATACCTCCGATCAGTTGGATGCAGTACGTAGAATCAACACAAAATGTAAAGATTACTATGAAATATTAGGTAAGTGTTTGAAAATAACTTTGTTAGTTCTTCAAGGCCAACAAATTCGAATAAGTGACCTTATTCTTTTTCATGATATTCTTATGTCCAGCTTAATTGTATATTTTTAATTTTTAAAAGATACACAAATTATATGTGTTACAACCTTAAATTCACAATATACACATGATATTTCTTTGTTGGTTCAGCCAATATACATAACAATACCTATATGTAATTAACTATTTAATAAGTACTGGTTATTATCATCCATTCAGTTAATATTGGTCCAGGAAATAGTGTGTCAATATAGATGACAAATTGATTGATAAAGCACAGATTTCTTGGCTATATACTATACATTTTTAAATTAAGATCTAAACATTATTATAAGTGAATGGTATGATACTAAATACATACTGGTATTCATTATTTATTTGTATACTGATCATATTTTTCCTTACAACTATTTCAATAAATTAAAACAACAGTACATGTTGGATATCTCAAAGTTTGTCTCATATTATGTTTTTTCTTTGCATTCCATGGTTGCAAGAAACATACAAAAAAGCTATTTTACTTAAAAAATATTTAAATTGTTGAACAGGAGTGACCAAAGAAGCAACAGATTCTGATATTAAAAAGTCCTACAAGAAGCTGGCACTACAGCTGCATCCCGATAAAAACCATGCTCCCGGAGCCGTGGAGGCTTTTAAGGTATTGAGAAAATTTGCAGTTGGAGTCCAACCACAAAAAAGAAACTGATATATACTGTTTATCTTTGGTGTTATCATAAAGTCGTTTACTTACTTGCGTAATTTCCTTGAAAATATTTTCAAATAACTAAATAACGTTATATGTTATTATTATCTACCTAAAACCAATAGCATGCATCCTCCTACCAACCTCCCTCAACCAGTCTAGGGTATTAAACATTTACAAACTTTTGTATCAGGCAGTAGGTAATGCGGCCGCAATCCTCACCGACCCTGAGAAGCGGAAACAGTATGATCTTCGTGGAGAGGAACCAGCTCCCACTCATCAACGCGCCTACTATGCCAGAAGCTTTGAATCTGATCTCACCGCCGAGGAGCTGTTCAACATGTTCTTTGGAGCTAATGGTGAGGGTTTAAAGGATGTTTCCTCATTGAATACTTTTTATTGACAACATTGTAATTTAATTGATATATATTAAGAGGAGATGCTATTACTTCAAAAATTTAAGGCAGCCATATTTATTTTGTTTAATTACAATGGTGATTTTCATGCAAGGCTATAGTGTTGATGATTGCTGGCCATACTTATTTAAATCAATAACATCATTCATACCTAGTAGTAATCTAACTGAAGCTTATTCAATCCTCTTTCATCTTATCTTTTATTAATGACATCTTCAAGCAAATTTCCCCCAAAAGTAAACACTTCACATTATTGAATAATAATCTATAAATCAGACACCAGAGTTATTCAATCCCCCCTTCATTTCAGCGTTCCCTGGCGGCGGTCCCCCCGCGTACCGGCGGCGCGCGCGAGAGCCCGAAACACGTGACTCCCCCGCCGGACTGGTGCAGCTGCTGCCGGTCCTGGCGCTGGTGCTGCTATCCATGATGTCGGGCTTCTTTATTAGCGAGCCCGTCTACAGCCTGGCTCCCTCGCCCAAGTACCCAGTTCCCAGGGAGACTGTCAACCTCAAGGTTATATCAACTTATTGTATGTATGTTTCTATGAAAAGTAAATAAGCTGGTCCATGAGAGACCAAATACCCCCTGCAGAGAGGGACCTCAAGGATATATGATTTTTTTATCTGTATGGGTGTTCAAGGTATTAAATGGATATTATAGGTTCTAAAACACCATACAAATTATATATGTATGTATTATTAAATAAGTTGGTACTATGGAAACAATCTAATAAATAAATAAATATTTTATAATTCAACAATGAAAATTAATATTTTTTTTTCTAGTTTTGTATAACATATGTTTCTTCTCAGGTGCCGTACTATGTAAAGGAAAACTTCCACACGGACTACCAAGGTTCTTTGAGAAGACTTGAAATGGCCATTGAAGAAGAATACATCGGTAAGACTCTTCTATGAATTATAACATGATGGTTTTGATGGCGTAGTGATTAGTGGTCCAGACTGGTGAACCAAAAGTGGTGGGTATCTAAACCAGGACAATTGATTTGTGTTAGCTACATACAGACGGCCTGCCATGACACAGATAAAATAATCTCTAAAGTGGGTGTTATGTTATATCAAAGTCACTAATCAGGAACTTTAAAAACCAGAGAGTGCCAAATTCTTGACATGTTAGGTTTACTGGATTGTATATAAAAAAACATCTATTGTATATCAATCAAATCAATGAACAGCATTTAGCTAGTCTCGCTAAAACTCGAGAACGGCTTGGCCAATTTAGTTGATTTTGGTTTAGAAATGTTTGTCTTAGGCCAGGAAAGGCTTAAACGGAGAGATAAAATCGACAACAAATAAAATTAAACGGCCGGTGGTCAACTATTGAACTTCCGGATAGCCAGATTCTATTGTACCGGCTCCCTGGTGACTCTGTAGTAGCTGCCAGTAGGGCTAATACATTACAAAAAAAAAAAGAAAAAAAAAATACTAGCTTTATGCGTTTGGGCTAACAGTATAGATATTACAAAAAAAAAAAACTATTAGCTTGTGGCCGTCTAAAATTTATTTTTCTGTCCCTCGGGAATATTTCGACAATTATTATCTTTTCTGTACACCTGACAGCTATCAGGATGAGTAGTTATGACGTGAAAGCGTACCAAACAAACAAATTTGTATTCGCTTTTATAATATGTATATATATATATAAAGTGACATTTTTTACATGTTGTTAAATTATTTAAATCGTATCCAAACAATATTATGGCGTTTATAAATTTATTTTTGTGTTTATTGGTCTACAAAACAATGACAATTATATACAATACTCACAGGAACAAAACATTGAGACATTTGTCTTTATATAAACACGACATGCGTATAGGAAATATTTAAAAACTACAACATACTACGGTAACAACTAGTAAAATAAAATAAACAATAGAAATGAAATGTATACAATAAATAACTTATTTTAAATATGCAGAAAATATAGTTAAAATTTTTAAGAGATGTCAAAAAATGTAAATTAGCTTGCACGTCCGGTAATTTAAATAAATAATCACAAACAAGTTAAAATAATAATTGCGCTTTTAAAAAATGTACTGTAAAATGTAAACCTGTGATTGGTTGTAATTGAACTTAATTCTTTTAAATATTTATTGATAATAATAAATACATTATTGAGGTTGTCTGTGCCCCTAACACGAGTTTTGACGTTACGAAACGTTCATAGTTATCGAGCAGTCAAGTCAAGTTGTGATGTTGTAAGAAACCAATCACAACCCAAGAAGTTTCGAGACTATTCGAAAACTATCAACGTTTCGTACTAATATCTCCATAGTATTTTGTCTTACGACATTATTATAGGGCAGTGTTGCTGAAATAAATTCTGTATTTTTTTAACAAAAAAAAGCTATGCAGGCTATTTATAACTTAAAAGCTAGAGATTCCCTGAGAGATGTTTTTAAAGAAATAGGTATTCTTACTGTCGTTTCTCAGTACATATTTAATAACATATTATTTGTACGTCATAATTTGGATACATATGTAAAAATAGTGACAGACACGCTATAAATACAAGAAATAAAAATAAACTCTCAACACAGAAAAAATCGTCTTCAGAAAGTTAAGAAATCCTTTATGGGTTTGAGTGTACGCATATATAATAAGGTTCCACAAGATATCTTAGACCTCCCTTTTCTTGCTTTTAAATGTAAAATTAAAAGTAAACTGTTAAAAAAAGCTTATAGCATTACAAGAGTTTTTAGTTGATCGTATTTCGGTTAACTAAAAGGTTAGGTTGTGGAGCTTTGCTTGTTGACTCATTTGCGGGATATTCTAATGTATACATCAAACATTGTTAAATTGTTTTTAAAAGAGCAACTGTTGAGTTTCTCGCCAGCTCTTCTCAGCAGAGCCGCATTCCGAGCTGGTGGTAGCTTACTCACGGACTGACATACTATACTGACACTTTTCTTTAATGTAATATAATTGACGATTCAAAAGTGCATGTAAATGCCTACTTGAATAAAGATATTTTTGTATTTGAATTTGAATTTTAAAACTCGATTGAAGGTACTGAACATAAAATAATATATAAAAAAGTTTATACTGCATGTATATAATATATTTAAGATAAATAATGTCTTTTTTAAAATTTGATTTTGTGTGTTAGTTTGTTCGCCTATAATACGTCGTAACATTTTGTTCGATTTTTAAAGTTTATGGTATATTTTTTGTACTAACTGAGGATAACGCCCTAACGAGATTCGAGTTATAAAGATTCCAGTGTGCTATTTTTATTGCAGTGCAAAAAATTAATCACCGAATAACACGTAACGGAATTATTGCAATACAAAAACGTGATGAGAGATAGATAGTTCATTATTAGTGGAGCAAATTAAATCGCTACAAACAGCTAATACAATTATAAATACTGTTATATATTTTTATTGTAATATCCTCAGTGGGGCTTCGCCACGCGTGTCAGAGGGAGCGCAACTACCGCGACAGTGCCGCGTGGAAGGCGCGCAACTTTGGAGATGCGAGACAACACGCCGACGCGAACAAGATGCGACTGCCATCATGCGAGAAGCTGCAAGCCTTCCAGCGATAGGTGCACGCTCACATATATACACACAACACACACACACACACACAGCAGACAGAAACATAACACACATAGATTAAGAGAAACACACATATATATATATATATATTATACCAATGCGAGGACATTTTAATAGATCACATTTGACACTTCTTAAAAATTCAGAAATGCATTTTTGTAAAGGTAGATTATTTATTTTTTAAAACTTAAAATTGCAGTATTGCTTGACCATTTTTAATTAAAAATATACATTGTGAAAGTGACAAAAAAAATGTATTGTTTACTTTGACCAATAAAATTAAATATGTCAAAATAAAATTATATTATTTTATCACTACAGTTTGATAATGTTTGTGTATGAAAATGGAACATGGTGATGGTGTAATCAAGATGGGTTCAAACCCGTTCAAAATGCTGGGACTCGGAAACTATGATATCAACATTATAATGGCTGCTCTGCAGAAGAAGAGCTGTAAAACTGTGTCGTTTGATATAAGAGAATAAAGGGAATGATCCTGGCGGTTTGGACATATCCAGCATAAGTAGTTTTATTCTCAATATGTCACTGGAATATGAGCTAAAGTTTGTGATGTAGTCACTCTACCAAAGGCACTGGATTACTGTCAGACAGATTTAAGGCGATTTTTATTATCTTGACTCAAAATTAGACTTACCCCTGGAAGGAGCAGTGACCTCATAGAGTATTTAAAAGAGAATGCAATCAAAAGAAATTATTTGCAGTTGTTAGTAAGTAAGTTGAGGAATAGCCGCTATGGATGTGAAATATATTTATCCATATTTATCCAGACATGGTGTGAAAGCGGCCATAAAAAATAAGCAAAATCCTTAAGGAGTATGACAAAAAACATTTCCCCAACCCCTGACGTGGTTGTGAAAGTTATCATGAACTGCATTCCATTCACAGATATTTGGAGTCCGTATCGACTAATAGAATTGATTCGATTTTTTTAAGCAGGTTACTTTACTACGGAGCTAAAACTAGTAGATGTCAAATGTGATCGATACAGTTGAGTCTCGAAATGTTATATACAAACACACCCCCCCTCCCCCCCTTTAAGTCATGTTAGATATATATTATATACCAATGAAATTATGTCACAATCTTACTTTATATACATTGTAGTTGGATTGTATCAAGTGGTAGTTCTGCTCACAATGCATAGATGGCGTTAAATGTTTCGTTTGTTTCATATCAATGGGTTATATTATAGTATCTGGTATTATTCAATTCATATTTTTGTTAACTGATGTTTTAGTTAGACGTCGATTTTGGTTCATCATGTATTTAAATTTATTTAAATTAGTTTTTAAGGCCTGATTCGGCCAAAAGTTGGCGATGTTTGAAGTTAAGAAGTTAAAGACATTTATTAAAATATAAATAGAAATATCCCATATTATTGCAAAACTTGGTAAAAAAGATTATAAATATGAGTTTGCAATGTTATTTCATTTGTTGTATCGGCATTTATAGTAGTGTTATATTGATTGTCTATATTTAAAGTTTTTAATGGTATTAAGAAATGTTTCCAGTCACATTTTCGTCTTCATAATCAAATTGAAATGAAGGTAGATAATTGCAGCCGTTGTAGTCATTAGTCATGGATAGATTGAGTTACCGTCTATCTCAGATAGCTATCTGCTATCTGTGGTATCTTTACTTTTGCTGTTATTTTTGTCATATGCTGTGTCAATAAAATGTTAACGAATGCTTCATTGTATATTTTTGGTTGACGATGAAAGACTACGAAAGATGTTACAAGTATGTGTTGGTTTCCTTTTATTACACAATGGTCCTAGTAAGATTATAAGAGACTTGCGTTGATTTCGGTGGTTAAGAGGTTGATTTAATAAAGTCTTATTTATTCCAGTGTGTATATTATTTATTTGTTGGTAAAACCCATGTCTGCTTTCACAGAGTTATTAACTTTGAAAATTCAAATAAGGAGTATTCATTTTTATATTTAAACTTTCGTGAACCATGACAATTATATAAATACTAGCTGACCCGGCAACGTTGGTTAGCCATATAAATTCTTTCTAAGTAATTTCTAGTGTAGAAGTGGCACTGATATGGCAATGTGGCAGTCTGGAAAATGAGTGTTAATCCAGTAAAAGCGCAGAAATTTAAAATATCTAGCACTGGTAACAATTAATTTAAATATAAAAAAAATTGATTTACCATAAGCTCAGGGATATTTTAATCGAAATAGCGTGAAAAACATTTACCAAAAAGACGATACTTGATCAGTTATCGAAGCGGGATGAAACATCATTAAATTCCTAAAATTACTATAAAAAAATGGAGGTTTCTGATAGAAAGGTAATAAATTAGGGTAGTGTGTATTTTAAATGCCACATTATAAAAAAATGAAAATTAAAAAAAGAATGAAATTTATCTATAAAACATTCTTTATAATGCGTATTTTTAAATTTATTATAAGAAAAATTTAGTTAATGATATAAGTAGAAATTTTCTCAATATGATCGGGACTCAACCCCTCGGACTTCTGGAATTTTCCGTCGCCTTAATTGATCTTTCATCTTGTATATATATGCACAACATAGTATGTTTTATGTTTCCGGCGTTTTTAATTGCTTTTATTAAAATATTATTCCAAAAACGACTGCAAAAGAAGAGACTAACAATGAGTGATATTAAAGAAGTTGCCACACTTAAAAATATAAGTGACCTATAAATTGGAGTAGCGAAAAAAAAATGTATGAATTTAAACAATGAAGTTTAGGCTATAATTTCAATAAATTATTTAATAAAATAACTGACACTATTTTTACAAGAATAAATGTGATAGACTATTGTCTAGTGATTTATAATAATTTATAAATTTTGTAGATGAACTGACAGGTAATAACTAGACAATATTAATAGCTGGGAGCTGCAAACGATAAAAAAAATCTGTAACTTAAGTAAAATTACTGAACGATATATTTTTAGTTTTCTTTTATTTTTTAAATTACTTGTCTTATAAAGGGGGAATAAATGAAACAGTTTAATAAATATTAATTTTTCAATGCTGTCATTTTAATTGCATTCTTTTAAATAAATATTATTCTTAATTCACTATCATTATTCTTAATTTATATAAAATAATAATAATTTATAATACTTAATTATAACTAAAAATGTTTATACAATAATCATTCAGATATTCATATCAGATTGAAAATATTTTTATATAATTTTAGTATACATATATAAAAAAATAATTATTCTCTACACATAAATGAAGTTTTCTGTGTCTTTAACTCTCAAATACTTTTATTTTTACTTTCTATTCATTATTTTTAAAAACTTCATCAAGATCTGTTCAGCCATTTGAAGTTACTTTGATTGAAGACATTGATTACTGTAATTTGAATCGCTATATTAAATTAATCTATACTGGAAAGACAAATTGAATAATGTTTCTTAAATACCCTCACGTCACCTTCACCCTCCGCACGTGACTTTCACCTTCCACCCCATGCACCCTCATTAGATGTCTAACCACGTTCCTTCGTCTCACGAAGCTGTTGTCACAGACTCCACACGTGAAGGAATATGGTGAGGGTCTGTGACGGTTCTTGTGTATCCTCATCAAGGTGACAGACTTGAAACGAGCTGGACACTGATCACACTGAAAGTATACAGAATATGGATATTTTATTATAAAGTAATTAAATAATTTGTGCCTATGAGCTGGGGCTTTCTTGGCTATAGAAGGATGGTGCACATTCTGAACTGCTGTTTTAATTAGGGAGTTTGTGGACAAATCTCTCTTGACAACACTCTTTCAACTAACATCAGAGAAAAGAGGCATCGTAATACTGTAATAGAATGTAATAAATAGGTTTTGACAATGTCTTGGAAAATCATAAATATATATATACTTTTGCATACATTATATATAACACTAAAAGTCTTATAAACAATATTGGTTTAATAAAATATATAACAAAGTTTTGGAAGTCGCTTATACAATAATGTAGCAAATGTGGATAATGCTGTTTCTTTCCAGTGGTCTCTGAACTTATATTCCAAACATGCAATGTCCTCCAGAGTCTTTTTATATAAAATTATAATACATTATTATATTTTATAGTTTTAGAAGCAGAGATATTTTACCTGTACAGTTTTCTCAGGTAAATGTATCGCAATATGCTGCAAATAGCTACTCTTTCTGTGGAAGCCAGTGTTACATTCCTTACATACAAATGGTTTCTCTCCAGTGTGCAGTCTCTCGTGGATCTGGTAATAAAGTTGAATATATAATTAACAATGAAATTCCACTATCATTGTTAAGTATTTTTTTTGTTATTATCCATTTTTATTGGTTGGGAGGTCCAGCTATTGTTATGTAATATAATGTGTTACAGTTTCTGTGACAATGAGGTTTTTAGAAAGGGTAAATTTTATGTGACTTATTTTATGATTATTGTTATTAAATAGAAAAACTATAAATTCCATTTTATCATTAATAACATGAAGGCACATTAAGTGTTAAGTCGCTGAGAAACAAAATAATAATTTAAAAAATACAAGCAGATGAGAAAAGAATATGGACCTGTTTTGTTTTTCCAATTTATATAGATATTTACCTTCACTTGTTCAGCATTAGAGGCTTTGTAGTCACAGAAGGAACATTTATCAGTCTTCTCATAACCATGCTTTGCTCGGCAGTGCATCAGTAACAGTCTACGAGTTATGAACTTTTTACCGCAGTGCTGTAAATAATATTCATATGTCTATATTACTTATTGTACAATTGAGTCATATACAACTGTATTGTATTTAACTTATTTACAAGTCATATAATTATCATAATATACATTTGAAAAATTGGGGTCTTGGACAGCTTACTTTGAATAATTTGCCCATAATGGGGAAAAGTACTTAATAGAAGAAACTAGTATAGCAAAAAAATCTGACATGAAATAATAGATTTGTAGGACTCACCTCACATACTACGTCAAAACCAGTGTGTATTTTGTAATGATTTCTTAATGAAAGACGGGATGTTAGTATTTTATGGCAGTACTCACATTCTATTTTTTCTCTCACTCTTTTATCTCTTTTAATTCCATCTAATTTACTATTTTTTTTCAATTTTGTATTATTTTCCACACTTTCCGATTTAGAGTGTTTTATGCTATTTTTAAGATTGATTGTGTCATTTTCTTTGAGATGTACTAATGTTTTGTTGTACTGCAAAGTGTCTAAAGTTATATTATCATCATAATCTTTAAAATCATCATCAAAACTTTCAGATATGTCTATTGATATTGAGGTGTCCTCGGATTTCAAACAAGTTTCGACCTTAATTATGTTATGTTTGTTTTTTAGTAATAATTTGTGGGACTCTTCACATTTTTTTCTGAATTTTATTGATTCATTAACAAAGTTTATACATGTTGAGCACATTTCTTGGGGTAGGTTGTCATTTATATCTATCTGCAAGTGAATTAAATATAAAAACCTTTAATACAAGTATTAAATATAGTTCTTTTCTAAGAAATAAACAGAATTATATGCGTACAAAATAAGCTTTGCTAAAATATATCATATGTTAGTTTTGTTTGAGAATCTGTAGTCAGAGATTCACTAGTTTCTACTTGTAGTACTTATTTTAGCTTTTTTGTAATTGAAATATTTAGTTAAATGTACCTTTAAGCCAATAGTTAAAGACAATGCGTTCGAATATTTTTCGCTGTGTTCAGGCAAGAGAAATATAGGCATCAGATTTTGACCGCTAAGACAAGTTCTACAACATTTCCACTCATTCATATCGCTTATATAAAAAATATAGTTCTGTGTTCACCAGCAACAGTCATGAAAATGATTACTATCAATTTGTGAAAATGCAATACAACTTTTAACTTAAAAGTTGTTTTTGTTTGTTGTTGTTGCTTGTGCAAAACAAATCATGTGACAGGTGACAGTTTACGGGTCTCGTGAATTATGAATTTGCACAGATTATATTTTCTTAAAGGCTGCAAGCTCAGCAACCAACAATATATTTTACAAATATTCTAACATGTTTTTCTTCCATATCAAATAAATATTAATGTTTACTTATTATTTATAAAGATGCTGTAAATGCGATTAATAGAACTTCAAACGTGAAAAAACATGAAGCTGAAGAATGAATTCTCTCTTTTCCACTTATTTATATTTGTTAGACATTTTGTGTATCCAAAATTGTAATTACGGAAGATATAATACTTATTAAAGTAATAATTTTGGTAAAGCTGGATTATTTTATTACTCAGAAATAGACACGTTATAATACAGATCATTTTATTCATAAAGAAAATACAATAAATGCTTTTTATATAAAATTAAAAAAGATACAAAATTATAATGTACATCTTAACCTATGACAAAATGAGTTTTTAGAGTATGATCCTCACTATTGGCCCTTGCTGTTCGTCCGGGAGCCCGTGCACTCGGCGAGTGTGCGCGCGAACCTTGTTGGGCTTCTCAAATCTGTGATCGCACACAGAACACAAATAGCCGTAACGTTTTCCTGTGTGTGCGTTGTGTTTATGGATTTGAAGGAACTTTTTAGATTTCAAACGTTTCGGACACATGTCACACTGTGGAAACAGGAATAATATTTTTAATTAAGATTAATTCCATAATATAAGAATATTCTTCAAGAAAACTTTCATACGTTTTATTTAATAGTAAGACCGCCACACCAAATATATATATAATAATAATAGAAACTAAATATGGAATATATATTTCTAATAATTCGGTAAAATATTTATATTGCCCGACTCCTAACAGTTAACGCATCATATAAAGCTACCACAGACCTGGAAATTCTTTTCAGGCAGATGTATGGCGATGTGCTGGACTAGGTTGGAGCGGCGGTGGAAAGCGGCGCCACAGTGGTCGCATATGTACGGACGCTCGCCTGTGTGGCGGCGCTCATGAATCTAGGAGGTTGGATCATTGTATGGATCATTACTTTCATTGAGAACAGACATGAATCTATAAGCTGGGATGGTAATTGTATACAATACTGGTGTCCAGGGTTGGGTAAGGAGTCAAGGAACAGAAGTCTAGGGAGTTAGAGGTCATTTTGTAGCACACAGCTGTTTAAGATTGGAGACAGACCTAGGGTAGGGAAAAGTCTAGGATTTAGGGATCAGGGATTAGGGTTGGGGAGGAGTATGAGTCATGGTATAGAGTACTGGTGTCTGAGGAAGAAGAGAGTTAGTCTGAAGTACTTTCTGATAGAGCTCATGGGGTATGGTGATTCCGAATGGTTCAATTACATACAACTTATGATAAGCAGTAGTTCACCTATTTTGGATATGGCTCTCTTACATATTACATCAACTGAACTCTTTAAATGGCTGCATCTTTTTAATTGTTTTGTGTTGCGTGTGTGGAATGAGTCCTTGGGAAGTTAAGATTGATAAAGGACCTGTTTGTTGGCATTGTAACTGGGAAACACCCACATCCCTCCCACAATATTTGAACTTAACTATCAATTATATGTTGCGTGCTCTTGTGATGGCTGGTCACTGTTTAAATACAAGAAAAACATAATTTATATAAAAAAAAAATTGTTGATTGTGCCAGACCATTCCTTAGAATTAACTGAGTATGTACTGGTGCAATCAATTTTTTTTTTATTTTCACATCAGGACATCTGCCAGACCAACTAGTATTTATATAATTGTCGGCTTTTGTGGAACAGGTAGTGTTATACTCACAACAAGAGCTTCCTTGGTAGCTGAGCTGTACTCACAGTATGCACACTTGTGTATTCTTCCCATACCATGCCTTGCTCGCTTGTGTTCTTGTAACTGGTTGTTGTTACGGCAACGCTTGCCACATACCTTGTTGGTGTCAAGGTTGGTTAGGTTGAAAAATTTTATTAATATTACAATTTACACAGCTTGCCCTAATGAAACGTCATAATAACTCACCTCGCATACACAATAGTTCGTATGAAATCTCATGTGTGCTGTGTATGTAGTCTTCATTCTGAACTCCTTATTGCATGTATTGCATTTGTAAGATGATGCATTTGGTATTCTCAACTTCCTTCTGCCTCGCTCCAAGGGTTTCTGCAAATGTTTATATCTTTAATATTATTAACAAACAGCCAAGTTATCAGATGTATTATTTATTTGTATGAAAAAAACAATTGATAAATATCACATAAATCAACTACCACCTATGAATAAAGAATTAAAATTGTTTTTGTTACCTCATCTTTTGGTTCCTCATCCTCTTGAAATGAATTATATGTATCTGAATAATCATAATTTTGATAACTGTCATCATAATCGACTCCATAACCATTGTCGACGACCCCAAATTCAGACTCTCTCTTAGTAATAATATGTTTTGCTTCTGGCATACATTTACTTGATTTAGATACATTTTTAGTTTTTACTGTCATATTAAGAAGGGCCTTTTCAGTCTTTTTACTGACCCGTCTAAACCTAAGTGCTAAGTCAATAGTTTTACTGCACTGGATACATATTTTTTGTGATAAGCCATCATTTAATTTTATCTGCAAAACAAATTAATATTTAAAGTTTTAAAGAAAATTGCGCAAATCCAATATATTACAATAATTTTAACTAAAAACAATAGTTTTAAGTAGAACAGTTTTCTAAGGAAAATATAACATTTATAAATTAAAGTGCAGACTAGATTTCGATTCCTAGTCCATGAACAATCGTCTCTACGAAAAAGTAATTTCGTGTTACCAAAATCTGATGCGGTCCACTTGCTCAAAAGTTACACGACCAAAAAGGATTTAACGACTATTTTATATCTAGAGATTTGGTAAAATCATACTTCCAATCCGGTAACAAGTTGTAAATCTTCAGATCGTTTTTCCTCACACTCCACTTCTCTAAATATACATTCTAGATTTTTAGTGCTTAAACAAGTTCTGCAGAATTCTTTTCTAGAGGCTTCTTTGAAAGCCTTCATTGGCCTCGGGGTTGTGCTAAGTAAGAGTGCTCTTCTTCGACTCGCCATACGATTCAATAGAAGAAATACAGGCACCATCTTTAATCTAGACAATAATTTAACACATTTCTCATTTTCAAACAACGTATTTTATTTGCTATTTATGTTATTATTTGTTTATTATCGAAAATTAAAACTACGACACAGCCACTTTATTTACATGTTATGACATTTTTTTTTTCTGATAAATGTTGGGCAAAGGTGTAATGCATTCAGCCAATTATTCTAACATTAATGTAACAAAATAAAAAGAATTTTAGTTCAGGAAGTAACTTATAAATTAAACTTATTTAGTTATAAGAATCAAAGAAAGAATATACAAAGAAATTTTACAATTGCGGTCATTCACGATGTACATATCGTGAATGTATGTATAAATATCGTGAACGACTACAGTAGTAATATAAAGTGTCCCTGCCGTTTACGTCCACACCGGGACAAGGTGCAAGTATGTTCCAATACCATATATTTATTTGTGTTAATTATTTATCAATTTCTAAGACAGAGGCATTGACAAAACATTTATTATTACTTAAAAACAACATTATACTTAGTATACTATCCATACAAGAGTGAAATAATTGAAAACATTTAATGAATAAACATTTTTAAATAAAAATTACGAAAAATTTCGAGTAATTCCTTGAATATACCAGAATATCAAACAATTTATAGTTTTAATTTTATTAAGGAAATAAATAATGTATTAAAATTATTGGCAGAGATCGACTGATATACAATTGCGTAAGAGTAAGTATGAATGTCGGTATGTGTATTTATATATCATAGATCAATCAATCAATCAATACTAGATATAAACTGATTTTATTTTTGCGATTCCAAAATGTAGGAGGGATTGTAATTTTGTATTCTTTAAATTAAGTGTACAAAATAGGTTTATAACCATCCACAAACTGTTACTCCGACTGTTTCACCTAAATTGGTATCCAACCTAAATAAAAAGCGCTGTGTCATATTCGCACAATCCAAAATCTTACATTGGTTTAAGAAGAGCTTAAATAGGTAATTGTTGTAAATAATAAATAGCTTAAGACCAAATAATCTATATTGGTAAACTCTATACTTGAAGGGTAGAGCAGGGATCACATTACTAAGATAACTTTTATATGTTTGAAGGACATCAATTTTCGCTTTTTAGAAATCTGGTCGCCGATACACTAGGTTAATGGGTTTTAAAGGGTTTCTACAACGGGTTATACATCGTGTATACGTCAATTTAACTTCCTGCTTGTAAGATTTTTTTTGGTAAACTCTATACTTGAATGGTAGAGCAGGGATCACATTACTAAGATAACTTTTATGTGTTTGAAGGACATCAATTTTCGCTCTTTAGAAATCTGGTCGCCGATACACTAGGTTAACGGGTTTTAAAGGGTTTCTACAACGGGTTGTACATCGTGTATACGTCAATTTAACTTCCTGCTTGTAAGATTTTTTTTGGTAAACTCTATACTTGAATGGTAGAGCAGGGATCACATTACTAAGATAACTTTTATATGTTTGAAGGACATCAATTTTCGCTCTTTAGAAATCTGGTCGCCGATACACTAGGTTAACGGGTTTTAAAGGGTTTCTACACCGGGTTGTACATCGTGTATACGTCAATTTAGCTTCCTGGTTGTTAGATTTTTTTTTGCTTATCAATTTGTTACTTATTAGGAATAAATACCATTCGGGATTGAGACTCCAGAATATCATAGATAACCTACAACAAAGCTTCGATACAAAAACTTTGATACAAAAACTTCGATAGGCTTCCATTTTTGCGTGACTCATTAACATACTGGATGAAAAGTTGGGGCTACCAAGGTGCCAAACACAAGCATTGATATCCATAATTGTTATATTACGGGCAGCAGTCTTTCTCTTTCTTTAACATTATCACTGCTACATAAAATATTGAGTCGAGTCGAGGTTAATGATGGATGAGTCAGTTACCAGTACTACTGAGGGCCTATTTGCTTTTAGCAAGACATAATGCAAAATTCTTAAAGTTTGACAGAGATTTGTGAGTGTTATGCAAAGATATATATATAATATGATTTTCTATTACAATTTTAGTTATCCGTGTTGAATCTTGTAAATATATTAACCATCATGTCATTTAATCGGGTCACGTGACTTCCTTATGTAATGTTAATGTAATTGATCTTCTTGATTTAATATATTTCTTATAGAGTAAAATCATTAGCTTCTTTCTCATAAACGACTTACTGTACTTCTTGTAGGTTTAGTAATTATTTCTGAATCAACATTTGGATTTTACCTCAATAACCTCGTTCAAATCAGGATTTTCTCGGAGTACAATAATGAATTTAAAATATGATTTGCCGCTGTTAGTTATTATTATATGTTTGTTGGGAAACATTTTCTTTTCCTGGTTTGAGAAAATACACGTTTGATCGCGTACATAAAGCAATGAGAAGATCAAAAGATGTCTCATATTTTCCATTAGAAGATCTATATCTTCTCTATTAATGGTATCAATATATACAATAATAAATAATAACCGGTGAAACTCTTATTGCGGTATTGATGATTATCCGATGTACTTGATGTTTCGTTTAAGGTCGAGAGAGAGGAACCCGACACAAAGGCGACATTGCCCTTATATCTGCTTCATTAATAATTGCGGCAATAGTTGAATTACAAAAATATACGAAAAACACGCGTTGGTGTAGATGAATAATACTTTGTGACGCTGGTACGCGAATACTATTGATTTTACCGAAAAAATATTAGTACAAAAATCCATAGAATAATCAATTTTAAAAAACTCCCGGAAAACTTTTCGGGTAAACCCATTTTATCGACCACATGACTGGACTCTATGCAGGCTACTGAAAAACCGGTGGAAGTAGATGACCAATTAACTGATTCACTAGCTGACACCTATATTTCGTTTGCACGTGAATCGTGATCGTGACATTTGCGAGAGCATTCAAAATTCCTTTTTTTTAAGCCCAATACAATTTTTACAAATTATTTCCCTACCATTGATAATATACATTAATTTCAATCGCGTAATCTCTAATTTTAAAGTATTATATTCCTTTCCAATCAAATTATCAGACAAAGTCGATGGTCGACATATAATCTCCAAATGAATGTAGCACGGTGAACGCTGCCTTAATCATTTGTTATATATATATGTGACAGTTTTATCTAGAATTCGTCAGTATTTCAATCGCTTTGCGACGATCAGCTTGTCATAGAATGGCTACCGTACCTTTAGTGGTGTTTAATAATGGTCGCACATGCCCTATTATTGGACTGGGAACTTGGAAAGTAAGCATATATTTAAAAATATTGTGTATTTTTTAAAGGGAACTGTTATGACTCAAAAGTAAACACTCTAAAATGTCGTAACTATGTACTACAGGGAAAAAATAATTAAAAAAAAACTTAACATGAGTAACATGTTTATATTCAACATATTCTTATAAAAATAATAACTATTTGTTTGACAAATTTAAATATAAAAAAATTAATTCGAGAACCTGAACAATTGCATTTATTTTGTACACATAAATGCATTTACAAAAACTGATTTTAAATTAGAATCACAAAAATAATAATCACAAAATAAATACATAATGGATTTTTTTAAATATATATTTTTTTATTATTGGGATATAGTGGTCACATTGGGCACGGGGTACAAATATACAAATACAAGGGGGACAAATTGAATGCAAATTTACAAAATGTGAAGTGTCCATTAACGTATTTATCTGCATTGTATCGGCGTTCAGCCAACGTCTCGCCCTTCACAGTTTAATTCTGGTTAGTCATTTTATTATTCATAAAAAACTTAATTTTCTATTTAGAGAATTTATGTGTATTTGATTTATGTGATAACTTAAAGATAGTATTTTCCAATACAAACTAATTTAAACGGAAGTGCTATTTAAATTATTTACTATAAATATTATAACAGATTTAAAAAAAAAATGCTAAGAATTTTTAAATAAAAATATTATTATTTGGTCATTGCTCCTGAGTGGTAGGTACCTAACTAACCCGTGAGTGGGGCAGGCGGATATTTTTCTTGTTTCTTATATTTATTTTGAAGCAACTGCCCCTACTTATTCAATATGCTTTGAAAATATAGTGATAAGTGTAGGAGCATTTAAGGTGAGTATCATAAAATTCTCCCGAATAACCTAATGATTAAATTCACTGATCGTAAATTTAATTGTGATATTTATATTTACCCGGCTGTATTCACGCAGAAATTAAAGGGGAATATGCCCGACTAGTTTCGAACCCATTCGGGGTCCTTAATCTCTAAAGCTCTGAGCGTGGCGGACTCGCGGCGAGAACTCTCGCACTCACGCACATTCCGATTTAATTTCTACGTGAATACAGCCAGGTAAATATAAATATAATAGTCATGATTCACGAAAGTTTAAATATAAAAATTTGATTGTGGTTAATTTACATCATTTTTAAGTAAATGTTAAATGAGTTGAATTGTTTTAAGATATTTATATATTTTTCATTTAAATCAAATTACAATATTGCATAATATTTCACAATTTTTCATAATATTATTAGCTTGACCTAATTTTCATTAAAACATAATTCATGGATAATATGTATTTTGTAGGTGAGATAAGGTAAAAGAAGGGATTTAGATATTTACTGAAAACTGTTTTTTGGTTATTCTACATGAATACGAAAATTTTGATGTTTGATTGGATTGTCCTTCCATCACGCATTAACAGCGGGACGCATTATAACGAAATTTGGTACAGACGCCAATATACTGTGGAATAGGATATTTATTGTATTGGGAGGTTATGTAGGAATTTGATTTGCAGACTTGTTATAACGCAGGGACTAACCCCAGCCCAAACCCAAATCTGCTAAAAGAAGGCCGCCAAAGACCCAACCATGGTCATTAGCCGAGTTCATCAAGAAAGAGGCACGAGTTAGGAACCCGCCCAGACCACGATTAATTATCGCTAAGGAAAAAGAAGGTCAAACGACACTCTTTTTTGTTTTTCACTTTGCAAGATAGAAAAATACCCGCACCAACACTTGTAGCTGAATCCCCATAAGGAAAGTCTCCGCACTCCCAGTGTAACTGAAAAAACCAAAATTTTAACAAGAGAAACAAGCCGAGCCTGTCGCTGCAGACAAGGGAAGACGCCGAAGGGAAGACCATCGCGCAGGATACCTCATTTCCTACTCCTGCACTGCTGGAATTAAGAAACTGGTAACGAGCAGGGGAACGCTCGAAAGTTTACATACGATAGGATTTTTAAAATACCAATAATTTTTCTTCAAATAGACCCGGGTGATTATAAAGTTAATTAAAAAACGAAGTCAACATAAATTCAGCAAGGTCAAAGTTTCTTTGAAAGCCGATGTTTTTCAAATAAAAGAAACATTTTTATATTTAAACTTTCGTGAACTATGACTATTATGCAGTTCACGCCGCGAGTCCGCCATGCTTGGAGCCCATGAATAAGAACCCCGAACGGGTTCGAAACTAGTCGGGCATATTTCGTCATAACTCTGCGTAAATACAGCCGTATAAATATAAATATAAAAGAAACATTCATTTATTTTCCTATCAGTAGCCTAACGTTTATTAGTGTGCATTCGCGATTTGTATTTGTGTGTGTGTTTGCATTTCGTCAATTTGATGCAACGGAACGGACGATATTTTTATTTGTATAAATTATTACGAATAATTACCTTATTGTTCCATCTTTAAAACTGTCTGAAGACATAATGTCCTGAAGGAGTGTAATATTGTTTTATCTTATAGTTTCATAGTCATTGTTCCTATTGTACAATACAAACATTTATGAATAATGCTAATACAGTATGTCCTCTATATTTTATAGCACATACGTGGAATTCTATTTGTTTATATCTATAAGTTTCCTTTTACAGAGTTGCATACATTACTCAAACAGACAAACGTAAAATTTATTTTTAATAAAAATAATTATCTATCATTAGCCCATGGCGGATATTATATTTTATTTATTAAATTAAAATAGTTAATAATAAGCATTATTTTTTTTTTAATGTATAATTCATTATGAAGTATTAAGAATGTATTAGCTATATAATAAATAACTAGAATTAGTTTGTTTATATTTTAATATATAAATAAATACATTATAATGCGAAAATCTTGAATAAGATTTTCTCTCTTAGTCTCGCGAATTTTGTCTCAGTTTCATATTAATATATGATTTGATATTTTAATGATGTTATTCAAGCAATTCAACTGAATAGCCAGAATATGTTTGATTATAAATTACTCATTGCAGTCGAAGCCAGGTGAAGTAGAGGAAGCTGTAAAGCACGCCATAGACATCGGCTACAGACACATAGACTGCGCACACATATACGAAAACGAGCAGGAGGTCGGGGCAGCACTGGCCGTCAAATTAAAAGACGGAGTCGTTAAACGGTAACAGATTTTGCTCTGCTGTAAAAAAATATCGTAAAACGAATTAGGAACTTCTGGCAACGCTTTTTTATTTCTCTGGTGTCGCAAGAGCTTGTTTGGACTTGTTATAACACCTATTCTATTAAATTATATTGATCTAATATTGTTTGAGGACTATTTTTATTAAAAGTCTAGTTAAAAACATATATGCGGTTGTCTTATATAATAGAGGAGAGATAATACTTGAGCTATTCCGGATCGACCTCATATTATGATTCACTGAGCCTAGCCTAGGTCTAGATGGTATTTGGCGGTGAATCAAAATGTCATGACAATACATAGAAAATTCATGTGTTTTGTTTACTAGCTGTTGTCAGCCCCTTCAGACTCAAACTGTATGTCATCTATAATCCTTAAGATTCTCTTTTAAAATAAAATAATCTAGAATATAATACACTAGCCTATTATTAGCCAATTACTAGCATGATTTCGCTTTAATGTATGTCGTGAAAGCCACAGAAAAATAGTGTTTTCGGTGCTGTTCTGTCGAGTACATCAGTAAAAATTGGAGTTTGCGACAAATTTTTGTCCTTTTTGTTCCTTTTTTGTTCTTAGCTTGTTTTAACGATTTACCCTGTAATAAATACATGGAATATAATCTTGTTTTTCGATTTTAAGATAAACAAGGTTTTACTTGTAAACGATTTTTGAAATATTTATCAATACCTACTTTATTTATATTTAAACATATTATGTACAGACACGGCGAATTAATTAGCATTATATTTATCTTGTTAGCATAAAGATAACAAGTTGTTTCTTTTAAGTTCAAAATAATATAACATCGACAATATTTAACGATGGTCCAATTGAAATAATGATTCGATCAATTGTGATCTGGACCTCAAATTCGGATAACTTAAATTTGACTTGATATTAAAAATTCATTGGTTCAGTGAGGACTTGTTTATCACATCGAAGCTGTGGTGCACGTGCCATCGTCCAGACCTGGTGGAGGGCGCGATCAGGACCACTCTCCAGAACCTCGGCCTGGAGTACCTCGACCTGTATTTGATACATTGGCCGCAGGCGTATAAAGTGGGTAGTTTTGTGTCTGTGATATGTGTGTTTGTCTCCGCAAAACTTGAGATTTTTAACAATCATTTATATGTTGCATTTCTATATAAGAGTTTACAGTTTGAATTCCATTTCATTCTGAAGTTTCCACTGGTACAGGCTGATCGAAATATTCCATGCCTACCCAGTCACTGGTACCAGCAAGTTTTAAATATTCACTGCTTTCATTCCTATCAAAGGATTTTAAACATTGCGGAGATTAAATATGCGATTTATCTTCATACATACGTACATACATACATTTATCTAGTATTATAATTATATAATGTGTACCACCTAGTAGGTACCTACGCTCATATCTCTTGCTCAGACCTTCTCTGCCTTGACCTTGCGGTAGATCTATCTCATATAAACTAGTTATACTATTTATAAGACATTTGTAATTGTTTATGTTTGAGGTAATTTTAGTTGGGCGTATTAGGTTTCATAGTTAGCAAGAATAGATGAATATAATTTTTGATTTTTGATCTTTATGCGAAGTAAGAATATTTGATCTTTATATACGTCGAATTTCGGATCACAAGTTTGGCATGCATTTATCCTCGTAGCAGTCAGCTTTCTGATGACCGGAAGTTCTGTTCGAATTTCGCACAAGCGTTATGTTAATGTCTTCGTGATATTTTATGAATATGAATTTATTTAATACGAGCCGTTATCAGCCGTCATCGAGTTCTAACAAGCTACTAATAAGCATTTAATGTGTATACAATTCCTTTATTTTTTTGTTTTCATGTTATTAGGACAATCGAATTTGCGAGTACGAACATTTTTGGGTATATTCCAGTGTAAAAATAATCCAATATGTTCACCAAGATAAGAAGCTAACGCCTAATTTAAATTAAAATCCGTACATTACTACTGTTGTAATTTTTTCGTGAAAAATAGGGATTTTTTTGGAGTAAAAAGTATTATTTCTGCAAAAAAGTGTAACCATCTAAACAATAGACCAATAGACAATAGAACAACTAGACACAGGTAGAGAGAGGGAATTATAAATAATGTGAAAATACGTTCTTTTACGAATTATAATGATCAATAACAATAGCGAGACAACACTACAATAACACTACCATTAAGAAATGTAAATTAACTGTAAGATATAAACGGCTTTTTTTTTTTTAATACATCAGTATGTATAGACAGTGTACGTAGCAGTGATGCAACGAAAATTTTTGGGACATTCGCGGATTCGAATGGGAATATCTGCTACCGACATTCGGGAATTCAGTTTTTATTCAAATTTCATAGAAGAATTTACTTTTGTTTGTTAACGTTGCATTATAAATAAATATATTTTTTTTGTGTCATAAATTCTAATAAAAATTTAATTTTAAACTTCACTGCCCAAAGAAATACCAAATGATACATTAAGGACTGAGAATGTGATTACGAGGTTAAGTTACTTTTCTTTGTATTAAAAAAAAAAAGAAATGAATGCTTTTTTATGGCGGTATGTACCTACTACTACTTTTTTCTGATATTCATATTCGCTAAACATTCGCAAAAGTTTTGCAAATGCCAATGCGAATGCGAATATTGGCCACGTCACTAGTACAGAGAATTACTACTACCATTTTTGTTACCATCTCCCAGGAAGGAGATGAGCCAGTTCCAGTAGATGAAGCTGGAAAGGTGATACCCTCAACAGCTGCTTATGTTGACACTTGGAAAGAAATGGAGACTCTGGTTGATAAAGGTCTTACTAAAAGCATCGGCATATCCAACTTTAACAAAAGACAGATCGAAAGAGTCATGGAGATCGCTCGGATAAAGCCAGCAGTATTGCAGGTAAAGCTATTCTAAGACGCGATTGACTTGTGAGAGTCGAGATATTAGTTAGGACTTATCTGTAGCTATCCGGGCATGGTTTTGTATAAATCTCGTAGCTAGCTGGTTACGTTTAGACTTACAGCTTGCAAGTTGGGAAAAAAATGGATGGAGGGAGAAAGCATCATCTTGTTATCTCCCTTGTTTTTCCTTTCGAGCTCATTATCATTATAATTTATATCGTTATTCGAAATTACTGAAAGTCACGCTATCTTGTTCTTCATAAATCTAAAAAAACTAACTCACGTTTACAAGTGTTTGGAAAAGTGAACACTTAGAACAAAAAAATTTAAGCAAAGTTACAATAAACTTTCCACCATCTCTTTAACTGACTTCCACCAGATCGAGGTTCACCCCTATCTGAATCAAACCAAGCTGTTGGAGCTGTGCGCGTCCTTGGGCATAATGGTGACAGCCTACTCCCCGCTGGGCTCCCCCGACCGACCCTGGGCGAAACCCTCCGACCCACTGCTGCTGGAGGATCCGCGTCTTAAGTCCATAGCCGATAGATACTCTAAGACTGTCGCGCAAGTGCTTATTAGGTAAAATTTGAGGTTTTTTGTGAAACCTTCTCTTGTTATATTATTTTTATTAAAACAGATAATCAAATAAAACCTTACCTCAAAAAAAAATTACAAAAAAAAAAAACTATAACTATTATATTTTTAAATTTCCAGATAGCTCTATCGTATAAAGAAGAAAGTAGTAATTTTTCTTAATATTTGAAATTTGACTAATTTAGGCACGTTACTATTTTATTGTATGTATATATAAATCATAAACAAGTCATTTGAGAATAGTCATAGTTTAAAATTAACTTAAAATAGAATGTAAACTGAGTTCCGTGTACAGATACGCGATAGACCGTGGCTTGATCGTCATCCCGAAGTCGGTGACGAAAAGTCGCATCGAACAGAACTTCGCGGTATTTGACTTCCAACTGACACCCGAAGACCTGGACCTCGTCGCCGTACTGGAGTGTAACGGCAGGGTGTGCAGCATGTGGGAGTAAGTGTCATGTAAAACAATAATTATCAAATTCTCTTCATTTTCTGTCTTAGGTAATTAGGTTGTCTAGGAATTAACACTTAAAGTTTATTTCTATAATATCGGGAAGGACGGGCAAAACGGATATGTTAATTTAAAAACAAAATAACAAATATATATATTAATCATATATATTTTTAACTTTGGTTAATCATTTTTTGGGTTATTGAAGGTTATAAGTAAAGTTAAATAAAAATTAAAAATAAAGAAATTCTGTTTAAAAATTAAAAAAACAAAAAAAAGTTAATATTATCCGTTTTGCCCGACTAGGGTGGGCAAAACGGATAAACGGACGCAGGTAGATAGGACTTTAGGTGGCTTAGTTGATGAAGTTCTCACCTCAGTTTCATCCATATTGAAGATCATATCTGGAACGATTTCGTATTTTTCTATGACTTCTTCCAAGAGGGAATAAAATCTGTTGACAGCTTCACGATTAAACCCTTTGACTCTAGCTATGGATGTCGGTTCAGGTGATCTCAATGCCAATGACGGATGACGAAGTTTAAAATTTTTGATCCATCCTTTCCCAGCTATATTGCCAATAAAAACTCCAGGTTTTCCCTTAATTTTAGCAAATTCTCCAGCAATTCGCATAAACTCAGTTCGTGTGAGTCCATAAAAGAGAGAATCCATTTGGTGGGCATATTTTAAAAGTACTTCTTCTTCCTCCGGCGAAAAAATAGTTTCAAAGCGTCCCAGTTTCTTTTTTGAGGATCCTTTACTCATATGTCGATGCAAAGTTGCATACGGGATACCGTACATTTTGCTTGCTTTTAGTTTTGATGTCTTCTTTGCTTCTTGCATGGCTTTCTTCAAGCTTTCCTCTGACCAACTGGCACGATCTGTTTTTCTTTTATAGCTAGACACCATCTACAGCAAGCATAATATACTAAATACAATATATGAGATAATTTATTAAAACTTAATTAAAAAACAGCAAGTATCCGTTTTGCCCGTCTGGTAGTTTATGTTATAAAACTACCAGACGGGCAAAACCCTAAATTATTATCAACTACGGCTATATAAAAAAAAAAAATAACTCGATTATTTCATGCTCATTAATTATATATTAAATTAAAAAAAATTTAATTTGCATCGTTGTTAACAATATTAAAATAATCACTGCATACTTACGGTTAATTTTTTTTAATTTTTCCCTTCAATTTAAATATTGATAAAAAAAAATTCCCAAGGATGCAAAGCCGATGATTTGTCGATAACATCAAACGTAGTTATAAAATGGATTGATAGATGGCGGTCTAAAATGTTTCTATCGATCGGCCAGCGATTTAAAACGATTATTCATTTTGCCCGCCCTCTCCGTCTGGCCCGCCCGTCCCCTACTTTACAAATTATTATTCCTTGAGGTTATATAAGTCTAAGTTATTATAAAAAAAATCATGACTTATACTAGATATGTTTTGTAGCCAGTCAGTTTTTTTAAATCTTTAATAATAACGAGAACAATTACAATTTTACGTTCAGTGAGTCAGCACAAATAATTTTGTTCATTTGCAGTGTCCACCATCCTGACTACCCGTTTCACGACGATTATTAATTATAATTAATAAAAAATAACTAAATTATGACTTCCATAAATCAGGAGCATTTATTTCACGAAAATAGAATTGCATATAAAGAATCTATAAAATAATTTATATTATTATTAAGAAAGTAGAGATTTACTAAACATGAATTTAGAAGAAAGCAAATGTTGATGCCGAGCGTCTTATGGCAGATATAGCCAGTTTAATCTAACAACTAAACTATTAAGTCAACAACTAAACTTTTAAATTAACAACTAAACTATTCAATTAACAACTAAACTATAAAATTTCATTGATTGTATTTTTGTGTTTATGATTACTGTCTATAATAATAATAAAGAACTTTTAAAGAAATTGTTACTGTTGTTTTTTATCCTTTTGATAAATTCTGGTTTCATTGTTTTACATAACCTTGGTGATATAAAAATATTATGGTGCTTATATTTATATGGTTTTAATTCGTAATTAAGTAAACCAGTTTTCATTATCGGTAATGTAAATTAGAAAGGAATTTTAATTTGAAACCGGAATCGTGCAACAGCGCATTGGCCAGGTATTGTAGCTTGCACTGAAAATATAAAAATATGAAATGTCACTTTAACCTACACCCAGCTAAGCAGTCGTCAATTGTTTTCATTGGCCTCGTTCTCTGTTACAATTTATTTTTCCTTGTGATATGTATTAATTTAAAAATAAGAGAAGAGTCTTAGACGAGTCATAGACTAAAGTCTTACACGAGTCATAGACTAAAGTCTTAGACGAGTCATAGACTAAAGTCTTAGACGAGTCATAGACTAAAGTCTTCGACGATTCATAGACTAAAGTTTTAGATGGAGTAGACACAGAAAGTTAATAATACTCTGACGTATTTTCGGGACGTATTTTAGACGTATTTTTTAACAAAAATGCATTATAAACTAAGCAAATTAAACTTTAATTGTCCTCGTCCCTGAGCTCAGATATGAAATGTCATCAGTGAATACCGATTTTCGTTAATTTAGGACAGAAATGACAGCTTTATAACATGACGGACTCCAACAAAAGAACCGATGAGGTTGAATGAACGAATGACTAAACATAAGGAAATAGTTACACTAAAATCTGAAGATAGGGATAATTCGAATGCAATTGAGGTATCGTTGAAGTATCTACATGCTAAATAAACGCGAATAGGGAAGTCTACTTGTTAATGAAGAGGTAGCACGAATATCAAAACACCCAGTATAAAATCCTTTCCAAATAATAAGATTCCTCGCTAAAAAATAAGTTTCATTTAAACATCAAAAATAAGTGCAATAGCATCGCAAAAGCCGGCCTATAAGAACGTGCGGCACCCACGATACATTGTTGTGAAGTTTACGGGCACATCTCCGCGTGATGAGGTGCTTCGTGTGACACTAGTACACTGAGGAGTAGATATTTAAGATGTCGTGGACCGATTACTGTAACGCTTCTTCGTTAATGAACTCCTTCCTCGTGCTAACAGGCAAATATTATTTTAAGCGTGTAAGCTATTTAAGGAGCATTGATATGGGAACCTGACAACCTGTTGCGGATGTAAATAAACAAGGAAAGATTCAGTTAAAGTCCGTCTTATGCGTTCGGATATGAACCTTGAAGCAAAAATATATTGGCAATTGTCGTTTGGTCCGAACATCTATTAGCAACAACGATGAGCTACAAGAATGCTGACACGAATGAAGCTAATAAACATTTGTGTCTTTTCCCATCCATAAAATGATTTAATTCTCTTTATATTTATTTAAAATTTAATTAAGTTGACACGGCTATAAATGTTTATAGATATTTTCAAACATTAATGTTGGTTGCGGCATCTTTTCAATGTTAATCTATACGAAAGGTTATAAAGATTTGTTTAGCATTTCTGAAAAAAGCCTAATAGATGTCGCTAGTAATCCAATAAAGACAAATATGAATAGACTGCTAAATTCACCGAGGCGGGTAGCGATACGACGGGTGTTACCAGTGGTCAAGAGTCAAAATCCTTGCCCGTATCATCTTATAATTAATATGTAGTGATAAAAGCAAGTATCTAAATAGTTTTTATATACCAGTTCCGAATGTGTTTTCAAAAAGTGATTTTAAATAAAATTAACAAAAAAAAAAAGATATTTATGGATTTTAAAAAATGTAATTAAATATACATATATTTATTTTGGTTGGTAGAGTGGCTATATTGATGACGGGGCGCGTAGATACAAGTACATACGGACGACGCTTAATAGCACGACTTAAGTGATTATAATGAATTATTATTCCTAAAATACTTTGTTCCTATCTTGAGAATTTACGTTTGTTTAATTTATGTAATAACTGAAAGAGAGTATTTTAGAATAAAAACTAGTTTAAGCGTAAATACCATCTTAATAATCAACTATAAATGAATAAATATTATAACAGATTATAAAAATGCTTGCTTAATATATAGTATAGTTCAATTAAGAATTGTTAATTGGTCATTATCAACCTACGTACCCCTGAGAAGTTTCAGACTACTCTGTGAGTGGAGCAGTTGGGTAAATGTTTGTTACGTATATTTCTTTTTAAACAAATTAGTTCCAATAACCCCTACCTATTCAATATGCCGCCACGCTCACAGCTCATGATTAAGAACCCCGAATGGGTTCGAAACTAGTCGGGCACATTCCGATTTAGTTTCTACATGAATACAGATACGATATAGAACTCGCTGTAGGAAGCTTTTAGAAAACGTTAAGCTATAATATGAGCGATCAAAAAATGATCTCAAGGCCACATGCAAATTGATTAAAAATGTCACCTTTTGAAGAGTCAAATAATCACCGCAAGTCCACTTTTACACGTACATAGTAATCAAGAAATATCTATTAAACCGACATTGATATGGTTAACCTTATAAATTTTTATAAAGCTTAGTAATTGGGGGGGGGGGGGGTTTGGGATAATATTTCTTCCTCCATATTTACCACCGTTTACACCAAAAACATGTTTTTATCACATGTAAACACTAGTAATATTGACTCATTAATATAATAATAGAATAATTCAAATCTATCTATATCTATGTATTGTATGTCTATGAATCTTTAGGAGGAATTCAAACTCGTAAGCGAATTCGGTACGAAGTTATGAAAATATTCCATTGGATTCCATCGACCCTTGTTATAGCCCTTGTTATAGCCCTACCTGATATCGACTGCAATACCTACATTATTTATAAGACAATTGTAATAGATAATTTTCTAGATAACATGGCATTCATATTCAAAGATGATTCATATACGGCTACACGTGTACGTGTGTAAAATGTACATATGTAAGATTAAAATAGTTTCGAGTTAAATAAAATTACAAAACAAAAACAATTGCAAAAAAACATGAATAACAAAATAATACAAACTAACAGTAACGTAAAACAGAAGATTAATTGTATACTTTATACTGGCACGGGTTTGAACCCGCGACGTTTGAAAAACCGTATCGTCGCTCTATCAATTGAGCTACCGTATCGTACATTTTTGGCGGCCTTGATACTAGATGTTTATTCCTTACCCTACCCTAAGGACGTTGTAATAGCCATATGCTATATTAAGACCAAAAGTATATCATCTTCCAGTCAAACTCTGAGTAGTTGAAAGGAAAAATATTACATGGTAGATTAAAGTGAAAAAAAACAAAAAAAAGTAAAATATAATAATAAATTTTATAATAAAAAAAGTATGTATACATTTATATTATTAAATATATGAAATGATGATGAAAAATAAAACAAAAAACAACTAAATCTAACCTAATCCTAAACTGTACATATATAATAAACATAATATAATATATATTAAAATCTTATCAATACATCTACTTATAATATATGAGAATTAAATTTACATAATGAACGTATATTGTTCGTTGTCGTACCACTTCCGAAGGTTTTTCTTAAAAGAGACTAAAAAGGACGACTCACGAATGGACTTTGGTAGCCCATTTCATATCTTAACGGCATGAACAGTGAAAGACCCTGCATAACAATTTGAGTTGGCAATCGGTAATGCAAGTTTCATATTAGCGCCGGATCTCAAACGCTCTCTACTTAAATTAGACAAATATTGAAAATGCTCTTTCAAATAGACAGGTTATACCGGATTTAAAAGGATATTATATAGGAGTGACAGAACATGTATATTCCTTTTGGATTTTATCGGAAGCCAATTCAGTTTTCTTCGAAATTCAGAAATGTGATCAAACTTACGCAAACCGAAAATACTCCTAAATCTTATTGCAACATTTTGGACGCGTTCAAGCTTTAATAACAACTCATTCGAAGGATCTAGGAAAATAACGTCACAGTAATCAATAAGAGGTATTAATAAAGAATTAGCCAAAATTATCTTACTTTTAATAGGAAAAAAAAAATTGTAAACGCTTAAGCGAGTGAACAGAAGAAAATACCTTACGATTAATATCATTTACGTGTGGTGCCCAGAACAGAGTTTGATCAATGACCACCCCTAAATTTTTGACTTTCCTTGTGTATGGAATAGCAACTCCATCAAAAACAATATTAGATAATGTAATTCCGTGTAATTTAGATATATAGCTCCAACTATTATTGTCTGGGATTTGAGCGGATTTACTGAAAGGCCAAAGTTTTTTGCCCGTTCTGGAATGGAGACAAGGTCAAAATATAGCTGTTTGATAGCATCGTCAATATTTGTTATCGAAGCTGATGCGTGAATTTGCATATCATCAGCGTAGCGGTGGTATGAGCAAGTAAGAATCGAAGTAATATAATTAATCATTAAAGAAAATAAAATCGGTGAAAGCACACCATCTTGAGGTACACCTGATGTAAGATGACTAGGTTTTGAGCGACTAATATCATACTTAACTAATTGCTGACGGCCAAAAAGCTATATCTTGAACCATGTTACAGCAACCTAACATTAACCCTTTCGAGGAAACCGAGAAGGATGTCGAGATCAACAGAATTAAAAGCACCACTGAAATCTAAGAGCTCCTTTAATTATTGTCAACTTTTTGTCATTAATGTTGAGACGAATATCCTCGGTGACCTTGAGAAGGGCAGTAGTCGTACTATGCCCTGCACGAAATCCAGATTGGAAGGGACTAATTATATTAAACTGACGTAAATTAGTAAAGATACGACGTACAACATGCTCCAATATTTTAGAGAGAGAGGGAGGAATAGAACTATTTCTATTCTTCCCTCTCTCTCTAAAATATAAAAGAAACATCAGAAAAGATATGTTTTATCACGAATCACCATCAGATTATTTAGATTAAGAGTTAACCATGGGGCTGGGTAGCGCTTAACAGGAACAGTTTTTAATGGAGCATGTTTATCATATAATCCCATAATGATCTTATTTATTGCCATGATCTTTGTCTCAACATCCTTGGCAGAAGTGTCCGTCACCCAATCTGCATTACAAAATTCTTCTTTAAGTAGATCATAAATAATGTTTTTATGATTACGCGTTAAAATGAATTTATGTTACGTTTAGGTAGACGTATTTTGTACAAGACAAAAATTAAGTCATGTCGGGAAAACTCGCAGGCACTCAACTGTCTATGTAAATCTGAAACTTCCGGACAAGGCACAATAATTATATCAAGGAACGAGGGTGGGCCATTATGTGGAAAGTGGGTTGCTGAGAGTGGCAGGGGAATGAGATTCTAAAATCGAAACCAGTTTTTTACAGCGATGATCGTCTTTAATAAGACATGTATACTTTTTAATTAATTTAATTTTAGATTTCAAATGACTAAAGGTTTTTGTTGATTGCATTTCGATCAACTAAAAACTTAGGTTCTCGGCCTTTGGTTTTTGTATCATTTGCCGGGTTAATGTTATAATGTATACATCAAATACCGTTATATTCATTTAAAAAGAGCAACTGCTAAGTTTCTAGCAGCATTCCAAGCTGGTGGTAGCTTACTCACGGACTGCCTACACTTTCCATTTTAAAATGTGATAATCGACCGTTTTAAACTGTGTGTAAATGCCTCCTTGAATAAAGATATCCTGTACATAGAATAATTAACTATTAATTAATGTACTATTAACAACTTTTATCCATGTGTGATATTAAGATCCTCCTATTACGCTTTAAGATATTCGGCGATGATTTCATGTTTTAACAAACAATGGAAACCACATTAACTTTTCACATTACTTTATAATCAGTTGACAAAACAGTTCACATGTACACCGGACTCAGTTGCTGATGGAATGGAAGAGGGATAAATGTATCACAAGCCTAACGCTTAGGCCGTTTGTGTCTCTTATTACGCGCTCTCGCTTACACATTTGGTTCATGTGGAACGTGACAATGAGTCATACTTCTTCGTGCGTGCAGCCGGTTTATAAGACGATCGACAACAATTTACAAATTCGTTAATTTATAAGAGTTATCACCTCAAAAAAGTATGTCTTTAAGAGTGGCAAAAGTGGCTAAAATAAAAAACAAACAAAAACTCGTAAGTGGTAATACTCTTATTTTTACGGAGGATATTTTTTGATCTCTTGTAGGTAAACTTTCAAACTATCTTACTTATTAAATTAGTTTTGCACTTTACTGTTCACAGTTTTCTTTCATTATATATTTGAAATTTAAATAAGCATGCATATAAATATTTATAGCAAATATGGCAAAAAAATGGCAATGAACAATAATCTGAGTATCGCTGATCAGACACAGAGTAAATTATAACAGAGATATGGGAATCACATCCAAAAAGTGAAAAAACACAATGTTGAGAAATGAACATAACAATTGCTTTTCTAAGACCCTTGTCAGTTAACTAATTTACGTGTGGTGTGGGTTAATTATACAATAATTATGTAAATAGCTAATTATATAAAAAAATAATATTGAATGGAAAGTTAACTGTCTATAAAGATATAGTTTTTTTTAAAAAAACTACCATCACATTAATTATTATTTAAATATAAAACATTCATTATTTAAATATATATATTATGTTTATCGATTCTATTGACGAATACTTCTATAAAAAAGATGGCTGTTGGATAATCTAGTCAGTACAACAATCACGGGCTACGTGAATAACACAAAATGGCTGATATTCCTAGAGTTGTTTTCAATAATGGTCACTCAAGCCCTGTAATTGGGTTCGGAACATGGCTGGTAAATACTTTTTGTTTTTATTTTCTGTATATAAACTTGTATGGCTATGTGAAGGTTATTTAAATTTTAAATGAATAATTTCGTGAATTTCGGTCGATTAGACAAGACGGGAAAACCGTACAAACGCATATATAAATATAGGATTCGTCTTATAATCGGATGTATCCAAATGTATAATAACGTATCTGTCTGTTAAACGGTAGAACAGTAACAACCTTTATTTTATAAAACTAGTATTTTCTATTTTAAAATGGAGTATATTACGATTTTAGAATTTTACTATTCCTCCCCAGTGCTACGTTACAACACGTAATATGTTGAACTAGATAAAGCAATCAAATTCAATTCCCACCATTTTCATAAATAAAGACATCTGATGCCCAATGGGAGTCTTTGAGAACAGTCAAATGATAAAAGGGGCAACAACCCAGCCATTGCTCACAAATCTTGATAACTAATTTGAAAATATGCAGTATTTTTTTAGTAATTAAACTTATAAGTCTAGAGTCCAATTTACTATATTTTTAAAGAAAAAAAAAACTAGTCTATAATGACTCCATATTTATGTAACTGTGAGAAATCGATATCATAATGATTCTCTCCACCTTAGAATATTTCTTTCATTTAAATTAATTGAAGCCATAACTTCAAAAAAAAATAATCACATCCCTCATGAATAAATTTTAGACGTCAAACAAAAGTCATAATTATAACTTATTATGTGTTATGATTAATGATTTCTTGGCATCGTCAATCTACATTGATAATTTTAAATACGCTAATAAATGGCGGTAATCCGTCGATTCACATTTCCTGGATTTTATGCGGTCTGTATCAACAACACAACTCGGGAATTGAATTGATATCTTTCCTTAACCGATTTGACTTTGATAATTACTCTGATTATTATATGTTGATATTATTATTTTATAATTTCTCTGTTATAAAATAAAAATAGAGATGAATACCTTTCGTGTGTGTGTATTTTAATTTATATGTTTTTAAATTCGAGCAATAGCAACGTTTGTATGTATTACAATAATATATTAATGTATGAAATTGTTTATAACAATGAGCAGCCAGTTCTTACCTACCGTATTAAATAAATAGCGAGTGAGAAATGCTTGAACGGGTAGGGCAAGAGCTTACGACCTCTGAAAAACTGTTCCGTCACTCTCCACTCTCTACCAACTGAGGAGCTGTAATATCGTAACTCGCTTTGAAGAATATAGAATTCTCTATATTCATCGCGACGGAGAAGAAAACCAATAAGCTTGTATCAAACTTTAAAAATAAAAACTATTTTTTGAGGATAGATTACCGTTAATAAGTTGCCACAACATAAATGGTTACTTAGAATTTGTTTGTAGTTATAATGTAAAATGAAAAATGAATCGTTTATGGCAGGATAGAAACCAGGGAGCTTTGGGAAACCGTCTCCCACCTCTGCCAATCGCGTTACCGCGTCGTTATCCACTTTGATAAATTAAACACTAAGCATTAATCGTCTTTATCGATGCCGTGGCGATATCTATTAGGCTTCTTTCGAGAATCTTAATCAATATTTATAACTTAGCAGTACAGAAAATTTTTCACAATAAATTTAAATTAAAAATTAAAAAATATATATAATTTTAACATAAGAACCTCTGTGACAAAAACTATTTCTTTATGCATTACAAAACACTAGTTAGATTCATATCACTCAATTGTTAACGAGAAAAATAAGCGTCTAATAATTGCGTTGAAATCCTTTATCACTGTAATTTACTGCAGTTTGGTACAACAGTTTACACGTATCATTACTTTTTTTATCTCCGTTCAGGAAACATTGCTGTTTTTATAGAAATAAAATAAAAGTGACTTAAGTAAAGTGAGTTCAAAATAAAAAAGCTCGAGTCCTTTTTTCAGTATATTAAACCTTAAATAGAGTCATACTTTTATATACGTGTATTTTGTTTACGTATATTTTACATACGTGTAATTGATATCGTGGTTTTTGATATAAGTATATGTAGTACGTAGTAAATACATAGTATGAAGAGAAGCAAAAACTACTTGCAAAAATTGGAATTTACATATTGCTTATTAATTCATACCTTTTTATTTTCGCGTTGTGAAATCCTTTATGGCTACAATCTAGCCCAGGTGATGGCGGCGAAGGTTATGTGGGACTCGCCAGCGTAGATATCAGGATTGAAACCCATTTAAACCCAACGGCTACCCTCATACATATTATGGAGCGTCCCGGGGCCGATTCATGCTACCGCGACACCTGGGTCACAACCCCCTATTTGTTGGGTTAACGGAAGGGAAACTCATACCTAACATTGGCCCTTGAAAATTCAATAACTTTTAATATTTTAATTTTCCTCTGGACTTTAAATTATCGATATCGATTGTATCTATACTACAAAATAATATAATATAAGACAATAAACTTTCTATTCCATTTTGCGCCAAATATCTCTGTCCTCCGCTATCTTCGTCTATCAGCGACCATTCGCAAGTCGTTGGTCCATCGGGAGGGCGTCCGGTCTCTCCAGGACCGATCTTCTCAATCGGCCTTCGGTCCTGCGACATACGTGACCGGTCCATTGCTATTTCAACTTGCTGATCCGGCAAGCAAATATCGGTAACTTTAGTTCTCTCACAAATACAGTAATTTCTAATTTTATCCCTGAGTGAGACCCCAAGCATAGCTCGCTAACATACTTACTGCTTATAAAAATATTTTGATACATAGTGACTGTGTGTTTCAAATAATTGATAACAAATATGTAATGAAATGATTCTTAAAAAGTGAAAATCAGACAATAATAACAAAATACCCGACGCATATAAAATAAGTCAATATTGACTCAAGTGCGCAGTAATTAAGTGAGCGCGAGAGTCACCGCAAGGTTAATACAATATGCCAATAGAACCGTTTGTTCTTTTCAACAACGGTCATTCGTGTCCAATAATTGGATTTGGGACTTGGCTTGTAAGTTACGTAGCATTTTGCATATTGGTTACGTTATGTAAGATGTCACTTATTCGTAAGTAATCTAGAATCTTTTTTAATCAGTGACCTCTATACACGATATATTGAATCGGATGAGAACCTAATGGAGGGTAGTTTTAAAAATAGCTTATATTATTTTTCTTAAATAAAATTAGAATAATTTACCGGAAACCGAAATAATGGCGTCCTGGAGGTTGTTTAAAAATAATAAATAAGTAATTGTCAAATACCTAGTTACTCTTTACAATTGATTGATTCCATGATAAACAAGAAGTGACATCTCTTGACAATGCTGTCGACTTATTTTGACTGCTTTTTTCAGCCGGAACCAGTAACTGAAGTAGTAAAGATGGCTATAGATATCGGCTATAGACATTTTGACTGCGCGTCTGCATACGATAATGAAACAAAAGTGGGGGCCGCCTTTGTAGATAAAATGAAGGAAGGGGTTGTTAAACGGTTCGTTGATTTAATTAAAATTTATCAAATCATAAGTGAATAGGAAACTAGAATAGGATTTTTGCTATAAAACATTTTTTTTTAAATCACACGTACAATCAGTTGGGTAATTAATATTAAGGAGATAAATAAAATCATTTTAAAATATTTTTCTTTACATGCATTCTGTGAGAATAAATGCAATTGTAAAAAAATAAAACAAAAATCATCTACCTATCCTTTTCCAAATGGAGCTTATGTTTTTTTTTAATATAAATTTTGCCACCTTTCGGATATCGAATTGGTCTGGCATCCAGTAGTATTTACCTCAGCTGGCACCCTCTGTGGCTCCCTCTACTGTTACCAAAATGACAATAAATACTGAAACAACATTCATTTCTCTAAATAAATATATCTTTATTCAGAGAGGATATGTTCATTACATCGAAGCTACCCGTTACCTCCAATCGGCCAGAGTTAGTGGAAGTCGAAATAAAGAATAGTCTTCAGAAATTAGGGTTGGAGTACTTAGACCTGTACATGATACATTGGCCGCAGTCATATAAGGTGAGTATTTTTTTTTCTATTTACATAAAATAAAAATTAATCTCATGTTGATGTAAGTATATTTTTTTCATTTTTTATGTTTGCTCCCCTGTCTGTCTCAGTAAAAAGACATCACGAAAAAAACATATTAAAAGATTTTGATGTATTTTGTTACCTAGAATTTACTACAGAATTTATTATTGTTACTTACGCCCAAATGTAAAGTAATTCCTCTTGAATAGTATTAAGTATTATATGTTAATTCTAATATTATTTAGAGACATTCAGGCATACAGGTACATAAAAAACAAACATTGAAAAAATAATATTTCCATTGACAATTATTATACATAAAACTATTCTATTAAATCTTTCATCTTCGTAATAACGATATAGATTAGTATTTTTTTTAATATTTAATAATAATGAAAAGTTATCAATTTCAATAGTAATTTTTTTTTTATTAAATTATTGTAGTTTCATAGTTATTTCTTGATAAGTATACTATTTGCAGTTTGATAAATTAAATGGATCTTCTTATTTAATATTACAAAACTGATAAATATGTTTTTATCTTGACCTTAGTGCATTTATGCCAAGAACTATTTATTCTTTAGATATGATTAATTGTTTTTAGCATTGAAAGAGGAAGAATATGAGACATATACGTTATAGGTTAAAGGCGCATAATAACGACTGCCATACAGTCGTTATTATGCGCATAAAACATTTGTTACGAGGCTATGCACCAAGTCCGCTTACAATGGAGTTTATTCAGGATGGTTATTTCAGGAAGGATTCAAACCAGTAACAATACAGGACTATAGCAAGGCTGTTCCTGGAAATGTTGATTTCGTGGAAATTTGGAAGGCCATGGAAATTGTTGTTGATAAAGGGCTTGCCAGAAGCATTGGTTTTTCCAATTTCAACAAACGGCAGATCGGCCGAGTTATGGAAATAGCTAGGATAAAGCCTGTTGTACTACAGGTATGTTTTTTCCTACGGTTCCAAAAGGGAGGCACACTGACAGACATTTAGCCGCGGATACAGAATTTGGTCAATTGGGAAGTCAAGTTTGGTTATAGAGGTTTTTTTTTTCAGACAATTTTTCTACTATATTTATATTTATCCGGCTGTATTCATGTAGAATTATATCGGAGTGTGTCCGAATAGATTCACACTAGTTTCAAACACGCTTAGAGCTCATGAAAAAGAATGGATTCGAAATTATTCGGGCACATTCCGATATAATTCTACGTGAATACAGCCGGGTAAATACAAATTTAATAGTCATGGTTCACGAAAGTTTAAATATATACTTTTTTTCTATTCTCCAGTAAAATTTATAAAATTTTTCTTAACTCTGATAATTGTAATCACAAGTTCAAATTCAAAATATCTTTATTCAAGTAGGCATTTTCTTTTTTTGAATCATTGGCTTTTGAATCGTCGATTATAAAAATATCAGTATAGTATGTCAGTATGTCAGTCCGTGAGTAAGCTACCACCAGCTCGGAATGCGGCTCTGCTGAGAAGAGCTGACCAGAAACTCAACAGTTGCTCTTTTAAAAACAAATTTAATAATATTTGATATAACATCAGAATATCCTACAAATGAGTCAACAAGCAAAGTTCCACAACCTAACCTTTTAGTTGATCGAAATACGATCCATAAAAAACTCTTGTATGCGATAATAAGCTCTATTTAATAGTACATTTTTAATTTTAGATTTTTAGTAAGAAAAGGAAAGTCTAAGATATCTTGTGGAACCTTATTTATATATGCGTACACTCAATAAACCCATAAAGGATTCCTTAACTTTCTTAAGACGTTATTTCTGCGTTGAGAGTTTATTTTTATTTCTTGTATTTATAGCGTGTCTGTCACTATTTTTACATATGTATCTAAATTATGACGTACAAATAATATGTTATTAAATATATATTTATAGTTATGTACTGAGAAACGACCGTAAGAATACCAATTTCCTTATAAACATCTCTCAGGGAATCTCTAGCTTTTATTTATTAATAGCCCGCACAGCTCTTTTTTAATAAATATATAATTATGAAATATAATTGTGAAATAATGAAAATATGAAATAAAATTATGTTTTGAAATTGTGAAATAAATAGCATTTATTTCACAACAATAAGTCAATTAATGACACGCTTTACTGTCATCTATCATCTCATTAGAGATTTATTTTCTTTGACATATAATTTTTCATCCACTTCACTCATAACCATTCAGCCACGTTCATACTAAAAACTCTTCTAATACGCCTTTCACTCCTCGAAATTATGTAAATATACAACGACAAAGAATTGCTTTTTTTTATATTATCTGTGCTACTCCCTCTTACAAATACATTTCGTACTATCCAATCTCGGCACTCCACAAATCCATCGCAACATTTAAATTTCAACGTCCACTTTCCTATATCTTAAATATATTCCTGACGTAGCCAAAAATAGATGTTGTTACAAAGTAGGTCGATTAGGATCCCTTTTAGTGTTTTGGAATAACGCTATTTCTTTCATGATGCATTGATTCTACACAGCTGTTTGAAAATTTCGTTAACGACTAAAAAAAATATAATCTATTGATTCTCAGATCTGAAACAAAACCTTATTTTTATTAAGCATTCATATTTTTATATTTAAACTTTCGTGAACCATGGCTATTACATTTATATTCAAACTTACCCGGCTGTAGTCACTCAGAATTAAATCGGGATGTGCCCGACTAGTTTCGAGTCCATTCGAGGTTCTTATTCATGAGCTTTAAGCGTGGCGGATTCGCGGTGTAAATAAATATAAATATAATAAGCTTCAAAAATAATTATATCATATCTAATTTCCTAGATGCAGGATTGAAAATAATCATATGAGTTTTTAAATATTTATTAAAAATCTACGCACATTCATTTTGTAATTTTATCATTTTTTACAAACTTTTTGTAAGATCTCACTAACAACTTTATAAATTTACGAACAGATCGAAGTCCACCCTTACTTAAACCAAGTCAAGCTGATCGACTATTGCACCTCACAAAATATTCGGGTTACTGCTTGCGCTCCCTTGGGGTCACCAGAGAGACCGTGGATCAAACCAACCGACCCGGTGCTGTTTGAAGATCAAAGACTCAAGCGTATTGCTGATAAACACGGCAAGAGTTTGGTTCAAGTGCTGATTAGGTAAGATTTATCTGAGAACTGAAAAATCGGTGCTTTTATTTATAACCGGAACTTGCAACGATGCCCCTGTTTTTTTTAAAGATTAATTTGTTTTTTTTTTGATTTGTCAATTTTTTACTTGGCTACGGTTTTACTTTTCTTAGATTGTTTCACGTGATTTAATGACGACAATATGTTATTCTCTTAATATAATATTAGGTTTTATTAAAAGATTTCAACTACTTATAGAAATACAACAGCTACGGAAGTCAATGTCAGAAATATGAGAAACTGTTGATTGTAGATCACACATTGAGTGACAGATTGCTCCTTAGTATTTTTTATTAAATCTTTTAACATTTCATTTTATAAAATATTATACCTTATGTAATCTCACTTCATTAATACTAACGTTCAACTGAAGATATTTATCTATATATGCGTTAAATCATATTGTTGATGAAATATTATAAAACAAAATATGACTTATTGCTTTTTGATGGGCTCTTTCAGTTATACATATATGTATATCATATTCTTGTATATTAATTCAGGTTTTAATATACATATATAATATTATATTAAAACTATGTAGTTACATTTGTAAATATTTAAAATCATTCACAATATATCTTTAACAGAAACATAAAAGCTAAAGAAGTGAACACAACGGCAGAGCGTTGTGTCTAGGATTTGTGTTCGGAGTGACTACAAGTTTATGCAAGTTTTCCGCAAGGTGGCGTGTTATCTTCTTGGCTATTTTCCTTGTTTATAAATACAGTAAATCAAACATTATCTTTTATCTACAATTTGTATGCACGATTTCCATATACATGCAACAGAAGTCAAACATGCAATAAGTCGAATTATTATTATAAGACGATATAGTAATCATGAGCTGAATCGTCCTCTCCAAGTTCTAAGCTACATTTATCGGAAGTATTAGGATGTTATCTAAAATGGATCGTTTCGATTGCAAGACTTATCAAAAGACATCAGTATTTATCAACGTTATTGCGTGGATTGAGTAAATTTCTTCAAATATCTACAAAAAATTGCTCTATTACAAAGTCTCTTACCAATTCTTGATTATTCTGGCATATTCTTGACATAAGTTAGGAGCTTTTAAATAAACTTAAGAGCCTACAGAACTTCTGTATCTGATTCATTGTTGGTTTGTCAAGTCAAGTTGCTCCCGATTCGTCTTAGCAGGAATGCTCAATCTTCAATACTTTTTATTTCGTTCTGTTCAATGCCACTACTTTTCTTCTCTTTTTATCTCAAAGAACGTAAATTTTTTGGGTGCATCATATGAATGTTTTCCCTCTGAAGATAACTTCACCTCAAAACTTTAAAATCCTCCACTTTCTCATGACTCGTTCTCTTTTTACTCCAATTTATTCACCGTCCAAGCGGCCCGCTTATGATAATACAATTGCATTTGCAAAAAGTTGTTTTTTTTTCAAGTCGTCAATAATTTTGTGATATTAATTATGAAGAATTGAAGGTCACTATTTCTTTAAGTGCTTTTATAGAGAGATTATTTTTAAATCTCTTATAGCGTTAATAGAAATTGTATTTCAGTTTTCTATCAATAAAAACGAAAATACAGGGCTTTCTAACTATATCCTAAGTGTGTGACCAAAATCCAGTGGCGATGGCAACGACAGATTACTAAGAAGTGACTAAACTAGTTCTATTTGTATTCTATTATGTCTTCATATTATATTATATTTATATTTGTTAAAAAATGGTATATGTTGATATGAATTTTTAAATATTTAAATTACGTAAATATACCTTTACTGGTGTCCATTGATCACCACGATCCATATATTATATATATATATATATGTTTTTATATTTCGTTTATATTAAAAGATAATATATAAAGCATGTGTTATAAAATTCGACTTCATAATATATCAAAATAGTTTGTATTACGTCCAGTTTAATAAACATAAAATTACCATAATAACGAGAACATAATAGGGTTTACTTTTTAACGAGTTAACTCTTATATGTTCTCAAATGCTGTTCTACATATTTGTGGAGCCGTACTCGCGCTATGCAAGTGCGGCTAACAGCGGTGGTAGAGCCGCAGTCTGATCAACACTGATGTGTAAAAACTTAAAACACTGGAAAAAAATATCAAGTTTTTTTAAAAAATATATGAGATAAGGACCATTTATTATAATAATGTATATATATATATCTATAATAAGTTTTTGTATTTTACCGAAATAAATGATTATATTGAAATAAAGTAATAACAGACACATTATCTGAACAGATACGCAATAGAACGTGGTTTGATGGTCATCCCGAAATCAGCAATTAGATATCAAATTGAGGAAAATATTAATGTTTTCGATTTCAAACTTTCGCCAGAGGACATGAAACAAATCGGTGCAATGGAATGCAATTTTAGATTTTGTAATTTGGGCGAGTAAGTAATTTAGTTGTTCTATTTTAATACAACCTATATTGTTAAAAGATCTAGATTAGACTAGATATTGTTCTAATTATGTGACAAAGATAAAAAACTACTATTGATTTTGTTTTAGTGTTCATCATCCGGAGCATCCGTTCAACGACGAATACTAACAAATAATAATAATTTATAATAACGTTTGAAGAATAATATTCAAAACATACAGTAGCTGCACAAGTAGTAAAAATACTTACGTATTTAATGGAAAAATGTAATTGTAAATTTGTATAGAAAAATGTTACCAAAGTTTTTTCTCCCAAGTTATCGGTTTTTATACATATAAGGGTGTACGTTTTTAAGCAAAATGAATTAATGGGGACTTAGACTAGGATATTAAACACTGAATGGGCTATTTTTCATCCCAGAAAACTAAAAGGTTAAGGAAATATTATAGAAAAAACGCCACCACAACACCACAATCCGTCACCAGGGGATACGAGAGCGTTACACCTGTAGGGTACCTCAGCTATTACTTATTTTAAGTACCATTCTGTTATTTATATATAGCTACCAAAGCCGCATTCAAGTGTTTTATAAATATATTTGTGAATGTTTGTTTGTTGTTGTTTGTTTTATTATCTCCAAAACCAAAACTTGTGAAGACACTCAAATTTTCTAAACATTTTCAGTATTTCCGTTTGCGTGAAAAAAAAAAATACATTTGCACTATTTGACCCTAGGCTATAAAAAAGCAATAAATTACGTTTCGTCATTTATGTAGCAACGGAAAACAGCACAATGAATTTTGAGTTAAGCATTGTTACAAAGATCTAAGGATTAATATAATTAATTAGTTTAATTCGTTTTATTAGTTAATTAGCCGGCATTAGTAATCCTTGATCTTACTTGCGGCTGCCATCAAATAAAAATATACTTAGACGTTCATTAGATGGAATGTCTTCTCTTCCTAGCAGAGACCACAAATGGTGGTGAGATGTTGATACAGGAATAATTCACTGTTCCATAATGGTTTCAAAACTTGTCTCAGCGTCCCTAAAACAATTTTTTCATCTCTTGCAACTTCAGTTTCACAGGACGTATTTGCTTAAGTTGATTGAGTAGATCTAGTTGATGTGGATGGGGACTATAAAAAAATGTTTGATGAAACATGTAACATTGCATAAAAACTGTAAAAAGTACTTCATAATTATTATTTTATTAGGTTTTATTAAACCAGGGCCACGATAAGTCACTAATTAAGACTGCTAAGTTTGCTATGAATGTAAGCTGCAGCACAGGCACTAGGATTGTCGAAAGGATCATAAATCTGGCTGCAAGGGAATAACGCAAAAAAACATCGCAATCCATATTAATTTGCTGTCTTGTAGTGTAATGAAGTCAGAAAAAGGTCATATGAGTATCCACGGGAGACGTGGAAGCATCTTTACCAATTGGGATAGATTATTCACCGTAGGAAGCTTAAATACAAATCTTCCAGCATAGAGCGTAGCACGTGGCTGGAGACGTGTGGTGCACAGTACAATCACCAAGGACTAGAACTTCAACGGAGAGGATTCGTAGGAGTACGTCGTCAAAATTCGTTTGTACGTGATCCAGACAACGGTTTTTCTCTGCATTATCTGTTGACACACGCGTAAACTCTGATATGATTCTCTACATATACGCTCTGACAGAGTATTGACATGTCTTCTCTGTCCATGTCCATTTCGATAATTTGGTGTGTGATCACTAATATTGCAGAAATCCACATTTAAAGTGGAGCGGCGTACTGAAGATTACACGTGTCATTTGCTCTAGGCAATTAATGATTCTGTGAGAACTTCCTAACAAAAAAATACAGGGGGATGCATTCTCCTGCTTCTCTGATAGATTCTCTTTAAGAACAAGTGAAAAAATTTGCCAACTAAATAGAATAATTAATTGTTATAACTGTGTCTCATTTATATACAGGCTTAGATATATTTTTGGTGCAATGCAATTTAAGATAACCAGTTGTCTATAATTTTCTCTATCTACGTATAAGACACGGTCTCATGAAGGGGGGCAAGATTAATACATGTCTGTTATAAGGGTTAGTTGACAGAATTGACACTTAAGTTATCTGTACTAGGTCGATGTCAACAGGCACAGAAAAAAATATTCAAAAGTTGAAAAGGGTGTACCCTATTTGAAGTACCTAATGTTCCTGTAACTATGAAACATCGGTTCCGTGGAATGATATGCGATACAAAGTATTTAAAATATTCAAAAACAATGATTAGTTTCCAGATCTTAAAATTGATTAAAGATATACTTAGCCAGTTGAAATATCCAGTAATCCATCACTTTCTTCATAACTTTCTAATGGACGACATTTGTTGGTAAAGAGTGCAATACTTTTTGTCAAAAAAAATACCTAAATATACTTAATGCCGTCCCACATTGGCCACCAATTAATGAAGAAATTGAATGTCAAAACGGTGACATATTTAACCCTTTCAGAATCAGCCATACAAAGAAAAAATAAATAAAAAAGCTTCAGAGCTATTTAAAAAAAAACGACCAAAAATTCAATTTTTATGTGAAGAGATGAAAACAAAAAAGATGATTTTGACAATCACGAAGTGTGACTACATTTACAATTATTACAATTTCTTAATTTAGTTTAAGGACGCGTTTACAGTTTTGCCAAAAATCATCAACTTTTCAGTACATATTGCTAAAAAATCAAACTTAACGTACTAAAAACTATACTAACAGCAGATAAAGCGTTTTTTTATTTTTAATTCCTTTAAAAAAAAAATTATAGCTTTTAATAAAATGATTTTCCATCACTTCTTCACACATATTCCACGATTTCAGGCTTGGTTCCGGTACATTTTTCTTGTATTAATTGCCATATATTTCAGAATAAAAAAAAACCTTGGGTAAGAAAACGTACCCAACTACAATTCTGTAAAGAACAAAATTATTAATACTTTACAAACATCTAAAAAAAATATACATATATTATTTCTATTTTCTTTCACGTCTTTGTAGTTGATACATGAGACTTAACTTATTGCAACAAGGTATATTTTATTTGGATTTTTGTTGATTCTTTATATCGAATATTTCTGAAATTCAAAGTACCACCTCAGTAGGTCTAAGACCTTTTAAAAATATTTTATAAAACCTAACTTGATACTTTACAGTTCATACAATATTCTGTATTGTCGACTAGATAAATTATAAAACATTTTTATGATTCCATTATTTTTTAGGTAAATATATTCTTTTGCTACAAGTACGTAAGGTTTACTATCAATTAGTGTTGACTGCACGGCGTGACCTGAAGATATACTGAAGGATCAATGATACTGAATCTCCCAGACAAATAAAGGAGCTACTAGGTTAGGTTTGTTTGTTAGTTCTGATAAGATTTTACCGTCGGACTTTATTGAATGACCTTGAGGTATACTGATGGATGGATGCTATTGGATCTCCTACATGAATAGAGCGAGGTGCTCCCTGTTAAGACTTATTTTGTGAGTTCTGATAAGATCTTACCATCGGACTTGATGGAGTGACCTGAAGGTATACTGATGGATGGATGTTATTACAAACCTAAACTCAGCGCGCCTAGTCCAATCCGTCTAGGAGATCCAATAGCATCCATCCATATGTATACATTCAGGTCACTCCGTTAAGTCTGATGGAAAGCTCTTATCAAAACCAACAAAACAAATCTAAACTCGACGCACCTAATTCTATACGTCTAGAAGATCCAGTATTATTCATCCATCAGTATATCTTCAGGTTACTCCGTCAAGTCTGATGGAAAGATCTTATCAAAACTGTCAAAACAAGCCTAAACTCGGCTAACCTAGCCTTTTCCGTCTAAGAGATCTAGTAGCAGCCTTCAACGTTTGGACCTTCAGGTCACAAGCAATAATAAAACATTATATTTAACATAAAAAATAAAATCATTTAAATTATTAAGAGTATAATATTTGAAAAACCAATAAATTCAAACTATCAAAATTGTTTCCTGTAGCCATTATTTCGCGACTAAACATGCGTATGTGTGCGTAGTCAAGCTTTGTCAATGTAGTTATGTGATTTACTATCTGTTTCGTAAAAGCGTCCTTAAGAGTATATTTACTCCGCCCTCTAAGTTAGCGCAACAGTGGAAGTGAAGTGAATCCCTGAAGGATGTAGTTCTTCTTCAAACTCCTGGTGTCTACAAGAAAAGCTACGGCTCTGGTAGTTCCTACGTCGGTCAGACCAAAAGAACTATTTCTAAAAGGCTTAAGGACCATATCGCAGCTGTAAAAACTCAACAGATTAAAAAGTCCACATTAGCTGAGCACTTGTTAGAATTAGGTCACAACCACTGGATTGCTCCAGCCACAAGTCATATCCAAAGAACGTCACTATTATCCTTGAGTAGTACGTGAAGCGATTGAACTTAAGAAACATATTTTTTTTTAACGAAAAGATGGATATCACCTATCATCAGCAGGGAATCCAGTTTTTAACAAGTGCCATACTCGCCGCGACTTAAAAAGCCAGTGTGTAGATACCGTTAGTTTTATTTGTCAAAATACCCTCACTTCCTATCATAATAACATTAACAATATAAATAATGAGGATCAAGCGAGGGTAGTTACCGAGATTCGCACATAGACGATCACATCGACGACGCTAAGCCCAGCTGGGGAAAATTCGGCCGAAACGTGGAGAAATAAAAAAGGTATTTCACTTTTAATTTCGAGAGTGGAGATAGTTTAAAAACGCTAATATCAGTACAAGCAAAGATAGCTTTAAAAAAATACTCTATTAATTAATAAATCTTACAAAAATGGTATTCATAAAACAATAATTGTGGATAGTATTCCAATCCTACTAGAGAGTTATTTATTATTACAAATTCATTTACATAATTAGAAGATTATATTATATTTTTACATGTATTTTATTTACAGTGGAAACTGTATTGATTACTGTGTTACGTTACGTAAAAGTATTATTTAATAGTTTGTTTCTTATCAAAGTAAATAAATAACAGTTAAGCTATAGGATGTGGTTAATTTTATGACAGAGAAAATTTGTTTGATTTTTTTTCGGTTCAATTCGTTAAACATAGCCATTTGGGATGGTCTTTGACACGTCATTTAGATTTTAACACAATACCATTACAGCCATTATTAGAAAAGTGCCTTAGAAAAAAAAAAAATATATATTTTATGGAAATTCAATCAGTGTTTATGAAAAGAAAGTAAAAAGACGGAGTCGCGGAAATCAGCTAGATAATAATAAAAACAATATTGAAGTACATTTTACTCGTCTTTAGAAAACAAATTTATCGCATCTATTAATAGCTTTGACAACACATTATCGTACACTCAACGTGCCCGTTATGTTCTCATATCAAACTAAGGCTTAAATTGTTATAAATATTTATCTTAGTTAATACTAGTAGCGAGCTCAAGTAATCGTTTATTATTTTCTGTTTTTGTGGAAGTTATTACCAGCGCCGGTTATTAGTCTGGAAAGCTAAACTATTTGTCGGAACTTCAATTGTAAGTGGTAAATAAATGTGACGTATTTAGTAAAACAATTATATTTATAGCTTTAGTACTGTTAACATTCTAACTCACTAGATTTTAAATCTAAGAAGCGTCGTTGTTTTTTTTCAATGTTCTTGTCACCCTCTATAAGCATCGCTTGATTTTTTCAACAGAATATGTAATTTATTTCTACAAGACCATTTCCTTATAAGAAGCCAACGCCACACGAAATACAAAAAACATCTAGTAATTTTAGTATAATATAATTTACAAACAGATAAATATGATAAAAATATGTTTGAACACATGTTTATTTTTAATGTTCAATGTTCAGATTTTGTCTCTTACTTTTCTCTGAAGTATGATTTTAGAATTAAACGTTGCTTTAAAATGTTCAACTTCGACGACGTCTGCTAGCCGACCGCGCGACTGGGCCGGCCGTGGAGCTAAAAAAAATCTTAATAATCTTGCGTATTTAATATTTTACATTATCTCCTAAATTACACAACCAAATAACATACTTTAAAAGACAAATATTATCTTCATTAAATTATCTTGATGACAAAATCCTGTAATTTGATAAAAAAAATATTTTTTGTTTTTAAAAAAAATATTTCAATTTATCATAAAATTTTATTTCTTTCATTTAACAGAAAAAGTGATTGAAACATAAAAGCTTACCTTAATAGGGTACCGTGGACTTATCTGTAGAACTAATAAAGACCGACATTTTTGGTTGACATTATGTTCGTTATACCGAACTGATTTATCAGCGCACCCAAAGCATCATATCTCGCCCGACTTCATTTACATATCTTGTTATTTTTTAATGTTTTATTTTAAATTGATTCATAATAAAATATGGTCTGTCACTTTTGAGTAACTTTTTTTGTGTAGCTTTCTATTAGTGTAAGATGTTTTAGGATCGAAGCAGTACTTACGAAGTAGTCTTCGTATTTTTATTATTATTGTATTTGTTTTATTGTATGTTTGTATGTTTGGGGACCATACTTTATATTTATATTAGTATAGATTGCGATTTTGCGTTAAAATTAGTCATTCGTTTTTGGTGTAATATGCATCTACAATGATATTTTTTTAAATATCCCTTAACTAAGTAAATAACTCCACGCTCATACCTCATGTCCTCTTCCCAAAGATTATGTAGAAGATATTACTTTTTACCAATAAGGAATTTTTTTATACTTTTTATTTGTTTTTCTTATTGTTTTCATCCCAATAATATCATACATTAAGAATTGAAAATTATTTATTATATAATTTTAGTGCGAAATGATAAGATAATTATTTTTATTATAATACTCTATTAATTCGAAATGCAATTAAAACAAACAAAAATAAATCCTCGTTATCTGTTATCTAATCAGATGAAATTAATGTTTGTTTGAACACCTTCAAACAAGAGTTTCAAAATATCCTGTTGTCAGTTGAAGAGTCAATTCAATACAGCAAAGTTGTACGGCAAATTAAAATGGTGAAAGTTCCCGAAGTGGTTTTTTATAATGGTATCAAAAGTCCAATAATTGGGTTAGGAACATGGATGGTAAGTTATTTTAATTTAAAGTTTTTAAATCTTAAAAATGTTAAGTTCTTCCGCCTTCATGCGTGTTTTTTCAATCTAGAAAGACACGTTTGAGAACAAGATTTCGTGCTTGTATGCTATTCCTATTTCTCGAGGTTGATAACCGCAACTTGCCCTGATTTAAGATGTTCATGAACGATAACTTCCTTGACTAACACAGGAATCGTATTTCATTGCCCAAATTATAATATTAAAATTAAGTTAAAACACAAACAATATGGAACGGGACGTAATATAATATAATATCAATAGAAAGTTCATGAAGTCTAACATAATACATATTTATTGAGAAGTTTTACCTACTTTTTAAATTGATATTAAGAAATACTAGTAGATGGTCTTAGGACAGGTGATATAAAAATAAAGTCTCAGACACACGAACGTTTTAAAAGAACAAATATGTAGGACTCAAAAGACCTACGTGTCTCTTCTTTTAAAACCCTACTATTGTGCTGACTAGTTCTCCGAATAAAACGAGACGAGAAATTTTCTAATGATACTATCCCGGTCAAGTGAGATACTTATGAGAGGTCGGCATTTTAATGTACACTGCACCAATTCGTCCTATTTCCTTGCTGATGCTGGAGTATACTACTACCATTACGTTGATATATTTATTAAGATGATATCTTTATTCATGCTACTCTTAAAATATTTTAAGAAAATGTTTTGACAGCTTTCGGATTCGATCCCCAAAGAATATTTGTAGGTTAACTATTTATATATGTCTGTATAGACAACATTTCATTGTTATGGCTTCGACAATCTTTCCAGATCTGGCCAAAGGACGTAGACCGAGTATTAAGAGAAGCGATCAGAGTTGGATACAGACACTTAGACTGCGCACATAAATACAAAAATGAGAAGGAGATTGGAGATACTTTGGCAGCATTATTCAAAGAAGGAGTTGTTAAAAGGTTTGTAGGTAATTGTAAAATATTTGATATTTGCAAAGATGTGGAGTTGGCTTCAGAATTATTACGCAAGCTGCTCTTTCAAAACTTAGTACAAGAACTAAGTAATATGTACATAACGTACAAGCTTAAGCCTTAATACATATAATAAACATTTGACTTACCTGAAAGCTTTGCAATGATATTCAATATATTTTGTTACATTGATGCTAGAAAATTTGAATTGCTTGGTCTAGGTACAGCCATTTGCAAGTACAAATGGCTGTACCTAGACCAAGGCTAAGAACTAGCCAACTAAAGCAGGATATATTTATCTTAGAATAAAGTATACGATATTTATAATTTAACAGAGTAATTACCAATTATAAAACATAGTCTTGGGTATATCCAAGATTAAAATGAAAGCATTCTCCAAGCGATCGCTTTTTCTAGATTTGAATTATATAGTAACAAGTTTTTGATTGTTTTAGAGAGGATCTGTTCATTGTATCAAAGGTTAAGTGCACTTACAATCACCCGGAATTAGTGGAGTCCGCGATAAGAGTCACTCTTAAGGATCTTCAATTGGACTACGTCGACCAGTACTTGATACACTGGCCACAGACGTATGAGGTGAGTTTCAACTTCATTAGTCTATAGTACAGAGACGAAGCTTCTTAGCATTCCATGGATTCACCGTGGGGGTGCCGAGCCCATCGCGTTCCAGGGAGAGGAGTGCAAACAGCTCCTGGGACTTGCGACCCAGGAGTAGGTTTAATTTGAAATGAACCTACCAACGCCGCCTTTGAACTACGTTCTAGAAATGAACAGATGTTAGTTCTAGAGAGGCTGAGATCTTTAAGTAGGTTATAGAGAGATTTCGCTTTATATAGACTATGGCTGCAGTATCTACATCCTAAAAGAGTGCCCGCTTCTTCATAATATGTGCAATTCATTGAAATTTTTCATTGATTTTTTTTCTGGCTGCACATAAACTCGTTAAATTCTTTCATTTTTATATAAAGGCTTATGTAAACTCAACATTATAGTGTAATTTTATGTAAAGTAAGTTCTTTAAAGAATTGTGTCACAAAATAAAATAATTACCACAAAAACTAAATAAGAATAGACAAACTGACAGTAGTCGATCTTCCATGACTATCTTCCATAGATTCCTTAAGCTTATATTTCTTCAGGAAGGATACGATCCATTGGAAGTAGGTGTTGAAAACTCCAAACCTATCTCTGTTGATTACGTGGATACATGGAAAGCAATGGAGTCCCTCGTTCATAAGGGACTCACCAGGACCATTGGCCTCTCCAACTTCAACAAGCGACAGATTGACCGAGTGTTGGAAGTGGCACGAATTAAACCAGCTGTATTACAGGTCTAATGTTGTTGGATTTAATATTATAACTTCAAAATGGGAGACTTACCCATATTAAAAAACTACCTTACTACTTACACATTTTAAAAAGTAGCCATTAGCCATAGTTTTTTTGGGTCTTCCTCTCTATGAAGCTACCCTTTCATAACTGTGCTAATAAAATCTGACGTTTCACATAATTAATTGAAATCTAAATCTTGACATGGTTTATTTATTTATTAAGTAATAATTTTAGAAGCTATTTATTTATGTCGAAATAACTTTTCCATTAACATTTCATATAGATAGAAGTAACGCCCTATCTGAACAATTGTAAACTTATCGACTACTGCGATTCCCTCGGTATTCAAATAGTCTCCTTTGCCAACCTGGGCAGTCCTGGCCGACCGTGGGCTAAACCTACCGATCCCAACCTACTAACAGATGCGAGACTCAAACCTATCGCTGATAGACATGGCAAAAGCGTGGCACAAATACTTATAAGGTAAAAAATTATGATTAACGGGTAAAGAGACGTTACGGTTTCCCAGAGTTCGCAAGTTCGAAACCTTGCACCAATCGATTTAATTTTTATTCTCTGTTTATTTGAAATTTAAATTAGCTAGATTTGGCTATACATTTTTTTAGACATTTTTAAGCAAACTAATAGTAACAGTAATATGTCTATTAATTGACTGAATAAACATGATTAAACGATAGAATATAAATATATAATACCAAAATGAAATGGTAAGAGTGAAAGGATTTTCCTTATACATAAACTAAGTCGTAATCCCATCCTGTAAAATGTAATTCGTTTAATAATGTTTCGTGAACAGATATGCCGTAGAGCGCGGCGTGATCGCGATACCAAAGACGTCTGATCAAAGCCGCCTCGAAAGTAACTTTTCCGTCTTCGACTTCAAGCTCTCGCCCGAAGATATGAAACAGATTTCCGCAATGGAATGTAATTACAGATGTTGTACAATGTCTGAGTGAGTATTAAATTTGTTATTAAAAAGTAAACTTTGAATTTTGTTTGGATTACAAAATAAATTTAAAGCAATAAATGTTATAGCAAACACTTGTATGAAGAACGATATTTTGAAATGATATGACATATTTGTTTATAAACTCTACATAGCGAATATTTTCTTCTAGTGATCATCACCCAGAGTACCCGTTCCACGACGAATACTAATTTTTGCAACAAACCGAATTAAAAATGAATTGTCTGCAAAAATATATTAAAATGAAATAAACATAATTAATCATAACGTAAATACTTTACTTTTTTTTCGAGAGTTCGACTGGAAGCTGCCGATGAGGATAAGTGGATGCACTGTTAATATCCGCATATTCTGTAAACATAAATCAATTAAATTATCAATGAACTCACTGACTTAAGTAAGAACTATCGACAAATAATACCAATATTAAACACAATTTAGAACGCCAACCGGACATATTCAAGAATTTAAACATTACACAAATAGTCAAAGAACCAATCATTCCGATTATGTGTTCAAAATCTAAACATTTATAAAATTTAAAGAAAGCCTCTATTGTATTGTGTTTATGTGAATCACGAAAATGTACATTTATATTTTTAATATGCTTTCAACACAGCACAAATGTTAATTAATAAATATATGTGAATAGTTAAATTTATTGTGGTACCTTCTTCTGTTCATTAATTGTTATATTTGATAGAATTCCGGATATACCCGGAAATCCCTGTTATTTTCTATTCCCGGATATACTTGTTAATTACTCTGACTCAAAGTAAGCTAACAATGTTATCTTACAAGTTCTAAACGATGAAACATAAAATTAACTATTATACCTGCTGCTGAGATCCCAAAGCAGTGTGTAAAGAAGGCTAAGAGAATAATAAAAAACATTTATATCATTAAAAGCCAAAACACAAGTAAAACTTCATGGAGAATATAAATGATGTGGCTCAGAGAGATAGTAATTTTGATAATATAGGATCAATGATACATTATAATAATAATTTCGAAAATCCTTTTGACAGTGCAAATACTTTTAATAACTATTTCATTGATAACTGAAACAAACTATACAACAATAACTTTTACAATAAATCTAACTCTAATTTAAATGATTCTATATTTTAAAACTGTACTTGTAATGAAATAACGGATATAACGAAATCTTTGAATAACTCAAACGGCTTTGATGAGATAAATACAAAAATAATAAAAAAATGCTCCATTGAAGTAACACCAGTTTAGACATATTTAATTTACCTTTCGTTTGAAAATGACATTTTTAGATATATTAAAAATATCTGTTGTGAAACTTTTATTAAAAAGAGGGAGAAAAAACTCATATACAAAATTATCGTCCCCTTTTCTCAGCATAGTCTTAAATATTTGAGAAAGCTTTGCACTTAAGGCGTATGAATAAAAACGAATGTTTGTTAAAATAACAAATATTAAAACGGAAGAAAATGGTCTTCAGAAGGGGAAATCAAAAACACTAGCAGGCTTTAATTTAATATATAGTATGATAATGAATTTGGACAGCAAAAAATTGTTGTCGTAGTATTTTTTGGATATTACAAAAGCCTTTGATTTTGCATCTCATTTACTTCTTAAGGAACTTGAAAAAATGGAATTAGAGGACTAGCTTTACAATGGATAGATAGTTATTTAAAAAACCGAAAACATTTTTTACAAATATCAATTCAGACTGGAGACAATGTCATAATGAGACATAATGGTGTCCCACAAGGAAGTGTACTGGGTCCGCTTCTATTTTTATTATATATTAACTATCTACCGGAAATATTTAAGTATAAATCAAATCTTTTTGTAGATGACATATCAATAATAATGACATCTGGTAATAAAACTGATATTTTTTAATTTGAATATAAGATTAATAATACTATTGAAATAAAAATGAATAAAATGGATAGCTAATAATCATTTGGCACTAAATTTATCTAAATATATTTATTTATATATTACACTACTATTACTACTTAAATTATATTTGTATATCCATATGCTTTGACACTGTTCTTATCTTCTTCATATCACTGTTATTTGGTTTTTTTTTTACTTGTTTTCAATCCCTTATCATTGTATTAGTTAGAATATTGCAAATTTATGTACTTACTTGTATAATATCTATTTGTAAATATCTCATTTAATTTAGGGTTTTTCCTCGTCACGGGAACTTTACCCACTTCATGAATAAAAACATGAAATATGAAAATTGTGTTTATACTATATATCCTTCTTTATAATATACTTCTAAAATGACATCATTATAATAAGTCGACTTTTTTACTCGCAAACGTGAAAACGGGTCTGAAATCATTTATATAAAGTGTATTATACATAAGCTCAATTGTCAGAGTGACGGGAAGGTATCCCTGAGGTCACAGAATCAAACCCTGACAGTGTTGATGACTCTTAAATTTCATATTTATTAAAAACATAAATATATATAGTTACGACATGACATTAAACACTTTGCTTACCACAATGTATTGTATTTTTTAAAATTGTATCAAATGTGAAAAATAATAGGTAAGTTTAATTGTTATCAATATTTAACATTAATATATATTTTTTATGACGCAATCGTATATCTTGGAGCAACAAAATATCTCAAAGCCATACTGTATATAAACGCGTGGGTTGCTATTTGGGCTTTATTTCCAATCAGTCTAACCAGTCGACGGTCCCATTGTTTAGAATGTTTGCATCCTTGATATATGTATTTACGGGTGAGTAATTTATAATATTTTATATGTATTTTCAATGTCAGTTTCTATTCATATCAACAATGTAAAAGAATATCAATTATTAATAAAAAATGGGGTTATAAAGTTGGAATTTTAATTATAATAAGCTAAACATATACGATTTTGTACAAATTATATAATAATGGATAGCGTAATACTTGAGCGGCGAGGAGACGAAGTCGCTTTCAACGCTCTGAAAACCATCTAACTTTTTACGTATTGCAACAAAAATAAATAATTAAATAACTTCAATAATGGCGGACTTAATGCATTTTTTTTACCAGTAATGCAGAAAACTTGTTTTAACAAAAAATCTGGAAAAAATATTAAAGAAATAATTACATGGAAGGCGTTAAAGTTTTAACTAATAAAAACTAAAATAATTATAATCCATCAAAAATAAATGTTGTTTTGGTCAATATTACGATCAGCTTATAATATTATTGAAAATATAATAGTTTACAAATATTATAAATACATGTAAATGAGTATAATATTAATAAAGCTTGCGACAGCGGGATCTCTCTTGTCGACAATTCTTGACTGCGCCGACGTGTCTTTTGTTCATACTTACTCTGTGTGTTTGTTTATATTGGATCTTCGTAAATATGACCGCGTCTCTGAATTTCGCAATAAGCTCAAGCTTCTTCCCAACTGTCTTAGTAGGAATTCTTCCTTCTTTCATTTCTATAGTCTATCTTATACAATCCTAAAATTCTGAATATCTTAAGGAGTGGTTTCAATTTTAAGATCGTTCTCACATTAAAACTCGCTCTTCAGATAATTTCATCATAAAAGTTTAACATTTTTAAAACCTTTACATTTTTTTTACATTATAAACCCTTGACTCTTGTTTGAAAAATCTTCTAGATCTAAATGTATGTGAAAAGCCACCTCTTGGCTTATACATGAGTGTTACATGTGTAATGCTATAGCCAGCTCCGATCACTCTTGCCTATATTACGATAGCAGTGGCATGGCAGATAGCATGGGTAAAAAACGCACTACAAAAGTCAGGAATTTGAAGATGTTGTTTAGGAATATTCACTGCAATGCACGACTCATTCTCCTAAGTTATCTGCACTAAATACTCTTTTTTCTTCTTCTTGTTTCTGTACTGTACTGATTGCATATATTTTTGTTACTGACGAGTAAAAGTTTATTGTTTTAAGCAGAAATGATTGGTTCTGTCATATTTCAATAATTTGAATCTTATACCGTTGAAAAATTTAAATGTAAAACATATTTATACTGTTAAATAAAATAACTCAATTGATGAATATTTTATGTAACTTTTTCAGTTTTACCGCTAACTTTTGCGACTGCTGGCGCTACAAATATTGCGAGTTCGTAAGTACCGGAATAATATATTTAAAATAATACTTATTGTAACGAAACATCTAAACGTTTTCTAAAACGAAATATTAAAAAAATATTAATAATAAATAGAATTATTTATTTTATTTATTTTTTTTCACAGACCCTATGACCAAGAAGCTTATTATTGTTTGCTTCCTCCTTACCCTGAACACGGGAGCTATAAAGTCAGCAATTACCCTTACGCGAAGCCGGGGGACAGATATTCCAGCGTAAAGTTGGATATAACTTGCGACCCGGGATACTTAAACACCACTATTAAAAGCATTTTCTGCGTCAATGGAGATTGGTCAGCATCAATGCCAACATGCGTTTGGGATTTGTTTGGTAAATTTCATAATTTATAAAATTAATTCCAGTACATTAGAAACAAAGATAATTTCATTCTATCATTTATTTTAACAGGTTTCTGCACGTCTCTCTGTCTCTCTCTCTCTCTTTCTCTATCTCTCTCTCTTGTAGAAGAGCATATCTACAATTTTTGATAACATCTTATAACATTTTAAAATCTAGTCAATAGTCATATTCTAATTAAACACACTAAAGTGCCTTCGGAGTAATTACATGTTTTTATACTATTATGTATTTTTTCGTGGCTATTTATGTATGGTGGTGTTATGGCGTTATTTAAGTCTAAATTTGGACAACAAGTTTCCAACATATTCTAACTCACGAGCTCGGAGCGAGGAGAAAACGTGACATTAATTCTATATTTAGCTTACATTTTTATAGTAGAATATGTTTTGGCCCCTTGCTCATAGAATCACAAAATCTTGAAACCTTAAAATCTTCCAGAATGCGACTTACAACATCAGCAGCTCGAGGATACATCTAGTAAACACCTTGAGCTGCCCTGGCACGCGGTTATATATAGGAAAAGTTCAGATTACGAGTATATATCTAGTGGATCTCTTCTTACTGCCACTAAAATTATTTCTCGTGAGTTTTCTGTTAAAATTTACCAGCGTTAATTTAGTTTTTAAGTATAATAGCTTTAAATATCAATACTTTATATTAATACAATTGATCAAACCAGTCTCATCTTTGAAGATTATTTAATTTAATTTTAATTTTAAACAACTTTATTGCACACATTATAAAAGAAACAAAAAGTACAGAAATTATTTATTCTGAGTTTAATAATAGCATTACTTTAATAGTATTGAATACCAAAATAGTTTCTTTATATCTATTTTTGATTCAGATTCCTTCATTATGACCCATTTGAAGAAAGTCACTGCAGAAAACACAATTATTTAAATATTAATTCATTCAAATTCTTATACTCTATGTAAGATCGTGATATCTCTTGTGGAAGGAGCTGAATCCAAACCAAATAACTGACTTATGTAACTTGTTTTATTTATTAAACCTTATTTTAATACAAATATAGTATAATATTGAGTCACGGGTCCTTCATAATTTAGTAAATATTCATTATTCTTGACAGTGTGAAAATAAATTTGTTAATCTAACTATACAACGGTTTTACTGAAGCACCGAATTTGATCTCGATTTGGATATTTTTACGTAGACGTATTGAATAATGTTACGTTTCATCAAATCATTAGCTGCACATATCTTCTATGACGACGAATACGAGCCTATTCCTTTAAGCGAGTTCGTGGTGGTGGCCAGTAACAAGATGTACAGTAAATATAACGTTACTCTTGAGAGTAACAGTCAACATTCTAATGTAAGTATACATAGCACACTCACACACATAGCGAGAAAAGGAGAGGGAGAAACACACACATACACAAAACATGAAATAATTAAATAATCATTTATTTAAATCCATTTGTTATCTATTGTTAAATGTTTTTTCAGGTCATTGATATCAAAGTTCCATCCAACTATAGACGCACAGAAATAAACTTTCAATACTTTGATTACAACATCGCAATAGTGGTCGTTGAAAAACCATTTCAATTCCATATGTCCGTACGACCCGCGTGCTTATTTTTTGATACTAACCTAAATAGCACTCATCTGATAAAAGGAAGCTCTGGCAAAGTAAGTCGAACAGTTTTAAATATTGCTTGCTTGCTCTTATCTAGGTGCGGTCGTCTCACTCACTCCTATTATGCGTCAGCTCTGGCTCCTTTCCTTTCATACAAATTAAATCCACCTCTCCTTCTCTGTCATATCTATCTCCCTTCATATTTATGACTTGCCTACTAAAACTTGCCTACTTGCAAACTTGCCTACTCGTGATATGTCCACACCACACATATATGTCCTCATCTTTACTTTCTCTAATATATTCATCTGTGTTAGAAGCACTGCCTCATCAGACGCTCGCGCGATATTATATTTACATGTGTACATTATTATAATTTCAATATTATGTTTTATTGGAATATTTCCTTTTACTCGATATTGGTGTAATAGTTATCCCGTTCCGCGTCCCGACGAAAAAAAAATATCTGTTTGCCCCCTATCTTTCTCTCTCCGCTTTCCTCTTCTTCTTCTATTTGCAGTAGTTTCTGAGGTTCTGAGGGTATCATTATTATTAATATTATCGTTAATACTAGACAATCCGTTGGAGTTCTACCGGTGATAGCGATCAGTCTAAAGTACTGACTGTAGTCGACATGCCCTACTTGAATTATGAAGATTGTAAAAATATGATGTGGACTGAAGAAAATAGACAACGCCTCGCTAAGAGTCAGTTCTGTGCGAGATATGATACTGGTGAGATTTTAAATAAAGATATAATATGTATTGGGTATATTAAAAAATACTTGCATATATTAGGAATATCTACATATTAGAATAAATCCATCCATCTCGATAGATGGATGGATTTACATGATCTTAAGTTTTTGTTAAGATTTCATGTTGTTTTTGAGTTATAAAAGACATAAAGACTGACATGACCCATGTATAGAATAGTTTTTATTTATTTGTCAAAAAAAATTTTTTTTTTTTTTGTTAATATATCAAAACAAAAAAATAAAATAAAATAATACCTATATATCAAGCTCGTTTGTCATTTATGTGTGTATGTACTGTATATCTATACTCTGATACAATTAAAGATTATCTGTAAAATAACACAGGGATAGTAAATGATGTAAGAAAAAATGCAATTCAACTCGCCTTCCTTGGATCCTCACAGCAGTACTACCTGCGAGGTATTATAGCTATATTTAACCCAATCGCAGATGTCAAGGCCTGGGTCGTCTCATATACTCCCATTGCTAAACACGAGGATTTTATTAAACAACATTTATAACAAGTGTTAGTTATTAAATTATATTAACTTTATTTTTATTAAATTTATATCTATGTTCCTTGTCGATACATTGTTTTTTTTTTCAAATCACTTAAAAAAATAAACTGTAATGTTATATGGTAACATTGTATTTTATTCACCCGCGAAGTAAAAACGTGGGAGAAGTATGTTAAGTGTGTATTGGTGTATTTCTGTGTCTGCCTGTGCCATCATAAGTCCAAATCGGATGTATATATTTGAATGCAATTTTAATAGAAAGACTCGTCTGTTGAGATGGTTCTTAGATATGTTGACATAAAAGTATGAGTACAGCCTTCGTAAAGGGTAGTGTACATTTTTAGATTTTTCTAAGTAAAGAGATTAACATTTAGATTCAACTATGTGATTTGAGTTCAAGGTGCATCTCGGTTTATGAATACGAGTATATCATGTATAACTATGTCGTGTTACATCAAAATATGAGAAAGAAGTAGCAGCTCATAAGATGCGCACTTGTAATGATTAAACTGAACATTTAAAAATGAATAGGGTGGAAGAATCAAAACAATTTCTTAAGCGATTTGTTAATTGAGGTCACAGACAAAAAATATTAATTGACAAGATTTTTTTTACTATGAGCAATATTTTAACAAGCAAAATGAACATAAGCTCGTTCAAAGCTCAATTGAAGCTTCCTAATTTAGTAATTATATGGTTTATGTTATAATATAAATGTATAAACTGTCACATATTACAGTTATAACAGGGTTATGGCAAGACAATGTTTTATTACAATTTAAAAAATAGAACTATAATAAGATTATTTTCCTGATAATATTCTAACGACCGCTATAGTCTAGTGCAGGCCTGACAATCATAATACACTAATAGGCAAGTGTTTGACCTTAACCTCGCCTGCTGCTGCAAGGAATATTAATCCCTGAAGAATCCCAGCATTGATAGCCAAGCGTTCACATAAAACAACCCTTAACAACTCCCTCAGAAATTTGATATTTAAGCACAGAAGCTAAACGATAGGCCGTACGGAAGTTGGTTTAGTAGTCTATCGTGTCATACCATATCAAAAGCCTTTGAGATATCAAAAGAGAGAGCTTGCGCTTTCCCATTCTTCTCGATAGTTTTGGCTCAAGGTGTGGATGACATATGCTAAAAGGTTCCTAATCGACCCATCTCGGTGAAATACATATTATCGATTGCTAATGAACGTGATTACTTCTAGATATGCCAGAAGCTTTCTGCTCAAAACACGTTCCATATTTTATAGAGTACGGAAGTGTATGAGATTGGTATGTTGTTGGCGGGATCAATACGTCAGCCCTTCTTCTTCTTCAGGTTGCACGTACAACTAGTCCAATGGTCCTATGCCGAAAGATCTTTATTCAGGTTTAGACTCTGTAGCTCATTTATAACATACATCCGACAACTCTAAGACTCTGCGAAAAGAGAATCAAATAAGCTCACTTTAACTATTGCGGTGTTAGCCAAGTATCTTTCAGGTTGGAGCAGAGGAGAGAGTGAGGGGCAGCAGCTCGATTTAACCGCATTGGCTAAAAACTAAGACCATCTTTTCTTGTCTCACTCACTTACTCTCGTCGTGATCATTGAACTAGTATGGATAGAGCCACTCTTAGAATTAAACGTTGAAGTTCTCCAGAATCACTAATTAGGTCGATGAGAATATAAGTTAAGCGCCATCCGCAGCCTTATTCAGGTTCTCTACGAGCCTAAGTGTCTCCTGGACCGTGGACAAAGCCTACACCTGTGTCATTCGATTAGCACCACCTGGGGGCCACGTGAGGACTCAGATTACTAGGTTCACTTGAAGAGCTTTCATGTGACGTCCTATCTTACTTAATAATTATACTGTAAAATATCTTTATTCATAGTTTTTTTGCATTGTACTATATGTTATCAAAGATTGTGTGATAATATTGAACAAGATATTTATGTTTTATACGAAAGTTTTTTATCTCTGTGAATTATAATACTAAACGCACAATTACTGAATAATTACATCTATATACTGAATAATTACATTTATATACTGAATAATTACATTTATATACTGAATAATTACATTTATATACTGAATAATTACATTTATATACTGAATAATTACATTTATATACTGAATAATTACATTTATATACTAAATAATTACATTTATATACTGAATAATTACATCATAGAGTCATCGGTCAAGGTTTTACCTTTTAGATTTAAGACTATGATAAGGGTGGGACTATGATAAGGATAAGGATGGAAAGAAAACACTAGAGCCATATCATGTTAATTTATTGAGCTCAAAAGATATCATCGATAAATACATTTCGGTCCAGGTAAGTTAGACTGCGTGCTCTCTGCTTACGATTTACGGCAATTTTACTGCGGTCCAGCCGTAAACCGGAACGATCAGACGAAACGGAATGTGCGGTTTCGTGACCACTTCGGAGCCATCGACGATGCGAGATCACGAATTTATAATAAATTAATTAAAATCACAAGGGGCTGCCGCGCTCCGCCCTCATCACAGCGCAGCCAGCAGTGCCAGAAGCAGGCGGCGCGGGTCGAGCGCGGCGAGCGCGGCACGAGCGGCGCCAGCGGCCGCGCCCGGCCAGCGGTGCGCCAGCGCCGCCAGCAGCGCCGTGCCCGCGCAGAGGGCGGCCGCCAGCGGCAACAGGGCGGGAGCGCGCCTCCGCGGAAGCGACGACGTCGCGTGGTGCGCTGGCAGCAGCTCGCGATCGGCGCAGGCCGCACAAGCCCCCGCCCCCGCCTCGCGCTCGGCCGCCGCCCACGCAGCACCCAGCAACTCCAGGGCACCCTCGGCCGCGCGCCAGTGCCGCAGGTGCCAGAAGGCGTACGCGACCGCCTCGCTGTCACCGCGCTTCAGCATATGTTCCGGCGGCAGGGTGAGCGGCCGCAGCTCCAGCAGGTACTCCGGTACGTGCGGGTTGTAGTCGATGGCGCGGCGCAGGGCGTCCAGCGCCGCAGCTTCGGCACTGGCGCGCATGGCTCCCCCTCCCCCACCCTGCGCCGCCCTCGTCCGCAGCAGCGCCGTCGTGTAGCACACCGCGGCCGAGCGAGGGAGACAGGCGTCGTCGTAGCGCGCCAGCAGGGCCTGAAGTCACGTGACGACGGTTCGATAGTCTTCTTCTTCTTCCTACCCGTTTCCTTTCACGTGTGATCTGGACGACACTTACGTATCTTAAGCTCACCTTTATCATTCGTCCGGTGCTCAATCCCATTCTTTATTATAACATCTGTCACACAGCCCATTCATATATTCTTCGGCCTTCCAAACCCTTTTTTACAATACATTCATATGAGTCCTTTTTTTGCTATATTATATTCATCCTTCCGCATTACGCCATGTCATTACCAAGTCATCCTATTACTTCTCAACATTTTCGTTCGATAGCAGATATTTTTTATAATTTTGCGCAGAATACATATTTGTTATTTCTTATAGGATTCCAATTTATCTTCACATACAAAATACGCACTGTCGTAATTTGTATGTGTACCTACTCGGTAAAAATCGATACATAAATAATTTTGTGTGTGTCCCGATAAAACATCGCTAAAATCTTCTTAAAAGAGTTAAGAATAAAGAAGAGAAATCTTTCTCGGACGAACGTCTCACGCAACAGTATTTAAGTTTAAAAATATAGCTACCTGCACATCGGCGTACGCCTTCTGCTCCAGCAACACCTCGATGAGGTTTTCGTGTAGCGAGAGCGAGCTGAGTGCTGGCGGCGCGTCGCGGGCCAGCTCCCGGAACAGCCGAGCCGCGTCCCGCAGCCGGCCCAGCCGCCGCGCGCACATCGCCACGCGCCGCTTCACGTGCGCCAGCACGGCCGCCTCGCGCCGGGCCGCCCCGCCTGCGCCCGCCGCCGCCAGCGCACGCCACGCCGCCTCGCCCGCGCGCCACGCCCGCCGCAGCACGCGCTCCGCCTGCAGGCACGCCCACCGCTCCGTCTATGTCGCTATTTGCTATTGATATCAAATTGTTCTCAGGCAAGACTGACCTCGAGCACGGTGGGCGCGTCCTCCTCGGCCAGCAGCAGCAGCGCGGCGGCGCAGTCCGGGCGCAGCGCGAGGGCGGCCCGGGCGCACGCCACCCGCGCTGACGGCTCGCGCTCTCGCCAAGCGCGCGCTAGTGTCTCGTCCAGGTTGGACGTGCCCCCGCCGCCGCAGAACCACGCCTGATGCTCCTGATTTACAACCGAATATACTGATATTTGTCACGAATTCCCGACACTAGCGTCGCTAAGACGAACCTGCGCGGAGAGATTCATATCGTAGTATGTGAGCGGAGCGCGACGAGCTGCGCTCCACAGACGGCCGTACTCGGCGCCTCTTAACAGCGACATGGGGTTGCGCCACACCTTGCAGTCTAGAGTTTCTGCTTCCACACCACCCGGGTTGCCGCCGCCCAGCCACGGCCCCAAGTGATTAAGCGACACCTGATGAACGACATTATATTACTAACCGCACAGCATCATGGCTATAATACCCAGCGCTTTAGTTTCAAATACCCATGTTTTATTAACGTCAGACCCTGTCGCGAAATTCTAAAGAATCACTCCATGGAGAAGAACGGCAACAAGCTCCACGAATACTCTTTCAAAATTTTAAAATTTTGACATAAATATCCCATTTATGGTATTAGGTAAACCACCAAAGTTGCAGAACATGTGCTCTGTTTGAGAGTCAATGTTTTTCAGTCAGTGATCCTAGCTTTAGACTGCACTTGAGTACTGATTCCCCACCACAGAATATTAAAGAATATATGGTTGTCCGCCTTCTCCAGGTCAATAAAGACTACTGGTGCTGATACAATTGGTATATCGCCAATATAGCATCCATAGTGCTCCAAATTGGCATAAACCTAATTTGCTTTGTTTTATCATACTTTTTTTCTTTGTTTTTTTTCAATGCTTTCACACTGTGATAAGACCTTAATTACTCCTCCAGCCTCTCTAGAGCTATCATTTCTAGATGGTACTTCAAAGGCGGCATTAGTACATTTATTTCAAATTTCGTTAGTTAGGAAGAAGAGTGTATCCAGTGAAGGTGAGCATTATTGAAGGGGCCCCATTTGGCCATTAAGAGGCAAAGATAAAAATATTTTAATCTACATTCAACAACAACAACAATTTTATGCTCCTTTATTATTTACATTGTGTAGCTTGAAACAGAGGTAGGTTTTTTTATGTTAAATTAATTAAGATAAAATTATTAAGTTATAATTTATTAAAAAGTGAAACTGAAAAGTGAAATATATTTCTTACACTAATCATTTCATATATTTAATATCGACATGTAACATTTTTTAAAATAAATACTTAACACACAGTTTTAACTGCTAGGGTTAGAGAGGGTTATTTATAAAGAGGATTCTATTTTGATTGCCACTAACACAATGAACAATGGTTGACAGCTAGTAAGATTTAAAGTACAGACCTAGTCCACGAATGTCTATAGCATACCTGTTCAATGAAGGAGGTTCCATATTTTCTGAAATACCACCACTCAAATATGAGAATAAGACCGGAGATCAGGGACGAGGTCCCGGTCAAAGCGACATAAAATTTGGGCGTTAATGCACCCAAGAATGTTGACGAGTCCCACATCATATTTAAACTTCTAAACTCTTAGAACCTAAGAGACGCAAATGAAACAACTTTTCACTTATAAGTAGTTAAAAACATATTTTAGTTTCGTATTAAAAAAATACAAACAAACAAAGCTTTAATCAGTCAACACTAATCAAAATTCAAAACACATAATTTGACAATTGACTGATCCGGATATAACAGATAATCAAAACATCTTTATAGCGAAGACCGTAAAAAGAGAATACCATAAACGAACAGCCTTCGCGTGAGACGATTTGTAATAACCCTTGAACAAACAGCTTGTAGAGATAGTTAAGAAGCAAAATGGATTGGTAGTTTTGCATAAAGGATGACTAATTACTGGAGCTGCTCCAGCTTTCAAAACCTTTGTATAAACCTCACCTCAGGCTTTTCCATGTTTGACCTAACAATCTCATCCCAGTTGACTTTTGGCAGTTTTTTCTAAAAAGTGGCGCGTTAAAGTGGCTCTACAGTTCTTCAAATTGGGACTAGGTCGACAAGTTTGTATATACGTAGAGTTGGCCATAAAAGTCTTTAATTTCTGAAACGATTTCCAGTTTCAAGGAGACGACTCTATCTGTTGATGGAGTCAGCTTCGTCAGGTGGTTTCTGCCCATTTACTAGACGAACACTTTTGAACCCCCATTCTGCTCTCTGGCTTTCTCGATTACAAGAGTGTTGGAGTATGAAAGGTCATTTCGCTTCGCTATCCTTCGAAAGCTTAGACTTTTTTTTTGTTTTTCAGCTTCATTTGAAAATTTTCAGACCCTATCACGGTTTGGAGAATATTCGGACGGAGCGTGGTCTTCATCCATGGAGCGCGTTTCAGCTTGAAGTTGATATTCAAAGAGCTTACAAGCCTGTCATCACTTCCGGTATTAAACCTAGTGAGCCATTTCTGAATATACGCCGCTTGTGCGCCAAGATGAAGTCGATCTAATTTTTCGCTATCCCATTGGGATTCTGCCACGTCCATTTGTTTTGAAGCTGTTTTAGAAAGAAGAAGTTCATCCAAAAAAGTCCCTCCTTCTCAGGGAAATTGACAATAATTTTGGTGAAATTCGTGTGGTCTCATTTTCGATTCGCTGCAAACAGTTTTGTTGAAAAATTAAAAATGTTAACATAAGACATTTTTAACAACGAAAAGCTCAAATTTCACTAATAATTCAATAACGAAATTTAACGAAATATAATTAAATTAGATTAGTTAACAAAAACTGAAAATATTACTTTGATTACTTTATTTTAATTCAACTCCGAGCGTTGAATATTTTTTTAATAGTCACACTAGTCGTCAAATGACAGACGCCATGCAATTATAGTCACATTTACGTGTTGTCAAATTATATCTTTCAGTTTCAATTGTCAGTTGCATATTGTCATTGAAAATTTACGTAACAATTTCTTTTCGGAAGAAAAGTGAGACAGTTACCAGAATCACATATATTCCTCATATCCAACAAGATGCTGGCCAGATTGGGCAAAAAGCATGCAGAAATTGCCGTCAGTTTTATGACTTCAGCTGCGGGCTACGGAGGTGGAGCATTCCTGGGCTTGCTGTACTTCACGGACTGGAGATTATTTGTCGGGAACATTCCCTACTACAATGGCAAGTTCAAAGATGAACCCACTGAATGAAGAAGATAGTCATTTGTATTTGAAAACTTGATTTAAAATAGTATATTATTATAATTTGTGATTAGTTTTGGACTTTTATTGAAGAGCGTCCTAGTTTATTGTGCCTATGATATAATTTATAATAATGTAAGTGAAAATAATTAAAGGTCTTCTTATAAAAAACCTTGTATTACCATTTCTTGAATTATGCTATCCTTTAAATTTCATTACACAACAGTACTTGGATTTTGTAAAAATTAAAGTTTTAAGAAAAGGACTAGGCAATACTTATGTATTGCCTAGTATAGCCTTGAATTGAAAAGAAAAGTCAAGGAAGCACATTAAATATTCAGCAGTTATGTCTTAAAATTATTGGTTTAAAGTAGTTTCACCCCTAAAAACAATTTTAAAAATCTCTAAACTGCTATTGCTGGGAACTTTGTCTGCTCCCCTCTCCCCTACTTAAATAATGTACCATCTATAATTATTAAATTTTGTCTTACAAATCTATTCAAATTTTAATTTACCTGTTATAATATTTAATTTAATTTTAGATATAGAATTTCGAATTTTGTATATTTTGTAAGGCACGCTGGAACCCTAAATTTTTAATAGCTATATGAAGCCCTAAAAACTTGCTTGCCTCTCAGGAAAATAGTTCCTGAGAAGCAAGACAAACAATGCCTTAATAGATTATAATGGGATCATTATAATCTGTTTATCATTTCCAAAAATTAAAATGTACAAAAAGAAAGACAAATATATACAAAGTTTTATAGCGGGGTCTTGTCAATATCAATAACTAAAAGCAATTGGAAAACTAAATTACAAAATTTGAAATCACAGACCTTAAAGAATCAGGGCCTTCAAAATTTGTAGTTAAATAAGTTAAACAAATGTTAAAAAGTTTTTGTGTGTGACAATTGTGTTGATTATATACAATGCACTAATGACACCAGTGTGTTGATAGTCATACATTACACTAATGAAACAAGTCTAGTTGCATGGTTGAGTTATATCTTGTCTTCGAAGTGGTTGTAGTTCTATATTAGAAGAAATAAGCGGTAATTATGAGTTAGTGTATTCAAAGTTAGATCTTTGTTTATGGTTTATGTTGAACATAATCTTCGGCTCTTATTTGTGTATCTTCACGTATATCGTCTTTTTTTCGTCTAGTTATTGACATATCGATCGAACTGGTGGGCGATGACCTGTCCAATAAGGTATTGTCAATATCTGATGAATTTTCGGCTGTGACAATAACGGTTTCTACGACTCCAAATTACTTGCTTAACATGGAGTCACTGACGGTCCACATGCTGTCACATCCAGCGTCAGGTCCAGATGTGTCAGCATGTGGACCGTCAGTGTGTAAATTATAAATATAATATCACAGGCCGGGGAACCTCATCACTACGCGGGCCGTCTCAAACACAACTGCCTTTTGAAACAGACCCTTGATCCAACAGTCAAACGAGAGGATCCTAAGGTATTAAAACATTGCTCATAGTAGAAAAATTAATATTTTTCTTCTGTGACTTCCCTTTGCGTTTTTACTACCCTATTCATTTTTAAATTATCAGTTTAATCATTACTAGTTCGTATCTTATAGGGTGCAACTCCTACGTCATCTTTTAATATACACGACATTGATCTAAATGGTATATTAATTTACCGGGATAGAATCTTTTGGGTTTGAACAGGATTTTTGTTTTGAATTCTTTCCTAACTACTTTGATCTCCGACTCATGACTACTACGTACACAGCCAAATCTTTTTCTGACACAAACCGAGGAGATTTTAATGTACCTTGGACTTAAGTTAAATAGTTGAATCTAAATATTAAATTATTTACTTCTATAAATTTACACTACCCTTAACGAAGTCTGTATTCATTTGCATAAAATATAATTTTGCTAAGAAACATCTCGATAAATAAGTCTTTGTAAAAACTGCATTCAAGTATGTTCAACGGTTTGGGATAAATACACTCCTTCCTAGGTTTTACCCTGTGGTAAAAAGTATAAAGTTTTGGTACTATAAAGTTTTTACTTCGCGGGTTAATTAAATACAATGTTACTATATAACATAAAATACAATGTTACTATATAACATAAAATACAATGTTACTATATAACATAAAATACAATGTTACTATATAACATTATAGATTTTTTTTTAAAGCGATGTGAAAATATCTTTTATACTAGATCTTATTATTTTACAAGTTGTATTTTCAAATTTAAAACTATAATATAGACAAGGAACATAGACATAACAGATAGTAAAAATTAAGTGAACGATAATTTTATAACTAACCCTTGTTATAAATGTTATTTAATAAAATTTTCGTATTTAACAATTGGAGTATATGAGACGATCCAGGCTTTATCATCGGCGATTGGTGTATAGGAAGCGTCTACACCTCACAGGTAATACTGCTGTGTGGACGTTTATATTTCATGACATTCTAAACCAAATACATACTACATATGTATATTTTTTGGGGTTTTGAGCATGTAAGGCATCTGAACATCGAGTTTCAGCTTCCCACCATATCTGGAAGTGGGCAATCATTTACATCACTTATGAATAAGAAGGCGAAATATGGCCTTTTTGGTCTATTTGTTTCTCCGGTTTGCGTAAAGAATGTTGATTTTTTATTTGGGGTAGGAAACAGTAAATTTACCTCGTATTAAAAATTTGGTTGCTTTAGGTCAAAGGGTTGCTTGACTTTGAAGGTGTGAAAAGGTCGTTTTTGGCGTAAACTAGCATTTGAGATATACTATAGCGGGAGCCATGCCGCGCCCGTTAATCGGTCGCGACACATGTAAAAAAATATAAATTTACTAGCAGTTGCCCACGACTGCGTCCGCGAGAACTTCAAAACACAGGGCTCGTAAGAAACTCCTTCACTCGAGCTTTTATTGGTCAAAATTATTTCAAACTTTTTCTCTACGAAAAGCCCTATTATTATTTCAAGGGAATAATATAATATAACATAGATTCAACATGAAAGTTATTTCTAAATATTGCTTAAGATATTTTTAGATTTGGATAACCTACCTTGAAGATTACCTCTAACAAATAAACTTCTAAATTATAAATAAACCCACACACATACCAACTTTACCTCTTTATAATATTGGAATAGATTGATCAAAATCAGAATATAAGATTATTCTTAGTTAAAGTTTATTTTGAAAAGGAGTGCTGAAAACTGCAAATCTACTATAAATTCGTAATGAATAAGTTATTTGTTTATATTAGTTTGATGTCTAATAGTTGCTAAATACTCGTAGATTGTAACCTGGCGCAATAGAACAAAAAATATGATATATATCTATTTAGTTTCCTATAATATAAATTTAACTTATACTTTACCCTCAGCAGCACCTGGTCGGTTATCCTATTAAGTTTTAGCTTATGTAAAACGTTTGTAATTTACCAGAGCGCCATCTTTTGGATACTTACTCGATCCAGTCAACAAATACGCTTATACTGCCATCTATTAGAATAGTATAGAACTAACAGACAATTGTGACTGTCAGATAATAATTAAATGATTCGCAATAAAATAAATAAATAAAGGTAATCGAACGGGATAAAAATAATCGAACGGATAGTATCCTATGTCCGTCTCCTGGCTCCAAGCTGCCTCCCCACCAATTTTCAGCCAAATCAGTTCGGCCATTCTTGAGTTATAAATAGTTACACTAACACCACTTTCTTTTATATATATAGATTAGTAAAGCTTTAAAAATTTGACTGTTATAAATACATTTATTTATAAAAACCATCGTAAGGCCTGCCATGTTATATGATTCATAATGGCAACAAAAGGAGCAGATGAAAGGTAACTGAAGAAAAATTACACTTTTTCGTCGATCGAAACGAAATTCATAGTTTAATTTATTTTTCTTGTTTTGGTTATGGGTTTGTGTCCTTATCTTTAAAAAGAAAAAAAAAACAACCTTTGTAGTAAGTGTTTATTTTTAATTAGGTCTTATTCTGGGAGCAATAACTAAAAGCACGTTTTATACAAGATGACATCATATTTTACACAATTTCAAAATTGTTTTTGACTACTTAAGTACATACTTTTTTTACGTCGACGCAAACCTAATTAATATTATTTTAAAATATTTAGTGCCTATGAAGATGTATGTATGAAACCCTATAACAGGTAAGTACCTACTTCTTTAGATCGGATTAACAAGTTGATTAAAATATTGTTTCCTAAGGTTGTTAACGTTATGTCCTTAAGTTGTTAATAATAATATTATTACAGCGTTGTAAAAAGTACTTACCATATTTAAAATTAAATTTTGATAACTAATGGCGGTGTAATTTATGTACTCTATGTATCTTATAAGAGTAATGACATTCTAGAATAATGACATAACATAGTATATATGTGGAGTACCTATTTATGTATCTATATACTGAACAATGAACATACGAATAAAATGTCCGTGCTCAATGCTTATTTACCACAAGAAGATTATAAAAGTTTAACTTACGTAATGCAAATAATAAATGACAAAACTTAAAAAATATGAAAATACTTTATCCATGCATATCTTACATTTCATATAACGATGAATAAAATATCGTAGGCCTGTCGATTAACAATTTGTTACAATTTATTATTTTACCTCTAATGGTACTTATTTTAGTGACAAAACTATTCCTAATATTTTCTTCTACAATTGATTGTATCACGATAAAATTAACTAATAAATTTTAAATTTTGTGAAAAAAAATGCCTTGTTAATTTATAGGAATAAGGGTCAAGCTATAAATTTTCTGTCTTTAAAATAAATACGTCAATGTCAGCTGTCACTATTCACAATGACGGTAGAAGTGGGAACTATTGCTTCCGGTGAATAATATCACTGGAACACAAACAGAAAATGGGTCATGAATAAAATTTATTAAAAAAAAAAACAGAAAAAGGGTTCCAAAGGGAAAATAAAAAAAATATTATATTAAAAATCGAACGACATTATAAGCCTTCTTAAAACCGCAGCTCGTTGTTTCGATCACCGCTGCCACCTGCATCCTCGTCGTCATCGGGTGCGCCCCGTCCCGTTCCCTCTCGCCCTCCACGTATCTCCGTCTCGCTCTCGCCTTCCACCTCGCTGCTCTCCTCCACACTCAGATCATTTTCTGTGTCTATCTCATCTGCTAATATAAATTATACAAGTCATACACGTATTTAAGTTTTGAAGAGACATAGGAGTTTGTCAGGGTTTTTTATAGGTTATTTTATTTATTTATTAATAGTTTATTATTAATGAACTAAGCTATGAAAGCTTAAAAACCATCATTTACCGAATAACCAACAAATATTAGTTTATCGAGATCCGTGTAGCGATTAAACAGGGTTTTCCCTTTCCTTCCCTTACTACTTCTTCAAATTTGACGAAAGGTCATTTTTTTTAAATGGTTTGAAATACATGGACACTATTTTAAATAGTATCAATAAGTACATGAGTCAAGTACCATCAGTATCAGCAATAAAATTATCTTATTTCGTCTAAATAAAAAAAAATAGGTAAGCGTTCTTATTTAAAGGTGATAGGAGCAGGCTATCTTGGTTGTTGATAGTGAAACAGCTGTCCAAACGATTTCACCCGTTCCTAATAATTTGTTTGCACTACTACTACTAAGTAAAAATAATAATAATAAATATAACGAGCGAACCGGGGTCGTTACCGGGACACTGCGGCTTGCCCTTGGTCCGCGAGCCGGCGCGCTCCACGCCGTGCGCGTCCACGCACCAGCACACGCCCAGCGCAGCGTGGCACTGGCGCGGGCGGTACCAGCCGCGCGCGTCACACGCCGGCACGTAGGCGCCCGGTGGCGGGGCGGGGTGCGCGCGGGCCAGCGCCGCGCACGGCCGCGCCGCCCGCGCCAGGCAGCCGCACCACGCACTGCGGGACACGCCGCTGCCGCCCGCGCACGACGATAGGAACGGCCGCAGGCAGCGCTCGCGCTCGTCGTGGCCTGGTGGGAGGGCGGGCTTCAGACCGAATATGCATTCGAGACGGTGAGGACGGGAGGGGGGAGGCGCACTCACGGAGCGAGTACAGGTCGGTGGGTGACAGCAGCCCGTCGCCGCCGGTGTCTAGGTGAGAGAACATCCAGCGCACCTCCGGCTTGCAGCCCGAAGGGAAACCTGCACGTCAATGTGGTTGGAGAGGATAATTGCTGGAATTACAGGAATATATTTACAGAAACGTGCGAGATCATTTATTTCCAAGTTTACCTTCCTGGGGCGGTGGCATACCGCCCGCTTCATCCATTAGTACGGAGAACCAGTCCAGAAGACGATTAGCCATCTTGTCGAGAGCGCATCCTTCGACGTCTTAAAGAAGCAAAAAAATATTAGTATGTTTTAATCAAATGTTTCAAAATATTAGACGACAATATATATAAATAAAATATACAAAATTAGACACGATTTATAAATATATAAATCGTGTATATATGTATAAAGCTGACCGACCAAGCGAAGCTGACATATCAACGAACAGCCAAAACCGCATGGTCTAAAACCTTCAAATTTTGCATAAAAGTAATGACCTGAACAAAGATGGAGAAAATATTTTTGGGAATTCTTTTCCTTAGGAGCCGCAAGAGAGGCTTGAACTTTTGTATGAGTTGATTTTTAATCCTTCAATAAATAAAAGGATAGGTAATTCATTTAACATGTTTGGAAATTCATCCTCTAAGGTAAAACCGAAATGTATTGGTAATAAATCTGCGGGTGTCGTACATCCGTCCCCATATGTAATAAATTTACCTTGAGAGGGTCGTCGCAAAGGACGTTCGAAAACTTCATTGTGTGCATCCAATCGTCGACGTCGACGTTCCTGTAAAACCAATATTTTCTATTAATATTTTCTATTATTTACGATTTTACCGTTTTAACGTATGGCATAAGAGTTATAATACATCGTCGTATTGCGTGCGTGGGCGATGCGCTCGCACGCGTTGCGGCCGCTCCGGTCGTCGGGCCCGCTGCGGTCGCTCCGGTCGCTGAGTCCGCGGCGCGCACGGACAGAACCCGCGACACGCCAGGCGTACGGCCGGCGCTGAGCGGTGCACGCAGTTGTGCAGGTCGAGACGACACAGCGACGAGTACGTGCGGTTGTCGGAGCCGCACAGGAACGCTGCCCGCGCTGCGCCGCCGCACCCCACGCAGCGAGCACCGCCCGTGCTTCCCGCCACCCCCGGGGTCCCACCTCCCCCCGGGAGGGTCGCCGCGTGGTCGTGCGACTCGTAGAACACGTCCTCGTCATCGCTCGACACATCCGAAACTATCTGGTCACTGTGAGGAACAAGGTGAGAGTATTATCAATTTAATCTAGCTCAGATCAGGCGTAACGGATAGATAGAAAGAGATAATTTTCAAAAATATATGGTTTATTCTTTTTTAAATGTATATTTTATTAATTGCCTAGGTTTTACCCAGGATTGTACAGATATGTACTACGAACTCTGTGTCTATAGTATATGCTCGAAGAATTCGGAGCCCTGACTATGGAAAACAAAAAAGGGCTACGCTAGGATATCCTTGATCGAGTTCCGGTTTTCTATAGTAGCAGTGCCAAGAACGGATACAAGATTTGAATTGGTGTGAGCATTTATGTGATTTCTCAAGTTTCCAGAAAATTCGTTAAACCAAAATAAATATAAGGAGTTAATAGAAAAGAGAATATAGTTATTCTTATGACGTTAAATAGTAGATATGTATTGTTCGAAATCAAGACATCCCCGCTGCAATGACTTTTCTCCCTCTAAAGAAATCGCGCCTGACCTTTCTTCGTTTCAAAATTTATGAGCTTATGACGATGGCAAAAAGGAAAAGGGAATATTGAAGAGAAATCCATAAGAATAAGATGCCAAATACGAGTACCCTCTCCGCAGCACATCCTTCTTGGCGGCGCACAGCGCAGTGAATGCGTCCCTCAGCAAGCACACCTCCCGCTTCTTGCATACCAGCGCGCGGCACATCGGGTCTGCAAAATATAGACAATTAAGTTACGGCTTTGAGTTTGCAAAAACCGGTATACATTAAACATTTAAGGTTTATTAGAACGTCACTAACTTTCAGGGTCATAAACATATCTCCGGGGACGACGCGCGTGCGTTATAGGAGCCTCCTGGAACGGAAGACATTAATATTTATATTTTGGATATTACATACATGACGGCGTAAAAAGACCGTCATTTTACCATCCACAAGATAGATTACATATTTCATAACCAAAATGAGGTATTGGTATTCTTACAGACGCTAATTTATTAACATATCTTATTTCTTTTAACTGCTTTCCTTAAACATAATATAGGTATTATATAACAGTAAATACTAATACTTGGTTCCCGTCAAAACCAGATTATAATATGAAGGTTAAATACGTAAATCGTTGCCTCCACGGTTAGCTATTAAGAACAATGTTGACCCACATTGAGGCTTGTGTTGTATGAAGCCAATAGCTAAGGGCTAATCCATTAAATACAGCAGGAAATGTTAGGCAACTAATCATTATTTAGCATTCTGATTCATAATGAATATAAATTTAGATACAATAACTAAAATAACTAAATAATATTTTTTTAAATAAGATGCTGACACATAAACAAGTCAGCAGTATTGGATTAGAAAAAACCTATTAGGTGGGTGAGTTACCGGCGCGTCGTCGAATTCAAAGTCCTGGTCCAGTCTCCTGTGCGCGATGGCAAGTGCCAGCAGTGCCACCAGCAGCGCAGCCAGCAGCGACCAGCGCGCGCTCGCTCCCATGTCGCTCACAGCACGCTCGCTCACAGTCGCCCCGCGCGCACTCGCCGGGAAACTGCCGCAGACGACGACCCTCCGCCCTCACTCTGTCGCGACCCGGGATTAAAGGTATTAACGAATCGTGCTCTAACACGATTTGAGCATATTTCCTTACGAACTCTCAGAGTACTACTTTAATTCTTATTTTATAATAATTCATTATAGAGTATTGTAAATATAATTTAACAACAGCACATCAAACTATTATAAAACGGTATGAACTTAAATATTCATACATATAGTATGAACATTTAAGTGCTTGAAAAGTACTTGCAATCTTAAATCGCGTAACAGACAATTAAGGTATAACTCCTTAAAGGGTGACGTTGGATCTCAATTTGAGAGAGATCAATTTACAGTTGTCTCTACAATTTACAAATGTACTTATATAGAACTAATTATGTTCATACATTTAAAATCCCTCGTCTATGTTCTAAGTTCTAACCCTGTTATAACTTAAAAATCTAACTCTAATGTAACTTAAAAGTAATAAACGGTCACACAGACAGACACTGCTTGTGACTTTGGTTTTGCTGTTTGAAGTTTAGATATATACCTTATATTCAAACAAAGATTCACTACTTAGGTGTCTAAGTTTTAGCTTAAGAATCAATGCATTTAAATGACTTTATATGACTTAAATTATAATAAAAAATACAAGCAGTCATCACAAAAGTCGCTTCTGATAATTTTGTTACTCTACAATCTACATGCGGAGGCTCTATTGGTATCCCGTACGACCCCACCCCGCGCGGCGTGCGAGCCTCGCTGAGCCTTAAAACGCTAGGAGCTGCGAGTGAAACGGAACGATAACGTGCATCCTTCGCTCGCAGGGCTCGGATAAGTTCGTGTGGCATCGGACCACGGAAAGCTGTCAGCGAGACGCAGCGTCGCGTCGTGGTGGCGCCATCGGCGATCGATGACGAAAAACCGATTGCACCAGCGAAGGATGATCTAATACTTAATAGTCGGTATTTACTGCTACGACGACCGGCTATCATATTTCTGTGCGTAACGTAAATAAATGTAATATTATAAAGATAACTCCAGATTTTATTAAAGCATACCTGAAAGAACTTAAACCTCGCAATGTTCAAATTATATAATACATTATACTACAAGATATATCTGTGTAAACATGAGAAAAAATAACAATTTATTTGTTCAGAACAAATTTTTCCTGCTCACTGAATACAAATATGGGAACGAGTTTTTTTTATTTTTTATATGGGTATGAACATTTAGGTATTAAGTTTAGATGTAGTTCGTTATAATACTTAAGGTGAGACGATCTGATTCTAGTTCTGATCAGAAGTTGGTATCAAGTAACTTATATATATATATATATATTTGCTATGTCTATGCTGTTAGCCCTATTGGCTGTTACAGCTTCACCGGGGGCGTAACTTATAAAATATAATAGAAACTGTATGAACATACAGCCTCGAGACAGGATTACACATGTAGTTGTGAAAAACAAAGATGAAAACTAGCGTCAAGAAAACGGACACAATAATAAAAGTAACAATAGACATTAAGTATAGTCGTAGTCGTTATTTAAAATCCAGTAAGCTCTAGTAAATGTGAGAACTTCATAGAATTTATAGTAGCATGGTTAGTTATTCTTGTCTTCTTTTGGAAGAATTTGTAGTAGCATGGTTCTTGTCTTCTTTTGGAAGAATGGAATCACGCTTTATTGGAATTCTAATTCTTTCTTACATATTCGATAGTATACTATATTGTATGTATATACCTATATAAAGAAGTTAAAACCATGGCAAATCGTGTCAAGTTTTCTCCATGGACCTACCCTTTAGAACCGTGCAACTAGAATCGCATATTTCATAAGTGCAATATATGTCTATTTCAAATAAAAAAAAACTTTAGCATGAATATAAAATGTGAAGCAGAATATATATAATAGAATATTAGTAGTGGATGAATAATATATTAATCTTGGAAAATAATTTGATTCCCGATATTATAGATTATGCATAATTAAGATTATTTGTCGAGGTAAACATAACAAAATATTTCATGTTAAAATTGACATTAGCCGTATGAATACATTATGTTTTTATAACATACATATATAAATATCTTAAGTACCTACTATTTAATACATATATTTAAAACAGTCAGAGAACATTAACATACATTTATTTTAGACATGTCAAGAAAAAGCGCGCGCTGTCATTTTTTTTATAGCGTCGTGGCCAGCTCCAGCCTGCCTATGTATCAGCGGCACACAGACATCGCTCGTCCCTATATTTGTGTTGAAAACTTTGTCTCTACGTATATTATATGTATATAATACGACTGCCATTTCCAAAATTAAGCTCCTCGTGTCATACCATTTCCTAAGCCTTTAAGAATTTTATTAATTAAGAGATATCATTTGTTCCACAACACTTAAATGATATACGGATCACATAACTGTTTTTTAAATACAAGCTGTCACAAGAATCTCTTCGATCCAAATGTATTATAAAAGGAGATTATTCTACATGTTGACTTACATACCCCAACATCACACTAATTGTCTAAAACTGGTACTGTAGTATTTTAATTCAAACAAACAAATTTACGTTTAACACGCTGAAAATAAGTAAATATATAACTTAAACTTAAAAAAGATTACATTAAAAACCATCCAACTATTTTGGTATATACAAAAATTTTTGGTTTCCCCGTGAAAATTATAGATTTTTCTTGAGTAAAATTTACACTGTGTGAAACTGGGCGAAAACCTATATAAAACAGAATGTTATCAAAATCTATCCAGTAGTTTATCGTACAAATGAGATTACCACAAACAAAAAAGTATTGTGCCAGTTTTGACACGTAGCAATAAAATACTTGAAATTAAAATCCAAATAGAGCGGCTGATGCTGTATTGCAATATCTAAGCTTTTAAAGTCCCCAAAAAAGAGATTTTTTCTTTTTTTAACAATATACTTAATATGTGGAAGTCCCAGACTCTTTTGTTATTCAGTTTCTTATACGTTGGCAAGGGACCTTACTCGTCCTTACTAAAATAATATTAGTGTTACTTATTGTTCACCAAAAAAAAAGAAAAATAATAAGGAATTTCCTACTGTTATACATTCTTTTTCTTTCAGGCAACCTTGGCCTAAAGGTAGATAATTAATTATGTCAAACTAAAGAAATTGGAATGAGAGTCGGTGTGCACGGTGTTTACAAACAAATCAGCAAACATGACCGGCTTTTGATTTTACGTGTATATATATATTTAAAATGTTCGCTTTTACCTCGTATTTAACAAAGATTTTGTTGGTGTATATAATAGATGACGTCTTCAGTTTGTATTTTCCGGTAAAGATAAAATTTACCAAGTAACCTATATGTTGAACAGAACAATTATCTATTACCGTATCAACTAATTCCATCAAATTCAGTAGTCCATCTTGATGCCTGATCAAACCAACAGACAGATTGACAAAACAGTTTTTTTGAGTTGTCATCCACCACAACTATCACGAAACGTGGATAGTTTTCGAGTAGTCCCGAAACCAATCACATCTCGTTTCGTGACTGTTCAAAAACTATCAACGTTTCGAACTATCAAAACTGTTACTAATAATAATAATATTCGTTATTATTAACATTGTAAAAAAATATAAAAAATAAAAAAGAAAATGGTACAAATTTGGCAGCCTTATTCGCTAAAAAGCAATCTCTTCGAGGCAAACAATTGCTCCATGCAAAAAGCATACTGGATTCGTAGTGTGGGTATATTCACAATTTAACAAATAAAGGAGTTCAAAAATGGTTTCATTTTTCCATAGAATCATTTAGTGCAGATTTTGACTCGTTACTATTTAAAAATATGTATATATTGTGTTTTACACTCTCAATATATGTATAGTGGGTATGTACATTATTAATGCAATAAAACAATATATATAACAATAACATTTATACTGCTTTCTCTTACACATGAATGTAAAAAGTTTTAAATATTTAATCAAAACTATTATTTAAAAAAGAAAAAGAAACAAATGATTGCATGACAGTATTTAGTTAAATAAATTAATCTTCTGTTGACCTTTCAGTGCTTCGACGAGAATAACATCCAATATTATATTACAAAGATTGTTTTTAAATGACATTTATTTGAAAATAAAAAAAAATAACATTCGTTAACGGGTTGAGAATGTATTGTTTAAGAAGCATTCACTTTATAATTATTAAATACGTTACTCGCCGACTCCGGTATCTAATATACGTAAGTTTTGTTATAGGTTCGATACGTAGTGCCACTTGTCCACTGAAAAATAAAAAATGTTTATTAAATTTTATAGAAGCAAGGAGTAGGTGTGAGGTGTCGGGGTAGTGCTTGTGTGTGTGTGCGCATGAGTTTGTTTGTATGTGTGCGCATGATATTGTTAGTGTGTGTGTGCGCATGAGCTTGTTTGTGTGTGCGTGACCTCACCGCTGGCGGGCGAGGGCTGTGGCAGGGCGGGCGGCGGCGCGGCGGCGAGAACGCGCGCGGCCTCCCCGCGCTCGACCCGCGCCGCGCTGCCCATCGCGGTTACATTCATCTTGCAGATGTCCGTCGCGTCAGCCACCTCCCCAGACACGAGGCTTTTCCAAAACTCGTGAACCTGCAACGAACGTGGAGAGCTAAGTAGAAGAGAGAATCGAAAACGAAATGCTATCTATTAAGACGTATGCGCTGGGGTTCACCTCATCGATGACTTTGTGCGCGAAGGCGGCGTCCTTGGCCTCGCCGTCGAAGGCGAACTTATTGAAGGGCTTGCCGTCGGGCACCTTGTAGAGGCGGAACCACTCGACGGTGGCGCGCAACAGGCCAGGGTAGACGGTCTCGACGTCGGCCACGTCGTTCAACCGCTCAGCGACCGGATCTCGGATGTCAATGGCGATGAGCTTCCAGTCCGTCTCGCCCTCGTCGATGAGCGCCAGCGTACCCAGAATCTTAACGGTGATCACGTCTCCCCGGGCAGCTACGCGCTCTCCGATCTCTATAACATCGATGGGATCGTTGTCTCCGCGCGCCTGCGTGCCCGCGTCAACGTGCTGCGGGTTCTCCCAGGTCTGTGGCAGAGCACCGTAGTTCCATATGTATCCGTGGTGTGGAAACACGTTGGCCACGAACCGCAGTGCACCCTTCTTTACGTCTTGCTTGATAGGGTTGAGGGGTTCGGAGAGACTGATCTCCATCTTAGCGTTGGTCCAGCGCGGCACTTCTACCACCATGTTTGCAAGCCGCTGCTCACGGTCCGCCCACAGCGGGATGTCGTGGAGTGGGGAGATGGGGCCACTTTCATCCTCTACGGTTTGAATAATTCACATTAATATTTCTTCAAATTGGTTATAAATATATATTGAAAAGAGAAGTCGCAAGCGGATTTGAATAAACTCCATTTTTAAGGCTACCCACTAAAAACTAACGGTTACCCTCATCGCCATCGTGGGACGTCACGGGATCGCTTTCGCAATCAGCGTACAACGTGTAAACTGACTGATCGACCCCTACCTTATACTTAAATAAAAAGCTGTTTTACGTTGTGATTTAATTTCGTTTATGGTATTATATCCCAAGCCGGATTTTAGTGCTTTCTATTTAACATTTTTCACCTCCATTTTCCATTATTAAAAGCATACTATATGTTCATTACTAAGAAGCTATAGTCAGATTTCAGTTTTAACAAAAAACCAAATTCTAACAAAATCTTAATAAAATCTGTGTAAACAAACAATTAGTCTAATAGGAAAAACAGTCACAATTTTCAAAATTATTATTTGAGGTTTGTATGTGTCTGTCCAGATAACAACCACTACAATAAATAACTATTAAATGTACAGATTACCTTATAACTTTATTATATGTATGTATAAATTCTAATTATTATTTTTTATATATTATATGCTAATAAACTTTGGACCTGCTATGGCGCAATGTCATCTTCATACTCAATAGCATAACTGAAGCTATTTAGTTTAGTTACAAAAAGCAAGTAAATTCAATAAATAGTTAACAGTGTCAAAAAAATCACAACTTAATTATAAATTATTCCTAGCAGGCATTTCAATATCCAATCCATTTAGTGTTAGGTCAACAAATATATTATCATCGCAATTTGAAAAGGCTGTTAGTGAGCTAGTACTTCCATCTGGTGGAGACTCTTACTAGCTACTTTAGTCAAATCGGGTACCATCGAAAAAAGTCCATTAAACTAAATATTTAAGAACCTATAAAGAAATTGTAAAGACAACAAATCTTAATACATTCATTGTAAAGGAAACCTTATATGTTAAATAATACTTTAAAGCAAATATATGTTAAATAATACTAAATATCAATTAGATAAAAGAAATCAACAATCTATATTCTTTGGCCACGTCCTTGATAAGATATATTTATTGCATATGTATTCAAGATATCTTACTTTTATAATCAAATTATCTCACATCAATATTTGTATCTATAATACTATGATTTGTTATTGAGTCATCATAATTATAGTTACATAAACAACTTAATAATAAGATTCTTGAGAGACTGAAGTGTTGATAAATATTTAATTGTATGTTATACAAATAAGTTTAATATTTTATTAAAATGGGGATTTACTTAAATCTATTTACAATCTACTACTTGCTTAAAAAATATTATTTCGTTGACGTCAATAAAGGTTTACATTAAAGCCTTTTTTAACAAATTAGTTACATCATTCACCTGTATTTTACAAATAAATATAAAATTTCTCTCAACGCACTGTTATATAGGAAAAATTAGACATAACCTACTATCTTATAACAAGATGATTTACGTTCTGACACCGTCAGCTTATTCTGACCAGAAGGACCTTAGACTATAATATTGTCAACTTATTCTATATCAAAAGAACCGTACACTAGAGGTCAAAGTTTGAAAGGTTACCTTTCACTCGATGCATTAGTAATGACGTGTATCGATACCCGTTGCGAGTATACCCGGAAGTGTTTATGTTATTCTTAATTGTATTCATATTATAGCACAATTATTAGTGTGTTACTTACTAAAATAGACCCGATAGTCGGGTGCAAAAGGTGAACCTCGCTCCTCTGCTAGGTACATTTTGGATCCAAAAGTTTTTGATGTAGCCGCTGCAGAATTTGGTAAGCGTTCTGCGCCAGCAAATCCACACAGCTGTTTTACAAATGACAAACGCCGCGGTGCCGCTGCTAGAACGCGTGTTAATGACATCTTAGTACTGTGAGTTTGACAGCACGAAATTGACATTTCTATTTTTTTTATTTTCCCTCAATTTTGGTAAAATTAGTATTATTGTCATAAAAACATAGTATAAATAAGCATTTAAATTTAATAACTTTAATAATATTTAAAAACTATTTTATAATATAAAATTCTTGTAATAAAAAATTACATCATAATACATATTTTGATATATTTCTAGTGCCATATTTGATTTAAAATACCAATTATTTAAACAACTTATTAAAGTTCGGTGTGCAATTTTAGTTTCAAAATTAATATTATAAGCATTTAAGAGACGAAGCTTCTTATCATTCCATGGATTCACCGTGCGGGTGCCGGGCCCATTGCGTTGCAGGGAGAGGAGTGCAAACAGCTCCTGGGACTTGCGACCCAAGTGTAGGTTTAAGGGGCCCCTTTAAAATGCGCATTCACGCTCACCATCAACTGGTTGCGCTCCTCTCCCTACCTAACCAAATTTGAAATGAACCTACCAATGCCGCCTTTGAAGTACCTTCTGGAAATGTACTGATGATATTTCTAGAGAGGCCAAGATCTTTAAGTAGGTTATAGAGAGATTTCGCTGTTATATCTGTCGCTCCCACTTCTACTGGTCAGTTCGTTGGTCAGTTCGTAATTGTGTGATCTTTGGGGATGTTAGTTTCCCACGAAACAGTAAGCTCCACAAGTATCACGCGCTTTAAATGTCTAGAGTACAGGAATATGTCCGGTCTGACTGACGAGACAACAATATCCTCAGGAATTCTATACTGTTTCTCATACGTATCCATCATTATAGTCTAATCGCGAGCCGCCTCCAAGATAGAGTGAGGCTTTTGTTTTGTTTTTTTAGACGAGCCTTCTTTAATGAACTCTATGAATCTTTTGGTGGTTGTTATACCCTTTTGCGTTCTAGCTACTGAAAGACTAACCGCTTCACGTATGATTTCCAATACTTTATCATGGCACTGCGAGTATTGACCTTTTTCTAATAGCACCCTACACCCTACCAACAAGTGTTTAGCCGTTCCCACTGCCTCCCCACAGATATTGCAAGACTTTTCGGTAGCTTTACCCCATCTTACTAAATTACTTTGATCTGGAAGAGTCATTTGGAATGCATTTAGATAGAATTTTAATAAGGCTGGAGACCAATCATGAAGTAAGGTGCGCCACCGCAATGCTAATGGAATACAAAAGTCGCCTATGGTCACCCACTCATTTTGAATTTCTAGATTCATCGCGTGCACTCGATATTTATCGTTTTCATCTTGTCGAATAAAGGATTTTGTTAAGTCTATATCCCGAACTTTCCCGCGAGATCCTAACCCTACTTTATTTGTTTGACCACCTATCATGAATTGTTTATGGAATTGAAGTCGTGACTCCAGCTCTGATGCATTTTTATCTTTTGGAAGAGATGTTACAATATCATCATGAGATTTTTCGATGATATGTCTTTTGGTAGCTCTTAGGTGTTTATAGAGCTCCGATGGTTTCTCTAATTTCATCCCAAAATTGTTTCGGTCTCTGAATAAAGTTGAAGAGTCCGCTGAACGCGCCAGCCCAAACCACGACTTCAATATATTTATGACGTTTGCATCTAACTTAGTCAAAAGGGTTTTATTAAGATCGTAAACTAGAAAAGGCCAATTTAGACGTGACGTTAGATAATTGTCATATATCCAAGCTTTTTTGATATTACTGATTGGTTAATTGTTTACCAAGATCATTTAAAAAGCTATCGACTACAATATCTAGAGATGGAGTGCGACCTTTGTAATCTATTTTCTTACCTAAAAATTTGAATGGGGCTGCTTCAGTAATTGTAGCAACACTTTGACCGCCTATTAAAAGACCCGGATTATAAGAGGTATATTTGGTGTCTCGTCTACCCAGACACAGACAGTGGCATTTACTGGGTTTTGTCCTCAGTCCTTCAGTCCACGTACAGAAATCCTCAACTTCATTAAAAAGTACCTGACATTGTCTAGGGTTACGTGTCAGTATAGCGAGATCGTCTGCAAATGCTAGTATGGATTCCGTGTATTTATTATTAAATTTAAACCGATAACCCCACTTTTTCTCATGACTTGTTAATTTATCTATTAAAATGTTAATTACTATATTAAATATTATTGGAGAAATGCAACATCCTTGAAATAAACCTATATTATAGCTTAGCGGCAAATAGCTTCGTGAAATTAGTATTAATGCTAATTTCACGAAGATCTTAAATAAAATAAATTACAAATCATATTGAAACTGTGGAAAACATTTGTGCGTTATATTACAAAAAAAAATAATTCTTGTTTTATATTTAATTAAGAATAATACTGATTATATTAATTGAAAGGTTATTTATAACTTGTAAACTAAACATCATTATTTCAGTGATTAAATGAGGGTAGTTTGATATAAAAAAATGCTATTACAGTGTGGTCGGAGTAAGAACATAGGGCAAAATGAAATGCATAATTATTGGCTGATTGCTCAAACAATAATTGTATATACGATCTGAAAATAATATTTTGACTTGATAAATTATTAATTGCTTTGGTTAAAAATACGAGATATCTGTAATTGGCTTGGATTTCCTCTTTCCCGTGGTAGGACAATGTTTCTAAAGCCAGCTATTCTTATCTTTTTATTTTTTATTTATCTCTGGTGGATTAATGAGCTTATTTATTTCCGCCTAATATCAATATACAATAAATTATCACTAAATATTATACCCTACCAAATATTTAGCTACAAAAATACACATATATATTTATATATTTACATGAACAGTCAACATTGTGGAGTCGATTTAAATGGCTTAAAATATCACTCTCATAATTTTTGAAAAGGTCAGGAGTATTTGCTATTATAACAAAATGATCCGTAAGTAGTGGCCCAATGGGAAGTAAGTCATAAAGGATCTCATCATCATCATCATTATTTACGGGAAATATTTAACATCGTTGTGGGAGACAAGTCGTTTTCAATTTAGAATTACTTTAATCTTTAGGTATAAAGGTATTCTCCTACTATGTAAACAATATTAGTAATTTTAAAAATCTGTTTTACTTTTTCATTTGTTTTTGTGTTAAAAAAGTTAATACTACGTATGCACTCATAATTGATCACAAATGAAAATACTATCAATAAAAAAGTAACTAGCCATTAAAGATAAACATTTTGTAATTACAGATTGTGTCTCTTCGTTGATTGTGATCTTTTATCATTTGCTTTCAAATGATAAAAGATGTGTTAGCTTATGGACCCTAATTTTAAGCACATTTCACGAAGAATACAAATATAGAGTTATATCAATGTGGTTCAAAATAATTAAAATAATATTTACCTATATTTATTTCCATAATTCTTTCATAGATATTATTAAGGAAGGACATGTTAAAAAAAATGGTCACTTGTTTTGAATAGTGAGAGAGAGTGCCATCGTGTTTTAACCTCATACTTTCACCACTTTTTGTGTCATGTCTATTAATCTGTTAGGATCGTTTCTCTCAAATTTTAGATGCCGATCACCATGACACCTCAGTGGAAGTACTTATGGAGTGATAACTTTGCCATCTATGGTGAATGATAGGTAGTCTGTTTACATTCCGACCAGCCTAGCCACATTCCTAGCCACTTTAATTGATGTCGATATATGTTAAATTTATTATATTCGTAAATAAAACGAATTCACAAATATTGTGGTAGCATCATTTTAGTTTGTAAAGTATGGAAATTCGGCAAGGGAGCGTTCAAGTATTACGTAACGCAACGCGCCGTAACGTTTCTCTGTACCCTCCCTTCCCTTCGTTAAGCGCTATTTAAGTAACACCCAAATGACCAAAAAGTTTAACCTAAGTCACAAAAAATTTGAAACACTAAAATTTAAATCCACTCTTTTGTAGGCAACAGGTAACTGCTTACAATCAAGGCTTGTCATTTTACCGAGTAACAGGTAATAAAATTAATAAAAGATCGTCATAAAATTTACCCAATTTATTAATCATTTTCAATCTAAACTGTATTTTCTTGAGTCTCTCCTCGTTCGTGTTGCGTGCACTACCACGATTCATTTGACTTTTATGAATTCGAATTATAGTCCGCACAGTTTTTAGTTTAAGGAATACATTTTTACACTCATCGCACGGTCGCTCAGTGTTGTAGCTGAAAGTACCCTTCAATATATACACTTTTTTAGCCGAGCTCTTGAAAAATGAGTAGCAAAGGTCACATACTTTAATGGTAAAGAACTTCTCGATCCAATCGCTTTTCTGGAGCGGCCTCTGAATGGGCTTGTCAATGAGCACTTCAATGGGCATTTGAATGGACTCTTGAACGGGTTCCTGAATAACTATTTGAACTGGGTCCTGCGCGGTCTCGACGAGATCCTTGTTCTTCTTCGAGCCTTCGAGAGGTTCATTCGTGTTCAGGTGGTAGTTTTTGATGTGGCTTGTGTACTTTCTGTATCTTAGGCCACACGTGTCGCATGTTCGCAGTTCCCGCTTGTTGGAACTGATGGTCCCGTGCACGGTCGCCTCGTGCTTTTGCACCGTACGGTAATTGCCAGCTATGTACATATCGCACTGAGGACACAGGAGGAGGTTCTTTCTACGAATCTTGTCGATTCTTATGTGAGTAGTCTCATGTACGATGAGAGAGAATCTGAAATACGACTTTAACTAAACAACAGTTTTATGTAAAGCTTTGGTTTGGCTCGTCATATCTTCTTCTTGTGTTATGGAACTAATGTTTTTATTCTTACAATTTCTTTTGATATTTTTATTTGAATATATATTCGATTATATTTTAGAAATATCGATAAATTTAACACGAATTTATATGGAATTAATTAAAACAATCAACACGTGCAGGATTCGAACCTGCAACCTCTGGAATACCGTTCATTATTTTCACTTGATAATTGTATGTTTTATAAGAACAGTACACACCTATTAGAAAAATATACATAGCAATATTTACAACAAAAAAATCCAAAGCTCATCAAATCGGAGTAATGTATACTTTCATATTCCTCATCAGATTTCAAATGAACGTCGGGAGGAACAACACTTTTAAATTCAAACTCAACGGGTTCCTCATACACAATATTATTCGATATTTTTTTGGTATTTCCACAATAAGTTCCACTATCAGTATTCTTATTATTGTTCCACGTGTATTGTATGTCGTCTTCACAATCTGTGGTGAAATCCTTCAGCAGTTCACTATATTCCTGATCGACTTCAAACTTGAGTTTACTATTAATAAAATCTGTATATTCTTTTTCGGTTTTAAATTCATCTTGTATGTATTTTCTTTCTGTTTCTCTTTGAACTATCGCAAGTAAGGTTTCGTCTTCAGACGATGACAAATCATACTCGTCTCCTTCATACATTTCATCTTTAACTCCAAACGATCCTCCATTAAGATGTGGTAACTTTTCTAATTTAATTGCAGGTACTTTGATATCATATTCAATATCATTATTATAATTATTTATTACTGGACGGTGAGAATCACCCATGTGAGTAGTGAAGTCATCGGAGGAATTGAAATAAATATAACATATTTCACAATAATACAGCTGATGCTTCAACAGTGGTATAATAATATGCGAGGAGTTATGGACAATGCTAGTGAATCTGAAAACAATGCATTTTCTCGTTATAATATAAATATTATTTATTCATAATTAAATTTACGTCAATTAAGCTCAAAAAATATTTGAAAAGGTAAAAGATAGAACTTTATATATCAAGAACATACTATTAATGTTAGTAAAGGGCATGTCGTTTAAAAATTATCACACAACAAAAGAATTATAAAATACAACAAAAAATTACATCATTGTATCTCATTTCTACACATGATTAAGCATACTTTGTTTATTTTTTTATCATTCTGGTGTGAATGTTAAAGAAGTAAAAAATAGAATAGAAAAATGAAGAAAACTTTAAGAAAAAACTTCATATATCAAAATTATTATGATATTAGTAATAAGTTATGATATATTCCTAAATTGCATGATAATAAACAGTTCAGTAACTGAATAGTCAAGGATTTATGTAACAATAAAATCACGTCATTCTTATTTGTCATTGCTATTTATTTAAACAAAAGGTATTTAATTTCATGGAGAAAAATCCAGGAGGAAAAATTATTATTGTTTCATATCTTTTCCTCCGAGGCTTAGCAGATGCCATTTTAGCAATAAGGACTGCTTTTAGCATCACCATCATAATTTGTTTTTTGTTTGTTATTATGACTTCATATTTTCTGTTTAGTGCAATAAAAAATAATAATTGTTATTATTTATTAATTTAATTACCATCATATAAGCTTGAGCTATAAGTTAAGTTATAACATATTTTTTGTATTAAATCTGTTTATCAATATTCCTAGATAAACTTTTAATATATTTTTTTGTATAATTCTCTTTTCCTGTCTTACCTTCTGAATGTAAAATATTTTAAAAGTCTAGATTATTAGGTGATTGCATAGTAAAAGGAAACTGAAATGGAAATTTCTTTATCTATTCTCAAGTCATTTAAGTCTGTATGATTATTTGTTTGATAACCCTAGAAAACATATTTCTATGCTCTAGTATTATATTTTCTATATGGAAGTTCTGAGTATGGTATTAGGATTTTATTTAAAGCTTACTTATTGTGTCTAGCATTGCTGCCTTGTACTTGAATATTCATCAATTTATCTTTAACTATCTACTCTACTATTAATTTATCTTTAATTATCTGCTTACTTGGTGACCAGACTTACCTGTTATCAAACTTTTGGTCGCAGAACTCACAGGCCTGAGAGCTTTTAGCTGTCAGAGCTTTATATGAATTGTAATCACTCTCTGTGGCCATCATTCAGTTGTAACTTGTAGAAGTAAGTGTTACGTAAGTGTTACGTTCTGAAGAACCTAATTCACTATAATATTCTTATAACATATTTTTTTGTTAGACAGTTAAATAATAGAAACCTTGAACATAATTTAAAAGACTATATGGATTGTACGACGCAATAAACGTAGCTATTTAATGAGATTCATATTTTTCTCAATTTAACTTTCCTTCATTAATTATCATATATTATTTATTATTATAAATTAAATAAATTAAATTTCAATTTCCAATAAAAGCATGAAGAAATATATAAATACATGACTTTAGTACTTAATTAGTATAGGACATTTAATAAAAGGCACCTATTACAACTATTTGTACATTTTATATCGACAATTGACATTGAATTTTTGACAGAGGCCTTTTATGTATACATTGTATACATATATTATATAGACAATTGACAATTTATAAACATAGATTTATATCATAGACTATATAATTTTTAGTCTATTTTTTTAAAACTAAATACCAATAGAGTACACAGAAAATACTAGTGATAGTGACAGTGCGTTGATTAGCTGACTAAGCGATGTATCAACGCACTGCCACTAGTATTTTCTCATAAATCTTGAATTCTGAGAGAATTCATTTCATAAGTATGGATATCAAAGAGAATAGAGGAGACACTGAAATAATACAAATATTATATTAATCTCGTTAGAGCGGAACTTTACAACTACAGCTCGTGTAGTATTATCTCAGTCCTGAAAAAAAAAAATAATACTTGCTCCAGGGTGCCCTCCCATAATAGGTACTTATATACTGTCGACAGCATATAAATATGAAAAAGACATATTTTTTAAAGCTTTTTTTTGTAATTTTTATCCGTTTTTTAAAACTCCAAGCTATACTGCCAAGTTGTGTATTTTTTTTATTTTTAGTGATAGCATGTATTATAATGGATATTAGGAATCTGTCGATCAGCTGTTTTACAAATATATTATGATAAGAGATGTCAAAGTAAAACTTCAAAAACAATCCAAAACTACATTTTGACTAAGTATTGCAATTTGAAGTCAAAATTGTGTTTTTGTACTATTATCAAAATAAAAGGGATGGTATGTACCTTTTCTTATTTTACTAGTGATTCGAATAAATCTAAAAAATACTCAACAAATTGTTTAAGAATTACAAGATGATAATGTTAACTTTTAATACGTATAAAAACTTTTTTATATCTTATTAGGATTTAAAAACATTTGCCGAAGATGATTTTGACCCTAAGAAATGGATAAACAGGGCATGGAGTGGTGGCGGTAATCAGGAAAAAGAGGTGTATATACAACAAATATATTTTTAAATTAAAATTCTATTTTCTCATGAAATTAATACATTAATTGGAATTTCTGATACTGAATAATAATTATAAAAAAATAGAGATCGGTCCTAAGTTTTTTATCAGTAACAACTAAAAGATTAACAGAAATATATCAGATGTTGTAGTCCAAGTTTTAATGCAATTCCTATTTCAACCGTCCTAAATTTTTCATAAGTAACAATGAAAAAATGATCAGAAGTATATTGGATGTTGTAGTCCAAGTTTTAATTTAATTACTAAAAAGTAACAACAAATATAAAAGTTGGCACTGAAATGTTGTTAATATGTATAAAACAATGTTTCAGATATTTGTAGCAAACACAGTAGCAAGATTACAATTGTATATGAAGCAGCTTAGTAATTCTCTAGATGAGACAGCAACACAAGTGAGTATCAGTGATTGTTCTAATTAGTTTCACTTTATAAAACACTTTAAACATAACTGAACCCTTAATAAATATAGAATGAAAAATTATTCAATACTAGCAGAGGTTCTAACCCTAATCCTCTGGGAGATTGGCCTGTTTTTCTTTCAATTGTGCTACCATATTGCTTCAATATCAATTAATAATTCCTTTATATATTTCTAATTTAAATAAGCTTAAATAAACTATACATACTTATAAATACTGTTAAACCGTAACTGACCTTATTTGGATTTGATTTTTCTAGGTAAGTGTGACTACTATATTATATACATTTTATGTATATTTCTATATTTTATTGGTAGGTACTTTTTTTAGTTTCTATGGAAAATTAATAAATACTTAGAAAAGAGGGACAAACTTGTATGCAACAGTGAGGCTTTGTACAAAATTATAATTCAAATTATGGTGACTTGTTAATGTTGGCTCCAAGGAGTGAATAAACATTCTATAAAGACATTTTGCAGTAGCAAAGATCCATCTTATTTCTTTTCTTAGTAATCATAAGATAGCTTAAAGTCAGTCAGATTTATCAATTTCTATAATAAGTATTAGCTGTTAGTAATTCTGTCTGTGTACTTCATTCAACATGCTAAAGATATAAGGAATTAAATGAAAGTTACATGTGCAATTCATGACAGTTAACCCTTTTTTTTTAAATACTAAAACGGTTTATATGTATGGCAATAAAACAGTGTGTACTAAAAATTTACATCAAGTTTTATATGGCTGATAAACAACATTTTGAAAAAATCAAAGAAAATATGGAGACAATATTAATTTGTGATCTGTAATTATATTTAATTTTACAAGAATACAATTTTTGGTTGAAATATCTAAATCAGTGGTCAGTGCTTTAAAAACTTAAATTTATGTCCTTACTAATATTATAAATTCGTAACAGCTCGTCTGGTTTGTCCGAAACACATATAGATGGAGAGGGTTATGTCTCCATCAATATATGTGTTTCGGACAAACCAGACCAGCTGTTACGAAATATGATATGGAGGTAGTTTTGAAGACTGGGGAAGAATACACGCAATTTTTTGCCCCAAAAATAATTCGTAAAGGGTTTAATTTAGGGAATAACAATTTTGTATGAGGAAGCAATAATTTCTCGTCATGTCAGGAATATGAAAAATCATATAATTAATTTTTTCAAGAGAAAAAGAATTATGTTTTTCAAATAGAATAAATTTAAAATTCGTCTGTAATATTTTTAAACGCCAAAGTACTTGCTATTGGCAATATATGTCATGGATATCAAATGTCCGAACCTTATAGGTGTTGCTATGTGTGACTTAGTAAAATCGTTTATTACATCTGTAGTAAATCAATCAAAGGAATATGCGAGGAGTCTCTTGCTGGCTGTCCTCCAAGGGGTCTATTTTAGAATCACGCAGCTAGAGCCTGACGTATTCACAAGTGGGTCTATTTGGACAAAAAGCTATAGTCGGATCATCTACGACAGATAATATCGTCCGTCCCTCGCACGGTGGCCGATGCGACCGCTTTGCAGCTGGAGGCGGCGCGACTACAGCAGCGGCTAGTGGCCCTTGAGCAGACCGTGCAGGGCGTTGAAGAACAGACGGGGCACTCCATCAAGAGCCTTCAAAAGATCGATCACCTCAAGAGCCGGCTGGAGGTAATGTATGAAGCTGTTTACGGACGGATTTGGACGGAAATGTGTGTGTGTTTGAATAAGTGTTTTTTTTGCATTGGTTTTTGTACATACGAATGTCAATCTCAGAATGCAGCGTCAGCCCTGAAGGAAGCTGACAAGTGGGTGGCGCTGGCTCAGTCTCTGGAGGATACCCTGGACTCAGGGGTGCCCACGCAGAGAGACAAGTTGTCTGCACTCTCGGAACAGGTGGAGGCAATGACGGCCAGCCTAGAGGTGAAGTTTCATTTCTGCTCCAAAAAGGGTTACTATACATATTCTTAAGATAATATTTCCTCAGAATAGTGCAACTGATGACCAACGATTTTAGAACCATCGTCAAAATGCTCTATTGAGCGAAATCTTTATAAATCTCCCCTTCAGGGGCCCCAATCGTCTCTAATAATTGCCCCTGACAACTGTGTCGTGCATAGATAAAAATATAGTACAAAATATCCGTACAGGTACTGAGCGACTCTCCCGAATACGAGACAAAGCGCATCCAACTCGCAACTCTATACAATAGGTTAGAGGCGGCAATAAGTCCACCTTTCATAGAAGCTTTAACGCAAATGGACGCAGGTATGTCACTATTACATTGACAATTGCTTATTGCTCTTTGCTATCTAGTAAGTGTAAGGAGATAGGAGTACATCTCCTTCCCTCTCTTTTCCGTAGATCGCACTTCCTCGTACGTGTCAGTGTTCCGCGGCATGTCCCGGGGAGCGGGCGCGCTACGCTGCTGGCGCCGCGCCGCCGCCGCTACCCGCGCCGCACGTTGGGCGCGAGTGACGTCACACACGCCGCGAGCCGCCACACACCTACTGCTGGACGACGCGCACGCGCAGGTAGAAGAGTGACTTCATGGGTGCCACTGACTGGACACAAGTGACGTCACAAATGTAGCGCTATATCTCACATTACCAACTATCAACCAATCACCCTGCAGGTGGAGTGGCTCAGCACTGTGCTACGTTGTGAGGCGCCCCTGAGTGAGCTGCTGCGACTCCTCACGGACCTGCTGCTGTCGCTGGATCCCTCACTTACTAAGGTCGGAGTTTGTCTTTTTTTTATACAACTTACTTTTTACTGTTACAATAATGAAGGAGTATCTGCTTTTCTGATGTGTCCTGTAGATAGTGACAGCCAACTTCAAGCTGTGCCAGAACCCGGAAGAGGGCATTACGTATCTCGCAGACCTCAGGAGGGACCTGGACGAGTTTGCGGCTGGAGTCCGTGCTGTGCTGGACGCTACCAAATACAATAAGGGTGAGTGACCCTGTGACTTGTCATGATTGTCCCTATATGAATCTCTATGTTTACAAGATTTTTTTATAAATTAATTTCTTCGATTTCAAAACGGACCAAACTCTTATTCTAAGTTTTACCATTTAATTACGGATGCAATTTCCAAAAATCCGGTTTAGTGAGTATCCACTTCCTAAAAAAAACTTCAAAGATTTCATGACATTTTATTTCGTGTATTCGTTACCATTTAATATTTTTTTATATGTGCCTCACAAACAATTAAAAGTATTTAAATCTTTGGTATACAAATAACAAGGATTTTATTATACTCGTACTGTGGTCGGAGTGTGTGTTCATCGAAATTCATGTCTTTTTACTAACCATGAACTTTGATTCTACTATCCAGCTGTTAGGACGGAAACACTTGAATTATTTAAAAAATATATTTATTTTTAATCCTATATTAATATAATTTAAAACTGGGGAAATTCGGTACACGTCAGACTTTCTTGAATAGTAAATCCAAACTGAGCTCACCAGCATCTAAAGTATATATAATATATATATAAAAGCGACTTATGAATCAAATGTGTGTCGGCAAATGTCTTTGTAAGTCAGGGATTTAACAGAGCGAAAGAGAGAGGTTTTCAGTGTACCAGTAAAGAGCAAGCGAGAGGTCATGCCTCTTGCTCCCTAGTATGTAGTGTACAGTCTGCACCACTAAAGAGCGAGCGAGAGAGAGATCATGGTTCAGCGCAGAGTGAATAGTAAAGGGCGAGTAAGAGATTCCGACTCATGATCCTTTGTAAAGTAGAGCGAGCGAGAGGTCGTGGTACCCAGTGTGGAGTATGTAACGCGGAGTGGTTGTGTCTCAGAGCGCGTGCCGGAGGCGGTGTTGCGTGCGCTGTGGTGTGCGCTATACGGGCCGCTGCGGGCGCTGCTGCCGCGCTACACCGAGCTGCAGACCGCGCTGCTCGCCGCCACCCTCCAGCGACACGGACTAGGCAGCGTGAGCGAACCAACCTCCCCTCTGTCTCACTCGCTCACCCTGTCATCGACAGTCATTCATTCTCATCATCGCGAACCGATTGCTCCTTCTAACTCCCATTCTAATTATCTTATTTTTAATCTCTCTCAAATAATCTCTACCTCATTTAGTTTTCTCTCCCCCCCAGGATGACCTCCTGGAGCACGCCCGCGCGGTGCTGTGCGTGTGCGAGCGCGCGGGCGGCTGGCTGGCCTCCGCCCACAGCACGGGACACAGTATCGCTGGGGACGCCATACAGACGTACCATGCGCCCGCCGCCGAGGTCACTGATACAACAACAATTTTTTTTTTGTGTACTTTTGATTTTTACTTCTCTAATCGAAATTTGTGATGTGCTATCAAAGGTTATTGACCTCGTACATACGATACGCATATGATGTTCACCTTTTGCACGAATCTTTTTAATTTATATTATATTTAATGTATGAATGTTTTTCTCTTATTAATGTTTTCATCCATTATACGCTAGCGTGAATCACCGGCTCCTTCAACGAGTTCTTCTATCCCCCCAGAGGTTGCTACATCAGTAGTTCTCCATTCCAGACCTTCCTCCAGTCCCTGCTGTCTCTGATAACGTCTCACACTCGTCGCGTGGAGGCGTCGTTCCTGTCGTGTCGCTCCCGCGGGGACTCCGCGCTGGACGCCTTTCCCGCCGCCCTGGCGCTGGAGCGTGCGGTTGGGGCTCTTCGGGAAGGGGCGGGCGGTGCCGGGGGAGGAGACGACGAGAGTGCGGGAGGGGATGGTGACGGTTAGTGACTGATTTGTGCTTTAAGACCCGGAACCTGACAGATGCCTCTTTCAATCTCACAATCAATCAGTCAGATCTGTCATCTGTAATAGTGTAACGGTTTGTTGTCCTCTACAGAGCTTAATTCCCACACGCTTGTGGTCTCGCGCGCTCTGATGCCGGCCTCGGGCACCGCCCCCGCGGCTGGGCCGCCGCCCTCCGCTGCCGGTCTTCAGCGAGCCGGTGAAGCTCTGAAAACTCTCGCCAGAAACATACTGAGGCACCCCATCGACGTGCAGCTCGGTTGGATGTTTTTTCTTGTATATAAATATAATATAGAATATATTTCATTAGCAACTTTGCCCCACAGACAAGATACCACAGCTCTCTGCGTGGAGCGATAACGACGCCCTCGCCACCGAGCTGCCGGACTTCGCCCTGTCACCGCAGGAGTACATCACGGAGGTCAGTCGATAGCGTCAATGAACATCATTTGACATTATCATTTCTACAATTGGTGAATATATTCTCTTTCTTTTCTTCTCTCTTCTTCTTTCTTTCCCCACAGGTGGGCCAATACTTGATGACTCTCCCACAACACCTGGAGCTACACCTGGGCGACGCCCGCGCTCCCTGGCGCCTGCTCACTGAGGTAACTACACTAACTACACTCCATATCACTCCATAGCATATCCTCCCTCACCTTTCCACTCACCCTGTATATTATTTGAACATTAAACTTCACCAAAGACGTCTTATCTACGTGAAAAAGATTTATCAAATAGAATCTAATCTCGATACTTTTAAGGATTTACAAAGATTTCCGAAGGATAAGTCGGACAAGGGTTTTAGATTGTGTATATTGTACGAATAAATGTTTGCAGCTGTGTGCTCACACGTGCGAGGTGTACGCACAGAAGATACTCAGCATCCGCAACATGGACGTCCTCGGCACCAAGCGGTGCCTCACAGATATTGGTAAATTACTTCAGACGAGTCTATTATTTCTAATACTCCACAATAATATATTTAGTATTTACAAACATTTCTTTGGATATTTGTCTTAGTAGAGCAAGTAAATCTAGTAGATACCTTGATAATATGATTCAAAAGCTTTTTTAAAACTTTATCTTTGAGCCATATTTAAAAAGAAGAAATTCATTTTGTAGAAATATTGGTCATGAATTTATAAATATGTTATTCAATTTAATTGAATAAATTCCTTTCTTTTATGTTAAATTTGGATTTAAATTTATGTATCCATTTTAAAAACAGTTAATTTGTACACTAAATAAGTTTAATCTGTCAATAGTGTATCTGTCAAGTGTAGTGGAAGATCTCGGCAGTAGCATCACCCCAACTCTCAAGAACTTGGAGAAGTCCCTCCGAGCGGCTACTCCCGCACCAAGCGAATAGATAATTAAAATAAATACTACTACCACATGTAATTAACTTTTAATCAGACATTGTTACTTCAAAACTAAGTCCTGTGATCTTAGCTCCACATTAATAACTTATCAACTTACATACAAATATTCTAGTAATTATCTTTGAATGTTAATACCATTGAAGAAACCACAACAGAATTATATATATATTTACCAGCTGTATTTGTGTGAAATTATATCAGAATGTGCCAGACTAATTAAGAAACCATATGGGGTTCTAGTCGAGCACATTCCAATATAATTTCAACTGAATACAGGCAAGTGAACATATATATGAGATTAATATAACTGATTTACCCAATTGTTAATAGATGGCTAATTACATTACATAATAGGCTAAATTAGAGTTATGCCAATTTTGCTTTGAATTTTAGAACATTTTAAATAATTCATAGTAAACACAAATTTGAGGGTCAGACCTTTTTGCACAGACAGCCTCATATATATAAAACCCATGGTTCACAGCAGTTTAAACACTATAGAAATAGTAATTAAATCTACAAATTTAAACTATCACTTACTAACTTTACATACCTCAATAAGAAATATAGTATATGTAATTACAATATAAATAATTGGCAAGTGAGTAGCTAAATGTCATTGGAAATCCAATCCAGTGAAAGGCCAAATATTTTTACAGGAAACAGTTCAAACATGTATGCCATATGCACTTATCACAATCTGGAGGTATATATACTATGTACATTCAATAACTAGCTTAACTTCTGTCACTTATTCAAGTGGGAACAGGCCTTTAAACTTATATGAAATGCTTAAACATATACCTAACAAAAAGATAAATTTTAAAATTAAAAATTATCATCCCAAATCTCATGGTTGGGGTCGGTAATTGGTAAGTAATTGCGTTGCAAAAGAGTCCTTGACCCTGTCACCTTTGCTATAACTTTCGGCGGCTTAGTTTCTGGGAACATTTCTTTACGTGTCGGACAATCCATCACATGATGCTTTAATTTGGATTTTAGTACTCGATGAGTTGCGTTGTAGGGGCACGGAATGAGTTCTGGATTTTTTTCTTTGCATTTTACAATGTGTGCTTGGATACGAGATTGGGGAACTCGGTGGGTGACGTTGTAGGGACAGGAAATAAATGGATCCATTTTCTGTTAAATCAAAAAATCACTCTGATGTGTATTTCAATCTAAAATTGAATATACTGTTATGATATTTCGGTAATAATCAACTTAGGATACGAGCAGATTCAACTTAAAAAAGCAATACTTGGAACTAATATGGTAAATGTTCATTCTTCGTGAAACTAAGTATCTTGTTGTAGGTTGTTTCTTGAGACTTGAGACTTGACCATTAAGAAAGAATGAAGGAAATGAGAAACAAGAAAAAAAATATTTGGTTGTTTTCTGTTTACTAATGTCAGCTGTCACTATGATTATATGACTGATGACTTACAATCTGCTGTACAATATATTATAATAAAATAGCAACGAGTAAAAAAATTGATTGTGGCCCATAATACAGTAAAATCCTTATTATAATAAGTAATCGTTACTCTATTCAAATATATTCATGAAATTCACTACGAAAGACTAGGCATTATGGTCGAAAAACTTGAGCCTGGGCCTTGGAAGAAAAATATAAGAAAAATATATACTATATTGACATTTGACAGCTATAAAAAGGTAGATAGCGATTAGCGATTTACTTACTCTATGAACAGCTGTTGCGTGTTGTGACTGAATTTTGAATTTATCGGTATATTTTTAATTTTCACTGTAATGTGTTCAGAATAATTATTCAACTGTTAACTTACCTCTTCTTAGAAGTTTTTAGCGTCAATACGAGAACTACTGTTGATTGTAATGTTTCCCTCCAACAAACGAATGAACAGAACAGGCGGTATATATTGTTTATATTGTATTGCTATTAATTTTTAGTATAATATTTTTTATTTCAAATTCAGTTATTTATAAATAGAAATACATTATTTTAATTTATCACAGCAGATCAAAGTAGTAAGAGAATAAAGTTAGTATGCAACTATGGAGAATCATGTTATAGAATGAATCCAGCTCACTTTAGAGAGTACAGTCATCCACATTGTAAGTAGGTCATATTTTTATTAAGATATCTTGTAATTGGTACACAGTTTTTATTTATATTTAAATGGGAGTGTATATTACAATGAATAAGTATTTAACTATGTTCCAGATAATATTAAAAGCTAGTTTCTAGTTTACAAATATAAAAATGACAACTTTCATCAATAATATAACCTAACGTTTAAGAACTCATTAGTTCATTGCTTGGTTACAGTGGAAAGTATTCTGGACAGTTCCAATGGATCTGGAAACTATGACATTCCTGAAAAATATAGTTTACAAAGGAATATGTTGGTGGAGCAGCTGGATTTGATCAGAGATAATAATCTGTATGAACATACAAATTGTGTAAACAAACCAACTGGTGATGTGTGAGTCTTCAAAATTATTAGTGACATACAAATTTTAAACTATTATTCCTCATAGCAAAGGCAGTCACAAATTAATATAAAGTCAATATTTCAAGTTTCTAAACCACATCGTTTGTACAATATGTATTAATAAGACAGTCAAATGATTTATATATAAGCTGTCACAGCAGATGTTCTGTTCTGAAAAAAAAAAGTAAATCCTAGAATCTGATCGCAGCAACACCTTGGTCCAATCCAAACTATCATGAGATGAACTTAAACACAATAAAAAAAATTAAAGAAGCTTTTTAGAACTTTACTGATAGAAAATATTTTGATATTCAAGTATATGTGCTAACCAATTTCCATGACATCTAAACTTTACATAAGATGGGACGCTGCAGCATCTGGTGTCAAGTAACAGTAAACTGGAGGGCACTAAAATAATTTCTATACTCAAATACATATTACTAATTTCTTTGCAATTAGTGAGTGATACAGAAATTATATAATTCAGTGCTTGATGCTGACCTATAAAGGGCATGAGGTGTATAAAAAAACAAGTTTGATGATGTTTGAAAATATGTATCTATAAACATGTACAGACATGTTAAGCTTACTTTAATTTAAATATATTTGTAATAACCAGTTTGTATATACTATTCAATTCACCGTGTCTAGCAGCGGTATGGTAGCTCAATTGGTAGAGCGACTGGATGGTTTCCCAGAGGTCGCGGGGACGAATCCCTGCCCGTATTCATTCTATATTTATTTAAATTAAGCTTGATGATAACACTCTGAATATTTCATGAAATAAATATAATAATAGTTTTGACGTTACGAAAAGTTGAAAGTTTTCGAACAGTCACAAAATGTACTAAGGGTACTGCTTCTTGTTGACTAAATTTTCATAAAGATATTTAGAATAAAAAAAGAGCAATGTTTACGAATTTGAATGAATGAAATGATTTTATAGAAGAATATATTTATATATATATTTTATATATATTAAAAATCTCTTACAGAACACCCACTCAGGATAAATTGAGTATAAAAGAAGTAAATAAACCAAAAACAAAACCAGGTACGAGTGCACAGAGTAGAGATACAACCAGAGACACACAGAGTAGAAGCAGTGACAACAGACAGAGAACACAGCCAAAACAGGAAACGAAAATACGAGGTGAGTATTTAGTGACAAAACAGTCACAGGTTCGATCCCCGGTCGGATTATTTATGAACACACTTGAATAATGCTATGACTTGTAACCCACCAAACCACAATAAAGCAGCGGTGGCAGCTGGAATTCTTTTATTTTTCTTACTATATGTAGAAGACAGTGGCGGGCTTCTTGTGTGTATGTGTGTGTGTTTATGTGTGTGTGTGCCTGCATATGTATAAGAACGACAGATATAATACTAATAATATGAACGAAAAGAGTTTGAAAACCTATTTAGGGGTAAGCCTGCGAGAAAAAGACTTTAAAAGCAGTATTTTCTAGTTCTGAACCCAGAAGTTTCCTCGTCAGACTCTGATTACCGACCTGTGGTGCCTCCCACGCGTGACCCTCGTTCGTTCCTGGACGTGGTGCTCCCTCGTGGGGGGATGGCTCGCAAGCACGCGGCCGCGGCGCCCTATTACATCTTCTACACCACCATCAAGGACAGCAAGGAAACTCACACGCAGCCCTACTCCATCACCCTGCTGGGTGAGGATTACTCACATTTTAAATATATAAAATTGTTAGTTATACTTACTTGTTTATTTAAATTAAAACCTCTACATATTGTAAATACAACTAAAATTTATAGTTTTTTAAATGTTTAATGTTACCTACATCTCTTTTTTTCCTATTGCAAATTAAATATTCATTCTTGACTCAGTACCACCTAGCACGAGTTTTGACGTTACGAAACGTTGTTAGTTTTCAAGCAGTCTTGAAACGAGTTCTTGGTTATGATTGGTTGTTATTTGTTTGTGATTGTTAGTAAGCCAATCACAATCAAGAAATTGTTTCGTGGCTGCTCGAAATCTATCAACGTTTCGTAACTTCAAAACTCATACTAGGAGTGCCTTCTGATTACATTTAACCAATATATATTTATTTGAAATCAAAGTAATTTTCGAAAATTTTCAAACAATATCCATTTAGAAATCTTGGATGAGAGTCTGGGTGAGCTAAAGTGTTCTCTGCAAATAAACTTCATGGTGGATGCTGGGTGGCTTCTCGCCCACTACTACTTCGCAGGTTACAGGTAGCCTTCACTGACCCGTACTAGCTAGTAACTGTTATAACTCTTGAGTCTCTGATATAAAAAATTTGATTCTTTGATACGAATAATATTTCTTTTTTTTTTGTGCTAAAGATTGTTTTGTACCTGATTTCAAATAACAAATACTATTTAGTTTATATTATTTGTTTGTCATTTTAGTGAAAAGAAAATAACGATTTTGTATGGTGAGGAGAGTCCAGATCTTAAAAATATTACTAAAAAGAAACCAAACGTAGAGGCTCACCTCGTGCATATGAGCACACCCTTTGGGAAACATCACACGTGAGTCTATACTGGGAATATATATAAATATAAAACTAAACGGAATATACAGGGTGTTAAGAAAAAAAAACTCGTTATAAACCAGAGGACGTTTATATTTTTGTATATATGCTAGGAAAATTATTAAAATATTAGTTTTATCCTTTGTATAAACCAGCTTATACAGGATGTTGAGAAAAAAAAATTCTCTTTACCAAACCACAAAATGTTTTAAAATGTTTGTGTATCTGCTAGAATCTTTTAAGTTAAATTTTGCAATAGAATTTATTGTAGTTTTGTTTTTCCAACCTGTACGTAACGAAAAGTAGCAGCTCGCTGAAACTGACATTCAAGAAATACTTACACTTTATGTACGAGTAAACAAAACATTTAGGAACAGATATTTAAAAAATAATTTATTTGGTATATACTTGTTATAAAATGAATTTTTTCCACCTCGTGTTCTTGATTGACAGTAAGATGATGGTGCTGTGTTACGAGGACGGCTCCCTGAGGGTGGTGGTGTCGACAGCCAACCTGTACATGGACGACTGGGAGAACAGGACGCAAGGGTAGGTTTTTATTAATTGATACGGGCAAGGAATGGAACCCGCGACCTCTGAGAAACTAGCACTCCGCTCTAGGAATTGAGCTTTTCTGAATCTCTAGTTCCTTAAGGGTAACTAACTATATTTGCATATCTGCATAAATGTTGTATTTTTTTCTTCTAGTACAGAGAAAAATAGTATTTTTCATATGAATATGAAATCATTTATATTCTCCCTAAATATTATGATAAAGTCAGAAATAAATCGCGTGTGAATTAAATCCTTGATGGAATTTGGCTGCGGACATTACACCAGGCCGGATATTTAGTTTTTATCTCTAATGTAGGTCAAAGTGTGTTCAAATCTAAGACTAATATTCCAACAAATTTGTTAAAAAGAACATAATGTATATTAAATTAGAGTTACTATAGATATTCTTTAATTTCTTTTTGTTTTAAAAATAATTTTGGATACTATATCACTCCAGTCTCTGGATGAGCCCGGCCTGTCCGGAGCTGCCTCCTGAAGCTCCTCCTCACGCTGGGGAGAGCCCCACCGGCTTCAAGCGCAGTCTGTTGGACTACCTCCACCACTACCACCTGCCACAGCTGGCCTTCTACGTCGAGAGAGTCAAGCGGTGCGACTTTAGTCAGATCAAGTGAGGAATTATTATTCTTTGTTAGTTTGTCATCGACATATATATTTACATGTATACGGTCAATATAAATATTTATCTCCTCATTCATGAAGTATTTTGTTGTTCCCTCAAAATATTAGTCGATGCTTACAACCAAATTCCAGCGTGTTCCTAGTGTGTTCTGTCCCGGGGTCTCACTCCGACGCGTCGTGGGGTCTCTCGCGCGTGGGGTCGCTCCTGCGGTCTCACTGCACGCTGCCCCCCGGCGACGCCCGCGCCTGGCCGCTACTCGCACAGGCCAGCAGCCTGGGGAGCTACGGAAAAGAACCACGGGTAAGAGCAACACACAAACTCACATTCTACTCACTCAAACGCACACACAAACACACGCACATACACACACGCACACACACACACACACACACACACACGCACACGAACACACACACACACACACGTACACGCACACGCACGCAACCATGCACCGTACACGCACATGCACACACACACGCACACACACACGCACACGCACACGCAAGCAACCATGCACCGTACACGCACATGTACACACACACGCACACCCACACGCACGCAATCATGCACCGTACACACACATGCACACACACATGCACACACACACGCACACGCACGCAACCATGCACCGTACACGCACATGCACACACACACGCACACCCACACGCACACCCACACGCACACACACACGCACAAAGTATTAGCGCACAACTTAAAGTATTGAAGCGAAGTATCGAGACAAGAGTTAATGTATTTCCATCTCCGTCACTCGCACGTCTCTTTCCCTCAGCTGTGGCTGACGGGCGACTTCCTGCATCACTTCACTAAAATAAAGGATCAACCACAGACACTCACTCAGCCGCCGGAACTGAAGCTTATTTACCCGTCGTTAGGTATGATCATATTTTATAGAATATAACAATAATTTTACTATAACTAAAAGTACTGACACTATAGCTCAGTGAGTATAATGACGGAATTGGAAACCCAGAGGTCGCGGGTTCGAATCCTGATAACTTTAATAAATTTATATATTTCATCAATTTTGACAATTGAATATCGAACGCGTCAATTCTAATGCAAGCATTTAAAAATAACAAACAGTGACATGACTTTATTTCACACATAAATTATCTGCGATTGTATGAAAGTTACGTGACTACAGAGAACGTGAAGCGCTCCCACGACCATCTCCTGGGGGGAGGCTGCCTCCCCTACGCGGGGACGGTCCACAGCAAGCAGACCTGGCTTAATAACTACCTCTAGTGAGTCATTACTCGTTACTCTTCATTCAATATATTACTTTAAACCTTATTCAACAATCCTACAATAAACTCTTAAGAACTCATAGTCTTAAGATTTTTTGCAATAACAAAATAACATTACTTTGACAAATACCATGAGCTCTATAGAACAATATTGTTTTATTCCTGCTTAGTGACGGAAAATAATGAATGATTTTTTTAAATGACAACATGTGCCATAAAAATAATACTACATTAATATATCAAATGTTAAAACACACTTCATGGTACGAGCTAATAATGTTTCCTATGTTAAAAGAATGAATGATTTATGATGACGTCATCAAAACTTCTTCTGAAACACTATTAAAGTAATATTACTTTTAGGAGGAATTCGAAGGTAAGATAATTGTAATATTGCTATAAGAGTTCATGGTCATCAGTCACGGGCCTTTTACCCCCCCTCCCCCCACTTCTTACAACTCCTAGTAAATATTTTAAGCTACAGCATGTGTTTAATAAAAAAAACATTATCCATTAAAACCCAATGTACGATTCGTACGATTTTTTATGCAGTGCTTTAAATGGCTATTTTTTTTGTATTTAGGTAATTAAAAGAGCTTTAAAACAACAGCAAATATGTAAAAGTATGCTACCACCGTGTCACCAGTGAATGGCGGTCGGTGTCGTGTGGTCGTGACCGCGCGATGCCTCACGTGAAGAGCTACACGCGGGTGTCGGCGGCCGGCCGCGCCGCCTACTACCTGCTCACCTCGGGGAACGTCAGCAAGGCGGCCTGGGGCGTCCGCAACAAGGGCGACGGAGCCCTAAGAGTGCTCAGCTACGAAGCTGGGGTGCTGTTCCTGCCGCGATTTGTGGTGATTAACCATTGCTATTGTTGATTTGTTGAACATAGTGAGGTCCGATGGCTCAGCAGACGGTGTGGCGGTAATATCGTACAGTCGCAGGTTCATATATATATATATTTAAATTATTAGTATAATAGAGGTGGCACTCAAATCTCCTCTATTTTCAGATAAACGAAGACTCCTTCCCCCTGGCGTCGTCGGATGCCCGACGCCTCGTGCTGCCGTACGACATTCCCGTCACTAAGTACAGCCCGGACATGACGCCCTGGATCTCGGACTACTTGTACCAATAAATATATTTTTATTATCTGTGGTTTTATATTCTGTCATCCCGCCCCTGTTAGCTTGTTTTGAACAAATCTGGAAATGCGTAATAAATATTATTAACTATATTTGTGATTATCTTCAAAGTTTATCCAATACACACTAATGCAACATGTCGTAACATGGCAGTGAATTTATCATTTTTGTATATTGTATATCTAAATGTCTTTGAAGGCTTTATATCGATGTTATTTCTACCCTGTTACACTACTGCCAGAAACGTAGTTTTCAATAACTTTGAAATAAAATTAGATCGAGATTTATCTAGCATTCGCGTTTATAACATTTATCGCCAATCACACAGCAGGCCATCATAAAAGGAGACGATTCAGAGATAAAATAGCCCAGTAATACGTGACCGTGACCTTAATTTGACATAGATAATATACAGGTCACAGAATATAATTATTTACTTAAACTTACGTAAAAATGACACTATACTGACTTAAAATATATATCTCTAGTGATGTCACGGTAATGACTTTCCTATTACGTAATTCCTATGTAATAGTCCATACTGTTACGTATTATCAAGATGATCTTAACGTGCCGCTGATAATAAATATACATCATGATATCAATCTATGAAATATATAGCTATCAAAGTATCTAATAGGATAGTTACTTTTGAATCATCAAACATACAAACAAGATATATATGATTTATTATAGTAAATGAACGTACAAAATTAATAAATACATTTAGGAAATTAACGTCGTGCTTATGTGTTAGTATATAAGCCACGTCCTTAGTATGTCATTATGACATCATAATCTTAGGTAAAAAAATGTAATAAAGGAACGACTCCTTATATTCATTTTTCTCAAGAGATGATCTGATAATAGAATCAGTCAGTCGTATTTAACGATGATGAAAAGACCTACCTTAAGAAATTTAATAGTGAATTGTACCGGTTACGAATTAATACTTATTAAATATTTCAGAATCTAATTCCTTCACACAGCAATATAAAATAAATAAAAAATTAAACATTTATTTTAATAGACTTGGTAATAGATAAAAACATATTTAAATGATAATAAGTTTTACGAAAACGAAAGTTATTTACGATATAATAGAACCACTAACAACGTCAGTTGAAGGATCATCTATCAGATTGAACTTCTTTTTTAGGAATTTTTTATTTGTATTCCGGCTTGGGTTAACTTTCATATTCGACTTCCGCTGTGGCGATATTTTATAAATATTGTCATCAAGGAAGACTCGCGGTCAGTTTATTACACATTTCAAAGATTCATCAATAACTCTTCATTACGAAATAACTAGCTAGATATTGTATAGAAAAAATAAAATAGCTTAAAATGTATTTCTAAGAATATCTGAAAAAATATTTTTGTCATTAATTTCGTTCCTAACATACCTTAGAAATTGTAGAATCAAAATATTTATGGTTATAAAATTGTAGTCAAATATTGTGAAAATTGTAGTCAGATTGTGAAATTTGATTGTTTTCAATAGCCACTGTAGTAGAACAGCGGCCTCGCTTCGACAGTTGACTATCGGGAGTGTAGAATTACATACAATATTTATTATAAAAAGTATTTATATACTTTCAACAAACAAACTCAACTAGAACGTCAGTTATGAACCAATTAAGTTAGGTAACTAGAAAATACAAGTGTAATAAAAAATAAATATGTATTTTATTAAAACTTAAAAAATATCTATCATGTTTATAAACAATTTTAAACGTAATATATTCATAATTATATATATTTATTCATTTACTTTATTGGAACTATTTTAAAATGAAATTTAAGAATTAAATAGAAATATTTTTTAAAATTTAAATTACCGAATATATTGCTTTTAATATTCATTTGCCACTTTAGTGTTCTGTCTTTTTATTATATTACCTAAAAGTTCATATTTATTGATGTATTCTGGCCATTCTCTGTCTATCCGACATGTCATTTCAAACTAAATATCGTATTTATTCCACACTATGCATCAGGCACGCTCCGAGTCAATTAAATAATTAGGTAAATTCCTTTCTTTCAGAACGTATGCCCAACAATATAGTAATACAATAAAAAAGGTTGTGTCCAATTATTCAATCCCTTCCCTGCGCAGTCGGTTAATGAAACCAACACCTTACGAGACCAAGAACAGCAACCAGTTGGGTTGCGGTCCATTTGCTGCCGAATATCTATATATATGAGTTGTTTTCGTATGTACCGCACCAGTGTCTGTGTGTTCAGTGTTACAATAATGAGGGTGAGTAGATTTTTCGTCTGTTTTTTAAATAAATATTAATACTTGAGACGACCTGGACTCGATCCTGCTATCCCTGGGATTTTTTCCGGAGCTCTGCCAATTGAGCTATTGTGTTTGCATTGATGAATTTTAAAATTCTATAATCGTTTTTTTTTTTTAATAAAGTCTTTTGAAGGTAAATTGAACGTAATAAACTACATACAGTTACGAAGGTGATGTCTGTTATTTATATATTTAATTAAATAATCCCTTGTATTGTATATAATTTGTATTATTTGCAGTTAATATGTCTCTGGTGTGCCGTAGTGGCGATTGCGCGTGCGCAGGGCGATTACTATACAGTGCAAACTTTTAAACAAGTAAGTATTTTTGTAGCTTACATTAAAGTTAGATAGAAGTGTACATTAAAAGGTTATACCTGTTATAACAGTTCCTCTTCCTATTCTGTACTTCTAGTACGAGTTTTGACGTTACGATGCATTTATATTTTCGTGACTGCATGGAAGCTATCAACGTTTCATCAGGGAAAAACTGGTAGTAGGGGTACTACAGAGTGTACTATCACACCGCCGTAATAGCAACGAATAAATATGAATGAGAATTGTCTTACTAGGTAGTAATATTAGGTAGTAATATTAGGTAGTAATATTAAGTACCTTGTAGCCGTATCTTTCTTAATAGGTATCTTGCGTTATGATTTATTGTAACAATTATTTAACATTTAACCCACATTGTGCATGCGATATTATTGTGTCTTCTGTATGAATATGGAAGACCTGGGGTTTGGCGAAACCAATAAAAGTTATAGTATATATATATATATATATATATATATATATATATATATATATATATATATATGTAGTAAACAAATGTAATAATACTCTTTGTTGTACACCAAAAAGAAAAAAAAAGATATTACAAACAAAAACAATACATATAGAAAAGGCGGCCTTATCGCTAAAGCAGCGATCTCTCAGGCAACCTAAATATAAACCTAATTAATACATGGATTTTGAAGTCTCTCAAGTATATCAATATGTAGTATCAATAGTATATAAAATAAAGTAATAAGTAAATCTATACATAATGTTTCTTGAATTGATGTTTGCAGATTTTTTTGATAGATGGTTTTTTATAACATAGGTCGTTCGCGTTTGAAGTGAATATTAGGTACTAGTCAGATTTTTGTAAAATTTGTGTGATAAAAGTCTACTATAAGAGTTGCGGTAGTCAGCCATATGTATAAGTTTATTTGTACAAAAAAAACTCATTCTAGAGGAACATAAAAATAAATACTTAACACCAGTACGTACGAGTTTTGACAAAACTTAACAATAAAAAAAACAGTATCGATTTTGATAAAGCTAAGTTATTATATATATAATTATTTTATAGCATATTTGATGTCTTATAACTGAATTCATAACGCGAGTACGTTAAATGAAGTCAAGTGACTTATTCAGTCTTGAGTGTTGAGTATTTCATGAATTCTTCAGACATATGAACCGTATCAGACACAAGCGGCGCGTGACCAACACTCTCGTTACCCATATTTAGTAATACCACTTTCTTTACATTTCATAACCAATTAACTGACTGACTACTTTGACGAATCACGACACTCTTGCAATAAATCCTTGCGAATAATATTCATCTTATATTAGTTTGGTTATTCAGGAAATAGATTATATTATTATATATATTATTTCGGAAAAAAAATAAGTGTCTAGCTGAAATTGCAATTAATTTTTATATTACTTTGGTTATTAAGGAAATAAATGCTTATACAGGAGATAGTTATTCAGGAAGTAGATAAGTGAAATTGAACATAGAATAAACAACACGTAGAAAGAAAATATTATATTTATTCGGGTCTAGTATTGTTTTATTTTAATTATTATCAATCACATACTAAGTGATTTTTGCATGCAAAAGCGTGATTCACGAACAAACAGACTAATGTTTAATATTTACGGTCTAGAGACAGTGTTTAAAACATAATTATATTATATTCTGATAAATATAATAGTGTACAAATTAGGGCTTGTTGCTATTTTATTTTTATTAATTTTATTTTTATTTTTTTTATTTAGTTATTAATTAGTTCATTAATAAATAAAAAATTATATAATAAAAAATATTAATTAATTATTAATTAGATTAATTAGTTAAAACTTAATCCAGAACTCTCCAGAGATGTTCCAACCAGCTGACTCCCCCTGGGCTTCTTCACAAAGAACTGACACAGTAAGAGACCCTTCTATTTATATGTATATTGTATGTAACAATAACTCACGATAATCTGATTTACTTTAATAATTTTAGTAACATTAATAATTTTAGTAACATTAATAATTTTCTTTAGTTTAAATGGTTGCTTCGAAGAGATCAATCTTAAGCGATAAAGTCGCCATATTGTACCCCTGGTTTTATATTTGTTATGGCTCCATGTATTATCTGGAGTACAATAAAGAATATTTATTATTATTATTTTTAAAAATAATTTTAATTAAATGCGTACAATTTTACCGCTCGAATTGTAGATAATTTATTAAAAGAAATTCAACAGAAGAAATAAAATCGATAGGATTTTTTTTTATTCTTTACTGTTCTAGAATATGATATACGGTTCGCAGGTTGACCGTTATCGCAAAGCGATGTTCTCTCCTGCGGCTGACGTCACACCGCAGGGCTCCGAGCAGAGCTGGAAGCCCCAACCGCCATCCTACGACAACTACAATAAAGGTGACAGGTCACTTACTAAGTACTTGTTAATACATGGCCAAAAATGCCATACAATTGAATACTTTGTTATTTTACTACATTTTTTATATGCATTATATTTATATGCAATATTCACTTGTTCAGGTTCAGACAGAGGTGGTCAGGAGGAGCAGTGGCGCCCCCCGTACTCCAAGGAACGACAGGCCTCCATCCTGCATCATAAACAGTCTCTAAGCTCTGGTGTGTTTAAAACATTATAGGAAAAAATATGTTTTGACTGAATTATTTCATTACTAAAATACCAAAATTTCTGTAATATCTCCAATAAGTTTATTCAGACTATGTATAGAATTTGTTGACAAAATTATCCTCATATGATATCAAAGTTTTTTCGCAGTCCTGATATAATAGACGTTGATTTCGTTGACAGTTACGAAACTGTCTTGGTTTTTATTGATAGTAAACCAAGTTATTACAACCAAGAACTCGTTTGGTGACGTTACTGAAGTATCATTTTTGTAATGTAGAGGGCGTCTTTCGCTTCGAGTACGCTTCGGACGCGGGTCTGGAGGCGGGCGAGGCTATCGCGCCGGACGGCTCGAGGGTCGGTGCTTATCAATATCGCGACCCCGCCGGCCGCCTCGTACGGCTAAAGTACCGCGCCGGCAAGGAAGGCTTCCAGGTACCTTATTTTACATAGGATCTTGAGGAACACAGGGTAAGATAGGAGTCTGAGCATCCGACTCTTTCTATCACGGAATAATATAGTCAGAGTAACTAATTAATTGTACTAACAAGGATCAGCAACATGTAGTTATGTGGAGGCTTTTCCTATAGTTGTGTTGTATATGGTTTTTGTTTCACAGATCCTCGAAGGCAGTCATTTGCCGAAAAGTCCGGAGCCTGTAGAACCACCGTCGCAGAGTAAGTTGGGCTTAGGGAACGTTCCCACAGTTCGTGACCAGTTTTTACAATTTTTAATTTTTTAGATACTCGCCTTCAAAATATTTTTAGGCTGTAACCTTTAAGGTGGTACCTTTGAATTAAAAGGATGTTTAGCACTCAATAAAAAATAGTGTACTTCTCTACCTATATATATATATTTATTGGAAACTTCTCGACACACAGACAACTACTACACGCAGGCATATGATCAGCAAAAGCAGCAGTACGAGCGGCAGCGGGAATACGACCAGCAGCGCCCTGCGCCCGAGACCTGGACACAGGTACGGACTGCGAGCTCATCTTATAATGACCGTCGAGTTCATAGTTGATAATAACTGAAGATGAGTGGAGTGGAGAGGCTGCTTGTGACATATGATACTCTTTTTATATTTCTCATTATTGATGATCGCTATTTCGGTGCGATCCTTTGTTATTTTAAATTCATATCAGTGGTAAAAAATAATGGTACATTTTGTGTGTATTACAATCGTATCAAACTACTACAATTGTACTACAATTGTATCATACTCACGGATTGGTGGGAAAATAAGTATTCCATCAAATTGAAAATAATTTAAATATCTTAATTCAGGGTCAGGGTCACCAGGAAGCCCCAGGATCCGGTAACCAGTACTATAACGAGAACTGGAAGGAAGGACGAGATGACGGACAGGTGAGACGTTCGCTGATATATACATTTTTTAGCGCCGGAAATTTAGTCGGCGATTAAAAACAAACAAATAGTTTTAATATCCCTTTCAAGTAAATGATTTCACATTTATAAGAAAAGATGATACTTTTATAAAACAATCCATTTAATTAAGAAATTTTGTTCCTAAGCAGAGACAACCAGATAGACACGATCAAAGATTTCGATGAGCTAATTTAGAATGTGTATTTCAAATGTGTAGAATTGACAATAATTTTATCACCAGTCCTTTCTATTTTAATTTTAAGTCTTAAATGGGTTTTGATTTTCAGTACCGCCAAAACGAATTGGAGGAAAACAACCGTGGGCCTCACTCCTTCGGCACGGGATATGCCTTCGCCTTCAAAGGATGATTGACTTCAAACCAGCCTGGAGGATCTTATGTCTAATGTAAAATAATTATCTCTTAAATATTAATTTAAAAACAGATTACAATCACGAATGTAATGAAATATGAGTTTGTTTTTTTTTATCCAACAAAAAAATATGTTCATCAAGTTCTAAAATTAAAATAAAACTATAAATTAGTTCATATACCCACGTTTTATTAAAACACGCAAATCAATTATAACATTTTTTTTTAAATATCATAACATTTGTAACATAAAAAATTATATCATATAACATACTCCCTCGTGGACTAAAATACAAAAAAAAAAAAACAATATTATGTAAAATTTAATTTAGAAAACTTTCGAACGACACAAGCTTTTAAATATTACTAGATCTATCACATATAACATTAATATAATACAATGTATTCGTATAATTATTTATTACTACCATACACTGGCCCGAGGCCTATTAATATATTATTTAAATAAAAAACGATATCAGGACCCAAACCCAGCTATTGTTATTAAAATAAACATCAAATATGAATGATTTTGAGAAACTTTTTACCATTTTATTATATATTATAAAAGACATATTAAATATTCATACAATCGTGTCCTTATAAACTAACACTGGAAGTTTATGTGATTATACTTTCCCTTACAATACTAGAAGCTAAAATAACTAATATTTGATTAATCAGAAAATAGCTAACTGTTCATTAAAATACTTAAAAGAATATACAAAGGACAGCTTCGTCACGTTTCATTGTATACCATTTACGCAGCCATACGTATTTGGATAAATGTGCCTTCATTCATATAATTATAAATAAAGTTATTAATTCAAGAACCACAAAAATAATACATTAAGATAAATTATACTAAATGTTTAAAATAAAATCAAAATAACGGAAATAACAGGCAAGCGAGCCAAACTGTCCAATGTATATTCCTTTTTCTCATTAATATTCAAATGTATATATTGTCTACTTTCTATAATATTAATATTAAATAGAGAATTAAATATTATTACAGTATAATGATATTTCTGAGAATATTTATTTAACCTAATGACATTAAGAATATGTAAAAATCTGATTAAGAATATAAGTTATATTGATATTTTTATTTGAGATATGAGAAGTCAAAATACGAATGAACTACTTATTTATTTGATATAAGTTAAAAATATTCTAAAAATTAAAATCATTCATATTTGATGAAATAAAAAAGTTACATTTTCAATCAAGCGGAAGCTTTTAATGAAAGAAAATGAATTGTTTCTTTATAAAAAGTAATGTAAAACGTATTTTATTAAAGATTATTGTCGATATAAATACAATTATTGTTTTGTTAAATTCGATGAATGAATATAAATGCAATACAAAATAATTTAAAATACAAAAAAATAATAAACTACGAAACGATTTCTAACTTAAATCTTACATTACTTTAACATAAATCAAAATATTGTCAGTCACTTGCAAATTATTAAAATATTTTGCAATTTTTATTCAATAAATACATCATATTAAATGTATGAATACACGAACTACTTTAACCCTGACTAAATGGCACCTCAAATAAGCTTACACACAGGAGACAAAGATTGCTCGTAGAAGAAAAATTGGTCAAGAAATCCACTATTTGTATACAATGTTACTACACGAGTACATTACTACTACAGTATATTTAAAAATATATTATCGTTATACATTAATAAATAAATATATTTTATAGTAAATATGTTGCTCTTTTCGACGTATCTACATTTTTTTTTGGATTTTCTTTTATATATCAAGCACAATACACCTTACCTAGAGTTAGAGTCGGGCGGGTTTCAATGGCGTCAAGATGGCGGAGTTATTCTTCTTCCTCGTTCTGGTAGCTCACATAGCGGACTGCCGATTTGTCGTTTATTATCAAACTCTACAATAATAAATAGACATTGAAATATATTAAGTATCCAAGTATCCAATTGTATTCCAACACTAAATGCTTTCATTTGTACAAACATATTATATACGCTTTATACGACAGAATTGTTTAATTGTAAAGATAAAAAGAAATGGAAAAAGAATAATATTTCCACTCTGGACTTACGATATGGTGGACGTCAGAGTCCGGGTAGGACGTTTGTTTATTTATTTTAGTAGCGGTAACAAGCCCATCATTGGCCGACATAGAAAGTTACTGTAAAAAACTATATTCAGCCACCCTTGAGGAAATGGGAAAGATGAAGAAGAGACGTATCCGCCTCTCAGACTCCCCAATAAGAAGGTACAATATCTACTCCACATCCTAGTGCCTGTACCTGCTTCTCATCGCGGGCGGGCGGCGCGCGCAACATCAGCAGGCACGGCGCGTACAGGAAGTTCAGCACGGCGATGATCACTAACATCCACTCGAAGCCGATGCTGTTCACTAGAGCTCCAGAGAACGCGGGACCTGGGGATTGACGAAAGTTTTCGTTGTTACAAATGAATATACCTATTGCTAATATTAAAGTTTGTATTATTTAAGTTCTGTACTGGACTGATTCCTACATATACGCATGTATTGATTGAGTGACCCACCAACGGCGTAGCCCAGACAGAAGGCTGTGTCTCCTATGGCGTACACGGAGCCGTAGACTGCCGCGTGGCGGATATCGACGAGAAAGCCCAACTCTGGCATCATGGAGGAGTCCACCATACCGATGGCGAAGCCAAGACCCGCGTTTGGGATGATCAGATGCTCCATCTTGCGAGCCATCGGGATCTGTAGGATTTGACTTCGGTTTAGGATTATTGTAAAGTCGATATTTATTAAGAGTGTTAAAGGCACTTGTAATAACATATAGAGGCCAAAAAATTTTTATCAACTTCTAGTTGGCTACAACAGCTTGGTTAATTAGGTATTATATTATTTTTTTATCCAATTAGTTTTTTCATCACCAGACTCGAATGCATGCTTTGTAAGTATTCGTCTCAGGAATATTTCAAGAGAACTCGGCGTAAGAATGTCGATAATTTAACTTACCAAGATTAAACATATGCCGATGATAACGAGACCGGAGCATGCGGCGAGCCAGCGACCCATCTTGTGACCGAGTGGACCAAACAGGTTCGTACCTACCAACCAAGATATAAATTACAAGAGCTCAAAACAAAACAACACCCAATATATGCTCAAAATGGCTGTTCTGTTTTCAAATTCTCAGATTCTGACGTCAGTCTATCCATTTGGGAACTAAGACGATAAGAATATATGATATCGAAAATTATGAAGAGAGACAACCTTACACAACTTGTTTTGATATGGGGAGTTCCAAATAAAACCAAATTAGACCCAAATTTGTACTAGTTGTTAACATGGCATGTTACCGATGAGGTAGCAAATGCTAGCGGGGAGGAAGGCGACGCCCTGCTGCCAGCGCCGCGCCTGCATGGTGTCTGCCATCCAGATGGGCAAGCTTGGCTCCAGCATCGCGATGCCAACGTTCGCGAAGGTGATGGCACCTGAAGAGCACACACTTATTATTTTAGAGTTAGAGTTTTTTTATTAGATTAATATATGCATTTTAGAAAAAAAAGATGTCGAGAAAATATATTATAAAAAAATAAACAACGCAGCTCTAAATGATTCTGGAAATGTAATCGTCGAAATGTTTACTTCGCAAGAAAGACGTCTTGGCAGATATTTTCGTAGTTTTATATTTCTTGTGTGGATTTTTTTTTTGAGTAAACGAAATACAATTGGATATATTGCTGTATACCTTTTATGTATATAGTGATACATCTAATTGAACAAGATGTTTCATTTTAGGTTATAGTTATGGCTAACATGACTCGTTGTATTTACCAGCAGCAACAATGATGTACGGATCCGTGACGAGAGCTTTGAGAGACGGAGGATCGCTCTCCTGACGAACCACTCCTGGCTGCAGGATCATCAGTTGCAGTACTGTGGACATATGACTTTCAATAAAACGAACCATCAATATGTTAGGAAAGTGCAACGTATTATTTTTTATTAAATTAATATTGACAGAATTCATCAGTATTTCTTGTAGAAAAGAAAAATTGTAATTGAATTTAAATGACAATTGAATCTTACATCCATCACCCAAAGCAAGAGCTGATAACATCAGGAAGGGCGCTGTTTTTCCGACGAATTCATACATGAGGCCCCCAAATGGAGGCCCGATGAGGACCCCAAGCGCCAGGCCTCCAAGAGCTATTCCCATAGCATTGCCTCTTTCCTATATATTTGAAAACAAAAACTTTATACTTATTAAAACATAAATCTTCGATCTGTGACTTATTTAATTAGCACAAATAGAAGTATTTCCACGACCGTGATTGTCTCATTTTTAACTAGAGATTATCGCATTACCCCACTACCAAACTATGTTCCAGAGACTTCTGTGATTTAAAACACTTAGCAGCCAATTGTTAAACTGCTGCCTTTGACTATTGAATACAAACCTTATCGTCGGGGTACCGCTCGGCCAGCATGCCCATCCCGCTGACAGAGGAGCACGATGACCCCACGCCTTGCAGCGCGCGAGCCACGAACAGCACTGAGTACGAGCGCCCAAACGCGAATACTAAGAGGGGAAAGAAATGAATATTTAGAAATAGAAGGGTGAGTCTCTGCGTTCTGTTTGGCTAAGAATAAACATTCTCCATTGATCTATTTAGAACATAAAAGAATGTCATTATGTTTGATTTAATTACAACAAAAGAAATATGCAGATAGTTATGTATATTATACTTACTGAGAGTGGAGAGGAACATCAATACAAATCCACTGAACATTGGGACACTGTAGCCAATTCTAAAACAAACAACATTTTAACTGTATAGATTGACCTTAAACAGCGGTGGGTATAGAAATATGAAGAGATTGGCAGATAGTATAGTTCTTATTTAGAACATACTTGTGGGTTAAGGGGCCGACGAAGGGGTTCGCAAGCAGCTGAACGATGGCTTTGCTGGCGAACAGCACACCCACCGCCACAGTCTCATGTATTAACTCCTGATGCCTTTCCTCGCGCTCTGCTGTCAGGTTCACTGGTACTGAACAAAGATATTGATCAAAAATATGTATTTATTTAATTTTCCAGGTTTATTTAGAATTTTGTAAACAGTGTTTCCGTAAAACAGTTCCTTAAGTGAATTATTGTTCATTAAATAAAAATAAAAAATAAGAAAAGACAAGAAATATAACATTTCATACACCAATCATTGCCATTCAGCCTCATGTCCCAGATCTTGGATCCCTTACCTTGCGTGACTTCATCCACTAGTGTCTTGTTGAGACAGGGGCAGTAGGGGGTGGGCGGTGGCACGGGGGTGGTGATGTCTTCCAGTGACATGGAGAGCGGCGCGTCGGGGTGTCGGATGTCATACAGGAACTCGGGGATAATCGGTACTGGATAATTTTATATATGAATTATTATTTACTGGTTATTATTATTGATTGTCAGAGAAGATCTCGAACTTTTTGCATATTTAAAATCAAGAACAAGTCAATAAATGTATCGAAACGTCTCTTTTCAATTCTTTTAATAAAAAAATATTTGGATTAAGTATTTATTATATAAAAAATAAAAACTAAAAAACAGCCTAAGTTCAAAACTAAAAATATTTGAAAGTACAACCATCTCCAATAATTTTATTTAACTAATAAATAACGATGTCTACGATATCATTGTTTTTACACCCACATACACAAGCACCCACATACACACGCACCCAAACGCACACTTTAAAATATGAACGTCTAAATACACACACAGGGGTAGTACATCTATATGTCATATCTACGTTAATGTTTCCCGTGAACCTTTCACTGGGTCGTTAAAGCTCTATGTGTCAAAGGGTCGAGTACGCTGAGTGACAACCATTGTATTCAAATAAAATGACTGCTTAATTGAAAGTGAGTTTTCTACGAAACATTTTAATTTGATAAATATACCGACGCATCTGAAAATAAATTGCTAGAGACAAAAGAAGAACATTTTAAAATAGTTTTTTTAAACTACAATTCTCCATTTGCAATAAAACTAGAAGCCTGGCAACCATATACAATTACAAACAGGAAATATTTACTCCGAAATATATAGTCTTAAGTAAATTTTATATAAATATCAAGACAAGCAGGACTCGAACCTACGAATTTTTATTTCCTTACTTACTACACTATTATATAATCTAATAGTGTAGTAAAGATGCAAAATCAGTGCATGAAATATTTTTAGAAATTGTTCAAAACAAGAAAAATAATTCAACACAATTGTTTTTTTTTTGTTTGCATCTATTTATTTACTCCAGACGATTATCATATTTTCACAGAAAGCCATAAAAACTCATTCGGATTATAAATGTACCACAACAAAACTAGTGTCCAGTTTTTGTCAAAAATTGGTTTTTTATTTATTATCAATGTGACCATATATGTTATGTATGTTTTTAATTTCTGTTAAATCTCTCTCATTTTCACGGAAAACCCCAAAAAAATAGGCCATACAACAAAACTATTGAAAGGAAATTTTAAAAAATCGTAATTTTTTCGTAGCTTATCGAAGTTAAAATATAGTTTTTTTTTATTTTAACAATATAAGATGTATTGTTAAAATACCCTATATGCTGTTCACTACGAAATATTCTCTTCATTTTCAAGCAAACACTAAAACTGATCTGGGACGTATAAAATAAAACTACTGAACACACTTTTATGAAGTTTTGTCTGGTGCTGACTTTTTATCTGAGTCAACATATAGAAACCTCTTCATCCCGGAAAAATCTTTGAACTTCTTGGTAAACCACCAAAATAAAACCTAAAATGTATTATGCATTTTACTGTAGTAAATGTAATTAATATTTTTTTATATTGTTTTGAAGTAAAGAGAAAAGTATCATAAAAAAAATAAAAGCAGTTAAATTAGTGCAGTTGGTTCAAATGTTAAAAATGAATTCGATTGACTCAAAACACTGACTTAAATTATATAGTCCTAGTATATAAATATCTAATTTAATATATTTTATAATTAACCAATTATTGTCCAACTCCAACAGTACTTTACTTACTATGACGCTAAACGAGCTGTCAAAAACACACACTCTCGACGCCACAGCGCCTCGCTTTGAGAGTACGCTTCGATTTTTACTTCTAAATACGCTTAGATTCGAATCAACTTTTATGATATGAGATAATTAATAGAAAAATTAAAATCAGACTTTTTTTTTAATGTTTCAATCAAAAACCTTATAAAAAAATATAAATCATTTCAATGGAATGCTGCATTTCCTAAATTAACTTCTTCAATGTACGTTATTAGTAAATCATCCAACGAATACATGTACAAATATTCTATCATTAAAAAAAAACTCGGAAAGCACAATTCAGGATCTCATTAATAATAATGCCTGTTGTAAAGTAAGTAATATGACGCTCACAGACGAATAGTAAGATTACAAAAAATATAAATAACATAAAAGTCATTGCAACGATATAATTTGCCATGATACATTACAGCTTTAATCTTAGATATGACATGTGTTTGCATTTTTCTTACTACGAAATATTTAAAGTGTCGTACGGAACCCCTAATACGTGTTTTGATATTTCGAAACGTTGATAGTTTTCGAAGCAGGTTCCGAAACGTTGATAGTCACAGCAGGAGTTCTTGTTGGATATGTTCACGAGTTATAATTAGTTTCAATCACAATCACAATAAAATAAGAACCAATCCCAACCAAGAACTCGTTTCGTAACTGCTCGAAAACTATGAACGTTTCGTAATATCAAAACTCGTACTAGGGGCACAGTACTATAGTAGTCGTAAAAAACGTACTAGGGGCAGAGTACGATACAGCAAGTACTTACCGGGTACCTGTCCCGAGGACCCATTGTACCTCCAGTTTCCTTACTCGTCTCGGTCTCGGTCTTACATACTACAATATCCATAAAAAAACAAATAAAATCCTGAAATTAAACTTCAATAAAGGGACGATGTAATGACTAGTGATTTTTAACTTTATCTCATATTATTGATATATATTCATATAGAATATTATTTTTTCGAGATTAAAGCGTACCTTTTAAATGTATATTCTAAAGAGAAACTTAATTATTTCATACCCGCGTCAAACGGAGTCTAATAGAGGCGAAAATTTGATAAAATAATTCGATTCCATTGCACCAAATGACGCCTTGGTTATAGTGATGTGGCTTGTCGATATTTAAAATGTGTACATATAATAAATATAAATATTTCTAAAATTAAATATTTTATTTTTTTTAAGTAATTTTAATGTACCTAAACAATAAACCAAAATACCTCAAAATACAAGTAATACCGTCAAAGAATATATTTTTGTTGTTTTTCAATGTATACGAAATAGCGTTTAGATTAATGGTGTTTTGAAATATAAAAATAATAAAAACAGTTTAAAATCGGATAACAGATAAATTTAAAATAAAATAACCATGGAAGTGTTGTTTCGATATTGTATATTATTGTCATACACATTATATTGTGTAACATCTTGTATGACATTAACAACTTGGATATCGATAAACAGCGCCGCGTCACTAAAACCGTTGATGAAACGCCTAAGTGAGTTTTAAGTTTGAGAGCGAGGAAATTGGGCTCAGCGCAAAACTGGTTAGCGACAGACGGACCGGTCTCACGCTATATAATATGTACATATATAATATGTACACCCTTATTTACTACTAGCGGACTAGCTGTTGCCTGCAACTCTGCCGATGTAATTATATATATATATATAAGCAACAGCACGATAAGACCACTTATCTATTTGATAATTGTATTTTTTACAATTAACACCACAGTACGTATACGTTTGAGTCATTATTTATTTATAGTTTTATCAACGATCCCTTAAGCATAGTTTTTAAACAGTGTCCTTCGTAGAACGAAAAATATTGTTTAAAGTAACTCGTGCCAGCGACTTCGCCTGCTCTCACCCTCAACTTTTTGACTCAAAGTATAAGTATATAAAAATTGTTGCGTAAGAAATTTCCAGAGTAAGAAGTATCGTAAAATACTATTGTAATACTTAAAACTATTACTATTAATATTCGCATAATGACAGATTTTATTTCCACATATGTTTATAAATGAAATCTGATAAAGTAGAAGTAGAAGACGAGTCTTGCGAATTTTTTTGATCGAAAACGATCTTTGTCAAAATACTATTTTGTTGAATATCTTATTTAATGCAATAGAATATCTTAAAAGGTATCGCTGGTACAAAACACTGCGGATCCTGCTAAATACAAAATGAAAAAAACAATAAACTTTTAAAATTTGATTCCTTACAAATTTAAGGTATTTAAAGGCATCATTATTTGCTAGCATACTTTACGAGGGTTGTAAATATACTATCAAATAGAGTGTATAAATCTAGTAAATACTTTTAACTACTTCGCATTACTCAAAACTAAAAGATTTTAATAGCACCCTGTACGGTCCCTCCCTCCTCCTCTTATATATATAACGATTAGAAAGCCCGCCTGTATATATAATATGAAGAAGCTTGTCAACAATGATTTTATTATAGTTTTAAAATACTACAATGTAAATAATAAAAAGGTTTAAGAATTTGTTGTTTTGTTTCATCGCAGTAATCGGATTATCAGTCGGATTTGAAATATATTTTTTGCATTTAACATCGTATAATCTATATTAAGTATTATAAAGTAATATAGTATTGTATATATATATATATATTATAGTAATAAAGTATTTCAAATGTCTCCTTTACAATAATTTCGTAAATGCAAAAAATGCTGCTTCTTTCTTAGGTTCTAATTGTAGTTTTAAGAGTTTAACGCCTTTCTGTTGTCCACGGCAAGCGTCAAGAGATTTCACTAGGTACTAATTACAAGCAGAGGTGTTTATAAAAACAATTAATATACGAATTTAACATAGTTTTATTTCATATTTTATTGTTTTTTTATCAAAGTTTACATGATTTCCATTTTGTTTTGCAACACTTCAGCTATTAATATTAATCCAGTTCTAGAACCATAGTTTAGATGCAGACAAATCGTATCACGAGCGATCTCTTCCACGAAACCGAACATGGAACCCGACATTAATGGTTTGGAAGAGAAGATTGTCATACATAAACGAAGAATAGAATATATCAAATATTATAGACTAGTAGATTACTCAAGAATTTGACCTTTATAGAGTTCTTGAAAGTTTTACTTTTATGTTGGATATATAATAAAAATCCATCCCTCATTATAAAGTCCAGTTTCTGTGCTGTTAAAAAGTTCGTTCAACAGTTCTGAAGACAAGCTTGGTCAAACATTTTTATATATAGTATAAAAATATCAGGTATCCACTAAATATTATATTGAAACAATAAAATAAAACACAATCTATACATTAATCTGTACATTGGACGTAGGCAAAGCCGGTGGTAACAGTTAGTCTAATATCATATAAGAACTATTAATCTTTATAAATGAGAATTCACGTAAAGATAATTTAAAATAAATAAATAATGGATGACTATTTATATACATTTCTTATTTTCAAATGGAACTCAAATATAACTTTATGTACATAACGATGGACATGTATACATATGTATACATACATACATTTTAGCTAACCTGTCATATGAAGGATTGTAAATCAAAAAATAAATAACATCACGGGCCATTGTAATTTTATAAGATAGTCTATGAAACTTTGAAACTTAACAACAAACTATGAAAAAACCTTTCATCGCATTCCGCCAAAGTATTCACAATAAAGTAAATGTTTATAAACAATGTGCTTTGTGAAATAAGTTTCAGGCTTCAAACGGTTTTTGTTCTAAATGTTTTAAATAATTCAGCTCTAAACAAATCTTAAACAAAGGCATCTTAAACGTATGTTTGTTATCTCATGAACATTGGACGTGTTACTGATGCTGGATGAATAATGCAGCAACTCAGGGAATTGGTTTCGGCTCCCAACACGTGAAAAGATTTCTCTCTTCAGTATACGGAAAAGTGAAAAGAAAGCTACTGGGGAATTATTACATGGAGTTGTTATATATCTTTGAATCTTTTAAAGGCTTTAAAGCATATTCTGAAATTGCTATTCAATTTAAATACGGGCTATATAGACAATTTACTTATAGTAAGACAATAAATAATAATACTGTTTATATATATTATTCGTAGAACTTTATTTTCATTCAATGGTATCAATCCTTCATTAATATATATCAATTCAATAAGACATTCGCAAAAAAATTAACATAAATTATTCATACAATATTACAGACAAAAATGAAAAAAATATATTACAATTTAATAAATATTAAAATGGGTAGATATTTAAGTTCAATATAAAAAATCATTATTTTGTTATTATAAAATTAAAAATACTGTATACCTTCATGGATAAAAATTAGCTCACCATAAAATATTTGCTTGAAGAGACTTTCATAGTATATTTACACTAAAACTATTCAGGTAAAACTATTATTTACACCGTGTAATGTAAAAAAGGAATAAAGGTTTATCTCTCAGATTAAAACCTGTAATTATAAAAGATTTTTTGAATGAAAATTCTTAAAAAATTGTCTTATATTGAACTTAAAATCCTGAAGATAATTTAAGATATACATGTTCTAAAAAAAAATATTCTGAAATGGACAATAAATAAAGTAATAATTATCTATTTAAATAAACTGAAAAAATATCTGTAGCCTACTGAAAAAGAAATGGTAACGCAGTTGTCTGTTAGATCGAAAAAATTAAAAATATCTATAAACATGTAAAGCCTGTCAAACTTATTAAAATTAAAAATAAATATATAATTAAAATACGGGAAGGTTTCTCAGAGGTTTGAATCCCTGCCCGTATCGGTTTATTTTTCATTCCATATTTATTTAAAACGTCATAATAGACAGTATTGGCTCCAGCTGTACTGTAAAATGTACTCACCTACGGTGGTGAGCAGCATGTTATCCAGAAGCAGCGCGATGGCCACTATCACCAGCACCAGCTTACGCGACTCGCGGCAGGCGGCGATGCGCGCGCGCAGCCCGTCCGACGCGGCGCCCATGTTTGCGGCTGGTTTCTGTGAAATTATGATTTATTTTTAAATAATTATACACATTTTGATTATATAATTATTATTATTATTTAGAAGAAATTAATGATATAATTATTTAGGAGGAAACTTATTTTTTGTAGTATTTTTTTAATGTGGCATTCGTCGTAAATTCGAAATGTCGTAAAATCTACATTTCTAGTACTTTTAGGAGTCTTTAGCAATACCCGTTTTTTGTGAGCTTTTGATTTGAAGAACACATTCATTAATAAGATGTATTTTATAAACATATTTCAATATTCAGAGTGAAAAAATTAAGTTCTAGTAACATTTAGAAGCCGACGGGTAAGTAAAATACATTTATAAAAACTATAAAACCGTTCAAATGTAATTGTACAAAATCAGTTTAAAATACCATTTATTATCAAAGCGAGTTTAATTTAAATCTAACAAGAACTAAGAGATTAATTGCCGGCTGTTAGACAAAATTTATGACAGGACAGTTTGAAATAAGTGGCTTTTAAAGTAGAGATAAGTGATTCTTTTATGTTGTTCAATTAGGGTTTGAGATTCAACTTCTTAAGATTGAAAGTTTTCATTTGTGAAGTAGATTACATTGTTTTAATGATTTGGTAATAATAAAAGTAATATTTAATAATATTTGTTTTAGAATTTATAATAATATTTGATTTAGAATACATTTTAATATTCAATTTAGTAATATATAAGGTTGTTTTTAGGTAAGGATAATTTTAATTTAATTTGGATTTATATTGATTAATTCTTATTTACATGAGTGATTATAAATTATTTAATAATAATTATTAAAATCTAATCGAATAATAGCAGTGTCAGTGTCCTTTCATTGTTTTGACTTTTCTCTACTCTCTCTTTGTAATAAAATTCTTTATTACTTTTCCAACGACCATATTGTGTCAGTTAATGATAACTCAAGATTGAAAGCAGACTATGATATAAAAATATACCAACAGTTATTATGTAGTACTTTATAATAACATCTATAATCGAATTAATAGTCTAAATAATTTAGTAATATTTTAGTTTTTAATTCTGTATTTATTACTGTAATTATATTATATATTGATTAATGTTTTTTTGATTAGTAGAGAATGCTCTGTAGAACTAAATCTGAAACTTGTATATTGCCAAATATATATAAATATTAAATATATAATTTCGCTTCTGGACTGTACAAACTAAGCCACATTTCCATAATATTATATTAAACGATCAGTCTTCTAAAATTTAACTGGCATTTCAAAGTATTAGAACTTCTGCAAAACCATTAACAGAAATAAAACATTTCATTGTTCCGAACGAGCTTTTGGAAGCGGGTCAAGAGTCCGTTTATGAATGAAAATTGACTTCGGAGTGCTCTCCCGCGAATATTGACTTTGTACAAAGGATTTAAAAGTAATTAACTTTTGACTAAATTAAAATCTTTAAATAAATGCGTCTGTTTATTTGTGTTACTTAAATTATTATAATTTTTATGTTTTACGGTCTGTTTATAAAACATTGTCTATTATATATTAAAACTGGTAGTTTATTTATATGTAACTCAAACAATATACCAGGTGCTACATTGATCAGACCAAACATTTATTTGCAAACATAGATTATTTCAGAACAAAGATGACAGATTGATAAAAATGACAATTTACAATTGGTCCAGACGAGACGTTGGAATTCAAGAAAAAATAATTATCAAAAACTCTTCTGATTTCATTAAACACAAATATTTTTTTTAAAATAAATACTGACTTATTAACGCTTAGTATATTTATCATCCTACAAGCTATACAAATATATAGTATATTATTTTATATCGTGTTATTTTTTATTTTTATTTTTGTTAATATTTATTATTTTTATAAGATACGATTGTGATTTGAAATCTTGGAATTTATATCAGTTAATATGGAATTTCCAATTTACTCAATAAGCTGGTTTGTGTTTTTTTTATTTTATTTAACTAATAGTTTCTAGTAAAACAGCCAGCGACGAGAACGAGTTTAATAAAACTTATTTCAAATCACAACCTCGCTCATAGACAACAGAAATAGAATTAAACTTACCCTAAATAAAGTCACCCATCTTTTAAAAATAAATAATTATTTAAAATTAATAAAACAATACAAGCGTCCGCCCTCCTCGACGTGCGAGGGTAGTCTGACTGCTTCACGGACTGGCTATAACAGAAACTCAAAATCCGACTTCGAATGCGACCAGGACTTATAGACCCCTCATATATACCCCGTAAGCCCCTTTATACATCACTTGTTACATACGTGTGAGGGGGGCCGGAGTTCTTTATTGGTGGTTGAACCTTAACATACAACTTTACCTACATTGCGAAGTAGTTTCTATTCCCTAAAACTTAAAGAAGGATTTTCAATGTACTCAAAGAAAATAGTGTAGTGAAGGATAATGCAAGCGATTTTATGTCTTATTACAAGATGATAAAGTGTATTTTAGTGATTTTAAAATATTGAAAGCTACAGGTCTTCGATAAGTTCCCGCTGAAAGTGCGCCCGACGAGCCTAAAGTGGAGGGAGGAAAATGAATTTTCGTGTGAAATAATTGATATGGTGTATTTTGTTGCTGCACGCGATTATTGACGTATATTACATTAATATCAGATAAAAACAGCCATTAGAACGAACAAATCAATTTATAAAATCCATAGAAAAACTGTTTGAATGAATGTATCTTTTAGCTGTCACGATTGCTAGATAACAAAATATTTTACTAAAAAAAGCTATCAAAAGTTTCAGTTCGAATTAATTTCCTTATGTTTTATAAAAAAAGATGGACGTTTATAAAAACAAAGCAGGACTATATTTTCGATTAGATTATATTAAAAGTAATGGTGATGATTTTTGTAGTTAGCTCCGTAGCAAGTGAGGTAAAATATAATATCTAGTAGTTATTAAAATTATTTTTTGTATCTTCCTTATCTTTCCAGCGCGTTAAGAGAGGTCCTTAATTTCTATCTCCATCTCACTCACACCCGAGGCAAAATATGCCCGTCTCATTCCTCATTTTTAAGTACAGTTTCGCCTTTTATGTCCTAAACTAATGATAGATACGGATTTACTCGTTGTTTTATTTACTTTAATTAAGTATACATTTTTACTGTCCATAAAATATGAGGAAACAAGAAAATGCAAGCTATAAGTAGGTATATGGGTATGTTTGTCTATACAGTTTTGCTAAGGTGATTGTCAACTTATATTGTAAATACTTTTTTTTTCTCCAATGCTAAATTGATTTTGATATAGTTTGAGCAGAATTATAGATAATAGCATGTCATCGTCGTTATATGTTGTGAAGACTTGTGTAAACATAATGGTTCGGTCAAATATAAGCCGGTAGACCTGTCGCTGGTCCTAAATTCGAGTGCTGTGTTTGAATGTATTTTATTTAGATTTTAATTTAAAATCACTCTTCTTATTCATAACATTATAAAGGGCTATAATTCAATATATTTTTACACTTTTACATGCATACAATTTGTAACATTTTCACATACAGTGACAAAACATTTTTTTTATTCAAGTCAAACAATAAGTGATTCCAGGGCCAGTGCTAGTATGGCTCCGGTAGTGATGACGTCAGATTAGCGGAGTGCCGAGCTGTGTCCAGTGAGACAGCATCTGATGGGAGTAGATATTGGTTGTACAAATATATTTATTAATAATATAATTATGTGATATGTTCCTGTTGTTGTTTCAAAAAATTGGTTAGTAAAATAAGTTATTAATTTATTAAGACTACATTGATTTCATTTTAAAATAATTATAGAATGACAAATAAACCAATTCGAGGAGGGATTCGAACCCGCGACTTCTAAGAAAACGATACGTCACTCTAAAAATTGAGCCACCGTTTCGGTATGCGAATCATAGCGACTTTACTGCTCGTATCGGATTATTTTTCGTTCCATATTTATTTCAAAATTTAAAATAAGTTTCATAATAACAATGTTTAACAATAATTTCAAATATAAATTGATTTACCATTTTTTAAATCTTTATCAGTGTTAAAAGTTTTATCAATTCAAATAATTTACAACTTTTAAAAGTTGTTTTAAATGTTAAAAATGTTGTGGTCCATACTTATTCGTAGACATGAAACTTTTATTAATTTTAATCGTTTTTATAAAATACTCATAAATGACATTGCGGCTATATTATTTTACATTAGTATATTATGTTATATGTATATATTTCCAAGTACTGAGGAAATATAATATTTTATAATAATTAATATTATTTTAAAATGTTTAAATTTCATTTATTTTTATGATTATGGCGATTATATGACCGAAATATCGAGATTTATATGAAAGTAAACAATATTTTAAATATACCGTAAAAAACATTATATATAATAACTATAACATATATATATGTTTATAATATTTGTTATATTAAAATTGAATAAAGAAAATCGACTCCACGCCATCTCATTCCATCCCCTGGACCCTACGGGTCGGTTAAGCCTTAAGTAACAGATAGAGAGGACGGTATAAGTAAGAGCGGGATGGCAACATACTCAGTAGATTAGGAATCGAGACCGACGTAATGGATATCTTTGATTTATGCTTCTTTTGTTATCTTTTAATTAATATATTAATGAAAGATTATATTTGAATGGAGAAGATGCAAAGAATTTCCAATTAATATACTTAATTAAACTTTATGATGTTCGCTTAATAAAACAATTCAGTCTTAAGACCTACGAACTTCTCTGCTCGTAGTACCCCGTAACTAGTACAGCTACAGGTGCTACGAGTCGTATCTCGTTCTACGCTGCTACGATTTCGAGCTACGGTGCGAGTAGCCGAAATTATGTAGCTTTTTTCTACTTTGCTACGGTGTAGTGCTACGTAGCTGACACTTTTTTTAAATCATAGACCTTTTTGGATTATATATTAAAAAAGTATTTTGTCTTAGTATAAATAGATTTTTAGATATTAGAAATGGTTGATGTGGAGGCAAGGAATGTCTCAATACTATTTGTCATATACTTTGGATGTTAATAAACTTCTATATATTTAATTTATTAATCTGCCTGTAAATATTTAATTCAAAACATGTAAAGCGTAATATACAAGTTATGAATATAACGAACCAACAGACACTTTCTTGTATTATGCTAAGCTCTTCGATGAAGAACAATAAGATGGCGCTACGTGACTTTGTTTTATTTGACCAATATAGTTGCCTCAAGTTTCGGCCAGCGAAGCTTGACCTCTGTCGTTATTATTCCATGAGAATGGATTCAAATCAACTTTGAATACGAATAACATCATATGGTTTCGGTGATAATTGTAAGTATTAACTTTGGTAACAAAAACAATAAAAATTATAACATGCAATAAATTTACAATTAAATTAAGTTAATAAAAGAAAGTAAAAATAAGAATCTGATCTTAACTATTTTAATTTGTCTTATTTATTTTTAAAAAACCTACCAGTTTAATCCTTTAAAATCAAGACTACTAAAAAATTAACCAAATTTGCTTTTAGTTCTGTCAGTTTAACAATCATCTCCAACGACGCCAAAAGTATATATTTTTTTAAGTACAAACCATAAATATGAAAAAAGTATATACGTGATGTTTTATAATTATAGAAGGGGTTAATAATCTGAACGTAGTATAGAATAAAATAATGTTATTAATTTCATCAGTCATTGAGTTTAGAAGTCATACAGTAACAAACAAATGAACCAACGATTATATTACTAGCCGTGACTCCATCGTGTAATATAGAAGAGCGTTAACCTTCAGAAATATTATTTTGATACTACTGAAGAACAGCACTTTTCGTTTCATTTCATTCTAACACTGCACTCAAATATAATATGGCACTATAATCCTATATCCTTCTTTAATAAAAAAAGCTATAAAATTAAAAATTGATTTCAAGGATTCAGAAGGAACAGAGAAAGAAAAAGAGGGAACTTGTTCTAAACTAAAATTTTCAAACAAGTCAAATTAACGAAACTTATTACATATATATTACATTATATAATAAATATATTATTATATATAGTAGTAAGTGCCTGATAACAGTACTAAGTCTTCAACATGGCGGAGGTAACATTATTAATTCTAGAGGATGAGGGTTGATGAGACCGTTTAATAGTCCCTGTTAGTAGATAACGCGGAGATTGCCTCCGTTATATTTACTTAGATAACAATGTTAATACAAACATATGCAATATTTAGTTAATGATGATATTTTTTTAATTTTAAACCTTTATAATATAAAAAGTTACTGTACATATAAAGAAATAGTAATGAAACAAAATCTATACTTTGAAAAAAATATTTCTGAAAAATGTGTGAAATGTGTATTCAGTTGGTGCATGACACGGAATTCAAAAGTAATGTTTTTGTTTTATTTTTTTTGTGTAACTGTTTATATTACTATCTGTAAGGGGAAAAAATTAAAACTACTAGAAATATCTTAATAAGATGTGGTGTGATATTGGAGTTTTATCTAAGCCAACATTTAGGATTAAAAAAATATATCAAATCCTCAAATTCCTTGTTTATTAACAAATCGTATTTTTTTACAATCACAACTTTTGACAGACGTCAAATTGTTTCTGCTTTATTCATTCTTCCAGAGTCCGGGTAACTTAGTATCTTCTTTTTAATAAAACTTCCTTTATAGCCATCTCCTATTGCTATAGAAGTCATATTAAGAAATTCCTACCCATTATTCCTTAAACGTATTCATTGTATGGTGGATAGGATATTTCTAAACAAATATAAACTTTATTGTATTCAAAATAGAGTAGAAAATAATAAGATAGAACAACTTAATAGTGCTGAACTAACAGATATTTGACAAAAATAGCTTCTGATGAGATGATTACAAAGTTGAAAATCGCAGCACATAGTCCTAAAGTACGACAACGTGTTTGTGATACTAGGAACCATTTGTCTTTAATCCTAAAACTAAAAATATATAAACTAACCAAAAATAATTAAAAAAATAACAGAGGTACAAAAATATACCCATTGTATAATAAATTTAAAATGATTTAATTGTAATGTTGTATATAGAGCCTCATTCTATATTCAGGTGACATTTCCATAATTCTTATCAAATTACATAGAAACCAAATAGCGGAAACAAAATGGCGTTAAATAAGTCTCAGTAGAGTGGGAGCATGGCTGCCCTACCGGGCCATCCTTGCCAGTTATTCAATAGGCGAATGCCGCACCAAGCATTTATCTGCTTCGGTATTTTTGAGACGCTTCTGAATTCATGTCAGTCTTTTAATCTTACCCGACTTGCCTCACGTTCTAATTTATATATGATAAGTCATATTGAAAGTTAATGTACATATTATTTTACATATTAAGCTAGAGTATTAAATATTCTTCATTTGTTTGTTATATCTGAAAGTTTAATAATAAAACTTTTATTAATAGATCACAGTCCCCATCAATATTGTATTATTTTGATTTGAAAACATGGTAATAAATCGTAATGCTTTTGTAATGTATACTTTTATTTGGATTTTTTTTATAGTTTTAAGTCTTAATTTAGTTATTAATTAAGTTATCGTAGAATTAAGATTCCCCTTAGAATAGAGCTCAAGTAAAGTCAAAAAGCAATAACTGAATATATGACTCAGGATATGTTAATGGTGCGGAACAAGATGGCGCGCGATGAATTTCAATTTCTAAAGAATGGTGTCAAAGACAGCCTGTTGCTTGAACGTGCTCCGCTTACATGGTGCTATTAGATTTATTATGTAAATATTTGATAATAAAATGATACACCATCATAGCCTACCCTGTATTCTGGCCAACTGAAACCAGTCCATTTCTGTCCTATCTATACCCATTATTATTTTTCCATCTTGGGTGGCAAGGCCTTTATATTGCAGTTGTCAAAAGTCCATAAAAGACGAATCACTTTCCATCAGACGTTTTGTGATGCGACCACAGCATAATATCAGTTTAAAAATTGAATCTGAAATTAATTTTAAATAAATATGTATATATAATGAAAATTAAACCAAAACGGGCAGGGATTTGAACCCGCGACAACTTGGAAACCTTCCCGTCATTCATCGAGAAACCTCGTTAAATATGGTTGATCAATTGGTTGAAAAATTAGTATGAGTTGTGTTTGTAATATCTTTTCAATGTTAATTTATACTGCAAAGTGAGAAACATTAGTCCATACTAAAGAAGTCCTTTTCGAAAGAAGCCTAATAGATGTCACCACCGTCCCGATAAAGACGAATATGTAAAAAATGAATTCACCGAGTCAGGTCAGCGATACGGTAGTATTTTTATTAGTTTTAGTATTGTATTTTCGTATCAACTAACTTAACAACCAACATTATAACTTATATAAATTAAAAACATGTAATGATAACTTAATCTGAGACATGGCGGCATGTAAGACGACCTTATATTGTATTATCCTCCACCATCCCTGGGTTACATAGAATAAGACGCAGAGGGGTCGATTACCGTTTGTGTTCGTTCTACTAGATGAAAAGAATCGATTACATAAACGCAAGGTTTTAATGTTTTAATTCACCCACAAAGTTGTTCTTGCCTACTTCGAGCCCTCGGTACACAGACTAACCAACAACCTCTGAGGTGTTTGCGGCCCCGGAATAACATGTTCGTGTTATTTTTGTTTTATTCAACTTCATCCGCAGACCGGTGCGTAGAGAAGAGGAAGCCAGGCCATTGCGGATGACTCAGCTATAACGCCGATGTCATCCGCAAATCGTAAGTGAGATAAGTCGTCATAGTCTAAAACTTATCCTCCAAGGTGTTTGAGAACAATTTTGGGTTTAATATCATCCCCTTGCCTTACTCCACGACGCAGTGGAATATGCTCAAACTGCTGGTACTATACTTATTTTATTTAATAAAAAGAGCAAAAGGTAACATCTAGCCAAGATCGATGCATTTAAAATATTTTTTTATTAAAATGTAAGAACACAGGCCTTGTGTTTTTTTTATTTTGATAATTAACCTAAGCTTGCAGTTGTGTGTGTGTCATAATCAATTAATTATTTAACATTCATAATTAAGTTCAATACGAAACCTGATCATTCTCCAAAATTTTATTCAAATAACATTTTACTAAAACTGGATATTCTGTATGTTTGGCACATCTGAGTCAGTCTCTCCCCCTACGGCCAATTACGCCCTCGCTGGCGGATTCAATTTTATCTGCCGATCACTCATAGACTCTTAATGGCGTTCCGAGTGGTTACTCTAAAATATCTGTATAATTATATGGGTACTAAAGAATTAAAATATTTGTAAAAAATATCATCATGTTAAACTTTACACAGTATAGATTAGCATTGAAAATATGAAACATTCATAGGTACTAACTGTTTGTTGTTACCTGACACGACAGCTAAAATAAACCAACTATAGCTAAGGTATGAACCATGCTACCAAGTTAATAAGAATGAGGCTAAAGTAGCTGTGAGCCGACGCCACCTATTATAATAATGCTGGACTCGGGCAAGTTTTCAATTATAGTTGAGCAATTAATTACACGGAATATGACAGATGAGGTAACAGAACTTTTTACAATTACACATACGGTGTGTAAACATAGTTTATCTGTTGTAAAGGGTTGGATAAGATTAGATAAGATATACTAATGACAAATTTTATATAATATATAATAAAGCTAAACTAATATAAAATCTTTCACAAGATGTAACCCTTTTAGATTTTTTACTTACTTTCTACTATCAGTATAGACAAAAGGTAAAAGGATCAAATAAAATTACATTAACAAATATAAATAAAAAATAAGAATACATAGTCCACATGAATAGTTCCTCTCAAGGCCAAAATTCGAATAATACACAAAAATGAAATTGAACAAACAAGTGAAAAGAGTTTAATAATAATTTTAGACTACCTTCTTTAAGTCAATCCAGAGAAAATGAGACAATTTTATAACAAACTCAAATTCATCATAATCTGTCTAGTCGTTTTGTAGTACTGTGAACCAAATTGTATTGCAAATAAAATCAATTTTTTACCACACAGCGACATCTCGTAACACGGTAAAGAACTAAATCTATCTTAGATTATCGACTCAAACGAGGAATTGGTTTTGAGTAGGCTCAAAGGAGTTCTCAAAATAATGTTTTTTATAATATTTTTATGATTATTAATTTTATTAGTGTTTTATTAATACATAATAATATTGTAGGTACTTAAGTCGCTTTGAACTCAGAAATGTAAACATAAACTTAAATATATGGTTGTCCAATTTCAATGATATAAAGAATTTATTTATCCTTAATTCTTTAATTTCAAACTGTTTGATAAATATTACATATTTTATATTTTTCTAATCAAAAAATAATTGTTGTATATGAATACCACATCGACATATATATATAATATTCACTGAATAAAATAAAAAGAAAAATAAAACCTTAGTCTGCACAAATATTATCAGAACGTAATCTCTAATCAATAATTATCAATTTTTATCAGCTGATATGTTAGTTTCAACGAAGTGAATCTAACAACAGTGTCTTTATTCAGTGCCTTTTTTATGAAATATATAATACATTCTATTTGTAGTCATTGTTACTAAGGTTAAAGCCTGTTCGGATACTATTAAACAATAATACAAACTGTATCATTAATATTGGGAGAACTTTGAATGTACATACTTCATTTCCATTTATCCTTCATTAGGATGTCATTTAATGGTTTAAAGTGCAAGTGAGACGTGAATGCAAAATGATCATTGATAACATATCATAATATATCTTATCATAGTGATAAGAACATAATTATATGTCGGAAATTGGCCACAGCACCTTATTGAAGTTCTTTGTCAATACGTAAGTATCGTGGTTGTTAAAATGTATGTCTTGTTATGTAAGCATATATTAAATTGTTGTTTGTAAGCATGATAATACTGAATAGGTTAATGTAATTTGCTAATGCTTCCATTTCACTATCCAATCTACAGCGTATTATTGGACTCTCCAACTATTTATTGGTCTCCACAAATCTGATGGGAGCAACTTTTTCACAATGCGAAATTAGTGCGCTAGTTGACCTAACGACACTTAGATTGGATAATGAAATTGAATTGGCTGCTTAACCTAGTGTTAAATTTGCATTGTCTTTTTAAAATGTGTCCTAAAATAGAAAACAATTAACAGTTGTTATCAATTCGTAAATATATTTGTAATATAACATATATATCGCTGGATAAGATAATACCTTGTTATACAAGTAATTGTTGTAAAACAAGGTTAAGAACATTACTTTGATTGGAAATTTACATGACTAGTAAAAAAATAGATGAGTTCTGGGAAACAATATGACGCTCTTATACACAGTGCCGGGTTTAGGTTATTTTAGGATGGATCAATCTAATTAAACCCCCTATCCACTTTTCTTACACATCTATTAGGTAAAAATATCTTTTTATAACTGTGGCGCCCTCTATAACATAGCATCTGAAGCGGTTGTTTCGTTCGCCATAGAGCCGGTCTTGGGTAATAATACTCGTAGGTGTATTTATTAACTGCAGTAATTTTTACATGACTTAATAATTATATTCATATTATTAATTAAACAGTAACATTTCTTTATTAGTAGCTATAATATATTTCCAGTTCCAAAATGTCGGAACAGTCGAAAAAAGCAGATTCAACAATAACATCCAAAGTACCAGGAGAGCAGGCGCTACGAGGAGATTACATTCACGAATTGAAAAATGATAATGTTCAAGGAAATAACGTAGCAATACAGGATTACAGCCTTTCTCCTGTCATAACAGTGACGAAGGAAGAGTCCACCTTCACAAAAGGAGATCTTAAAGTCCAGAAGGTGATTGTTAGTGAAGACATATCGGTAAGGTTCCAGCATTTGTTCAAACAGCGACATTCCCCTGGAAAGACTGTCACCACTCAAATTCAGAAACTTGAATATGGTTATAAGAAATAAGAGGAATTACGAATCATTGTTTTACTTTTCAATTATTAAAATCTGTCTTAAGAGAAATATTCTTTAAATAAATTATTTGTTGATCATTTTATTATTATTGATTTACACTAACTGTTGCCAGTGGATTTGTTTGCTTTCCCTTCCTTCACATATCAAGCTATCACCACTTAGAATTTACTTTAATTGCAGCCCAAAACCAATTGCCGTATTTTATCATGAAAATAAGAGTGGAAAACATCATCTAAGTTAACTTAAATAATACCAAATAAACCAAACCAAATTTTATCAAAATCCGTCCAGTAGTTTTCTAGTATTATAATTAGATCTCAAAATCAGTTTTAGCTTTTCCCAAAAAAATGTACAAAAACAGATGAACAAACAAACAGACAAAAACAGATGAACAAACAAACAGACAAAAACAGATGAACAAACAAAAAGACAATAAACACAACTGTTTTTATTATGTACTGAACACGTAGATATTATATTTTTAAAATATGCTATTAATCTTATATTTATATTTACCCGGCTGTATTCACGTAGAAATTAAATCGGAATGTGCCCGACTAGTTTCGAACCCGTTCGGGGTCCTTAATCATGAGCTCTGAGCGTGGCGGACTCTCGCCGCGAGAATACAGCCGGGTAAATATAAATATAATAGTCATGATTCACGAAAGTTTAAATATAAAAATTGCTATTAATCTTCTTGAAAATAATTCCTTTTTGAACTTTGCATTTTTTAAATTGATTTATAATGTGATTAGTTTAATTTAGATATTGATTTAGTTTATAAAAGTGGTTACAACATTCTTTTAAAGTATTATAAGATTATTAAAAATATCACGTCTTTATAAATGTTGAAAAATAAAAATAATAACATAATAACTGTTTTCTAAGATTTGTATTGATATTCTTCTTAATGTTGGCTGTTATTTCGTTTAAAAATAATATCTGATACGAAGTTAATACTCAAACATATTGATTTAAATACACTAGCTAAGAAGTTCCCTTATATAAGTACAAATATATGCTTATCGTTTGTAATATAATATTATTGCAGCATCTTAAACTAGAATAATTACAAGCTCATGAACTCGCGACTTCACTCCAAGGCTGGACAAATCAACTGTTAAGGAAAATCTACACAATCTATTTCTAGATCGAATAATAGTTATAACAATACTTCCTTACAATAACTCAATATCATATCAATTTTGTATTGTAATTTAACAGAATTTTGTTCAAATTAATAAAAATAATATCATATTTTCAGGATGAAGCAGCAAATACTAATAGGAAAAAAACTATAACCGATTCGACGACTCCAACTGAAAACCAAACTCAAGTACACAGCGAAGTGTCTACAGTGATAATAAACACGGGCCCTAATACAAAGACAAGCACAGGTGATTTTATTTCAACTTAATTTAAAAATACGCAATATTAAGGCCACTAAATTTATATAACGCTTTAAATTCCTGCTTAGATATATAGAATTATCCTCATGACGTTCTCATTCAACGATCATACACAGACAAATATAGGATTTCATTTTATTCAAATCCTGTCGTGTGTCGAGGATGGAATCTAGTAATTTAAATGGTCATTATAAGATACAGATCTACTATTAATCGAATATGTAAAAGACTGGTACTGACACAGATAGTAAGAAAGTGGAGGCCTGTTCGTGGTAATTATTTTTATTTAACAACAATTTTATTAAATATATTAATGTACATTACTTAATCTGCAGGAGATCAAAAAGTTGTGTATAAAGTAACGAAAATACCAAAACTGAAGTTTAAGCAAGTTGTTAATAAAATAAAGAAAGAAGAGGTAACGATAAAGGAAGTTAAAAATGAGGTAAGAACCCAAAAATAACACTGATTTTAGATTTTAAACACATTTTTGTGAATCGTACAAAAATGTTGTCTACAATAGAACTCATTGTATAACATATTTCAGGCAGTGCTTGGACTTAACGTTACGGAAGCTATATCGAATTTGAAAGACGACAAAAATCGCTTACAGGAGTTGAGTCGAGCAGACTCCATACAGCAAGATTCCCCAAAGGTTGATGATGAATTTGATAGAATATATGAAGAAATTTTCGAAAATGGGCCTCCGTCTGGTAACTTTCCATCTCCTGGAAAAATTGAAGATCCTGAAAAATTAGAAACAAAGTTTAAAGAAATCATACATTCTTATGATGAACAAAAAGCGCAGACATCAAATGCAGAGAAAGTTAAGAGCAAAATACCGATGTTAAAACGTAAAAGTGAACACGATATTTTTTCAGCTAGACAAACAATAAGAAAAAACTCCCTTCAGAAAAGAAATTCTGTCGATGACACTAAGTGTAAATTACCGGTACCTTTAACAAGAGAAAAACAAAACGTTGAATTAGAATTATCACAGAATCAAAAAAATGTTTCTGCCAAGACTGTGTGTGAAAGAGTGAATCCAAATATCTCTAAATCATTAACAAAAACAGCACAGCAAATTTCATCCCCGTTGAGTATTGGAAAAGGAAATGAAGATAGATTTCTAAATACTGTTAACAAAAATGAGACCCAAGAACCAAAAACCGTTCTTACAGAAGCTGCCGTCAAAACTTTAAACTTCAAAGACAATATTTGTAATATAAAAACTGAATCACTAATAATTACAAATAATGTACAAAATGATATTAACACTAACGATTTTGATAAAAAGGATACTACATTTAATATAACAGTTGAAAAGGATACCGAAAACAGAAATCAAGTAACAGAAACAGGATCAAAAACACATATTGTAAAAAAAGTGGATGTCAATAATCTAAAACCCATAATTGATTCAACTCAAAACGAAAAACTGTTAGATGCTATACACTCCAATAATGAGTTCCATAAGACAAATGAAAATGAAACCAATAGTAGTGTTTCAAATAATCAAAAAGTTAGAGAAACAGTAAAAATTGTTTCTTCACAATTTTCAGATTTTGAAACCAAAAACATTCAGCACGATAAACAGAATCAAATAAGTGGTAGTATTCCAAAAAATATTTCTAAGGATGAATTATATATTTCCGGAACAAACGTTTATTTGAAACCAAATCAACTCGCTAATAATTCCCAAGAGACTGCTTATGATGATAGTAAAAATAAATCTATGAATGAAAATACGAAAACTACCAACATTAATATGGACAGTCAAAAGGCAACAAATATAACAGAAAAAGTAACTTTAAAAATACAAGATAATGTTAGTCAGGATCTCTCGAGAAGTAATAATGAAATTAATAGTAATAACCTTTCTCAAGAATATACTATTAACACACTTTTATCTACATCGACACAAAAATCTTTAGACTCTTCTCTTAAGACTTCAAGGGAAGGAATTAGTACAGAAAATAATAAAGAGGTGATAAATTCAACTATTGTTGATACCAAAGAAAACAAAGCAATTTTAGTCACTAATATAAGTCAACAGTCAGAGGCTAAAGTTGAACTACAAGAATTAACAAAGAATCTTACTTCACAAGAACATCTAAACAAATCAGAAAAACATTCTAAACAAATAACTACAGAGATAAATAACAATGAGATCAAAACAGAAATCATTGAGAATAATAAACCAATTAAAGATATCGCAAGCAACACCGAAGTTAATTCTTCAGAGAGCAATGGAAAGGACACCAGTGAGCTTGAAGAAGAAGATGTAATTTTATTAAAAGGCAAAGTTAGCCGCATAATAAATAGATTAGATTCAAAAGAATTCAAAGTTAATAAAATTGAGCTCGACGATTTGCCGCTGGAAGAGTCAATCGTTTCGAAAATTGCTTTATTTGAAGTAAGTATTTTAGATAAATAATTTAAATATTTTATTAGTACTGTACTGTTTTTTGATGATGATATGCTTATTTATGTTTTACTTGATTTCAGCAAAACAACTCAGTAGACACAAGTCATTGCCACAACAAAGCTTCAATTACAAAAAATAAGCTGGTAGATGAGATAAACTTAGATAAGCCAAAAATAGTTGATGAGGTACTTAAGATTGAAAGCGGCTCTTTGCCTGGTGATTCTAAGTTCAGCTACGACACTTTTCTAAATTACAAAAAGACTATTAAAAATAATATCAGTGTCAATGAAAATGAAGTTCAAAGTATTTCTAATGCCAAATCCAGCACAACATTTGATAAAATCTACAAAACTGATATACACCTTAACAAATTTAACAAAACAAAAGAAAATAAGGTTGGATCTTCTGAAGATGAAGTGTTTTTGAAAAATGAAAAGGCCAATAGAAATATAATAAATGAGTACAAAATTAATAAGGAAATAGATTTAGACATGCGCAGAGCAAAATCGTTGGCTGAACTAAATTATGATGGCGTCCATGGGAGAGTCAGACAAATGGTAGTGAGAATGAATTCTATAGATAAAATGGCGTTAGAGAGAAGAGAACAAAGTGAAGTCAGAAAGAAAACAAGACATGGATCAGTGTCTGAACGTATTGCGTTATTTGAGGTAAGATTTATAAATATGTATAAGTGTATTCTGCTGAAATTTGAATGTTGACGAGTTGAGATGGATGTGTCGGTACGAGAATAGATAAAGAAAGATATTAGTATGTAAGAGGTAGTTTGAAAGTACCACCGGTAATGGAATATATGAAAGTAATAGTTTTTCGTTATATAGTCACGTATGAGGGAGCGGTGAAAAGCATGGAATATGAAGACTTTTAAGTAGGAGTTTATATGGTTATAAGAGAAGTGGTGACGGAAGAAGACATGGATGGGGTGTATGAAAAAATATATGGTAAAAATGGATATCTTCATTGAGATGACGTGACGATGGCGATGGCGATGATAGAATAGCGGGGAAGAAAACGACAACCCCGGATAATTGAGATAAAGGCAGGTGGATAGACGGAGGGCAATGTCTTAATTCGTGTCGATGCGAACGATAGGTTTTCTACAGTAAAGTATACTATATCTTTAATTCTTAACGTAATTTGTTTGCGTTTTGTTATATTTTAACAACTTCATTGACGTCACGGCCAGTTCCTCTGCCGAACGAATAAACAGAAAGATAAAAGACAATTAATGACCCTATAAGTGTTCCTATTTTCAACTGAGGAATGAAACCTTTAACAACTAACGTGGCCATCTCTAACGTGTTTTAAATTAATCCTAAAGATTTTTAAAAAACGATAGCTTAGATTATATTGATCTGACTATAAAACTTACTTTAATTATATATTATTTATTTAAGAATTATTTACAAAATTATATAAGATATCTTTAAAAGAATCAAATTACAATCAAAGCAGCACCATTCAGTTCATTCATAAAGCTGATTTAAAAAATATAAATTATTTATACACTATTATCATGATTATTTACTCTTAAGAATGTTTTTGGATGTAGATTATTTGATTAATTTGATTGAATTTAGCAAATTTCTTTAAACATTGGAAACTAAGAATTAAAGTAACATATAAAGATCTATATATTATATTAAAAGTATGTCAGTCTGTTAAATTGTCTTTATATTATACAGTAATTAATTCATCTTTCAACTCATATATTGCAGTAACCTTGAATACAATGTCAGTGATAATCCGCTAACTATAATTTATAATGCGGGTAGATGCGTTTTGACCACTCACAGACTCAGTACGGCCGATTAACATTAGAGTAAACAGTTTCAAAGGATAGTTTCAAAATGGAATTTAAATATATTTTAGTGATGATGTTATTATATGTAAGTAAATAGCAATATTTATAATTATAGACTTTACTTTAGATAAAAGTAAATCTAGCGACTGAGGGACTGATGCCTCCGTCTCGTGGTTTTGATCTGGATTCGTTTGTACTACTTATTCTTACTTTAAATTATATGTTATGCGATCCTAGTTTCAAAAAAGGGATAGGACCATATCAAAAGAGTCTAGAAATTCTTGGTTCCTTGGAATTTGATATTTCACAATGTGGGAACTACTTTAACCGCTACTAACTTATCGCAACAATTCATGACGTTATTTTCTTGATTGACATGTACGAATTTTCCAAATTGAAACGATTAAACAATGTCGCAAAAACATCAATTCGAATCTCTATAGCAAAGTGCGATTAAAACAAATTTGTTTTCAAATATCACAGTAGTCTGTGTTTTTCTTTTTAGTCTTATAATTTTAGTAAATTAAGTTGTATATCTTCTAAGTTTCCAATGAAATAATATTTTTTTTTAGTTTTTTATCGATGGTCAAATTAGTTAACCTATTTTTGCGTTTGGGTCAGTGGTTACAATTGGTTGATATAAAACTAATGACTTAAGCAGCCATTTCATTATCAAATTTACCGAGCACTAGGTCAAATAGGGTACTAATATCGCATCGTAGAAAGACTGTCAGTGAGCTAGTGCTCCCATTTGATTGGTGGAGACTTTTACCCACTATTTTTTGGGGTCAAGTAGTGGGCTGTAAATTAGATAATAAAATGGGCGCATTAGTATCTTGATAACAGAGGAGGCTTCAGACTATTTGATAACTATTTGATACGTTTTAATACTAATACTGGATTGATATTGACAAACAAAATGATAAATTAATTTCTCTATAGAATTTAAGTGTTGCCTCTCAAGAATAAATAGTGTTTTACTAGTTCATTATTTATTTGTTTTTAATGACGTGGAGGTCGCTAATGTAATAGGAACACAGTCATTAGTGGTTATTAGTTGGTCTTAGTCGCGTATTATCATTCAGTGCAGTTATTAGTTTATTTTTTCTTATTTTAGCAAGATGCAAACGAGCAGACCGTCCATTTGATGGTAAGTGGTACCGTCATCCTTGAAAATATGTAATATACCTATAAATAGGTTACCTTCCTTGAGTAACAGGGATAAAACATAATAGGACATAGAGAGAAGTAGGGAAGTTTGGGCGTCTGGCACTCAAACAGTACTAAACACGGCTGTAGTAGCTTTTTGATGCCGATTTTTTTAAAAGGATGGTACTATCCCGTCGAACCAGTCCATAAAATAGAAAGAAAGAAAGAGTGTGTATATTAAGTGACAAGGGTGTTTCGATAAAAGGGGGGGGGGGGAGGGGGGTTGGGTTTTGGGGTGTTGTTTTTTATAATAAAGCACTTAGATCTAGAACATATTTTGTATTTAATTACAAAGAGATAATATTATTATTATTTATAAGTATTTTGTTTTTTATAAATCGTTGAAACAAGAAAAGCAAATTGATAATCAAAATGTTCGACAGAAAAAAGTAACTCCAATACGGATGGAGTCAGTCTCCACGACGACCTGTTCATCAAAACCGGAGGAGTTTACACCTGCGTTGACTGAAGAGGAACTGGCCAAGAGGATCACAGAACTGGCACAAGCACGAGTGACGTATGGACATTATGACAACATGACGTACATCGAGCTCAGTGATGGCGGAAGGTTGCCCAGCCTGGCAGTAGGCACTGCGCTGGTAGGGATTTGAAAACATTTTCTTTAATTTATTACAATAAAGCGTATCGTAAACTGCAAGTTATATGATTTTTAATGTTTGTTTAAAATTTTTACTGAAGCCATGCAATCAAATCACAATCAATCAATTGGACAACACATTTATAACGATATAAAAATACGTAACCCAAAGCCCAAAAAAATTAGACCTCAAAACCTTGAAGCTAGTTCTCAGCTTTTCTGGAAGCTATAGATACTATGAGATATACAATATAGTTTCTCATAAGTTACAATAAGCTAGGTTCATACATGCATAATAGGCTCGTATAACAAGTTAACAATCGTTTTCAGCTCGACAATCAGCTAGTAAAGCCGATAATAAAGGCAGCCATCGATCTCGGTTACCGCGCGATCGACACTGCCTACATTTACGGCAACGAGAAAGCCGTCGGAGAAGCTATAAGGGAAAAGATTCAGGACGGTACTGTGAAGCGGTCAGTAGTGCTTATATAAAATATATAATTATACATAGCAATGGGATTCCGAAAACCCAAAAATTGTGTACTTGGTAACACACAGCAGGAGTTCAACAACGCCTTCTAGTATCAAAGTAATTTCACTTTAATACTAGCTCTGTTTTAAATGAGTCTTAAACCTAACCTATAAAATTAAATTTATTAATTTCTATATTTTTTTTATTGGCTGGCTAGTCTAGTAGTACCTGGCTGTTAATTACCTAAGACAAATTACGGCGTGGCTGCACTCTCTCTGAAGTAGATATTAGACCTGGTTTTGCCAAATAAGTGGGGTATCCGGATTTCCAAACTTCTCCATTGCTATTCTCAAATTCTATCGTAAACTTTATTAAAGTATATAAAACTAAGGCATTCCTAACTCAACTTCAGTTTTAGAAGCGATGGGTCATATATCACTATTTAGGCAACCTATTTTTTCACCCCCTACAAATATAAAAAACCCCCATCCTGCAGAGAGGAGTTGTTCGTTCTCTCCAAGCTGTGGAGCACGAACCACCGTCACGACTTGGTTTCGCGCGCCTGCAAGCAATCTCTCGACGTCATGGGGCTGGACTACTTCGACATCTACCTCATACACAACCCAATGTCCTTGAAGGTATATAAAAATAAAATAAAATAAGGATTATTTTATATAAAATGAGTATTCGTTGCTTTGTTCGATTTAAAGTAGTACTCTATAAGAAGTGATGAGTCTGTTAAAAATGTCGCATTAACTAACCAGAAGATTATAAGAAAAAGCTTTTATTTTTTCTAAATCATAAACAGATGCTGAATGTTTTATATGTATGAATATTATAGTGAACTATCATCACAGCAAACAAAAAGCAGATACTCGAAGACAAAGGGTTTTATTTCGACAACTGCACACTTAAAACTATAGAACGTTACAAAGCCATAAGATTTTAAGCTGACATATACATTAACAATAATATAACAATAACTTAAACTATAATAATTAGGTAGTTTTATTTACAAAATGTTTAAGGTGCAGTGCGAATATATTTATTTACCTACAGTGTCCGATACTTTAGAACTTTTGCAAAGGCCGAATAGCTCTTACAAGGTGCTACCACAGAGTCATATTTACACCATAACATAATTCTATGTACGCTTTAGTCCACTAAAGTGTAAATTGATCACATTAAAAAGATTTCTACTATTGCCCTGTTAGGAGGGTCCCAACCCGGTGCCGAAGATCGCGAATGTAATACAATACTCTGAGCACGACTACCTGGAGGCCTGGTTCGGTATCGAAAGTCTCATCAAACAGGGCCTCGTGAAGCGAGGAGGCGTCAGCAACTTCAATTCCGTGCAGGTGGAGAGGGTGTTGGATAAGGGAAAGATCAAGCCGATTGTCAATCAGGTATCATTACAACCACTAATTAAGATTTGATTAATCTTTTATTATCTTAAGACTTAACGAATGTTAGAAAATGATAGTAATCATAACTATTGTATGGAAGGGAAACAGACAAACTTGTATCACCGAACCTTTATTGTCACTATACACTCTGTTTAAACCCCCCCGCAGGTGGAGTGTCACCCCTACCTGAGCCAGGCGCGTCTGCAGGATTACATGTCGTCCCGCGGCGTGGCGATGAGCTGTTTCGGCAGCCTGGGGTCGTCAGGGACCCCTCGGGCGCTGCGAAGTGCTCTGCCACCCGTTATAAATGACCCCCTAGTAAGGACCATGGCCGCGGGACTCGGAGTTACCCCCGCACAGTTACTTATCAGGTGAGTTTAGTACATCGAGTGTATGCATCATATAATAATAATATTGACCACGTTTGCAAAGTGTGCATCGAAAATTAAAAAAATATATTCACTCAGTCTCCGATGCACAGCAAGACAGATTAACTTTTTAATGACTGATTGAATAAACTTCGACACATGGTATAGTGCAAAAACTGTGACAATGTTACGTTATTACGTAACGTTTTATTCATCAATTGAAGTCGATCATTCACTTTTTATTAACAGCAAAGTCAAATAAGTCACTTCATTAATAAAGCTTAGTGACTTTTCCGCCAGCTACCAACTGTCATTGGGCCGCAACGTAGTCGTTAAGGCATCGAACGCAGAGCACCTGTGGGATAACCTGCACGCACTCGGCCTTCGCCTGGCGCCAGCACATGCCGCCGGCCTCGCAGCCCTCAACCGCAACAAGCGGACCTTTACCTACGAGGGGTACTCCGCTCATTCATTCATACTTCCTACTTCTTATTCGAAATAGTCTATAAGCATGTAAAGTTTATCCTCTTTTTTTAATTACTAAATTGAAAAATTCATTAATACGTGCAGGAATAGAACCTGCGACCTCTAGTATGCGTCAGACGTCCCTAAAATTGCTTGTCCTAGAGTTGTATACTTATTTAAAAAGTCCTGATACCCCCCCTTTTATACGTTAGACATGCATTTGATAATGTTTAAAAAATATGATTATTAATAAGTGTTACATTTTCTTTTCAGGATGGGCGACACTCATAAGCACTACCCGTTCAAGATTCCCTTCTAATTGCAAAAAGGGCATATTAAGTTGTCAAACTTATCTGCCAGGAGGCAGGACATGACGGAGTGACATCTATTTCTTTTTGTCATTTTCTGACATTTTGTTTATTTCTTGCCATTTTTTATTTCATTTGTGTTTGTGATTCGATTTAATATTTTTTTTGTGTATTGTGTATGAATATTTCTTGCTAAAATATGGTAACCAGTAAAAATTAAAATCAAGTGATTCATTCGTTTTGGTAGTAATTTTATACCAGTAGTTTGTTTTATTTGCCATATTTTGATAAGTTGTAATTCATTATATTTGTAAGAATATTTTTTGATGCATTTAATTCGTATATTTTTATATCAATGACTGAATTTATTACAATGATTTGTATTTCATATCTATAACACTGTCATTTTTATTGTTTAGGACTATAATAAATAAATATAACAATTCATTCTCTTGATGTACCTACTCCCAATTATCTATATATTAAAAAATAATAGTACAATAGTATAAAACAAGTTTATTTAAATATATATATAATAAAAAGAAACCAAAACGTTCCGCGACGTTTTCCCAGAGGTCACGGATACGTTTATTTAAATTTTAAATAAGCTTAACATTTCTATAGATATAAGTTATTTTCAATTTTTATCTGGAAATCTCTTCATGAATCATGCAAAATCTACTGGCAGGAGTTAGGTAAAGTTTTGGAATTAAGGTTATAGAAACAATAAACTGAATTGTGTAAATAAAGTATACTTTTTTGTACAATTCACAGATAGTTTATGATTTAAACAGGAAAATAATTGTTGCGCTATTAATACAATAAAACCCAAAATGTATGAATTTTTTAAAAGTTAAGTCATGATAGATGGTTTATCATTTAAATCGGGAAAGGGAAAGGTAAAGTCGCTAGCGAAAGCTAGTAGATTTATAGTACTTATTTAAAAAATTAAAACAACTCGTTTTCTACCTATTTTAAAAATATTGGAACTTGTCTACTATAATAATTGTATCAGCGCCTTCATAAAACTAAATTATATTAAAATTAAAATAAAGAATATTCATTATCATTTATTATCAAAAATACATTCCATAGGGGTCTCCTGCGACCAGAATAATACATTATTAATTTAACAAACATTTATTATAATTATATACTTCTTATTATTTAGGCTTCACTGATGGTTTCTTTAGAAGTCCTGAAAAATAAAAAAAATAATAAGAATACTGCATGTTTTTTTTTATTTGTGATAGTTTATTGTTTTATATATAACATATTGAATTAAATAAACTAAATTTCTTTACTACATTTTACATTATTATTTAGTATGTGTATTAGTTATTGAACTTCTAGACTAGACCAATTTTGATGTTGTTTTCTGTTGGAGTGGTTATTCATAGTTAGGTTGAATGTACAATAATTACCTGGTAAGCAATTATATTGTATGTGCCTTGTTGCTAATTTATATAATATATTATAAAGAAAAAATAATTATATAAATAAATAATACATATTAAATATTCAGATATTCTCACACAAAGCAATCTAACCCCAAACATAGCAAAATTTATACTATTATAGGTATTAGACCATTGATAAACAAACTATTTTATAAAAAATAAAAAATAAATAAACAACAATCTGATCTAGAAGAATACAAGTTTTTTGAATATAAATATTTTTGTAATTGGGGATCGAACCCACGACCACCGGCGCAAACAGTCGTCTAAGAATATATCAAAGTAAAAAAACAGCAGTGTCACTCACTGGGTATGTTAGTTTTTGAATTCTTCAATGAGTTGGAGCTGGTTTGAGTCGAGCTCAATGTTGATTGAAGTTTACCTAAAACATATCAACTGTCACGAAAATACATATTATTTTAAAAGTAATGATGATAAAACGTGAAGTTCTTTATAAAAGAAATGCGTATATAATTTGATAAAAGCTATTATTAAGACTTTTAAAATTATTTTTTTGATACTACTCACGTGGACTTATCCTTAAGGGATTCTTCTTCATATTATGGGTCGATGACCTTTTTTGAGGTATTTTGGATTTCACGTCACTTTTCATTCCAACTTGAGAATGTATCTTTTTATTATTTACATCTATTTTGTGACTTTTATTAGTTTTGTGTTGTTCCAATATATTTTTATTTTTTATTGTATCTACAGGTTTTTTAACATTGACTGATTTGATTGCAAATCTTTCTGACAAATGTTTAGATTTTTCTATAACATTATTTTGTTTTGCTTTTTGAATGTTTTTAAATTCATTTGATTTTTTAATTTCATTAATTTTATTTTCTTTACCCGTTTTTTCTTTATTATTAATATCTTTTGTTTGGTTGTTTGTGTCCTTTTTTGATTTTTGAATCATATTCTCAATACTTTTAGTCATACTCATATTTTCTTGATCTCTTTTAGATATTGCATCATTTTCTTTTGTCTTTGTTTTATTTGTTACTGGTTTTTTATTATGTTTATTAGTTTGTATTTCTGTATTTCTGTTCACAGTCGTGTCTTTTTCAGATTTTTTTGATTCTACATCTGGTGCTTTTTTTGTGCTAAAAATATTATCAACTGCCCTCCTTTTTTCAGATTCGTCTGTATTAACAATGTTCTTAGCTTTTATCTGTGTTTTTTTAAGTTTAGGGTCACTTTTTAACTTATGCTTATCTTTTAAACTCCTCTCATCTCTACTCACTTGTGCCTGCAAATTAGATTTTACTTTACTGTCCGTAACACTCACAACATTCTCTCTTTCATTATTACCTCCATTTAATTCACTTCGCTGTTTTTTAAAATTCTTAGCTTCACTTATGTCTTCACCGGCCCTTTTCAACTTGGATTTCACTTTCTTAGGTACAGACTTCGGCGGCGCCATCAACTCACTATCTTCACCTGTTATAGTGGGATTTTCCGGCTTATCGCTATTCTGTTTCTCTGATGTCTCTTCTCTGGGAGTATTGTTCTCCTCGGTGTGCGTCCCTGCTTGCAGACACGTGTCTATGATCTTCGTCAGCAGGCGTGTCCTCTCGTCGGTATCCACGCTCGGCTCCGACAGCTGCCGATGTGCAGAAGTTACTATCTTTATGTAGGATTCCTCTGAAATTATAAATTTTTGGTTAGTATTATGATAAATTTTGAATTTCTATGCATACTTCAGTACTTTTATTTTCATTTAAAAGGAATGAGTGCTAGAAAGGGAAAAATATAGCTTCCTTCTCTTTCAGACACCATACAATTCAACTATGTATGTGTATGTATCATCAAGTGAATATGACTCTACTAAGAGAGAAACTAGCTTATCAAGCTAGAACGTGACAGCTTTCATGATGAGGTGCTCACCCATATAATCAAGATCGAAGTTGAGTCGGTGGGTGAAGGGCGCTAGGGGCGACCATTTGTTCTGCAGCTCCCACACCAGTCGCAGCCGAGAACAACGCAGAGAGTAGCCGCCCTCCTCCTGTGAAACCATTGCTTTACATAATACATATATGGTATATTTCTATACTATAGATAGTGTGGATATAGATGAGAGGTAATGAGCAAACCTAACTAGACCTCGTAAGAACAAAAATTACAGTTTTACTAAAATGTATAGAATTGGGCAAGTTATTTGAATATACATATCAAATGCAATTTTCCTATGAATGTAATGTAATAAACACATTATATCAATATTACCGAGAAATATCCAGTATTTTGAACAATAATTTATGTTAAAGTTAAAAATATAAAATTGGCGCTCAAAACGCTGTCTCTGTAATGGTGGACGCCACATGATTCGAGTGACGTCACTCGCTAGTAAACGGGCAACAAGGGGCAGAATCACTCGCGTTTTTCTTAGTTGTATACTCATTTTATAGCACAAAAATGTCATATAAATGGTGTGTAGTACCACAATGTAAAAATACTTAAATCTAGAAAAAGTGTTTGTGTCTGTTCAAACGAATGCTAAAAGACGAAATGAGTGGTTAAAGTTAGCTCGAAGAGATCCTGAGAGTATTTCATATGCTATGTATGTATGTATAATGCTATGCTATGTATGCTATGGTTATTTGATAAGGACATATAATAATAAATAAATAAAGGTTTTGAAATTGTTTTGAAATGTGAAAAAGATTTCGGGGATTCACAAGTCACAACATAACATAAAATACGATTTGGAAAAACTTGTACAAACTCATAAATGTTAAATAATTCTAAATAAATATATTTTTAAGGTACTTACACAGCTGTTTTAACGTTTTAAAACTCTGGAGCATAATAATCTGCGTTATTTTTGAAGAAGAGTCCTACCATTAATGCATCTACTTCGGGTAGGTTTCTGTTATCAGCTTGAACAACGTTTTTGTCCATACTGAACTTGAAACTATTAATAATGTCACTGGCAATAAAAAGACCGCTAAATAGATCGAGAATAAACAATTTTAATGGTAAAACCAGGTAATTAACACACAACGCACACAGAACCAGCCGGCGTTTACTAGCACGTGACGTCACCAGAGTTAGAACCAATCACAGGGCGTTTCCGTCGTTTAGATATTTTCAAAAATAATTTAATTTTATAACGTAAAATATGAAAAAAATATTCATATTTCAGTACTATATTGTGTTAAAAACGTTTCATATTTTCAATGATGTCAAATAGCCTATTAATGGTGTAGAGAGTTGTGTACAGGTAGGTAGTGCAGTATACCGACCCGTGGCTCCATGAGCAGTCTGTCGGCGTATCTGTCGGCGAGGCGAGCCAGCGAGCAGCGTCGCGAGCGGTGCGCCCGCGCGTAGCTCAGGACCACCTGACCATATGGACTCTTGTTGAAGACAAGGCTTTCCAGTACAATGGTATGGTATGACACAATAGTTTATTGTCTATTATTATACAGCTGTGATAAAATGATATATTAGGAGATTTAATTCAAATATCTATTGATCAATCAGTGGAGAAAATTATAAAAACTAAAGTTTTGATATTTTCGTGAGTTACAGTATTATACTATTAATTTACATCAAATTGATGTATGAATTTGACAGCTATGAAACAGATTGTTGACCCCACCTTTTTATGAAACTTATTTAATACTATATTTCGTTTCCAGATTAAAGGCTCATGATCTTTTGAATTAAATAATACATATTTTATTTATCATTTTTTTTTTCTCACATCTGTTTATATTTAAAATAGACATGACATCGGTATACAGACCTCTACAGCCTCACTAGGAGTCCTCAGGCCTGACAGCACAGACTTAGAGAGCTCCATGTCATGAGCAGACTTAATGGCCATCACTTGTAAATTTCTGTATGATATTGATGCAAACTGACGATCCTGAAGAATGAGTATAATATTAATTCTCATTACTATCTTCTTGGTTTATTTTAAGAATAGCTTTGAGCACAGTTACTTGAGAATTATATTTCACAAAGTTCATCAAAGCCATTTAACAACTATAGGCCACTCTAATGTGGAATTTCTGAAAGAGACGAGACGAAGCTTCTTAGCATTCCATGCATTCACTGTGTGGTGCCGGGCCCATCGCGTTGCAGGGAGAGGAGTGCAAACAGCTCCTGGGACTTTCGACCCAAGTGTAGGTTTATGGGACTCCTTTAAAATGCGCATTCACGCTCACCTCAACTGGTTGCGCTCCTCTCCCTATCTAACCAAATTTAGAATGAACCTACCAATGCCGCCTTTGAAGTACGTTCTAGAAATGTACTGATGATAGTTCTAGAGAGGCCAAGATCTTTGAGTAGGTTATAGAGAGATTTCGCTGCTATACCTCTCGCTCCCACTTCTACCGCGTACAAATTAACTATATACCTATTCCTGGTCAGTTCGTAATACTTGTTTACTTTAATTGTGTGATCTTTGGGGATGTTAGTTTCACGGAACGGTCAGCTCCACAAGTATCACACGCTTTAACTGTCTAGAGTACAGGAATATGTCCGTTCTGACTGACGAGACAACAATATCCTCAGGAATTCTATACTGTTTCTCATATGTATCCATCATTATAGTCCAATCGCGAGCCGCCTCCAATATAGTGAGGCTTTTGTTTTGTTTTTTTAGACGAGCCTTCTTTAAAGAATTCTATGAATTTTTTGGTGGTTGTTATACCTTTTTGCACTCTAATTACTGCAAGACTAACCGCTTCACGTATGATTTCTAATACTTTATCATGGCACTGCGAGTATTGACCTTTTCCCAATGGCACCCTACACCCTAGTGTCTCCACACATATATTGCAAGACTTTTCAGTAGCTTTAAGCAATCTTACTAAATTACTTTAATCTGGGAGAGTCATTTGGAATGCATTTAGATATAATTTTATTAAGGCTGGAGACCACTCATGAAGTAAGGTGCGCCACCTCAATGCTAATGGAATACAAAAGTCGCCTATGGTCACCCACTCATTTTGAATTTCTAGATTCATTGTGTGCACTCGATATAAAAACATGAACTGACCGGTATGTGCACATTGAAGCTCACGGAGAAGGGCACAAGGTCGGCGCGGCACTCCGCCGTCACCTCGCGCCATACACCACTCTCGGTAACAGGGGGTTCACTACATTCATATATGGTAATGAGATTTAACATAGAAATATCAGCTTATTAATTAACTATATAATTATTGTCTTTTTATTTTAGCAACTTCTCTTGTCAATTTTATATATATATATATATATGGTGATATACCAACCCTTTAAACACAGGATCCTCAACCATCACATTGGATTCTGACTGCAGTATCTGCAGATTGGTAAGTTCCTGAGTGGCATGGAGACATGTTCTCAACATGCTTGCCTGTAACTTGAGGTCCGTGAGCGAAGGTCCGCTGTTGATAGCGAACTCAGGAAACTCCTCTGAATCAGAACTGTACCAAGTTGAATTAAAATTACGGAGCCAGTAGTGGCGATAAAGTGAAATATTGATAAATGCAGCTTTAGAAATCCAAACCAAAAAGCCATAGGTACTATTACAAGGTTTAAAATTAAATTATAATGTATGTATTTACTAATTTTTAACTACCTGTCGTCATCGTAAAAACTTGAGTTAGTTTTACTATTGCGCGAATCTTCTATTATTTTATCATAGTATTTTAGCTCTCTTAAAATTTGTTCTTTACGGAGCAGTAATGTTTCTTTTTTATTTTTATTTCTGTTCGACATAGTTGATAACAGTAAATGTTAATTCCAATTCACATTTAACAATTCATAATTTTCAATAACACATTAAAATAACGTACTTTTATTCTGAGTTCTGTCACCAAAGACAATTGTAACATTGCCATAAGACAATTTGAAAAAAATAAAATACTTAATACATGTAAAAATCACAATTATTTTAATATTTTCAAATTTGCAACTAAATAATATAATAAGGCATAAATTAACATCTTATTTTGACTATTCCTATAAAACTGAACGATAGAGAACAAGTGAGCTTTCAATAAAGAATTTTAACTACATATTTTAATTGTCCCAAGCCTACGTTGTGAAGGGCATGAACGTGACTTAATGGGTAGAAGTTATAACTCTGTCAAAGTTCAAGCCTGTTCACGTCTTGTAGTTCGTTCCTCTTTTTCTCTCTGTATTAAGAAATATAATGGCAGACTCGCATCATATCGTTGTTGTGAACTGTTCACATGGGTTCGAATCTAGTTGGGCTAATTCTGATAAATTAACTTAAATACAGCTGGATAAACAAATGTTTATAATATTTAACATTGTTAAAATATATATATATATATATATATATTCCTTAAAATCTGATTTAAAAACAATATTTATATTTTAAAAAATAAACGAAGTCTATCCATATCCATCCTGTGGCGATTGATTAAATGACAGCCTGTGACAGGCTAAGGTCCTGTCAAATGTAGAATATATTGGCAGAATTTATGTAAATGTTGTAAAACATACAACATATTTGGAATAATGTAAAACATGCAGTGTTATTTATTTTTTAAGATAAAATATTCGATTTCATTTACAATATCTAACTTTAGTTAATAAGTTACCAGATTCCAATAAGAAATTTGCATAAAACCTTAGTCTTAGTCGAAAAAATAATTTTGTTTACGGCATAATATTGGATTTCATAAGTTCAATTGTTCCTGTTATGAGTGTACGGACAGAGAATAAAGCAACTCAAGTTTCATGTTTACTTGAAGAATTTAGTGATAATTTGCATCCGAAAGTGCAAGATTTTTGAATAAAATGGGTCAGACAGGGAGCGCTATGCCAGGTAAGTGATTCTAATTGTACTCTAACCAGAGATATGAGTGTTCTAACAAGATTCTAATGAGTTTGTTTTCATATCGACATAACCTAATTTGTTCAGTAAACAATGATGCACTCCACCAATGCACATGCTATAAAGGTTTAAAATGCTTTAAATTTGATTTTAATTCTTTTTTTTAATACAGAGTAATATACAATTATTATTTAATAGGATCAATTGAATAATAACCTGTTACTAATACATTTTTATTTAAATGATACTACAATACTCTATATTGTCTAGTTTCTTGTCTATTTGATATTAGTATGTATTTTGAAATTTATTCATTAATATAATAATAAATATAATTTATTCTAAAAAAAAAAAGGGTTGATTTAATTGAAATGTTCTGTTTAATATATAACAGTTAATGATGGCACAAAGTTTAACACACTGTGTTCGGTTAATTCAAAATATCTTTTCAAGTAGACATTTATATTCACTTTTGAATCATCAATTATTACATTATAAAAATGTCAGTATAGCCATTTTGTTAGTCAGTCAGTTTGTCAGTAAGGTACCACCAGCTAGGAATGCAGCTCTGTGGAGAGAGGCTGGCCAAAAAGTCAATTGTTGTTATTTCTAAATGAATTTAATAATGTTTGAAGTATACATTATCATATCAATAATGCAAATGCAACAACCAAAGTTCCACAACTTTGGAATTGGATATTTGAATACACCTGTAATAATTACATAAACTAAATATATATATATATATATTACAATACAAAACAATAACATTTAAAAACACTTTGTGTGTTATTATATATATATTAATTGTGATATACACAAAGATTTATGAGCATAGTTTAGGGTTGAGTAGATAAAGCTTGTTAGTTTAAATATGGATGAATAAACACAAATGGGACATTCCCAGCCTGAGAGTTTTAGGATGAAATAAAATCCAACTAAAGCTCATCATTTTTTCTCACAGGTTTTAACTTAAGTACTTGGTTAAAATCTGTTGGAAAATGGTTAACTTTTTTCACTGTCACTACATGGCATAGCTGGCTATACGAAATGGGAACATGTTTGTACTTTTTAAAATCAGATTTTGAGACAAATAAAAATTGCATAATATAAATGCATAAATATATGATACAGATAATTGTACCTTAAAAATATTTTGGACTTCATTCTTTTTATGTCATAGAGATGTTAAAAAGATATTATAAATTCATAGAATACTTTGTTCATTTCCCAACATTTGTTCCAAAGTTAAGTGGTGCTGCAACTAGATTTCTATAAGACTTTTAGATGAAGCCTTGCTATTTTGTCTTTGTTTTGTTAATTTGCTAATTTGTCTTTAATTTGAAAACAACTTTCCTATAACACCAACATACCTCATGTTGCTGTTATAGAAAATTTACCTTCAGATATTGATAGAGGTGTAAAACTAAAGAATGCTGACCAGAAAACCTTAGGAATGAATATGACTGATATGATCAAGGTTATTGTTTGTTAAATTAATTGTTCGAAACCCTTTTCATACAAAGTGCCATATTTTAAAAGATATATACAAAATATTGTAGTGTAGGGTCTGAACATAATTTATTGTATTTTTTTGCTTGATGTTTCCGTCAGTTTTATTTTTTAATTCAAATACTTCTAATGGCAAAACTTACATATAGAATATTTTTAATTGTTTCTTCACACAAATATTTTTGAATTATTTAAATAATATTGAGATATATGTCCCCCAATATTATTTAAATATTCCTTTCTTGATTACCATTACAAAGAAACTAATAATGTTTCTATGATAAGGTAATTGTTTTTATGACTAGTTGATTCTAATATATTACTATGAACTTAACATTTAGATCAACAAGCAATAGTAATCATACAATTAGGAGAAAAGGGATAAGTTAACATATAAAAAAAAAGTTAATTAAAACAAGTTAATGTAACACAGATCTTCCTGTTACTGGATAATTATTGTTACAGAGCAGAATAAATAAGGATGTATTGTTTATCAAGTTGATAATATTATAATAACAGTTCCTATGTGATTATGTTTTAACTATGTATTACATTTAATATAATATATTTGTAAAAATCTTATACGAGTGTCACCTCAACAAAAGTATCTTACAAATAATAAAACTATGTATACTTTTACTAGCTTTTGGCCCGGCCTCACCAGATATAAAAAATATTTAAGGATTTTAAATACTCCTATGTACTGAGTTTACAAACAACAACCACCATTTTGCAAAACTTAACAAAGTGGATATAAAAATAAATTGCATTTCATATAAACATTTATCTATCATTTCAGTCCAGTATAGGTTGTTTATACAATAACTCTTAGGGCCTCGAACAAAAGAAACTTTTTGAAATTTTTATATGCACCTAGTAGCTAGGGATATGTGCTGATGAGTCAGTCAAAATTTGAAGTAGGTAATTGGTACATTTTTTATAATGATACATGTAGTTTTATATTATTACATGAATATTTAAAATGGTTTATAAACATGTTTAGCCATGTAAAAGAAGAAATATTCACAAAAACCGGCTGGATTCGAACCTGCGACCTCTGGGACACATTCATTCATCAACATCATCATTAATTGTATATTTAGTTAAATTTCTTTAATTCCTTATACTTTAAAAAGTCAGTATTCATAGCTCTGTTGTCTGTAGGCGAATTACACTGTTGTGATGTTTTCCTATTGTATGATTTCTTTTTTAGCCTCAGTGAAAGCAGCCATTTCCATATCCAATTTAAGCGACGGTAGGTCAACTAGCGTAGTAAAATCGCATTACGAAAAAGTTACAAGTTAGTGTTCCAATCTCATTGGTGGAGACTCTTATTCGCTGTTTTGTCAGTCCAAATTGCGCCGTAGATTGGGTAATGAAATGGGCCAATTAAGATTGAACATCTGTGTTCATGATAATTTTAAACATATTAACGATGGTTTCATTGTTCATTTTCTCAACTACAACTATATATTTTTTAATTCAGTTTTTAATTCATATATAAAAGTAAAAACGCACATATCTATAACACATACAAACTAAATTCATCCTGTATTAATAGTAAAAAGATTTCGAATTTCAATAAAAATTAAAGTAATGTTACTAATTAAAGTAGAACCAGTGTAAAAATATAAAGTTTAAATGTGAAGACACCTTTTGTTCACTAAACCAAGTATTATTACCTATTTCTTTCGTCTTATGCAACTAAAAAAATAAGAGATATGAAACCTTCGTAGTTCCCATGGATATTTGTACCTTTGTGTGTTACTGTGTATTTTCGTGTGTGTGAATGTAAATGAAAGCCAAAATTATATTTTGAACCAAATTCGAACTTAAGTTCTCACATGTAAGAATTAATATTTGTAGTAAAGAAGTTCCAATTTTAAATTTGTACCAATTTTATGTTAAATTCATGAAATGTCTTTTTGTTACTATTTTGTTAAACAAAATTAAACGTTAAGCTGCTGTTTATAAGGGCCTTCTTCGTGGTGATAATACTACGTATATAGATAAAAATTCTATTCCCGTTGTAAATAATTCGAAAATTCAAATTTGGAATTGTTCAACATTTTCCAAAACTATCTGTCCTATCTAATATTTTATTCAAGGAATACAAACTTTTAGGTCCCATTAATAAGGTGTACATTTGCTTGTAAAAAGTGTAGCACATAACCAAAACATGTTCTGGTATGTGTTTTCGAACAGCTGACGATCAGCTGTAGCGCAACTACCTGTCATTCCTTTATATTTTTTTTCAACGCACGTGTTTCGCGATATAAAAGGCCAGTGCGAAATGGACGTTCCATATTTTAACGATTATGACTTTTAACGCATTGATTTAAGATTGATATTTCAAAGTACTTCTGTAATTCTTCATACAATGAACTCACATAAAGAGTTCGGTTATGCAAAGAGGTTTTTGTCTATTTTTTTGAATATCAGCTGATGCAATGCAAAGAAATGGTAAAAGTAAGAAAGGCTCCATTTAAAGTTCTAAAGATCATATGGTCTCAGTCAGCTGATTTGCGTGACAACAGACTAAAACAGGGACAAAGAAATGAAATGGAGTTCTTAACATATTGGTACGCCCGGCTTTACTTACGTTTAAAGATATTAACTAGTATTGCTTAAATGTTGATATATCGTGTTTTTATGGGTTTTTGAATAGGCCAACATTATTTAACAAGTTGTTGACCGCGATTCCATCTGCGTGAGCTACAGAAAGCCTCAGCGCTTTAGTTTGTTCGTTGATATAGAAGTAACGAGGCAATTTTCTTACAATAAATATTTAAAAAAACGGTTTGTTACATTTTAAATATGTATATGAATTGGAACTCAAAACAACTTTTTATTTTTTCATGTGTATCTATTTCTTTGCGTATCGTGTAAAAAGTAGTGGACTGTGTAACAGTAATTTTTATGAAGTTTGACAAATTAAACAAAATTTTTACTCTGAAACACAAATTCATTTGGGCTGTGATAATAGTTAAAATACCAATCACAATGGAATTTCAAAAGATGCTTTCAGGACGGGAAGTCTGTAATATCTTCTTACATTACATTATATATACTACTTTAATATACTTGCCACACTTTTGTTCAAACAAATAACAATTCAATCGGTATTATAATTATAAAAAACTAAATTCTCCTAATATTTTAGAATTTCCAGAAAAAAACGTTCTTTTTTTTTCTCTAGTTTTTACGAATATAGCATACAAACCAACGTTAACTCTCATTAAAATAAAAGTACATGTAGAATATTTAACTAAATACTTCTTGGTACATGACCTTATCAAATAATTTCACCGCAAGGTGCTTATAATTAGTGCCTATTGTCTTCAAATGACGAATTATTAAGAAAAAAAAATCACCAAAAGGTCACGCGAGACCTCGTTGACAGCTGTCTATATATCATATAATTCGAATTTGAACCTTACCTCGTATTAAATAAAGGTATTATTTCTCTTTTGTTATGTCGCAGGTCCAGCTGACAGCTGTGACGACATAATTGTTAAGGCAATATAAACTCTATTATATTGGCTTAAACCTCATAATCGCTTATGAATATTCTAGATGACTTTGTGATAAGTCAATATAAGCTCTACGATATTGTTTTAAAGTTCTTAACCCTTTGTAAGTATTATATAGGCTTTCTTGAATATAAGCTCAATAAGCTCAATTGCAATATAAGCTCTATTACATTAGTCTAAAGCTCAAAATCCCTTATAAGTACTGAGAAGGCATGTGGGCGTAATTATAATCAATTTAATAAGATGAAAGGGCAGTTAATGGCTGCTCAGCGTCTTTGTTCGTGTTCCACTTTGTTTGTCTGTTCGATTAAAGCTGCTGAACTATTAATATAATTTAATTATCGTATCTTTGTCTTGGCTTTTATGTGTATTTTGGTATTTCATTTTTTATATTTATATTTAATAAGGTATAATATTGACTAATATTAAAATTAATAGGCCTTATAAGTCTCTATATATATGTATATATATATATATATATGTATATATATTCTATTATTATTTGTTATATATATTTATTTATATTTTTTAAATTCTACCATATTATAAATTCTTTTTAAAACATGCTCTGAAAAAAAAAATCTACACAAAAAGTCGACAGACACGCGCGAGCACAGATGCGATGCGGTGACCGGCCTTGTAGAAAAAAAATGAACACGTTTTTTTTTATATATATTTGTTGCCATTTTTTTAAATGTGTAGTATTTTTGATATAAATGAATTAAGGAATTAATAATATATATTTTCGTAACGTAACATTTTTATAGAATTTTGAATTTTGTTTGACAAAAATGCAATATAATTCTTAATCTGCAATGATCTATCTAAATAATATGAAGTAGATTTAGGTGAGCAAATAAGTGCTAGATATAAGATAAGATACAGCGTCCTAAATACTAAGCAAATACGTTTGTATGAACTTTTAAATATGTATACTTAGTCTGGCCATAAATACTGTTACACTTAAAAATAAAAAAAAATAACTGCAAATAACATTTATTACTTTTACAGTGTTAGTTTAGTACATAAATATAAAACAATTCAAAATATATAAAGCTTATTCGAAGTGGTCTCCATTGGCTGCAATACAGTCCTTTAAACCCCGAGTCTTGCTGGAAGGACCATACTTGGTGATGTTAAGGGGCTTAACAACCTTCTCAAGAATGGTATCTTGATATACCTTTGTCGATGTTTTGATACCTTTTTCACAAAAATATGGCTCAGATACTCCTTCATAGCTAACACCCCACCAAACCATCGCTGAAGTCGTATAATATTTGGATGTTATGTTACTTTTTTTCCTTATACAGTAAAATAAATTTAAATATTATATAACGCTAAAAAATAAGTTTCACTTCATAAAAACAAAACTTCCTATATATAGGTACTGGACTGCAGCTCGTATACAGGCTAGCTCGTATTTGGGTTGGCTTGTGTACGGGCTGGCTCGTATTTAGGTTGGCTTGTGTACGGGCTGGCTCGTATTCGTGCAGATAAGATGCGTGATGTAACTATGTGCGATTCACTGTAAGAGACCGGCTGCTGAACGTTACAAAATAAAAAAAAACGTATCGAAGTATTCATATTGGGTAAAATATTAAAAAAAAACACCTTGTAATCAAAGTATGGCGTCGAAAAAAAATTAGAAACTTTTATAATATCACATGTCACGATGTCAATAACAGATGCGCACGCGCCGAATGCCGGAAGACGAAAAAAAAAAAACACCTTGAGAGCCGGCTTTGGTACTTAGTTTGGTTATTATATATTATTTTATTGTAGATCTTTCTAATGTTTCATTATACTGTTATAATTCATAGTAGGTATCTATCACATGAAAAAAGTATGAATATTGTATACAGACCTAGCCCGAAACTAAGCAAAACTTATCATGTGGGTGCTACTGAAAAACATACATGTATTATTTTTATTTCCCAAAAACATACAACTTCCACACAAAAAAAAATATTAATATTTTCTAGAGTCGGGATCGAACCCACGGCCACGGGTGCACGGAATAATAACCACTGCGCCAGTCAGGCCTCATAATAATCATATAATAAAATGTAATATTATAACTGTTGATAAAAAAGTGACGAATTTTTTTTTACGAAAAAAAAAATCTGTAAAATGTTTTCATTTTTAGGAATTGGTCTTTCAAAATGAATGAATGGAATAAATTAAAAAGTTTATTATAAGACCCATTTCTACTGAATATATATATTTCTGCATGTGTCAATACAGCGATAACGCCAGATATACCTACTTATATTCGACAAATTGTTTGTGTTTGGGAGTTTGTATAAAGGTGGAACTTCGAAACTTTTCAAAGGATTGAACAAAATCATTATTATTAATTAGTTAATATTAATTATTTACATACAGACAAATTTTCCAAAGTTGTAGTCAAAGTGGTGGAGATACACGTTATTACCAAAGCGTATTTTATCGTAAACCCACGGACGAAGTCACGGGTAATAGCTAGTTAGATTAACTTTGAAATATCTATAAAATATCAAGCAGCTGCAAGTACAGTTATGTATGGATTTCAGTTCCTTTATTAATTCTTTGCAATATGTTTTTAAAGTAGACTATATTAGTTTAATATGAAGGTTTTATATTAATTTACTTAACATTATGAAACGTCATTAAATAGGTCCAGCTCCAAGTTCTAAAGGATAATTAGTTCCTAGGACATAGATCTATCCAATGTTTTAGCTCTAAATAAAATATGAATTTTGAGATATAGTCGAATAAATTGACATACAAATTAAAAAAGGTGTTATTTGTATGGCTAAGAGTTTTTTATTTACTTACATATATATATTTCAAAATGAATGATGTTTTGATAGAAAATATTCATAAACATAATTTTTAAATAAATATAATATGAAAAATTTCAGTATCTGACATTGAAATCAATCCAAATAAAAAATTCTAAAAAATCAATTCACTAGTCGATTATTTCTTAAAACTCAAGAAAATAAATATAATATAAATTGTAAGTAGCGATAATTTGATCAGGATAGATTATTTATTTCAGTGATATAATCTACTATTCCTAATTAGGGGGGAGGGGGGTCACTACTACTCTTTCCTTACTAATTATTCTTCCATAAATGGGCTAAAATATTCAAAATATTACCAATACCCTGTACTATTATAAAAAAAATAAACCCACCAATCAGATTTTCTGACTGGCGGGTTAAGCTCTTAAAAAAACTCAGGTGTATGGTCCAGAGGGTCACTGATCTCAGCAGATGATCCGCAAGCTGTCAGGCACATCTGCGATAATTTCAAAATAGTTTTTAGTATTGGTTAGATAATTTATTTATTCATGATATGATAAATTAATCGATGCGTGCAGGAATCGAACCCGCGACCTTTATTTCATAATTAAATTCTATACATATATAAATGAGTTTGTCTTAATATAGATAATTTTCAAGTGTAACAAATTGTTTTATTACACAACCCGTAATTAAATTAGTTAATTACATTTTAATTATTTTCTGTATTAATTATTTATACATATTTTTATTTAATAATGATAATTAAATTATTTAGTTAATGAGATATTATATTGCTTTTGTAAGGCTTTTTTGGGAATATAAAGATAATCTCCCTTGTCATATTTTAAAAATTCATCAAAATAGGTTCAGCCGTTTTAAGGATGAACCTCAATAAAGACAGATATACATTTTTATCTTTAAGTTTATTTATATTCGCATATCAATAGCCATTATGACTGAAATTTGAGATTTCTTGATGACTTTACAAAGACGAATTCATTTATATGCATATGTTTTTGTTTTTAGGGTTTTATGTCCAATTGTCGATTCACTGTGGTTCCATTGTTTGTCTGTCTTTTATAAGCCTGTATCTTCTAGAGCTTAGTAGAGAGGCGCTTTATATTTATTTAATATAACAAAAAATAATAAAAATAAAATAAACCCAAATAACGATATTCCAATATATTTACAAGCAAATTAATTTATTCGATATTCCAATAGTATTACTATATTGAAAAACTATTAGTATTATAAATTGGTTGTTTAGTTTATTTGATCTTAAATATTGTTGTACGGAACCTATGGTACTCCGACTCACGCTTGACGTTTCTTTTATATATTTTGTAACAAAATTTTAAAATATTACTAACACAAGAGAATACCGAAATAATGACATTATTTCAGTGACAAAGGAGATGAAATTATTTCAGACATGAATATTAAGCGTCTGAAACAATGAAAATGTGAAGTTATAACAAATCACTCGTATTAATATTATTTATTAAGCCTGAAGGTGTTTTCTTCAATAATTTGTATTAAACTTTATTAAAGGAACCATAATCCACCCTTGTAAATGAAATTCAATATCCATCCCTTTCACACGCTCGAGATTAATAGAGACAGCTGTCACTAAGGGCTGCGTGCGCGCGCATCTGTCGCCTATCAACAAAACGTCGTATATACCTTTACATTTCCTTTTAAAGTATATTCTATATATATGTTATTAAGGTTACATTTTGAATGATACGGGTAATAAATGCAGCTGTTGCCCAATGTTTATAGCATAGCTCGTCGAGAGACGCGTGTGTAGCGTCACTCCGCCGGTAGGCACCGTCGCGAGCGGATGTCTTTCGTGGTTATCGTGTCGTGTAGTGTTAACGTGACTATAGAATCGTGATTTCGTGAGTGGCAATGTTCTGAATTGTTTTATTGTTTAAATCGTTCGTTTTCTTTAAACCGCATAAATGATGGGTGTAAGTAGTTGTATGAGCCTGAGGCAGGCGAGGGGGGCTTGTCATTGCCCTGCGTGCCCTAGGGCTTCGGGTCACGGGGTTTCGATGCAGCCCCAAACGCTCGTTCTGCCGCCTATGGCTCTGGAACCAGAAACCACGCCGGTGAAAGATAAGAAGGGATCAAAGATGAAAGTACTGAAAAAGATTAAGAAAAAAATAGGATTAGGTGAGATTGAGTTCTATTTTTTTAATATTAAAAAAATCGATTATAACATTGACAAAAAACCTAACGGTCGTTCATATCTAGACGTCCGTTAACGGTGTACATTATGTACAAATCCTTTATTAATATTAATTGTTTATATCAAACAATTTCTCTCATTTTCTAAACGTCATATTAAATATTTTTAAACTACCCGTGTGTTATCGAAGCTGATCAGTTTTAAATTAGATCTATCGGTTAGAGGTTTATTGTGTCATTCAATTTTGAAAATAAGTGTACAAATGACAAAAAAAAATGAATATCATCATAAAAGCTAATTCTACCGGAGAATTGTGTATGTATATATTTTAACATTTTTATACATGTGAGAATAGGACATGTACTAAACTATATCTTTAAAAAAAGTAGTAATTGAGTAATCTTTTCGATATTGATTTTCTTTGTGTTGGTATCAAACTTACCGAAGTACAATACCGATGGTGACTGTTGTATTTTTTTTTACAAAAATTAGAAAATCTATTGGTTCCTTAAAATCTGCTATTTATGTTGGTTCGCTTTATACAATTTAAAAATAATATCTTGTGTAACCGGTACAAATTGTTGGTTTAACCAATAATAATATTTGCGATCTCTTTGTCAATAATTTCAATGGTATTTTACATTTTTGTAATGCCGAGGTATGTTTGTATGTCGTGGCGCGTGGCATCTGCTCGTGTCGAGCAACTGCTCTCACACCTTGCTTTAATTAATATGAAATGAATTCTTAAACAAGCTTCAGAAATGAATTTAGAACTCATACTTAGCAGCCATTTTATCATCGAATTTACTAAGAGCTAGGTCAACTAGTGTACTAATATCGCTTTGTGAAAAGGTTGCTATTGATCTAGTGCTCCCATCTGATTGGTGGAAGCTCTTACTGACTATTTTTAGGTGAAATAGTGCAACCATTGATTGGACTTGTTATAGGAAATTAATAATCTAAGAACAGTTTACATAGATAATATATAAGTTGTTTTTTTTTTCTTCGAGTTAATTGTTGTGGGTAATAAGAAAAAATTATATATTTCAGGTGTTTCTTAAACGTTTTAAAATTGTTGAAACTATTATTTCCATGTATTATAAAGCGATTTCGATAAAAGACAATCAACATTTAAATTTTTTGTTATGTATTGAAACAATGGCGTCTTAAAATGTAAATAAAATACTATAATGCGAAATTTGACTAATCTGCCAGATGGTTAGACGCCGGAAATGTAGCCAGATGTACTTGACTTCCGGTTTTGGGGGAACAGTTCCAAAATTAAAAGAATACCTGAATTAAACCTTATATTTAGACACTTTGAGATGTTACGCAGCAGTTGTGTCATTGATGAAGTATGAAGTTGGGTTGGGATTTTATTTTGGGATACTTTTGCCGAGCTTTGATTTTTTTTATTTTCTCTATAGTCTATTCTTACTTGTTCGTGATATTTCTGTTAGTCTCTTCACGATTAATTGTCGAGTTTAACGCCATAGCGCTCATCCGGTTCACGATTTTTTGTTTTCATATTGTTTTTTAATTTGTATACATTTTTTTAACACATCAATATATATTAACATTTATTGTATATATACTGTTTTAAGTTTATAACCATTTCACTAATATTATATAATTCTAGTTCGAAACTTGAACCAAACGTCAGTTCTCTCTTTTTTTTTTATTCATTATTCACCGACAAGAATGTGCCTATTTGACTTTATTAACCTTTACCATTTATCAAGCTTACACGCTTAATAAGCGGATACATAAGCGTATACTAGATCTTGGACCGGTCTGTGAGTCTTACTTTATTCGTCGTTTTTTTTGTATGCATATCGTAAACAATACTGCAGCCTCGAGAAGGTCGCAGAAAAAATGATCTGACAGCTGTTTTTGAGAGCAGCTGACTGCTAGGGCTGCCACAAATAATTTTCTTGGTAATATATATATAAATAATTAAATAAATTTGGCCTTGTTACAATACTCATTAATTACTAAGTTAATGCGGAAGCGTTCTGGTATCTGATAATAATGTAGGTTATAATAAAACCCTATTTATATCTTATCATTGACCTTGGCGGTTCTATACCATTATTTTTAACCATTTTCATTTTTCACTTGTTAGGAATTTTACATTTAAGGATCTTGATACTGTCAGCCCTGAGCATCTGCGCCAGCGCACGCCCGCAGGATCCCGTTGCGAAACAGCTGGTATTTGACAATGTGTGTGAAAGACACAGCCTCTGTCTATATGTACAAGAGGGAATGGGATAGAATATCTGTAATGCTGATAAGCTCCCGTATCTGATAAGAACATATTTTGGTTTTTTTTTGACGTTATTTTTTAAATTTAAATATAATTCTGAAATTCACGACTTTTGTGAATATATTCACATATCTAGATTTATATGGAGTTTAAAGTTATTTTAAAAACATCAGCTGTTTCAAACACCTTTTACTGGAATGCCATTCTTACTTATTTTGCGTCCTTTTCATAAATTTAATGTACTATTGCGGCAGCTGGCGGTGTTCTTTTTCTTTTGTGATGTGTGTGAAAGAGATGGCAGCAGCAGATGTATGGATTAAGTTTATCGCTTAGAAAAAATGTTCTGCGAAATATAAGGAAAAGAGAACGAATGTTACATGTAAGAAGTTTTGTTAGTTTTTTTTTGTCTTTGAATTGACCTCTCCCTAGTTTGATTCCTGTCGATATAAATAGTATGTGTCACTGGTTCTGTATCTACTAGAGGAGTTTTGATAGTACAAAACGTTAATCATTTGAATCAGTCACAAAACATTTTTTATGTTATGATTAGTTTACTATCAATCACCAACCAAATAACAACAAATCAAAACCAAAAACTACTACTGCTCGAAAACTATCAACGTTTCGTAATATCAAAACTCGTACTGTTAGGTAAATAATATCGTGTGGAAAAAGCATACTGGGTTAATTTCATTAGCCGATCTACGGCGCACTATTTGACTTTAAAAAAAAGCTAGTAAGAGTCTTCACCAATCAAATGGGAGTACTAGCTCACTAACAGCCTTTTCACAATGCGATATTAGTATGCCAGTTGATATAGCACTTAGTAAATTTAATAATGGCGGCTTAACTTAGACAATTGCGGGGTACAGCAGGATTATTTTAATATTTTGCGTAGATTGGGGAATCTGCCCCAAATTGTTACATAATTACCCCAGATAAGATGAATGTTGGTAACATTTGAAGGGACATTTCGTAATTCGAAGCGGTGAATTCCTCGTGTTGTTCTGTTCTCACGATCGTTAGTTCGTCTCGTGCGTGATCTCCTGTTCGCTGCGGCCGTTCTTGTATCGGTTTAGCTTTTACTTGTGATATTACAGTTATTATAGTTGTGATGAATTTAATGGCAGCTAATATTCATTATACGTGTATATTTAATCTCTTAACATGTTCTAGCTTATTACAATGTTATTTATGTTCTCACGCAGTGTTGGTTTTTTTTTCTATCGATTTTCAAAAGTATCTGGGATATATCTATTAAGAGATTGTTATATTTTTTAAATATAAAATGTAGCATGTATATAGATGATGGATTAATTTCAGTGAAGTCATGACAGATTTTTTAAAGATTTAAAGTAACGCTATATGTAAGCTTGAAAGTAATTATTATAATTTTCAAAATAGACAATAAATATATAAAAAGCAAAGATACAGAATTTAACTTTATTTGTTTACTTGTTACATAATATAATATGTATGTATGTGTAATATTTACCTATTTATGTATAGATAAATAAGCAAACAAGCAGTATCTAGTACCAGGAACACAGCACTTCGCAGCAGGTTGTCGGTGAGAGGTCGATAGGTCGTGGGATGGTCTGCTTACGTAATGTTGCCATTTTAAATTAAATTAGTTTTCGTGTTGCTTAGACTCGTGTGATTTCACTTTAACAGACCAATTTTAGTCAATAAAAAGAGGATGGACGATGAGGTTTAATTTTTAAGACAAAGTGGTCGGCGATGCTTCTAAATCTTATTTAATTCGTATCACGACCGGTGCGTAATCTACGAGATCGAACGCGTGATCTTGCGTGAGAAAAGTCCGAGATTCGAACACTTGAGAAGCAGTACTCACTTCGGAAGGTCAACTTGAAAAACGTGGGAGTTGTTTGAAATATTGTTTAGAACCTCCCACAATATTGTTTGTTAATTATTTCGACTTGCTCAAACAAGTTTTGTATATCTGTACGCTAATAGAGTATTATAATAATAATAGAATAAATATGTATTTTAAGTAAAATCATCTGTCCACCAGATGTTTTATGGCAATCCTTTGAAATTTTTCAAATTTCTTCGAAGCCCTCGCGTGGGAATGAAGGCAATTCTAACTAAGATACATATTTTGAACTCCGGAACTATAGACATAAAGTCGAAGATAAGTTGTAAATTTTTCTAATTGAAATTCTTTTGTATGACAATTGTAAGCTTCCGGCAAATTTCTGACCATTTTACTTTCTAAAGGTGGATGTGTTCCTGGTACTTTATTTTGCTTTATTGACTTGTATCAATCAACTTAATAGGTTATTTGTTTTAAAATATTATATTTTGATTGTCTTTTTTCCTAGTGAAAGATTCTCTTTATAGCCAATGAAAGCGTGTGAATTATAAGTTATTTGGTTTCATAGGAAAGTCAGTTGCGGGAAAATGCGTAGGAACATTCTTCGAATCGCTGCGATGTTATGAGTTCCTGGTAGTGTATAGTTTAATTTGAAATATGTATATATTATTAATTAGTAGGCGACTAATTGATTGGATAGAATGATAGTAGAAAAATAATAGAGAATCCCCTAATTATTTGTATTTTGGATCGGATGACAAAATGAATCGATACATCGAAAGGTGAGGTTCCCACGGTCCGTGAGAACGTGAGAACGGGACAGGGGATTTGTCCTCTAGGTAGTGCGAGTAAGACAGAGATTGTTACTGCGTTTCAATTACGTAAACAGTTATGTCAATTGTTAAGTGCTATATTAGATGTAATTTCCATGGTTTCAAGGTGTAAAATCGTGTGGCAATTAATTAGATGATATTATAATATTTATTTTTTACACAAAAATATGTAGACTTCTTAAAAAGTATCGCTGTATTGTATAGAAACATGAATGATTAAGATAATTAACATCGTGGCCTATTTTTAAATATAAACTGTATTCTCTTATAAAACTGTAACAAACAACACAAAAAACCGGAATGTCAAGTCAATTAGGCTATAAAAGCGTACCTTAATGACTGGGCTAGGGCTACCTAACTGTACAATGTATAATATTACAAAATAATAATTTTAAAGTTATGGCGCCATTAAATAGGTATCGTGAATTTTTTTATATGTGCACGAGTCGGCTTTTCATTCTTATGATTGTTTAAAATCGGCATATGTTGAATGATATTTAGATCTAAATCCAATAAATACCAATACTAGACTATATTATTTTGTAGAGAAAGTATGTAAAAAAAAATATAATGAGTTCGATAGAAATTATAAACCCGTAGTCTATTCTATAATGAAAACAAAATGGCGGTGTGGCGCGTAAAAAATACACAAGTGACAATTATTGTGGGAAACGGATGTGAACCGTTGTTTGTGTTTATTAATCGAGTTTTTTAGTCATTTTACAATCTATAATAATATTGTGAAATGGTTTGTTGCGAAATGTCCTCCAATGACGTAATGTTTTTTTCGCGGTATGACTTTTTTCGATATTCGTTTGTTTTATTAGGTTGGTATAAAAAATATTCTGAATATGTATGACCACCGCCGTGGGAAGATGTCTCCTTCACACATTATCTCGTGTATACCAGCGAAAGTGACGTGTGCATCGTAAATGTAATAATATTAATATATAAATGAATATTGATATATAATGATAATTGCGTACAAATTATTTAATTATGATATCAATTTGTTCTACGGAATTTAAACGGGATATATTGATAAGTTGGAAAAGTATCATTAAATGTTTTAAATGTTTTGTCCTAATTTAGTTTCAGTAACGTTTTAATCAATTATCTGAATTCTCAGTGTTCTGTGATGATTCACTCCGTGGGAACGGATTTTGAAAGTTATAATAAAGAATAATCTACTTTAATTTAATGGATTAAGATTCAGAATTTATTAAATTTGAGGTGATGCTTGAATATTGTCAAATGAAATATTTCTTTTTTTTTTGATGATTTTGATTATTTTTGATATGTTTTATTATTTGAATTAAAAGCCTTTATATAAATCAATATAATAAGTGATCTTTTTAGAAATTTTCATTAACTATTCAAATCTTCAATATTAATTTTTCTTTCTAATTTAATAAATATTTTGATTGAAACATTTCTCAAGCACCCACGTTTTCCTCAAAGGGTGCATCAGTGAACCAACTATATAGGACCAACGGTTTTGTCTCTCATGAGGTGACAGGTCCGCCTATCATCATGTCAGACTCCATACCTGCTCTACCTATCTGTTAAATCTGAAACCTTGACCGCTCGACACTAGCATATTTTAGCAGCAAGCTAGGTAATTAGAAAAAAAGCAATTGATTAATATGAAATGTTAATATAAACTAAGGCCGGTTATGTTTCGAGTTTCACATCCCATCGTTCGTCCGCTTCCTGCGGATGCTGGATCGGTTTCCATATACACAGATAGACATCTATTAGATAGAGCGGGTTTAAAAATATGTAAAAAAATATTATTGACGTTTGTGAAATAGTGATCAATTGTCTTAACAGAGTAGCTTATTTCGATTAGTATGGTATCAAAATTGGCCATTTGACGTACACAAGTGAACAGTGGTATTGATTCAAATTGGAAAAGATAAATATATAAATGAAATCTAAATGCATTCAAAATGCACACATGTCAATTTTTCCATCCCCCAAGACAGAGTTTCCCGCTAAAAATATGACAATGCGGGAGCCATCTTGAATGCGGGGGCGATGCAACATGTAGCGCACGTGAGGCGACCCACGGGGATTGAGACATAATAGACTAAATTAAAATTAATAGATGAAAAAATAATATAAAAATATATAGATAATATATATATTTATTAAAAAAGAAAATGTCATTGATAGGATTCCTTATAGAATAATTATACTGAACTATGATGAGAATAAATTTGTTGGCTTTTATATAGAAAATATTACTTTTTATTAATATATTTACATTAACCCAAAGAATTTTATTTTGAGTAAGTCTCCGGGAGGAACATAAAATAAGTATATTATCATATCCTTATTATCACAAAGCACTGGCCGAAAAAGCGTAAAAGAAAAATTACAAAATCTCATCTACACGAGGCTTTCGATACAGTTTCTAGATTACTTCACCGCTCTTTTTTATATTTCGTCCCTCTCACTCGTTTGTAATGTTATATCGTATATCCTCTATCCCTTTCACTCTCGGTATAATATGTTCATGCGTGCAATCACGGCTCGTGGTTTTTTAGACCGTTACGCTTCGTTTAATTTTTGTTGCGATATATTTTTTTTTTTTTTGTATATTATTGAACATGTATAATCAATTACAGGAAAAGTAATGAATTAATTTATTTATCTTATATACATATATAAAGATATTCCTGGATATATAATAAATTCTTAGTAAAGTTTTGTTTTTAGTATTTATGTGAGTCATTCGTTACAGATATTTCTTTGTGCTTTCTTCTTTGTTTAAAGTAACTTGACTGAAGAAAAACATTTTACTGAATGGTCGAAATAAGTACAGTTAGGGTAATACAAGACATGATTTAGCGTTGAGCGTGACTAACAATGTAATTGAGTTTTAAAATATGGCGGATAATTTTTTTCTAGTCCGTACTAGTTGTCACGGTTCACGTCGGTCCGTCACGGTGCGAGGAAGCGGTGTTGCCAGCTCAGCCATCTAGAAAGTCTAGAAAATCTTATTTTACTAGATTAAATAAAAATCTACTAGGGATAGTCCTGATTTTTTTCTCGTCCTATTATTCACTCTGTATACGTTCAAAAAAATACAAATAAGTGAGTGGATTATCTAAGGGAGATAATATTAATGGCCCCAAGGAGCTGATTTCGTTAACAGATGGCTCTTAGGCGTCACTTATTTCACGCTACACTTGCTTTTGAGGTTACAGCTTCAGATTGGGGTTCTGTGACCTTGGAAGTTATCGTATAATTGAAATGAAATCATAAATATGAGCTTATTATATCTCGATGGAGACGTAAATAATTTAGATTAAAACGTTTCTCAAAATGTAAGCTTTCATTGTATTAACAAACAAACGCTTATGTTATGTTTAACGTCAGATATTCTTTATGTTCCATATATAGCAACTCTTTTGTGAGTTCGTTCACGAACGTTCGTGATGAAGACTTGACTCATCGCACTGTCAGTCTTTTTTGGTGAATAATATTTAAAAAATTTGATCCTATCAACTAAATGCGGTTCAAAGAAACTTTGTTGGTAGTGGAATCGATTCTATTTTACCCCCAGCGTAGTACAATGGGCTCTTCATTAAAAATATCCCCCTAGAGTGGCGTTAATATAGGGTACAGATGTGATGGTCCAGAGGAATTTAGAGCAAGTTGTGGGGGCCCATGACAATATTTAGACGAAGGACAATACTGGAGGGTACAAGATTAAATGAAGTTATCCAAATTGTCCTGGTAGTTTTTATATTTAAACTTTCGTGAACCACATGACTATTATATTTATATTTACCCGGCTGTATTCACGCAGAAATTAACAGAACAGTTCTCGCCGCGAGTCCGCCACGCTCAGAGCTCATGATTAAGGACCCCGAATGGGTTCGAAACTAGTCGGGCACATTCCGATTTAATTTCTGCGTGAATACAGCCGGGTAAATATAAATATAATTGTCGTGGTAGGTTTGACAGAAATAATAATTTTTCACTGGGATTTGAAACCGGGAACTTATCCATGTCGTAGCTATACAGATAGGTATCATTACTCATGTTACATAATATACGGAGATACGCATCGGCGCGAGCGCATCCTGCCACAATAGGTAATATCTTAGGGTGGGCAGCGAGGAGAGAAAAGCAGTGAGGTGTGGCTAATGTCTGTTCATATATGAGGGGTATATGAACTTTGAAATAAAAATAAACATAGTGCAGCCACAATTGTAGATTTCGTAAGTATTGTAATGATTACGAAGTGTCAACACACGAACAAAACAAGATCGTCAATCGTCAGTCATTACAGTTATAGCCACAACGCAATACCTAGCTATTACTAGATCTAGATCAACTTTGACGTCATAGCGGCTAAGATTAGGCTGCGTGGCACCAGGAAGAGGCAAGTGTGACGTCAGGAGTGACATTTTGAAGTGCGCGACGTCCAGATGCAGGTTTTATCTATGCAGGTCTTGCCTAATAGATTTATGTGATGTTATAAAATTAATCTATCTTCTACAAGCTTATTTTATCTAACAATGATATTGAAGATAATTTACAACTATTTGAACAGATTTTTTAATTCTAGCAACACTTAACATATAAAGTAATAAATATTATACGTTTAATTTACACGGTAATCGATTACCCGCACGTGACTTAAATTGCGTTAAAAGTTCACCAATTATCTAGTAATATTTTGACTTTGTTCGCAGAGGCGCGTGTTCTGAATTAACTTTTCATATAGAACGTTACAAATTGACGAGTTTATTCTGTTTTGTGCGAGGCGAGGGAGATAAGAGGAGGGTCCTTGAACTGTGAAATTGTTAACGTGAACAAATATTTTGATGAATATTCTGTAAAATTAATATTGAGTTTAAAATTTATTTTAATTTTATCGATTTATGCTAAGCAAGCATTTCTTTATTCAATTTACTAAGTGCTAGGTCAACTAGAGTACTCATATCGCATTGCGAAAAGGCCGTTAGTGAGCTAGTGCTCCCATCTGATTGGTGGAGACTTACTTGCTATTTTTCGGGTCAATAGGGTTAAAAGCAGTTTCATCTTGCATGGCTTTGATATCAGATTTCCCCTAAATCGTGTGATCTCGGAAACGAACTACCGCCCCGCTTCCGGCGGACGTGATCCCCCCACAATAGTTTACGCATATTAAGATTTTTGTTACCACCTGGCACTTAAGTACTACCCCTATGTAATGTAAAGAATAAGTGCTTTTAGATTATTATTTATAATAGTTATGGCTCTTCAGTCTGAGATAATTATGGTTAATATGTTATGGCGTTTCAGTCTGATTATCTTAGTCAAATGCATCACTAAGTTTCTCATCACACTAGACGCTACTAACATTCTAAATAGGTCATCAAAGCTATGTGAAGGGAGTCACTTTCAAATTGTTATTTCTATATTTGGCTTGTGGTGAACGTCTTTTGTCATTGTCTTGCGCGTATAAATAGCATTATTAAAAGCATTAGTATAGTAAAAACTTTTTTGACAAATTTTTTTGACATCTGTCAATTTAGGCGCCATTACAAAATGGCCCCGCATTAATATATTTCCGTGCAGGAACTAGCACGTGCTATGGAGGGTTACTTGAATTATAAGGGGAGTTTGTACATTGTTTGAAATAGAATATTTGATATTGTATTAGCCTGTTGCGTTGCGTCTTCGAAGTACGACACACTTTATTTTAATATACTGTCCTATATAAAAGGATATCATGTTCTTTGTAATCCCAAAATATTAATATTTGATTATATTCAATTTAAAAAATATATAAAATGAACTTTCCTTAATACCCTAGGCTTCGTAATATAGTCCCATTTTTTTTCTGTCACGGCAGTTATAAGTATTTGCATAAATATATTTCAAGAGAATTTAACTTGTAAATTGTAAATATTGGATAATACGTACGTAAATATGTTTAATCCGTTCATACCTATTGAATATCCTATTTTATGAGACTTATGTATTTATTGACATAATATGTAGCGTACTTCAGATAAAGTTTTATTTGCGAGTTCGTCCAAGCAATAAATATAACTTTATCTAAATTCTACTATTTAAAAGGCGGCAAATGTTAGGGGCAGGCTGCACTACATCTGCCGCGCAGGTGGCCGCCATCTTGTACCGAGGGGACATCTGGAGGTCTTGTTCTATTCATGATAAAGTTCACAATCCGCTACCATGAAGTTAGAAGAGTTTTACAATTTATATAAGAAACTTGTTTCTTTGTTCGTTTAAATAGAACTTTATAAATTGGGACACTAAATTAAAATATTAATTTATCGGTCGTAATATATGTCACATCTGCTTATATCTTAATAATCTTACGTATAATATGTAACTTTCGATATGTATTTAATACTGGCAATCTTATACGTTCAAAACTTTTTAACTGACCAATCTCTTTTGTTTGTTATATTTGTATAAGATTTCGGAATGAAAGCCATAACCACATAGTTGATTACGTTATAGCCGTAACTGTACATTGTGCCGGTGTATGTATTTACATAGTGAAACCTCATTTTAATTATGTAATGTGTTGTTCCAGCACCCCGCACTTCATGCTCGGGCGGGACTCCTAACAACCTGCCGCCTCTGAGCTTCCACGCGGTGCACGGAGAGAATGTACGCGTGTCGCGGGATGGAGCCACGGCGCGGCGCGTTGAGAGCTTTTGCAAGGGAGTGGCCTTCAGCGCACGTCCCGTAAGGGTCAATGAAAAGGTGGGTTGGACTCCTGCATTAATCTGACTGACCATTAAATGTCTATTTTCTGTAACATTAGCTAATGTGTTGTTATTCTTTCTAGGTCTGCATACGTTTCGTCGAAATTTCGAATAGCTGGAGTGGTGTTATACGTTTCGGCTTCACTACCCACGACCCCACAAGCCTAGCGCATGCTCTCCCCAAATACGCATGTCCGGATCTCACGAACAAACCCGGGAACTGGGCGAAGGCCCTAGGAGAGAGATTCTGTGAAAAAGACAATATTTTGTATTACTACGTGAATTCCGCCGGTGATGTTCTTTTCGGTGTCAACGGAGAAGACAAAGGCCTATTCTTCTCTGGCGTGGATACGAGGAGCCCCCTCTGGGCCCTGGTGGACGTGTACGGCAACTGCACGGCGGTGCAATTTGCCGACCCGCGGGTTCCGAACCAAGTACGACGTTGCACCCAGAGCCCCACCGCGGAGGAGGACCGGCTGATCGGTAGCATGCGCGCGCTGGCCGTGGAAGAGCCTCTGCCGCCCCCTCGCCATCAGCACCCGCTGGTGCCTCTCAGCCTGCACCGGACGAGGGGCAGGAACGTGCACCTCGTCAACGACCGTGGCATCGTCGCCCGGACCGACGCAGATTTCTGCCAGGGATACGTGTTCACGGCGCGCCCCATGCGCCCCGGACAGACTATCGTCATCCAGATACTGGGCACGGAGCCTGCGTACACCGGTAGCCTCGCCGTTGGGCTGACATCTTGCGACCCCGGCTCGCTGACCCCGGGTGACCTGCCCGATGATGCCGAACAACTACTGGACCGCCCGGAATACTGGGTGCTGCGGCGGGATGCGGGTGCGGGGCTGCGGCCCGGAGACGAGCTGGCCGTGGCCCTGGGTGCGGATGGGGAGGTGCGCGTGGGCCGCAACGGAGCGCCGCCCGCCACCGTCATGCACGTAGACCACACGCTGCGCTTGTGGGCCTTCGTGGACGTGTACGGTGCCACGGAGCGCGTCCGGCTTCTAAGCACTGCAACCGGGGCGTCCCCGGCCGCCGTACGCGTACTCGGTGCACCCGCCGGTGGCACCGTGCTCGTGGTTAGCCTGCCGCCGCAGCAGCAGCATCAACACCAACACCAGCACCAGGGTCTCACGCTGGCGAGCGCGCACTACATCGAACCAGTGCAACCCCCTCTGCGACTGCCCGCGCTGCCACCGCTGCCCCCGGCTCCACCCGGACCTCCCCGCCGTGACCCCTGTTCCAGCGCACAGAACAGCTGCAACGAACAGCTGACGTTACCAGGCCCTGGTGCCGAGTGCACCATCTGCTACGAGCACCCCGTGGACAGCGTACTGTACATGTGTGGCCACATGTGCATGTGCTACCGCTGCGCGGTGCAGCAGTGGCGCGGCAAGGGCGGCGGCCAGTGCCCCCTGTGCCGCGCGCAGATCAAGGACGTCATCCGCACCTACAAGTCCTGATGCCGCCCGGACCGCTGCGGGTTATATTATTACACGGGAAGTGCTCGCGGAGGCGTCCGCGTGTCGACGGTTTTGATGCATTTAATTATTTATGTCGTAGTCGTAATGTGCCGGCCGCCGCCGGCCGTGGCGGTCGTCTCCGATGGGCTCCACGCGACCCGTCGTCGGTGGAGTCGCTCGCCCGGTATATATCTGATGATCCGATGTGATTCCTTTTCCGCTCAAACCTGTCGGTGAGACGCATATCGTTTGAACTGTCGTACATATCGCGGTGTTGTTGCATTCCTCTAATATATTGTTAAGATGAGTACCGATTTATAATTTTTGCCAAACGTTTGCAGCCAGTTTTGTATCGTTTTAGTTTTAATTCTTGTATTTTGCGTCGGGTGCTCGACTCCGGACCGGACTCGAGCACCCGACGCCTCGTATTTATTGAATATTTGTAGTACTAAGCACTTTTATACCAAAACAGTGACCGGTTTGAATAAATGATGCGATCGTTTGAAGCCAAATCTCGATGAAATGTAAATATTGATTTAAAATCTTGTATTTTAATTGAACATTTGTGTAATTTTGGACATTTTGTTTATTTACCATTATTTAATTATGTGATAGATTTGTGAAGATCCGTTTATCTCGGTCGTCGGTGTACAGCGTTGACATCTAGTCTTTAGTAATTTATTTTCTATTAATTTGATATAACTTGATTTGAATATGACGTTGGAGTTAAGATAAGTTTTCAATTAAAATGGTTATCGACAATGTGTGCTTTTATTTTCTGGTGATTTCCTTAATTTTAATATTAGACTTACTGTTTATTCCTTTTCTACCAAAAATAAAGCCTTTGATAGCTATATCAAAAAACGCTATTGATCACAATATCTGTTTGGTCGTGTCTTTAATGGCCCATAAATAATAATAGGCATCTAAATCTAAAAATTTTACTACACAATGTTCACTATGAGAAATAAAAAATCTAACTACAAAAATGTAAACACATTCAAGCCAAGCAAAACCGCTATCTGCAACGTTACATCGAAGCCACCACAAGTAATCCATCCGCCCCCTTCCACGGTGACGAGACAAAATTAATCATACATTGGAAGATTAAATTCCAGTTTATGTATCCGGCTGTATCTACGTTAATTTATCGGGATTTGACTGGCTTCCTTAGTAAGAAGAAAAGCATTGTTCCCTCCTAGGCTAACTAGCCAGTGAGATGTGGATGGAGCCTTAAAACTTTATAATGTATTGACAGCTTGCCGCAGTCTAAAGTTAGCTTTCGATATTAAAATAATTTTAGTTCTTATTTGCGGCGAAGTCTTGAACGAGCATAAATGTTTAAATGTCTTAAAAAGGTAGAATGCAAAATTCTCTGTCGAATCGTTTTCTCCGAGAGAGAGAGAGAGAGTACAGAGTTAATGCCTCTCTTGTTTACTCCGATATTTATTTCTTAGTCCATCCAGAACTCTGCTCTGTCCACTCAAGCGAAATGCTACGTTCCAAAATGAAATTTGTTTTAAATTTAAGAAGGAGAAAAGTCAATCTTTGATAGGTCTCATGATATTACGGACTAACATTTTAACTCTTTCACAGCCTGATTTCCTGGCTTTTACGCTTATAAAAGTTACAATAAAATACAGCCTTATAGGAAGCACACTGCTTCTATCAGGTTTTGCACAGTCAAATAAAAATGTTCGTCACACAATTCAGTTTTACCATACAAGGTTAACCCGAAACTTGATAATAATATAGTCATTTTAGATTTTTATAATAGGTATTTATTTCAAACCGTACACCGTTGACAACATATGTATATTATTAATCATTAAAGATTTTTTTAGTATATATAAAGAGATATTCTCAACAAAACTATCTAATAGTTAATTTTTTCTCTTTTCTACATATATTATTTAGAAAGAAATATTAGTAAATTAAATAATATATAAAGTTAATATTTTAACTCTAACCTCAATATTCTGAACTTATCAGTGGAAGATACAATAACTATTACATAAATTATTAAGTGTAAGAGATATAAAGTGAATAAATTGTTACAACTGTTAATTGGCACGTCTAATAAAATATATATAAATTGCATTGAAAGTACATTGTTTATATTTTTAAGAATGTAACATATTTATCTGATGTTCTTTTTATGAACAACCTCACTCACAATATTATTTATTGGACATTGATGGCAACACTGTTCCCAGACGGCGTGATTTATTTTGTAAAGCGTCAGAATGTATGAAATACTATTGTCTTGATATTATTGAAATAACGTATAACCTTATGCTTTATTTGGCATTTATTTTATTAACCACCGATGTTAAATTAAGTTTAATTTTACGTTAATAAACCCAGTTTATTCTCAGCATTGGTTTTGGAAGTGAAAAACATAGTTAAAGGTAAGTGTTCAATTCAAAACATTGTAATAATCTTAATTAGTTCATATGCGGTGTAAGAGTGCTGTGGTGTTTAATGGTGTATATTGGTTTATTTCAATCTCTTAGCATAATATGGTGTTGTCTTCAGTTTCAAAAGTTTTTTTAGCAATTGTGTACGTAACTTTCGTAGTTATAAGTACTCAATAAATTAAAGTCAAACCTACATTTTTTGTCATTATAACAGTACTTTTAAGTGTTCCAAATACTATTTACGTATTAGTAATGATATCTTTAAAATAGTGACCAACTTAACATAATCTTTGTATCAATTTATCGTTCAACCTGCGTACTGAAACCGATGCTATTATGTTGATATAAAAACAGTTATATTTTCGATTACTCATAATTAAGAGTATATGTGAAACAGCTTAAAAAAACACGAAATGAATACGTAGTGTATTCAATATATATAATATTAAGGTTTTTTATAGCACATTACTCCTGAGACCATTATAAAAAAATATTTTAGAGATATTTTATTTTTACTCTTTATGTAGAACTGCCAGCAATGTATCATATGAGGTTAAGATTGTCTTTTATTTTTTTCGAATATTTTACAGATGTTTTGTGTACAAGAAACGGAATCACATGTAGAACCATTTAGAACAGAAAAAGATCCATTAAATGCACAAACAGATTCCAGTGATGAAGAACCAGATCCAAAACGAATTAAATTCACAAGACCAGAGCTCAATCTACAAATGTACCAAATACCAACTTTTAATACACCAAAATCTTTATCCATATTCCCATCAACACCCACCTCTACTCTCCCAAAATTTGTTAACAACCCTCTCAACTTAGCAAACCCACTGGCTTTTGCCACAAGCAACTTACACACAAATGTTGTCAAAAGTCTGCACAGCAAGTATTCTTTACCAGCAAAATTGACAATAACACCAGTGACAAAAACAATAACTGATGGTGAAGTGGTCAGATATAAGAAGAATGGAGAAATTGCTAAAAAGAGAGGTCCACCAAAAGGGTATAAACGGAAGCCCAAAGACTTGTCTCAAAGTTTTTCTAATGGAGCTTTATTGCAGGTGATTATATATCTCTAGTAATATTATTATGCTGTAGGGTTTTAGTTTAAATTATATTTGAAAGTACTTCTCTTTTAAAAAAATTCTTATATTTGATAGTCCATGGTTATAGACAATATAGAACTGTTGTGTTAGAAATGCATCTAATGCAGTGTTAGAATCTACTATTACCTTCAAAAGTTCACACTTTACAAATCAAACTGAATACCCTTCTATTGTTGATGTGGATACAGTCGGAATAACTAGTAATGTAGTTTAATGGATTATAATTGTATTAACAAAATAATGGATATCAAACTTTCCACTCCAGGCCCAAAATACAATTCTGACAAGTCTTCTGGCGGCCACTAACACGAGTCTAACGACGGTGGCGCCCGCACCACCTCCGCCCGAGCCCGTTCCGGAGATCAAGTTACCACCAGGTATTATAGTTATAACGAAGACTTTTTTTGCTATAGCTTGAGATATTAATTGTGTAGTATGTGCAATTACTATATACACAAATCTGCACTCCAGGTACCGAGTTAGTGGAGCTTCTTCTAGATCCAGAAGACTGGTTTCCCACCGAGCCCTACCGCATGGTGTTCAGTCGGAAGAAAAACCCCAAGTGGAAAAACTTCCCCTACCGCTGTGAACACTGCTTCAAGGTAAGTCTTTGATTGTGGTATGACCAGTCTTTAGGGGCTTAGAGGAACAAACAAACATCATAATATACTCATTGTCGATCGTACTTAATCATCATTAACTAGGCGATGATTTAGCGTAGCCTCATCTCAGGTACATATTTTAGCATTAATGCCATAATTTGTCTCTCAGGGCTACCGCGTGCTATCGACGCTGGTGTCGCATTGCGGCGCCCGTCACGGCGGCGCCCCGCGCGCGCTAGCTCTGCCGTGCCCGTGCTGCCCGCACGTGTCGCTGCGCCGCAAGCACCACAAGAAACACCTCGAGTCGCACCAGGGCAAGCGCCGCCGCATCTTCTGCCCCTATTGCGTGCCGCCGCCTGCGCCGGGACCTCGCGTGCGCGAAGCCCTGCAGTACCCCTTCGACCGCTTTCCGCAGTACTGGTACGCATCCGAGGAGTCGCTGCGTCTCCACAAGAAGCGGAAGCACCCCTACGCGGCCATGTTCAACTGCGATTGGTTCTGTACGTGGGGAGACAGTTCGCCCAACAGCTAGAGAAGTAATATTTTTGGAGCCATTTATGATCGGCAACGCCGAGCCTCGTAGTACTTATGACTAGACCTAAGACTGAGTCCCGTGTCGCGACGGTGTATTATATTCTTGTATGGAGTCCGACTGAGAGATGTGCCTTGTCAGAGGAGTCCGAAGTTATCACATTCCAATTATATAGACATCCGGACGACGTTATTTTTGTAGAATGATATTAAACATTATTTGTAGTGGAACGAGGTTTGCCCGTAGCCGTAGAGATTTGAGAGATATACTTGCAGATATTAATTGACATTGGGACGTCGACCCTCGCAGTGCCCCGACGCAATGTTATTCACTAGCTGTATATATTAGTTATGAACAGACGTACAAATCGGTATACCAGTATTTTTATATGAATTTTCATGCATTTAGTATGTGTAGATAGTATTAGGTATGATATATGTGCCAGTTTAGTTTCTCTGGAAACGGATATTAAGTGATTGAAATGTTGCCTTTACTACGTACTTAGAGATTCAAATACTTTAAGACACCGCTGAAACTAAACTGTCACAGCCCCGCTGTACTCACTTGAAACCAAATCCGTTCAGTATTATTTATTAAGACTTAATTCATCAGCTATACATTAGTATATTTATAGCTGGGTGACAGTACATTGTATTAGGAGTTCCAAAGCACCTACTGTAGTGTTTGTTGAAGTTTTCTGGAGCTTGAAGGAACCAAGAAAGCCATCCTAGTACTTAGGAACAGACAGAAGCACTGACGCCATATATCTTGCAATGGAGCTATGAGTCAGTATTCACTTTAGAATGTTTTTTTTCTAATAATATTTAAGGGCAGCTATTTTATATTTAAACAAACCATTGAAGGATTCTTCGAATCATCAGAGATTTGTATCTTCATAAATAATTTGAACCCTTTTTTACATATTTATTTATTACCACGAGTTTTATATTTCCCCACCATCACGTCAATGTATACTTATTTTGTAATAAAACGACAAGACTATATTGTAATACTCTTACCGACGATCAATGAAATGAATTTTGTATTGATTTTTGTAAATAAACATTTTGAAATTTTTGTTGTTTTTTATTTATTGATTAATATATTTTATTGAAACAACGAAAGAAGCCTAATAGATGTCACCACTGTCCCGATAAAAAAGAATATACTGCTAAATTCCTCGAATCTAGCAGCGACACGGTAGCTCAATTGGCAGAGCGAAGGGACGGTTTCCAAGAGGTCGCGACTTCGAATTCCTGCCCGTATCAGTTTATATTCCCTTCAATATTTATTTAAAATTTAAATAAGCTCAACATGATTATACATGTTAACAGATATTTTCAAACATTAATGTCAGTACTCTTTTGCAAGTCTCACGTCGAACATATATACATGGACTTGCTTGAATTTAAAAATCCATATTTTCAATAGGTTTTAACTAATAAGGTTAGTTTTGACGACAATGATATATAAAATAGATGAATAAAGTATAACTTTATGAATTCGTTACAAGTCCTGAATTCCAGTCGGATGATGACGGCTTGAATTCCAGTCTGAAATAAAAGCTTCAATTGTATAAAATGTATAATTAACTGGATAAATATAAATTTGGTTTAACATATCTTAAATTGACAAAAACTTCTTTCACATCATCGATTGATATGAAGACGCTTTTTGGTAAATTATGTTTTTGTCAAACATGAACTTATAATATACGGGAGATTTGAAAGAATTGTAATTATAAAAATTGTTTTCAGAAATCATTGTACAAATGATATGAGTTCATAGGTCAAAATAAACTATGTAAATAAAATATATTTTATTAAAATAAAACTTACAATACAACCTTAAACCTATATTACATATATTATGAAAATTATAAGACAGAACAAAAATTAAATGACATCGATACTATGATTTTTAAGTACATAGATGTAGTACAAAAGTATATATATATTTTGATGTTGGTGGAACTACAGGTTAACATCGTAAACAGGATACGGGGTACAGGATTTAGTTTAATTTTAAAAATCACCCAAACATTTATTTAAAAAAAAAAACATCATATTTATAACAAAAACTTAGAAAACTTTAGCACATCTTTATTTTAGATTATATAACAAATAATACTCTCTAGCTGTACTAGCGCCAATTTTCTAGAAATTTTGGTACCACACAAATACAAATATTAAATGTTCGTCTTTTATTTAACAATATATTTACTTCCTTTGTGATTAATAATTGTCAATCAATTAGCATTATGAAATAAAATAATAAATAAATAATAATGTTTACTTTATTAGTATTTCGATTGTAATATTGTATTTAAGAGGCAGCCATCTTGGCGGCGGCGGCAGCGGCAACTGCAGCCGCCTTCTTCTTAACAGCCAACGCCGTTCGCTGCTTCGCTTGGATCTTGGCTTTTTGACTCTTCGATAACTTACGCTTCTTCTCGTTTGCTATTGCTGTAATAGTTTTAAAATAAAAATAAGAAACTTTATTTTGACTTTTTAATTGCATGGTGATATTTGAGTTTTTATTTTATTTCTTCATATTTATGTATTTTGTCGTCATTTAGTATCGCGTATTTAATATTTTTGCTTACTATTGTTTTTTTTATTTTCTCCATTAGTATTAGTTTGCATTTTTCTGTATTTTTTTTATCGGTTGACTTGTAGAGAACGCTTTGGCATTAAGTCCGCCGCTTGTATGAATTTATTTGTACGATAAAGATTTAATAAATAAATAAATAATAAATTGCAGTTGTACCAAACCAGTGTCGGTACAGTCAAAAGCCTTTCTTTTGATTATAGGTTATAACGATGACGTTTTTTTTTCATATAATCTCCCGGGGATAGAAACTGTCAATTCAAATACCGGATAATACCGCACAAGTATTCAAACTCCGTTCAACGATATGAATAGATCATAAGACGAACGACCATAAGAAGACCACCCCAGTATGTACTTACACACTGCAAGCACGTCCCTCTGCTCTGCGGCGGCGGCCAGCTCAGCAAAAGCGCTTGCCAGCGCCGCGCCCAGCCGCCCGCAGACCGACCGAGACACGCTGTGAGCACGCAGCGACAGCGATGCCAGTCTGTACATGATATTATATTTAACACAGAGCTGGAGTATGGCTTGACTATACCGGAAAGGACCCGTTCTTTTACTCGGGCAATCATGGTATTTTTTTTTATAATATCAAACAGCCTCCCTTTGCCCTCCCTGTTATATTCTTATTCGAAGGTGGCAAAGCGTTTTCAAACTGAATTTGAATCAAATGTGACGGCATCACTTACCTATGACCAGGACCCTCAATCGTTTGCCACGCTCGCAAATATAAAATAAATAAAATTAGCTACCATTTACCAAAATACGAAAAATCTGTTTGTATTATTGCTAAATAAATGGTGAAAATGGACCAGGGATCCAGTACCAAAACAACATTTATCATGATACGGTCTGCTCCTTTATCATTTACAAATATTGGAATACTTTTTATCACATGCGTATATAACATTCAGGTGAACTTATACAATATAAACTGTTTGATAGTGAGTCCTCACCTGCCGGCTAGTTCTCTTTGATCCACATCTAGGTCACAGATAGCGGTGGTGCCGTTCTTCTTGCTCACCATCTGAAGCCAACGCGACTGCTTTAAAACGAACAAGCTATAAGAATTGTATCATACTCTAATATTACTTTAATCTACTGAAAATTAAACAAAGTTGATGAATATTTTTATAAGCGACGTGGAAATTATAAATTCGATGATAGATATTTCGAAGTGTGTCTGAGATCTGAGTGGAAATTCAGCAACAGCAGCATTCAACATTCTTATCATAAAATATAAAGAAATTGGTCACTTTCCATTTTCAGCTTCGTGATAAATTAAAAAACCTTGGTTTTGATTTAATTTTGAAGATTGCTAGATTCGGGATAGTAATAGCTTATCTACTATGATTAAAAACAGTATAAAAATATGATACACCTTCCGAAAAAAATAAATTAAAAAACTATTTAAATGATGTCAGCTTTAAAAACTGTACTATCAATATTGTTTATTACGATGTTTTACCTTAATTGACTGTGGACAGATGCCAAACATGTATCTCTCGATGATTTGTTTCAATTCGTCCGCAAATAACAACACCTGGCCATCATTCTGTAACGAAATAAATCTTTTATAATGTTTGGTGTAATCAAATATAGTATTATTAGGTAAATATTTATATAACAAATAAGTTGGCAAGTTTATTTACATGAAGGAAAACATCTTAGATATAGGTAGGTACTTCAGGGATATCGTGCCAGAAGTTCTGAAGCCGCTCCTAAAAAAAAGCAATTTGTGACCACCGCGGCTTTGTTTATTAAAGTACAGAAAGGTGTTACACACTCGGAACATTGGACAAGATAAGATAGATTTTAAAGTCCTAACTTGGCTGAGTATTCAAGACATAAACCTAGTGCCATAGTAAAGTCTTCCTCATTATTTTTAGTATTATTATAAACTATATCCCGTCAACAGTTGTTGTAAAGTTTGGTTTGCTTTGGCCAATATACACTTAAGTCACAAGGACGAGAATTATTCATGTTATTAATGTCATACTGAGAGACATTTAGTTTCTCAAAACATAGAAAAATATAACTAAAAGTTAATAAAACATTAAATAATAATTTAAGCAGATAGACTTCAGCCCTAATGGAAATGGTTAGATTAATTTAAACATCCCTTTATAATTTATTATCTGTCGATTCACTCGAACATTAATTCTATTTTATCAATACAGAAATAATCCAAATTGCTTTCAAATTTTCGTAGCACAAGTATTTATAATATTCACAATCTGGCTTCGAGCCAACTAAATTCGAATTGCTTGTAAAATCTTCATCTGAAATTGATTCGTTGCGAAAGCTAACAGCGTTGACGCGACAATTTGTTTGTTTAATACACCAGAAAATAATATATATATCAAGTTTTATAAAATTAAATAAATCATGGCTATCAGACTCTTTTCAAAGTCAAGTCAAAGTCGAAATATTTTTTTTAATTCAAATAAGCATACATTGCATTTATGAAACGGCAGAGTTTATCTGTACGGTTCTAAAGGGTAGATCCATGGAGAAGAATAAGGAAGAAACTCCATGGTTTATCTTGTGACCATTATGTTATAAAACTGCTATTTTTAATAAGATTATTTTCGACTATTTTCACGGCCGCATCTAGTTCTTGACTCTTCATTTAGACCTAACACAATGAAATCGTTTATCCTGATTTTTTAACTATCAACGTAAAGTCAGAAGGAACTGAGCCTCTTAAATTTGGAATATATTATATCAAAGTCGGTAGCCGCTATGACGGGATTTTAGGAAATTTTTATATTGGTTACTTTCTAGGAAAGTCGTTGTTCCTTGGCGATGAAAGCAACACTTTCAATATATTTTTTTTATTTATATTCAATTCCGAGTAGAAATAAGTACCTAAACTGTACGTAGGTAAATAAAACATATTTATTCCATGAGCGGTCGGAGTCACTGATTGAGAGTGAACAATAAATTAGCTAATTCTAATTAGCTAATTACTTAGGTATTTAGAAATAACAATTAATTTTGATAACGCACCACGTTACTTATTTTCAAAATTAGAATTTACCTACTATACATCCGTAAATATAATTAATATATAATTCAACCGACCTACTCCAACGCCGCCAAAATAGTGACTCACAAAAATTATATGAACAACAATTTCAAATATATATTTTTTGAGAAAAAAAAAAACAAAATAGGTGGCGACAATAAGTCTTGACGTTTCTTTATCTGTCATCTGTCATAACCTTGTAAGTTACTGGTTAATAACAAAATTTCTGAGTGATTATATTAAGTGATTATATTAAGTGTGTGTTCGCTTGGATGAAATTAAAATTAAAAAACAGAATTGACACGATCACAGGATGCAGTTGTATTTATAATTGTTTACTACGTCAGAGAAACGACGATAAAATACGAGATCATCAAGAAAACAGTGTCGCGGCTTACGAACGAGGGCTAAGTATATTTCAAGATGAATCCACGCTGTATTTAATTCCAGAATCTTATTTCTGATAACATTATGGCGAGTGTATTTTCATCTCACCTATAATCGATGTTGAATCGGTTAGAAGGTAACGGCGTCACCTTCACGGGTAGTCGCTTGTAATAGATTGTTGTGTTAGATTTGAGATATTTATACTTAATCATTTAGATATACAGAAACGACCAACTTCATTATGTTATTTATTAATTTATACCCGGACTTACATATATCGCAAAATACTCAAAATTTTTGCATAATTAATATTTTTATTTACTCTGAGGGCAAAACCGCTTGTTTAACCTAAAACAATAAATGGTCACAAATTCATAAAACCTTCATGACAAAGTGTCTATAGTCCTGGCACAAGGCACAAAAGCCTTATATGAATTGAAATATTAAATCTATATCATATCAAATAGGTATGTTTTGTTGGTTCATATTATGCTTATCAAACAGTTGGTGTTTGTGTGCGTCTGTGTTTGTGTGTTCATTCACATGTATAGGTGTATTTCCTTAAAACAATCAAAGTTAATATTAAGTTTTATAGCTTATCTTTAAATCTGCCAGGATGAACGACGCATCACGAAATATATCGATCTAAATTTTACATTCCATGAAAGACCTTTATTTAATTTTGAATGATACAAAAGCCTACACTAGTAATTCGATTGCAGCGGGCTCGACTGGCGTAGTACCTACCTTTCATAGAAAACTGGCAGAGCTTTTATAGCTACGCTTCGTAGATACGATGAGTGAAAGATTGCAAAAAACGAACGAACGAGAAAGAGAGAGGCTCTTTCTCTCAGCGTGTCTCAGTCTCGTGCATCCCTCCTCATTACAACGACAACGTAATGGTACTTTTGCAATGTCGATGGACGACAATTCCACCTACCACCGGATGGAAAGGCTGCTCGTCTAGTTCATCATTACATACATAAAAAATACAATAAATCGCATTATTGTACTTCAAATCAAACTTTCTCCATAAGAAAAAAAAATATATTCATAGATGCTAGCTTGTGTTCACCACTTTCCGCGGCTTAATACATAATTTGTATTGTAATCTATTAAAGTTATCTTTTAAAATATTAAAGCAGGTTAAACTGTAAATAAACATAGAACTAAATATTTATTGACACTGCGGAGTTAGAAAGATTGGTTAGGATTTTGATAAGAAGCCTGATAGATCGCCTCTATCCCGATAACGACGATTATATACTCGTAGAACTCATCACAGCTTTATCGAGGGAAGGAAGCATTAGCTAGCGACACGGTAGCTCAATTGCCAGATGGACAAGACTGTGTTACAAAGGTTGCATGTTGGAGTCCTGCCTGTGACGTAGATTTCATTCTATATATATATATATTTATATTTATTTAAAAAGTAATATTAATGTGACACCAGCACAGAGTTGTGTAATTTTAATATATAATTTAATATATAGTTATATGTGTAAGGTAAAATAGCTATGCAGACTATTTTCTCAGATACAAATGTCGACGAGTACAGACTGAAAAATATATATCGTATATTTTAAACAAGCATAAAGGAGGTACCTAGTATTATCAAGTACATAGTTAACTCATATGAAATAAAGTTTTGTTACGGAATTGAATGCCAGATTGGTTTATTTGTAAAACCTAAATAAATATATATTTTTTATGTTTCTTAGTTCGAAAACAATGGAAATCCTGTAAGTAAATGTCATCATATCATAAAAGGGGTTACGAAATATTTAAATTACAAGAATTTCCTTGTAATTTCGCAAAAATCGGATCAAGAAGCTACGACCTAAAAGAAATCTTGCGGAACTTCGTAGCATGTTATAAAAAATATCTAAAATATCGCGATGAGTCAATCACTTTTAATATATCAAATAAAAACTTTACTATATGAGAGACAATGTAGCTATTAGTTGTGAAAATAAATATTATGTAGATTCTTAGATATAATCTACAAATAAAGAACTAAATATTATATATAACCTATTTACAATGTAAGTATAGATGGAATATCTCTTAAAATATCTGGATGTGTATTAATTTCTATTTTATTCAACCTTGAGAGTAAATATACGCTAATATTTTTATTCTGTATTTTGGCACTAGCGGCCCGTATATAAGTCACCTACGACCTACATCACTAGATTTTGTTCAATATATTTAACAATTTTGACTATGAAATATTTACAGAATAAGTTTCTACTAGTGCTTCCGTTAATAGCTAGCGCCGCAACCCGGCATCGCTCGTTATTAACATATAGGTATACCATAATTTTAATTAATGAAGTATCGTATGACAAGTTTTTAAATTAACTTAAATTGAACTACAATTATTGTCAATTCGTCGTTGTTGCATGGCGCCATGTTTACAGCATCCAATGCCAAAAAAAAGTAAAAAAAATAATAATATAGTTATACACATGGTAAATCTCAAAAGAATTACATTAATCTTGTAACAAACCTTATTCTTTTGCTTAATTTAATTTGTCTTCTATCTATAGTGTAATATTAAATTTGTTGGTTTGTTTTTTTTTAAAGATTACATATAATAAAGAGTAACGAGGTAAAATCTGTTCGTAAAATATTTTCCTAAAAGAACTAATTGCTAATTATTTATAACATGATATTTATAATTTAAACATTAAATTGTGTATCATTTAAACATTAGTTTTTAATTTTAGGCTGTTTGAATGTGAGTCTATTTGTTTGTTCCGCTAAATCTACTGGACCGATTTTGATAAAATTTTACTAGATAATTGCTGTATATGATACAACTTTTTGTTGATGAATTTTAATGCATTTCATTAGTATGAAGTGTTGGCTTATTATCTAAATCAACATATCTTAGGATGTTTCACTTCTCTCATTCTCAAGAGAAAACACAAAATGATTAGGGCTTTATTTACAATATAACAGATTACTGGACTGATTTTAAATACCAAAAAAGCCGCGGCAATTACAGTAAAGTAAGTATCAAAAAATTAAGTGAAAATAATTATTTAGATTAACATTCCTTTAGATTTTATTTATCCTGGATTATCCATACATACAGTTTAAAAAATTCAAATTTAAAGTCGCAACCAACAGCAATTACTATAAAGATTTTTTTAAATTGTAAAAATAACTACATACATATATATATATATCTAGTGGAAGTTATGGCATCACAAATAGAGCATCATAAAAAAGTATGTTACGTTAAAAATATCGTAAAGTATTACAATGTTATTTTTTAAATTTTAATGGACGAATGTTGGCAAAATTATCAAATACTTTGAAGCTCTAATATTCTTAATATTTCGGTCGAGCGTAAATCCGAACGGCGTTAAAATTACTTTTTATTGCCGAAATGTATTACTTAACGCAATTGTTGTGACTATTAAAAGATATACTTACAAATAAATGTAATTTTATAAGTATTACAATATTAATTCAGTAGCTATTACATTATTTTTACAAAAAAAAACAAACAATTTTTGATATTTAATAAAAGAATTTCATAATATCGTTACAAATATTATTAAATATATATATTTTTTTTGTTTACTTATAAATTGTCTTGGACTTTACATAATTGTGGTGTGCAATAAAGAATATATCTTAATATCTTAAATTAAAAAAGTCCTAAAATATGACTTTATAAATTATTATTATGGTAGAGTTATACGATTTGTGTGGTGGTAAAATGGTATTTGGTTAACTTTTTTTGTTTATTATTTCTTCTGTATATTTTCACAATAAAACATTCTAATGTAATAATATTTTTAAAAAAATAAAAAGGGCAGTTAATCTTTTCTTTCTCTGTTAAATAAAATTACTTACCTTATATGTAAATTTGGATTCAGAACTGGTATTACTTTTTTCCTCCGACTTGGCTTTTACTTGGAAACACAAAAAAACTAATAAAGTAAGAACACATATCTTTCTATAAATCATGTTTATCGACCTCCTTGCAGCTCAAGTTTTTTAATATCAAATACTGTCCACTCACGACACATTCAATAAGAAAAAAAAGTAAAAACGTCAAAAATAGCGCGTGTGTCAAACTAGCGACGGACTCCAGGCTACTGGAAGAGTGTGGGCAGACAGTCAGTCGCGGGTATTTTAAGAATATATCGATGGTATATGCAGTGCCAATAAAAGTTTTATCGAAATAAACTTTATATTTTTAATATAGTCAGGTATTTTCTTTTTGGTTCAATATACTTTCAATATATATATTTTGAAGGTTATAAGAAATTTTGAGTTACAAAATTCCGAATTACTTTGGCAAGCTTAAAGGACACATAGTTAATATATTTGTTTCTTTAGCAAAACCCAGTCAATATTATCTAAACATTACATACATACTGCCACGTCTTACTACCATTGGTGTAGGCAGAAGGAGTGAAATGCAATAATCATGTCAAAAACCCACCTCCTGCTTCATCCACATTCATTTATGTTTTCATATATGTATGCAGGTCGGTTATGAGTACTCGTTGTTTTACATTTGAAATATTAATGTCATATTGTTTTTTTTTGTTGGCATTTATTTTTTTACTTATGTACCAAAAAAGCATAAAATATAAAAATTAAACAATGAAAAAGAAACAAGTGTACAAAGGAATAACTTATTTCTACCAGATACCCTTTCGCGGCGAAAAGAGTTCATATACATAATAATTAGTATTCGGACTGGTACGTTAATAATATCAGAACCATATAAAATAAATAGAAGAGAAAAAAAAATAAATGATCTATTATTACACTACATAGACATATTATACTTACAATATTATTCACATATACACAGATATTTACTCATTACATAATATTTACATAAATACATAATTAAGTGCTGTTTCAGTCTTCGCTTGAAAGACCTAAGAAATGGGTTTACATAAAATATATTTTCGGGGACAGAGTTCCAAAGTTAATCTGCAATGACAGGAAAAGAGATAGAATAGAAAGTGGTATTAAAAAGAGACACACAGAGACAGAGATGTTGTGGTCTTGTGCTTGGAAAGGGCGCTTGAAAACGTTCACACAATTAAGAGGAAGAGCATGTGCATGATATGCACATTCTGGCGAAGTCGGAGAGGAAGTCACTTTAACTGAGGAAAAACTCTGACTGAAAACAAGCATTCAGTCTTTTAAGTCACTATGTACGAATAAAACATTTTTTTTTTATTTTATGGAGATGGTACGAATCAAAGTAATATTATTGTAATATTGCGCTAATAATTAAATTAATTATGCTTTAATTGTATAATTAAATATTTATTGTTTTGGTCGAACATTCTGTTACTTTACATGTCTTGGAAGCAAAGCTTTTATAGAATCATGAGGCCCTTGACTGTCAGACTGAACTTAGATATACCGTCACCGACATTGAAGTCTTCCCTTGTCTTGCGCGGTTGCATCTATGGTATTAGTATAACGTACCTATCTGTATCCACCTAAATATTTTTTCGCAAATGTAATCAATCACCTTCAAACGAACAACCGGCTATACTAGAAATAAAATAAATCTTGGTTTGAAAAGCTTACCAGCAAACCGAAATAACCGTGCGTGCTTTTAAAGTGTCGATATTGTTTAGTCATTTGCAATGATTTAAACGTCTACCAGATTTGTGTATTATTTAGAATGGTTCCTGCATCATTGTGATTCTTTATGCATAGAAAATTTCATAAATATATCATTGTTGTTTATTATTATTAATAAAAAAAAATGTCTGAGAAGTTTTAGAAATGTATAATTAAGTATAAGTTTAAATTAAAACTTCTCAGACATGTTTACATAATGTCCCTCGCATCCAGCATTTGGACTAGACATTTTACGGACTGACGCTAATATTATCGGCGCGTGCGCAATCGGTGTCAATCGGTGACAGCTCGTAATTTGTTCGATAATGAATGAGATTTCAGTGAGACAGATACAACAAATCATGTGTTTTTTATTTAATTTTACTCAACATCTAAGAACGTTTTAAATAGTTACCTACATCTTGTATTTTATTAATATATTAATCTTGCATCCCTTTGTGCTTTGATGTAAGTATACTAAACGTATTCGAATTTTAATTTAATAATTTAGATAGAGAAAACTTTTCTATTTATTAAAATATGTCTCTTAGAGATAAATACTTGTCGTATTGTACTGTGTATGGTACTGCTAGTAAAGCAGGGCGTCAGAGAAAAGACAGTGCATCGATGGTGAAGGGTACCGTAGCTAGGAGTCGCTACCTGCAGCGTTTGCCACTTGCCATACTTGAGGATCTAGGAAGATAGGAGGAAGAATAGGATATTAGAATATGTAACCCTTGATTAAAGAAAATATATTATATTTTAATACTCTATCCAAACACAATGGAACATATATTTTTAGTATAACCCAATATCCTTACTATAAAAAGCATTAAATAGTCAATATGTGACACTATTTGAAGGTTGGAATTTAGAAACAGAAAAGGTTTAGTGTTCTATTCGTCAAAATTTACTATGTCGTTAAAACAAATGGAAGCTTATTTGCTCTCAACACAATGGCTGTATGTGTATGTACAAATAAATATTCCGCAAGATTTTGGTTATACAGCTAAGGAATAGTGTAGAAGTTTTTTAAAAGAAAATTTTCTCCACAGATAAACATATATACAGAATAGCTTTTTATGACAATTTCTATAATTTAATATAGATGTTCAAATCATTCAATGAAACTTTTTGGTGTCATATTTATCACTAGGTATTTTACATTTCAGTGAAACACAGAAGCTATGTGATCTTGTTGGAGAGTAGAATGTGCCTTGGTGATCTGTTTATTATGATTTTAGTATTAACTTTTATCTAATTAGTTATCTAGATAAAAATGTCTTACTTTCTTTCTGTGAAAGTAGCAAAACTAAATTAGGTTTTATTCGATTACATTTGATTCCAGTGATGAGGTCATGAATCTAATCCAAATACTGGTGTATTGTTTATTTTTGAGTTCATAAATCATGTTACTACTCCGGTTTATGAACACACAAATAATACACAAACACTTAAGGCTTGGCACTGACCTGTATTGTTAATGTCTTGATTCACACACGCTTTAAGTTTGTACGTTAAATTACAATAGTACTCGACGGTGATTAAAGGTTAAGGGATGATTATTCAAATTATAATTAATCAAAGCAGTCAAAAAACTCTGGTTTAAAAAGGATGGGTCAGTCAGTCAGGTGAGAAAAGAATCAGTATAGCATTCGTCTAAGAGTTATTAATTAATTTTTCTGTTATATACCTCTAGCCAGCGACATCTGTCTTAAACCCCCAACCCCCTTTCAACCCAAATTATAAGTCACCTTTACCCACTTACAATGGATACGATCACATACGTATTTATTTATATTGTAATTATAGATCAAACCAAATTTGTATTTTGATTTCTTCGAAGTATACATTGTTCAATATGTTGCTTGGTGCCTGAAACTTAAATTGATGTACGTTATACATTTCTATTTGTTTTATGTTACTTGAAACTTAGTTAATGATTTACTTTGAAGTTTTTTGTGTACAATTAAGTAAGTAAGTAGTAAGTTAATAAATGCTTTTATATTTTTTAAACCTATTGTACGATAATTGGCATGTCAACAAAACTGAATTTAAATTCATAATACGAGAATTCTCAGCCGGTGCCGACAGTTAGTTTATTGTGAGTATACTAACAAACATGTTTATAGATAAATTACAACATTAATTCTAACCGTGGCATCTTTACAATGTTATTCTATACTACAATGTTAGGAAGAACGTTTATATTAAACAATTTATTATATTAAAAATGAAATTTACATATGGATTAATGTTCATGACGTTTATCGATCCTATAGCTTGGGTTTTAGTGATGCGAGTGGATTTTACAGATCGCAGATTCAAGTCAGCTGGACTTGATGATTTTTTCACATTAAAGTAAAAATTTAAAATACCTGCAAGTATAAAAAACATATATTAATTACGGTGTAATTTAATCGAAACCAATCTCGTACTGGATGGTACTGGATCGTACTGGAGGTAAGTACAGTTGATAAACTGTTCGCACATCATCTGAAAGCTATGCAAGGATCGTAAAAACATTGATTGCGTGATTCAGGAAAATGTATTATGACAGCTGTACGTAAAAGAGATGACATTCATATAGCGAAAAAAGATATTCATAGTAACAAAAAAGTTATTAAAATAAAATATAATCTTTTTTCAATTAAGGGAAACAAACATTCTCTTTTTATTTCAAAAGAAATATCAACTTAAATATTTATCGATATGGGGAGTGATGTGAAATCGCGACCTCTGAAACACCGACTCGTCGCTATACCAATTGTAAACAAACAGTTCAAAAACATCTTTAAGAACAACAAAAACGTAAAACATAAATCAGTGAAATTGACACTGATATTTAATTAATTACAAATTAAAATGAAAAAATATAGAAATCCATTCAAAAATTAGTTTGCAACAGTAGAAAACTACAATAAAATATAAATAAAAATAAACATTTATACAATTTCCTAATTTATACGAGTACCTAAGTAGGTAGTGTAGTAGTAGGATTTATAAGTATGTATAAACATTTGTTTTATGAAATATATGACGAACGACTTTCGGACCGGACCGAATGACAGATTACATAATAAAAATAGCGGTATGACAAGGCTTTTCACAATATGATTTAAAATAAAAAAGAGACTTTTATATAGATAAAAGTCTCTTTTTTACTTAATATAGATTAAGTATTTCAGGTTACGCATGCTAAAGATTAATGCGCCCTTTTTATTATGCAATTTAAGTGACACTATTTAACCTTGAAAAATCGCTATTTTTATTTACTCGCTAGTAAGCGTCTCCAGCAATCAGAGAGAAGCACTAACAGAAATTTCACTATGCGATTTTAGTACACTAGTTGAGATATTGTCGCTTAGATTGTATAATTAAATGGGGACATAACTAAGCCTTTATCTACAGACTTAGTTATTGATGATTTAACAAATTCTGGAGAATTACAAACCTCAAGGTTATTATAGGACCTTGTAAACATATCTAAAGACCATCTGGAGTGGTTTAAAGAGAACACACATTTCACGACCATTACAAAAACTGTTAAACAGGAATTTGTTTAAAAATGTTAATGCACAATGCCAGATGATGGACGTTTTCCTTAAGCAAATATTCCGAGCAATTAACATTAAAAGAAATATTTGAAAATATCTTTAAACATCTATAACTATGTTAAGTTTAAACCTTAAGGTTAAGCAAATTAAACCGAAAGAACCGTCCATATAAAAACGAATATGTATGGAATTTCAAGTTTACCGACGCGGCTAGCGATACCGTAGCTCAATTGGTAAAACGACGGATCGGTTTCCCAGATGTCTCGGGTTCGTGTCTCTGCCTGTATCAATTTATATTTCATTCAAAATTTATTTAAAATAACAAAAATATACATCATGCTCTATTAAATACTAATGACAAGTTTTAAATGTCTACTAATTCAAATAGTAATTGATGAAATTGCCTTTATCATGGTCGAGATCAAATAATCTACCACAGTATACAAAAATATACATCTGGACCATTTTTAATAGTTTATAAAACAAGGAAACAGTTTCAAATAATATGTTAAGGCTATTAGATTGTATCTGACATTGATGGAAATAACCGCCAATTGTGTTAATCTTACGAGAGGTGGGCTGGTTTTTGACATCTATAATAACCTCGCTGATATAACTTTGTCTTTAAGATAGAGAAGTCACGCCGTAAGAACTAAACCACCCATTACATTACATTGTGACCTCTAGCGGTAGACTCTCGGTCACATTTGTGAATATTGTACTGAAAATCAAACAATTCTGTATTAAAAATACCAGGAATGTCACCTTTAATCAAATCAGATCATAATCAGAAGAATAAAAAATAATTGTTTTAACTCAACATTTCTAAAATAAACAGACACTTCAAAAAAAAGTCATTATTAAAAACAATAAAAGTATTCAAATAAAACAATCTCAAATTATTTAATCCATAATTATCATATAAAATTAACAATACAATTATATTAAAAAACCCAAAAAGATCTTTCATACTATCTTGTTGTAATCAGTAATCGTACATTACATACCTTCAAACTTTTTCCTTGGACTTTATTTTCGTATTTTTCAGGATTTAATTTTGGCCAAAAAGGCCGGTGAAGAAAGTTAATTAATTAATTAATTTAATTCCTCTGACCACTTAAGCAACGTGAATAATAAAAACGATTTTATTTTTTTGTATATGTATTTGTAAGGGAATTTTTATTTTTCACGTAGTACTTCAAATCAAATAAAACAAATAATTTGACAATTATTTTTTTTTTCATGAGTAAATCATCTATAATTTATTTTTTACATAAAGAGATCTGTATCTATCATTCGGACAGTGAGGCTGCGATTGAGGGGATCGAGGAATTAGACGACGAGGAACTTTTGAAGAGGTTCATCTGAATGTTTATTTCTGGATTATTTGTTTTCAATTCACTGGTTTATAACGTCCTCGATTATTTTACGATAATATTTATATGATTCTCAGAGATCTGTTCTAAAATATCTCATGTACCTTGCCCAGTAAAGTATGAGTACCTTGCCCAGTAAACACATGTGCTTAATGTACAGCTTCATTTTTTAAAACTATTATAAACAATCAATTAAAATAGACTAAACTCAGTGTTAGTAAACTGGCTGCCATCAAAGTATTCGATATGACGTTCGCTGTAAACGCTTCATAAAATGTTTATGACTGATTTAATAGCATTAGTTACAAATTTTCGAGACAAATTTTATAGCTTTATATACTGTTTTGGAGGTTAGTATAAAAATAAAAATTACATTAGGCGACTTTTCATATTAACATTGCAAGATTTTACATCTTTTCAATGGTGAAAGTTATAAATAAATTAATTATGTATCGCAACAGTTATCAAAGTATAATTAAAAGGAATATGAAATCTTGTATTCAGTTTCTGGTTGTTTATTACTACTATTTAGATGTCGCGGCCTCCAGTCCTGCTTGTTTATATGAAATGAAATGTAATGTATTCTTAATTTTCTATTTTAATGATAAAAATTTTATACGTATAGAAAAATTTACATATAAATTTAAATCTTCTGTCGTTTGCTCTTTTACTCTTTCTTCCTTCCTTTATACTCCTTCATAAGGAACAGAGGATTTCTTTAAAAACTAATAACATAAGTTACAGATGGTAATAACGTGGTGGTTATGAATGGTGGCGGCACATTTTTCCTACGAGTACCTTGAATTATTCGGAATAAAAAAATAACCTGTTCTTTTTCAGGTAAATAGCCCATTACCTGAAAAAGAACAGGTTATTTTCTGTACAAAATGGCATACAAAGCAATCTAGTATTTTTTACGTAAGTGATATAAAAACTTTCACAATTATAATGTTAAATATTATGATATTTGATTGAAATATATAATATATATGCCAAAGAACAGTCGAAATTCATTTAATTTTAATCCCTCCCAACCAAGGTCACTCATTCATAGAAAAACGTAAGTTGTGTACTGCGTAAAAGTAAAGTTATTGAAAATACAATATGTTTACAAAAACAACTAGCAAAAGTTTTACCTCCATCGGATAAACAGTTGAGAATTACAAACAAACATTAATTTTAATATACATTTACGTCCGTACAATTTGTTTAAATACAGAGCTGACTAACCGTGCTTCTACTGGCTTTAATACAATAATATTTTCTAAGCTTTTAGACGTCATTCGATCTTGTAAGACCAGACTTATTTTTATGATTTCATTTTAAATAATATCACAGACTTGTGAAATCATGTCTGGAGTTTTATTTTTTAAATAAAAACATCAATAATAAAAAAAAATATCATTTATTGGCTCGTCGCCAATTCGTTTTAGTGTTATAAACAGTGATTTATAGCGTGCGCTCTGACTAATACAATTTGTGGATATTGCTTGAATATATATAAAACAGAACAGTTGTCTAACATTATTGTTGTAAATAACTTTTTTTTTTTCATAATTGGATACTTAGCTGCAATTTATAATAAATACTGGTCCAATTTTTATAACGAGGGAATATAATAAGAAACCTTTTCTTAATTTAGAACCAATAATCAGTCGGTGGATTGATTTGATCGCAGTGAGGGTTGATTTCAATTTCGGTTTGTATATTTCAGCCGTTGCTGTTCAATATCTTCTCTTTCCATGAATTTATTGATTTCATTGGATTTATAAAGACAAAAGTGTTAAATCTAGCCAATACATTTTAGATTCAACGCAAAACTTCGCACAAACCATATGTGTTTACGAATCAATTAAAATGAAAAACAAACCATTCTTGACGTGATGTACGACCATCGATCTGAAACGGTTTATTTACGAGCTCTGCATCTTTTCAAGCGTCCATTACTAGTCGTGTAAATGTCGATAGAATAGCTGCGGAGATGTACGACTTCACGGAAATCTTATTGTTTTATTGTTTAAACATTTATTGTGTCCGTAATGATAATTGGTCCGTTTTATTTGTTTAATTTCTTGTTTTAAGTACGTATTGTATCCGCGTTGGTTGCTAATTGTTGTAAATGTGTGAATGGCATATTTACATAGCGGAGTCACATTAAAACGAAACTACATATTTTTTTATAGATATTGTTTTATCATTTGTTGTTATAACTTTATATTTTAATTTTGTAAGTATTTTAAGTATATGATATAACATATGCAACAATTTTAACTGTTGAATTTCTGAGTGTTATTATAATTTCGAAGTAGATATGTAATAATTAATTTGACAGTTATAGGTTGACAATTGTAGATTCCTGAATAGTTCAGATTACAATACAGGTTTAAAAAAAAAATAAACTAAATGGAAATAGATATTAACAATTAATAATCAACTACATATTATTTAATGTTTTTAATTAGTTAAGTGTGTTACTCCATACTACAAAATGGTTTCCAAAATATTTATTCCTACATAGAGAATTCAACCCAGAGACTTATAGAATTACGTACTGTTTTCTAGTATTTTTACAATTTACAGATTTAATTCTGTTCCAAATTATATTTTTGGAATCAAAATGTGGGTGTGCAAAATTAAAAAACTTTATTTGTTTATATTAAAAGGTTATAAAATCGCTCGTGTTGTTGCGGTGATTTTTAGTGTATTATTTATGACAGATATAAAATTCGTTTCAAACATAAATAATGATATAGTTGACTGAGATAAACTTTTGCTAATGCATTTTTAGCAGTCGATCACTTTGTAAAATATAATAATTTAACTTTATCTTACACAGGCTATAGTTTCTTAAGTATGTAAGTATGACAGCCAATATATACCTATTAGAAAATATAGTCACTTTCTGCTTGGCTACAATTTTCAGTGTGAAAGTGTGACTAATTCAATTTTTTTTTTTTATAAATTAGACACTTTATCCCGTGCGTTCGCAGTCGATGGTCTCTTATGAGCCTGCTAGGGATAAAAAATTTAAGTGGATACTATCAGCGTAGCAACGACACGTATCCGAAAAGAAAATTTACTGCGCCGACCACAAATATATGGGATAAGGTCAGGATGAGGGATTTTTCAACACTTATGAACAGTATATCGGCAAAATTAAACTTACTAGGCTTCTAAAAACCCATAATTCGAGAAAGCGCACAAAAACCTGCGAAAAAACAAGAATTCAAATCCAAGCTGTGAAAACCCATCAAATATAAACGCGAGTGTGGATGTTTTTCACGGCATTTGTCTGATAACATAGGTGTATTAAAACCTGTGTTTATCCGTGTTTCTTCTCTGTATGCTTTTAAAAAGATAGTTTTACAATTTGGTTTTAGTTTTTAAGACTGGTAGAAAGGTAATCGAATTCTTAGCAATGTTTATTCGACATGTGTTTAGTCTGTCTTAATATCACGTTTCGTTTTTTTTAATGCTATGCTTGTGTTTACTAACTTGGAGAAAAACGAACTACTTCATTATACACATGACCTTTACTAGACACGTAAAATCATATAGCACATAACTTTTAAATAAACAGACAAAATATACTTTCTCCTGGGATACTAGGAAATAATTTTAATATTACGTATATCTTATGTAATATGAATATGGTCATATTTTTTATTTACAGATATAATACATTTATGAAATCCTTAATCGTGCTCTCCTAATTTTCTCAGCGCTTACATACATATAAAACACACTGGATTATAATCGTACATCGATGCTTTAGTCTCGATGTTGACCCCGATGTCAACATCGATGTTTTTTTAATATCGATCATCCCTGATCATAATTACAAAACATATTGCAGTAATACAATATTGTCTTCATTCATCATTCATTCTCATCAAATTGTTAAAACCGCCCTCTCTGTGATTCTTTCGGTACTAAGTAGAGTTAGTACTGAGTGATACGATATGGATACTAGCGACTTAAATTCAGAAAATAAATTGCTAGAAAGAGCTACTTTTGATTTTAATCTTTTTAAAACAGCATAATATAAAATATTTTCAGGTGATATTCTTTGATCAATATAAAACAAATCAAAAAGAGCAAAAAACCCAAAATAATCTATTAAATAACATTATATTTTAAGAACAATAAAAATACCTTACTTAAAGAAATTAGGAATGACATATAAATAAAAAACATACATTGATTTATTGATCTATTTCATAAATACATTAAAGATGGAATTTACACCATTCATACAAATTAATAATCTTGATTAAGAAGATTTTAATTTTGATATAAATGGCCTGTAATGATGGTATATAACTATAACCTTAGAATTACCAGAAGTTTACTTGGAGGTCATCATTGCTTCCAAATTCCTCATTTCAGCTGAAAAAAAAAAAATATTAGTATGTAAAATATACATTGTTATGAAATTTTGTAACAAACATTAAAAAATGACAAGATAACATTTATTATTAATTTTGGCGTTGCTTACAAATTTCAATAAAATACTATTGTTTTAAAATTTACAGACAGTTTGATTCTCCGCAATATAATATTTGTATAAATAATAATCCATGATATGAAGTAATGAGAATCATAATTAGGAAACTTATAATTGTAGAGTGCTAGAGAATATATGAAGACCTCAGAGACGATGGATAGAATATGTGAAAGATATATATCTATATACTACACGTCATTCTTAGTAAATTTATATTTAATACTTAAAGACCTGTGTACAGTTGACTATAGTTCTAAAGAGTGAGTTACTATTACTAAAGTATTATCATAACATCAATTCAAAATTATTCTCTATTTTGGCTGAAATTCACTGAATAAACAAACCTGCAGAAGCAATGGCCCTCTCCTCCTTAAGCTTGGCATCCTTAATGACCTTCTCCCGGGCTTCCACTTCACGGATCTTGATCTCTTTCTTGGAGAGCCTGTTCTGGTGGAACATTCCATAGACAATACCCACGCTGAGGAATGACCAGCGACCAAACTAGAATCACAATTATATATTATTTCTGTAGGTATCTTATTAATTAATAATCAATTTATCAGTTGACATTATAACTTATAATTGCTGTTGTAGCTATTGAGCTTGTCTGATTTTAATTGTTGTCAATTAATTATAAGTAAGTTTTCAATGATTACAGTCAGAAAGCCTGTATGTATAAAATAATAAGTGGATCTGAAACTGGTATACTCTGAAGATATGACGGCAGGATTACGAACGCTACAAAAAACTGCTGCATATATGCCATAACCATTTAAGAATAGTAAGCTTGATTAACTCAAACAATAAATTTAAACAAACGAAATATTATATTATATTTTTTGAAAAAGGAATGAAGTTCAAAAACACTGTTACATAATTATATTTTTATACATTTTTTGCTTACCCTGATTAAAGGTGATACTCGCACTGGAGGTCCATATGGTAGTTCAGACATGATTGCTAATTTGTTGGGATATTATTATATAAACAGGATTTTTATAAATCCTAGAGATCTGTAACTTCTACAGAGGTTATAGAGTGGTGTTACCAGTTAAAAAAATCCGAAGACCGAACACAAAAATCCGAAAACCGAACACAAAATCTAATGTGAAAAAAACATGAAGAAAACTCCGAGTCAAAAAATCTCTAACAAAATTAAATTGAAAATGATTATTGTCATGTTTTCAAATTGATATTGAGCTGCAATAGCCATATATTTTTAGTATTTCAAGATGAGTTAATCATAATATATCCATATTTTTATATTTTGTACTTTAATTATATTGTTTAATATATTGCAGATTTAAAAAAATATTTTACAAGGGTAAAAAATGAATCGTTTTACGTGCATGTAGAAACATGCGTAAAATTATGTAAAATCATACATTTGACATTGACAACTGACAATTCAGGAATGAGATATGTCAGAATATGACGTTACAGCCATTTTCATTCGAGTCATTCATTAAATACGATTGATAATTCCGTATTTCAAATTCTAATCAATCAGTCTGCAATATGGCGGTAATGGTGTCGTTGGTGTCTGTAGCCGTTTCGATATTGTACACACCGGTTTTACTTCTTATTTTGTGTGTGATATTCCTGGCCTCTATCGGAAAATCTCTGGGCGTAAGACGTCTCTATGTGAACATTTTACTGAAACTATTCGAGGTAAGTAATTTTCCAATATCTTCAAAATCGAACTCATGAATTAATGATAATTCTTTTCGTGTAGTATGATTCAGCATTACATTTTGAGACACAAGGTCTCATGTTTAATTTAAAAACTAAATAAAAACTGTTTACATCGTCCGGTACGACGCAACATGGTCATTAATGTACTTAACTTTTGTTTGTATTTACGTAAGCAACACGTTTTTGAATATTTATATCACTAGATAGTTATTCTTTAACCTTAGATATTGAGGCCTTGCCTAAATTATTTTAATACAGACGGTCCAACATATTTGAAAAACCTGTAAAGATTTAAATATATAACCTTTACGATTGTTTTAAAATAATATTTGCTAATTTGAAATCAATATTTTAAATACTTATTTTTTCTTATGTTGATTCCTTATGAAGAACAATTACACAGCACGTATTTAATGTTGATAGAACGACGTTTTTTTCTGTAATAAATCGTATCATCTCTTAGCAAAGGTAATAAATAATTATACAAATTATGAAGTATGAAATCATTTGCTTCAAGTCAGTACAGTGCTGCAAAGAAATATTAAACTTGAAAATATTTTTGTGTATTAGTATAGAAAAGTTTGGTCTCAAAGTCCCAATAGGTAACCGCAATAATTTGACAGACTAGAGATTAAAAGCATTTGATTAGAACATCACAATCAGTATCAAAAAAAGATTCAAACATTATTATTAATTTATAGTACTAAAAGTTTTATCAGAACTGAAATGTTGGAATGTTAATTCCACTTTCACTTCCTTACCTTCAGTCTATTTTTATTAGTTTTAAAACAATGCAATATTATGATGTAAATAGTTTTTATATGTTATGTTATTTTATATACTCCAGAAAATTAATTTATATGTTATTAATTCTTGCTTTAATTCAATATTTTATAATATGGGTTTTAAATAATCAGAAACAACTTGAGTATACATTATATAATTTTGCATTAAATAATTTGTCACAGTTATAGTTAATAGGATTTATAGGGGTCCCCAGTACACCACTCATAATATTAATCATAAATAATATTAGATTAATGATAGAGATAATGTATAATACCTCCCAGCAATTATTATTATCATTCTCCTATCCTTATCTCACTCTAGCTGGAGTCATCATAACATGTACTCCGCTGCCTCCCTTTCCTGGATGGAAGAGGAGTTGGAAAAAATCTGACATATAGAGCTTTTTTCCAACTCCTTTCTACCTTGTACCATCATTGCATTCAATATTATTATCAAATAATCATTTAGATTCTTAAAACCAGCATTGACCGACCGTCAGACAGACAGCCTACACCAATGAACCTAGGGATTACAAACATGGAGGAAATCTATCCTGATCATCCCTTTGTTGTAAAACAATTCTTAAAATGATAAATATAGCTTATACGAAAAATACATTTGGTGATTCATATTTATACAGATAAGGTATAATTATCTGTCACCCAATGTAAGGTGTTACAAGATATTGTTGATAAAAACAAAAGCCAATGGATTACGATATTTTTGTTATTAATCCGATCCATATTAATTTTGGTGCAGCAATAATTTACTTTAGATAAAGCAGATAACAATTGATAATGAATTTCAGTAATATTTATTACTTTGTAAAATAGTTGTCAAAAAAGCTGGAACATAACATGTATGGATCAATACAATAAAATGTAGAATAGGATTAATATATCTATGTATTTTTCAATTGAGGTACAAATTAAAGCTTTTTAATATATATAACATACAATAAAATAATATTTAATTAATTATTCACATGATTGTTTTTGTACAGGTTTCTTTGTTTTATTTCAAGACAAAGTGTTTTGTTTTATTACAAGTGATAATGTACAAAGCATTTGTTACATTTTATATCTATAATGTTATTTTTTTGTTTCAGTCCTAGTCTATGAAACATGTACAGAGTGTATTGTGTATTTAATAGATGATTTATGCAAATACAAAAATATTTTTAAATAATGCTGTTCGTCCGTTATCTGGGTTTAATCCCTAGTTCCAAACATGTAACGCCTTTTAATAGGCGAACAGACTTGGGGGATATAAGTAGTATTACTGTAGAGTCAATAAATGTTTCCAATAATTTTAGTTATCTGTCAGAAAAAATGTCTTGTTTTGTTAGTATTAGGCTATTCTAGACTCTACATACATATTTACTAGAATATTTTATCCTATTTACATGCAGTACCCCTAGTAAGAGATTTGATAGTACGAAACTTCGATAGTTTTCGAGCAGTTGCGAAATGAGTTCTTGGTTGTAGTTGGTTATTAGAGCTCGTTTTATGACTGCTCGAAAACTATCAACGTTTTGTGACGTTAAAACTCGTATTAGGGGTACTGTATTCATAGTAATACATTCATATCTTTGTTATGGTAATACCGTTTTTAATGGTCGTGGCCTCTATAGGCTATCAATTAAAGTTAAATTATTTTCATAATATGTACTAGACAAGCTATCGGTACATATATTGGTGAATTCGACATTGACACGATAGCTCAGTAGCGGGGCGCCGCACAATATCGAAAGTATTGCAGGTTCGAGTCTGAGTAATTTTGTTTGTTATATACGTTTATATACGATGTATGTAGTAAGAACGCATATAATTATGTGTTTATTATAGTCAAATTGAAATATATATATATTTAATATATTATTGAGGTAGATAAATAAAAATATAACATATTGTTATATCACACATAAATAATTCACATGTTGTGTAATTATTAAAGCTGCTGACATACCTGCCATCGTCATTGGCGCATTTCAAGGGCACAAAGACCAAAGGTCACCCAATAATTAATTCAATTGTCATAGGAAAATCAGAATTATGAATGCTCTCATTTGACTATAAAATTTGAGATACTCTATCTTAACTGGCGAAATCGCATCGCATAGTTAAATGGTTGTTAGTGAGTTAGAGCTTGTCTCTGATTGGTTGAGACGCCTTTTAGATATTCCTTAAGGTATGGTATGGTATAGCCTAGATCGTATGATGAAATGTGACCTTAAAGGTTAACATTAATATAATTCTAGATTGTTTTTAAAATAAATGTAGTGTTATTTGGGAGTAACATTTTTGTTCCATACATACATAATTCCGAAAAGATATTATTCAATAAATTTGATGACTTTCAGTTTTTCTATATAATATTTGTTAATTTACAATTTCTTCTTTTTTTGGAGGATTAAATAATTATTTATTTATTTATATCTGCAAAAGATAATTTTAATCAATAATAAAAAACACTTGTGCACGTCAAATGGAAGTGTCAGGAGACTATTTTAATAACATATTTATCGAAATAAGCCATTCTGTAAAAATACTATCCAACTTAAAATTAAAGCTACGAGTATTCCAAACGCGCCCTGGTCTGAGAGGACATAGCGAACTCAGCCGGTATCTTTGTATCTTTATTGAGATCACTGTTTCACAAACGTCAATAAAAAATTAGCAATTTACGAACAACTAGAACCTAGACTAACTCTTTATGTTTATTAAATAAGTATAACGAAAGTGACACTATTTGACCTTGAATAATAGCGAGTAGGCCCCACCAATCATACAGAAGCACTAACAACTATTTCACTATGCGATGCGATGTCCGCTAATTGAGATATTGTCGCTTAGTTTGTCTAATGAACATAAGAACAGCTGTTCTTGTCGAACGAAAGTGCATGTTGGTTGTCAACAAATAAATAAAGAAGGAAAAATTAACCGATGCGGGTAGAATTTGAACCCGCGACCTCGGTGAAACTTTCCCGTTGTGCTACCAATTGAACTTAGTGTTGCTACGCGCTGCGATGAATTTTGCATTATATATATATATATATTTTTGACATATTTTGGGCTTCGTTCGAAAATCCTATTAAAAGTTTCTAACTTTGAGTTCAATAAAAAAAATGCCACAATCAAAATTTATAATATTAATATATTATGTAATTTGTATATTTAATAACTTTTAGATGGATACAGTATAATAAACAGTACCATTTAGATTGATTGTTTATTTATAATTTATTTACCTACATTTTAAAACATTGATAATCTTTCGCGTTTCTCGACCTTTAGACCTTATCATAAATAATAAAGCAGTAACTGACATGATATCAATATATATAATATAAATAAAAAACATAAAATCTTGTCTGTCTTTCCGCCTATCACATAAACATTTCTAAACCGATTGAGTTTCACTGTTGAAAGACTTAAAAACTGTGATGTGTCACAGTTAGGTTTTTTTATAAAAAAATAAATAAGAAGTAGGAATAGAGCAATTATAGAAAAACTTTTTCCAATACGTAACGTCTTTATTATATGAACGATATAACGGAAGTAATAAGTTTGGATGGCGTTACCATATAAATTAGAACCGAATCATTGACGCTGTCCAGTCTTCGAAAAACATGATTGAGCCATTTTATTATGCCATGTACTAAGTACTAGATCAACTATCGTACTAATATCGCATTGTGAAAAGGCCGTTAGTGAGCTAGTGCTCCCATCTGATTGGTGGAGACTTTTATTCGCTATTTTTTGGGCCGTAGTTTGGCCGCGTAAGTTCAATAAATATTCAATGTTTCTTTTTCGTCCAGTGCAAACGACATCGCGTTTAAAATATTGTTCTCATATAGAATATTATTATCGTATTTACATGATGATAAGATAGTTCTAGAATCAATGTATTTATCAATCTAGATTATTTAAATGTAATTTTCTAAATATATATATATATATATAATATCTACATTTTTGATAATCTATTATCTATGTACTGATAAAATACAATCTTTTTGTTATCAAAATCTCATTTATTACACAATAATTATTTTTCTATTATTAAAATCATATTTTTAATGTTTTGATCTTGTCATTTTTAATTGCATTTATTATTATATTATTTTAATTTAATATTATTTTAATAAAAAATCTTAAAGTAGTTTAAGATTTTTTATCGTATCTTTATTTTACACCTATATTATTTTGATAGATATTATTATTATTTTTTTAAAGTATACAACTTATCATTTTGTATAGTAAAATATATGTTTTTGTATGTGTGTATGGTTGATATTTAAAATGGAATTTTCTATATACCTGTAAAGAGACTTATCTCCCTATTGATTAACTTGAAGAACATATAATTTTAATTATATTTTTTTTAACTATATAAGAACAGCCTATTATGTTCAGAAATTCCATTCCTTACTAACTTTCATCCCCCCTTTTTAACCTTCCATATCAAATGGTTGACAGTTTGTTTAAAACTCCATAATATTAAAAATTGTTGTATAAAGTTATCAATCTATAAATAATGTCACAAATTATTGTTTTATCCTTATCATACTCTTATTATTATCGGCCATTGCGTTGTGCTCTTGATGGCAGATTGTAGTCATTTTACAAAGTATAATATATGTTTGAAATTGTCCATGCACATGTTTAGACATGTTGGGCTTATGTAAAAAGAAAAATCCTCCCTATAAAGACTATCCATAGAATGCTAAAGACATCGAGGGGGGTAGCGACGCTGTCGTTCAATTGATAGAGCGACGGAACTGTTTCCCAGATATCGCAGGTTCAAGGCCTGCTCGTGTCAATTTATGTTCCATTATATTTATAGAAAATTTAAACAAAGTTAATATATTTTTATCTTAATCTCTATAACACATTGCATATATTAAAAAAAAAAAATAATCAACAAATATATTTAAAATCAAGATTAAAATCGTTACAGTACAAACCTTCTTGGATTTAAGTGAATAGAATCTTTCCGTTTGATAAATAAGTAATATATTATAATTATTATAAAGTTCAAAGTTTAATAATCATCCGCACGTATATAAAACGTGTATCTGACATTGCACTGAGATAACTAAACGTGTGGTTGACTTTGACCCAGTGAGTGACAAATGAATGCTATGGTTTGTTTAGAACATGGATAGATTTAGAATTGTAATTAATAATTGATCGCGAATCATTCTCATTGTTTCTTGAGTGAAAATAACTCCCCTGTTGATTAAGTGAAGAACCATTTAAGATTTTTTCAATCTCGGATTTTACAGTACCTACAGATTTTATACGAAAAATTACCAGTTGTTGCGGCCTTCTCATGTAACAAATAATCAGACATACATATAGACATATATTCTTACTATAATTTAGATATTCCCTAAATAGTACTAAAATTTGCATATGCTAACTATAAAATTCTAGTAGTTTCTGTACCCCAGTACGAGCTTTGACGTTACGAAACGTTGATAGTTTTCGAGCAGTCACGAAACGAGTTCTTTGGTAGTAAACAAAGAAAATATATCAGTTTATTTTCGATCAATATGTATTATTTATGTAATATTGTAAAACTTACACACCTACTGGTCAACGCTCTGTAACCTCAAGATAAACAATATCTTGATCACTTGATAAAAAGGCTATAATAATATCACGATTATACTGATAGAAAGGTCGAAATAACGATTTCTTTATATTTAATATTTCAAGATTATTTCAATTATAATTAAAAATATTATTTATTATCATAGATTTAATTTTTATAGGTAATATAATGCCTAAGGTTTAATTTTGCGATGTTTTGTGCGTATATCGTATGCTTTTTGGACTAGCAGAAGACACGAGACGTTCCTTGTTATTGTATGTGCTTCATCACTGATAGTGAATTAAAGAACAGAGAAATTTGAAGGAGTTTATGTTTGAGTTCTCTCTTTTCGGGAAGACGAGATATAGATATCTCTTTTTCTTTACTAATACTTTATCTTCCTTTTTAATTAATTTTCTATCCATAGTATAGTATACTATTTATAACTTATAAACACATGACAGTAATCCGTCTTTCATTATTGATATGTAAAAGTGACAACGGATAGATATTTTGATTCCAGCAAAGGTGAACTATGAACTAGAAAATATAAGTTGCGTAGTTTGGCTAAATGTCCCTCAGTAAACCCTAGTACGAGTTTTGATAGTACGACGGTAATAGTAGTGGTTGAGAACCAATCACAATCAAGAATTTGTTTGGTGACTGACTGCTCGAAAACTATCAACGTTTCGTAACGTCAAAAATCGTACTGGAGATACAGGTTCAGAATTCAGATGCGTGTTTATTTACGTTTATTATTTCGAGAAAGGAGTCCAATGGAAGCATTATCTCAAGCTCCTACCTCCATCCAGCCCCTTCATACTTCGTTAAGTTGATAGTATTTTTAACGTTAAACTTAAAATTTTATCCAATTACCCAAACTAGCACGTGATCAACGAAGCAACACACATAAAATAATATTATTTTCAGAACACGGTTATGTAAATTAGAAATCTGATATAGTATCATATTTCGTATAGAAACTTAAAAAAATAGACTAAGACGTAATAAAACACGCCCATTAATATTAAGAAAACAATTACATAATTCAAGACTACTATCAAAGAATGCGTAATTATTGACCCTTCAAGGTAACACTTATCGCTGTAATCTCATTAAGTGCTTATGGACTTTTTATGAAATTGATATCTAGATCTTTTATAAATTATCAACATAGCAACCGACAGAGAGGTTATTGATTTTTAATTGAAACATATTTAAATAATGTCCATTTAAATAAAATTGACGATCTTTTATTCCCGATCGAGGCAATGTATTGGCTGGAAATAGATTACAGCTGGATTCCAGTCACATATGAAATGGTTAATACATAATATGGTGTGTTTGTTTGTGACAAAATGTATACGACTAATTGCACGTGACTTTGGTTGCGGTGTTAGTGGTCGTAATTAAAAAAAAAAGGAATGAAATATAAATCAGAAATTTAAACTTGCGACCACTGGGAAAACCGTCCCGTCGCTCTACTAATAGAGCTACCGTGTCGCTACCCGCATCGACTATACGGTGGCTACCTACATTCATTCTTTATTTATTTAAAATATAAATAAACTTAAAATAGCTATACATGTTTTTGATACTTTAATCTAAAACACTCTTAACTTTTATTATTGGAGATTAATGTTTATTGCGAAACAATTTAAACATAAATAAAATTTGTAAGGATTTATTCCCTATTTTGAATTTCAAAATAATTTATTGAATGTTAAATGAATTTATGAATTTTATTAATACAATTATATTCTTCAGTAACTATTAAACATTTGTAAACTGAATTATTTAGCATTTGAATGTTGTTTTTCTATCGAGAACATGGTCAGGTAATATTTTAAAAGCAGAGGATATTATTCTGTTTGGAAATTAAAGAATAAATTTTTAATAAAAAATAACTTGTATCTTGTATTAACTATTTGGATCAACTCATGGCTGTATAAAAACTTTCATTGATTCCGTTCGAAAGGAGTTCCACGAATTATAAACGACACCTCTTTACTGTCTTGACCTGATATTAAAAGTTATCGGTATATCCTTGCAGTATGGCCGACAACACATTGAAGTTGCCAAGAAACTACAGCGGAACGACAGCTCGGATGAAGAGGAGACACCTACACCAGATGACAAGCCTCCGTCTGCGATCATCAAGGAGAATGGAACTAATGGTGAGATAAGCAGATACGTATCTTGGTTTCAAGTAGCTGTTATAACTAGGTTTCGTATGGTGAGAGAGACGGGTGGAGCCAGGTGACCATAGATTAAGTAGAAAGAGAGCCAGGCAATCAAACACCCATCCTACATCTCCCTTTCCTAGTCTCCTTCATCCCTCCCCATTATTTGCATTTATATTTGTAAATGTCTGTGGCCGATGGGACTACTTACCATCAGGTTAACCTTCTGCTCGTGTGTAAATCTGTTACAGGTATATATAAGAAGACCAAAAATCCTTCCAATAAACACTGAACTGCTTTAACTTCTATCTCGTTCAATAAAAAAGTAGTATATTTCAATCATTCTTATGGATCTTTAAAAAAATGTTCGTTTGTTCACATTGACAGATCAAGATTCAATAAATTGTTGCAGGTACCAAGATGAGTGTGATAGAACGACAAGAGATCCTGGGACCCTCACCGGAACTGAACTACAAGAGAAGTAAGAGTCAGGAGCGACTCTCAAACGGACACAAGCCGGAACTGAAGCCAGAGGTTGGTATTTTCATTTGGTCTTTTGTTCGTAATCGGATAGAAGAAGATTGGAGAACACATTCTTAACAATCATCTTTCAACGACTGAAATTAATGAATAAATATCTCTTTATTCATTAATTCTCTCTGTAGATCTCTCTGTAGATCTACATTCCAAAGCTTAGTTATCGGCATTGATATCTCCAGAACTGGATCTTTACTAGTGTTTATTTATTTATATATTTATTTAACTATGGACAAGCAGTAGCTAATATAGCAAATTTTAAATCTAAAGTGTTAGTCTTAATCTTTAGTATCAATAATTGGATTATGATTATTAATTTAGATTTTAGACCCTGAAAGGGTATGTGTGTGTTTTGTTCTCGTTTTTACAATTCTAAATGATTTATTCTCCAGAATGATTTGGAGTTCCACCTCCACCACTGCATGGACCTGGTCCGTGCGGGCGCGGAGGCCATCATCGAGGATCAGGTCACCTCCGTGTTCGAGGCCGAGGAACTCCGCAGTTGGAACCTGCTCACTAGAACCAATCGGTAAGACTCCGCCCCCAATCACTAGCCGTATGACAGAAGAGAGTACTGACCTGATGCTCCCCTTGCAGGCAGTACGAGTTCCTCACGTGGCGTCTCACCATCATATGGGCCATGGGCTTCGTGGTCAGATACTTTTTCTTGTTGCCGCTGAGGATTTTGATATTTATTATTGGAGTAAGATTTTTTTATGATCCCAAATACTAAAATGAATAAGTTTTCAATCTTAGTTTCAAAAGCCCAATTAGTATTAGTAGCCCAAATAGCCAAATTGAACTTGCTGTTAATAATACATTTCTGGCAATCGAGCAATTACACGTCAGGTAACATTCAGCCCCTACTCCGAAGGTGAGTGCGACGTTACCGAACATGTGGATCATCGGCATCCTACCGAGGAGTCGAATCCGGGACGTTCTAGGGGCGATGGCATACAAAATATTGTGGCGTACCCTCGTCCGGTGCGTGTCGTGCGTCACCAACTTCCACGACCTCGAGTACAGGCCGCGGTCCAACGGCTTCTGCGTCGCCAACCACACCAGCCCCATCGACGTAGCGGTGATGGGGGTCAACACCTGTTTCTCTTTGGTAGGACGGAATCAACCGGGCGCCGGAATAGGGCTGATGTGCTTATTGTTGTGACGTCACTGTGTCGTTGTTTCTTGGGTTTTCATCATGTTAGCATTTTAGTATCGAGATACAACACACGTACTATACGTAACACACGACGTATCAATGGCAAGAGTTGGATTCCAAAGTCATAAGGTTTTCGAAGCACTCGAAGACGAAGCCGATCAAAAACACATTCTAGCGACACAAAATAGACATAAGACTCAACTGCGCCACAAGGTCACGGGGCTCGATGCACCCACAAGCGATAAAAAAAACACGATCTAGCGCCCAAATCATATAGGTGTGGTGGCTGATCGCGTGCACGGCGGTTGTGGGTTCTCTCCCGGACGGTGCGTTTAAACACCGCGTCAACGACACACTGTCGCTGATGGTGTTCAACTTCCTGTCGCGCTGCATCTCGTCGGTGGTGACGTACCACGACAGAGGTCATCGACCCCAGAGTGGTATCTGCGTCGCCAACCACACCAGCCCCATCGACGTGCTCGTGCTCATGTGCGACCGCTGCTATTCGTTGGTGAGTATGGGTTCACTTTTAGGTTCTCTTACAATTTTAGGTCGACACTCTTGAGCATCCTCTGCTATTGAAAGACTGTTGTGATCACTTACCACCAAGTGACCCGCGAGTTGACACTCTTTTTTATATAAAAAAAATAATAATAAATATACCCGAGACAGTAGATGATTCCTTCTCTTATCTGAAATATCCTTTTTCTCCCTAATCTCCATTTCTTCCCTTCATCTCTAGATGGCTATAACTAAGAGCTAGGAGTTCCATGAATACCTACTTATTTTGGATTGTCAACTAATTACTCTCCTCAGTAATAATAAAACAATTGCACGCATAAATATTACATTTAATACTTAAAATATACTTATATATTCTTTATGAAAAGATTTCATCTTCTCAATCTACATTCACTACGAACACATTATCAATGCCCATCGAACATAATACATAAATACATTTTGGGAGCAATTTTCATTACATAAAAACGGGATAATGTTGTTACAGAGCTTAACCATTCTTCATTATCACGGGGCATAATAGTATTAATATCGCGGGGCACTTAATTACATAATGGGTTAAACGTGCCCCAAATTTAATGTGCTTGTCTGTTTTTTTTTTTACATTTAAGTGTATTTCTTTATATTAATATTATAAAGTTATTTATATTATTACATTATTTAATGAAAACTGCACGTAATACAATCTTTATTGGAAAATTGTAGGGACAATTGTTATCAAGATCAGGTGACACGATTTTTCAATTTAAGTATTCATACGATCGCGTGTAAGAAGACATAAACTGAGAGTTTAGATATAAGTTGCAGGAAATGTTTTTTAATCGGTCATTATATAAAATTCCTAGGAAATGTATGTAATACCTGAAATGGTCAGTAAATTAGTGGAATTAATTTAAATATATATTATCCCAGGTTTTTATATTTTTTTATTAACAGCAATAGTAATTAAAATATTATATTTAATAAAGTTGACAATTTATTTTACAAAATTGATTTTAATTATTTCAGCATTACCTAAGAATTATGTATAATCTCTAGATTTCATATAGTTTCCGGTAACATATAACAAAATGTATTAAAAAGTAATTTCTATTTCTTATGACTTAACACAATAGTTCGAGATTTATTCGTTCGAGCATCACGAACACTACTGGGCTGATTTTGATTATATTTCGTATGATACTGTATTCGAGTCAACATATAACTAATAACATTTAACTTTAAGAACATTTCTAAGTTCTGACAGAAGTATAATTAACTGAATTGTATTTTCAATATTATATAATGCATGTATTATTACTAGAAGTGTAGAAATGAAAAGGCAGATCCAGTACAAACAGGTGGTAAGAATTAAAACCTCATTATTATCTGATGAGCACCTCGATGGAGTGTATATAGTAAGAGTCGGTTGCAGATCGGTCAGCGCCACAATGGGTTCCTGGGCCTCCTGCAGCGAGCCCTCGCACGAGCCTCGCCGCATATATGGTTCGAGAGGTCGGAGGTTAAGGACAGACATGCAGTCGCCAGGAGGTACACACAAAATATTTGATCATGTTTTCATTTACATTACCAAATTAAATAACTAAATTAAATATAATATACATATTTCTTATATATCACTCATAACAGAATTTGCTAAAAAAATTGGTATGTTTAATATTAAATATGTATTTTAAAACCCAATAGCAAATCTGTATTTACCAATAATACCTATTATTTATGTTATTTCTTTGGTTATGTAATTTTTATAACAACGATTTAAACTCTACAGCTATTAAAAACCTTGCCATTTTATTTATAATTAATACATATTATATCCTATCCTAGATTGAAGGAGCACATCTCTATCCCTGACAACCCTCCCATCCTCATCTTCCCCGAGGGTACGTGCATCAACAACACCTCTGTGATGCAGTTCAAGAAGGGGAGCTTCGAGGTCGGAGGAACCATCTACCCCGTCGCCATCAAGTCAGTACAGTAACAATCTTTTAAAACAATTAGAAATATTAATCTATTTTACCCCCTCCATTTTAGTTTCGGGTTGAATTTCCAAAATGTCACTTTTGGTGAAATATCTATCCTGGGGTGTATTGTTGTTTTCATAGAACTAATATACCAATATCTGTGAATTTAATTTTTAAAATAATGTAATAATATAGTCCATGTTTGAATTTTAGTTTTCTAAACTCTGTAGTTTTGTCTGTAAGTTGATGAAAATAAAGAATTTTACAATTATAAGACATAATATCGTCGCTTTTTATGGTATTGGGTTCGATTTCCACAACTGAAAGTGGCAAATATTATTTGTTTTTAAAACTTTTGTTTGTCTAGAATTTAGGTGTTATTTATATTTATTACAAAATAGTTGTATAAATCGCTACCGTGAAATCTGAAACTCTACAGATTTTTTGAAATAAGCCTACATTGAAACACATCCGAAACGTCAGACTCAGTTGAACGGTTCCAAAGTGGACCTACTTTGGTGTAGAACCGATGGATAGTCTTAAAACATTTTGTTCACACTACAATTTCGTTTTACAATCTAAACTGTTATCTTATTTAGTCCAAGTTTGCTCACCGTGGGGCTGGACATAATGTTTCAATACAACCCTAGAAATCACCTTATAAAAGAAATTAAGTACTAAAAACTCGCTTAGGTGGCCGATTTTTGTATTGTAACAATCTGCCCCTACAATTTAACAAACACTTCAACTGTAACAACAAACGTGAAGATTTATATTAATGTAACAATCTGACCCATAATCTGTGTTCACGGACATGTCAAATGTAACAACATGGGGCTGATTTAACGCAACGTAACAATCTGCCCCACAGGTACGACCCCCGCTTCGGTGACGCGTTCTGGAACTCGTCCCGCTACGGCATGCTGCACTACTTGCTGAACATGATGAGCTCGTGGGCCATCGTGTGCGACGTGTGGTACCTGCCCGCCATGACGCGCCGCGCCGACGAGAGCGCCGTCGACTTCGCCAACAGGGTCAAGAGCGTCATCGCGCGCCGGGGGGGGCTCGTCGACCTCATGTGGTGGGGATGCACGCTCTTACGGTTATACTATCAGTGATTGCGGGTTCGATCCCCACTCTGGAGTGTTTTGTTGTGTGAAAAGACTTCCTTTGTAAATTTTACTTACTTTTAAATTATTTTAGATTTATTCTTTTGTGGCACCTACCTCCACATTATACCGTACTAAAAACATTAATCCCACTTATTTTTAATATTTCTCGATCATATAAATACACACTCACTCATATGTGGGCGGAAACAAATAAATATATTTATCAGAAAAATACGTAATAATATATTTCTCTATGATTTACATGTGGTTTCCCGTTATAATAGACACATACATGTCCTTACTATATCAGATTATAATCAAGATTAGTTTAGCAATTTTTTGATCAGTGAGTCATAAAACGAATATATTTCCCATAATTTGAGAAATAAATATATAGACAGTTCTATTCTTTATAGTAGTATAGATATGTATGTATTTAAATTTTGTACATTTTTTCCAGGGACGGACAACTTAAACGTATGAAGGCCAAGAAGGAATGGCGGGAATTACAACAGGAGGAGTTCAGTAAAAGATTAAAAGGGGAATAGGATATTGTTCTCTCACACAGAGATTGTAATTGTGAATAAAGACTTAGTGTAGTTGCAGCCAGTTAGCAGACATTTCATTATCCAATACACTAAGCGCTAGGTCAACTAGCGCGCTAAAATCGCATTGTGAAAATTCTTTTAGTGAGCTAGTGTTCCCATCTGATTGGTGACTCTTACTCGCATTTTTTTGAGGTCGAATAGTGCGTGTGGATTGGATAATGAAATGTACTCATTACATTGTAACGGCTATTACAATAGTTGTGTAAATCTTATTTGGTTTATACTGTTACAAAATGTTATCATATAACGCGTTTGGAATATTTTTTTTATCATCATATCACGCGACCAAGGTTTTTTCATTTTGTAAATATTAATAAATATGGTTAAGTTACGCACATGTGTCTGTCTGTGGCAGCTTCTTAATTAGCATTTATTAGTAATACTCGGTTTTTTTTTCTATTAATGATAATAAAGTATGTATTATTTATAAAGTTGTAATCAAATCTTAGCTGTAGTTTGAAATTGTAAAATAATTAGAAGTTTTATATAGTATGGACTGACTGCCGGCTGAGCGTTTTAATAAAATTGTTTTGAACCATTTTATTTGTTTTAGATTATCTATAAATGAGCCTTGTTATTATTACTTCAATTCTAAATAAATATATAATGTTAATTGTACCTGCGATCTTTAAATAATTACGTCGCTCTGACAACTGAGCTATCGCGTTCTGCTCTGGTTGATACATTTTTAATTATATATTTATTTGATTTATGTTAATTATTATGAATAAAATCTGTTCAAAATGTTTTTATTTAAATGCTTTTGTGAGAATATTAGAAAATAAACCATTGTTCGAACAATTAACGGCATTTCGAATGCTTTTATTACACAAAATGTGTAAATTATAATAATTTTATTTACAAAATCGGTGATAAAATGTTGTGATGGAGCGGTTTGAGGTTGGTTTCTTAAATTTTCAATTAATATATAAACTTAATGACGTGTACATTAACATGAGCTAATTGATTGTTTATTAATAATATAACGTTCTCTATTTTAATATTTCAATGTTAGCAAAATTCTACGTTTATTTCTCCTTTTTCTTGCTGTGGCAGAAATGGCTCGGAAATCAATTGAAAAAGCTTCGTTTGTATTATTTTCTTTCCTTTTAATGTATGTTATGGCCATTTTTGTCACATTATTAGAATTAAAGTTTGCCTAAACAAGCAATATATTTTTGGATTGCTCAATTGTATTGAAACTCTAGCGTTTTGGATGATCGTGATATATTTAATGTGTATATTCTTGTATACTTTATGCTCTAAGAAATAAGTATTTAAGGCGGCACGGATACGATACGATCTTTAGTGTAAATAGCTTCATTACTAACACATCAATGACAATACATACTCATTAATATTGTTTTTAAATAACATCACAAATCTTAAGTCGTGTCGTGTCCGTGACGCTGTGTCGTATCGCATAGAATGCAGAACGATTTTATAAATTTGTAAACTCAGTAATCATTATTAGGAAAACGGCCTCTATTTAATAATCATTAGGCTTATATTATTTAATTTTTCATTTAGTTTTGTCCAAATGTGGTCAAAATTATCATAAGGTAGCATTTATTTTAATCATCTGTCAATGTCAAAAAATAGTAAAAAGGCGGGAAATGTTTTTAGTAACGAGCCAAATAATGATACAATAGTTTTAGATTTTAGACGTCATATTTATATAAATATGTTTGTTTTATTTATTGTGAGCTCTTTGTAATGTTTTTATTATTTTATACTCAAGTAAATGAATGTACGTCTCGATTTTTTGAAGTTTTATTTCTACGCATCTTTTTTATCACAAACGTCTATACCTACTGTCAAAGAGATCTTTCTAATAATTAGCAACTTCGGTTTTCTGGCCATCAACTCAAGCCAAAGGAGACGGACGAACTGCCATAAATAGTTACTATTTATATAATGCTTACAGGTTTATTGTAACTAGACCAAAACAATTCTCCGCAGTGAAAGTAATATATTTTTTTTGTGACGCGAACATCCAAACAGACAAAAACATTAAAAACGATTGTTTTTTATTTCGTCTTGTAATCAAGACGTAACATTTATTAAACTATTCTATGTATTTTCAGTTTTTGTTTGTTAGTATTATATGTATTCTTATATATTATTAGCTATTATATTTTTTTCCCACGGACTAATAAGTCCGGTATTACTAAAGTCCCGCCTTGAGACCTTCAAGGATGAGGAGCTTCAAATTTCCTCTCTGTATATATCACATTACCTAAAACCTTAACTACTATTGTGTTTGTATTGATTTCTGCTTGTTTTTGTATAATACTGATATCGATGTTACTATTTAATAATTTAACATAGTTTTTAGTTTAAACTTTTTGCTATGATTCCGGTTGCACCGACTATAATTGGGACATGTTTTTGTAAATGTTCAAAACTATTTCCATTGATCAAAATGTGTCCCTCGCCCCCAAATTATGTTCGCTTTCCTGCCGTTAAATGTAAAATATTGCATTTATTTAATACCTGTAAATTTTGTTTATTATTAGTGTAAATTTTCAAATCGATATAAATTAAGTGATTTATATTTATGTTCTTTCAATTTGTATCCTTTGGAGTTATATGTGTTTAGTATGTGAGATGATGGGTTAATAGATAAACAAAAAAGAAGAGGTGAAAGTGAATCGCCTTGGAAAATTCCACATCGGATATATATTGGGTTAGTTGTAACTGAAGCATTATTGGCACGGGCAGTCATGATAACTCTCCAAGTAGGCATTACACTCCCAAGAAAGCTCTTAATAACATTCGGACATTTGTAGATATCTAAGATTCTCAAAAGCCACTCGTGTGACATGCTATCAAAAGCTTACCGGTAATCTACCCAAGCCTAAGCTCTAAAATTATTTTATTTAACAGAAGATGATCTTTACATCCTCTTACCCGTCTTCAGCAGCCCCTCTGTTCATTCAATATTATATTGTTTTTACTACAGTGGTTATAAAATTCATTACTTGAAATGGAAGTTAGCAGATTGTACAGAGTTGGTAAGCATGCTATGGGTCTCCAATTTTTAGGTTCTAATGTGTTTTCATTTTTTGGTATTAGAAAAACGTTGCCGGTAGTAAACCATGGTTCTAATGCTTCCGTTCCTTTTATGAGGTATCTTAATATTTTGAATTCTATCTAATCCCGGAGTTTTCCAGTTATATAATCTATTTATTGCACTTTTAACTTGTTCTGTTGTTATTTCAATGAGTTCAGGACTCATATATTTCATTCATATTTCCTTCTATTTCATTTAACCATTTGGCCTCCTTATTATAAGATTTTGCTTGTGACATGATTCCTTGCCAGAATTTTTCTGTGTCTTCTTTTGTTGGGATCTGAGATGGTGTTTGTGTTTTAGTGTTAAGATGGCGGTAGAATTTATTCTGATTTTTTTCAAACATTTTTTTGTATTTTTGTATTATTTATTGTGTCATATCTTTTTATTCTAGCAGCTAAAGCTTTTACTTTCTGTTTAAGAATCTCTAATATTATATCATGTTTATTTTCGTTATTTATATTTTATTTGTGAAAAAGAGTTCGATTAATATTATTAAGTTTCTTTGATTGTGATCCTTTCCGAATTTCTGTTAATCGTCCTTTGTCCTTTTTTATTGCTTCTAATCTACTTTTAATTCTTTGTTTCCAAGGTGGATCACTCAGAGGTTTAAATGTATAATGTATAATAATTTTTGGTTGTTGTCTTTAAATAATGTAATCGCTACTGCATAAATAACGTTTAGTTCTTCATTCATCTTTCATTTACAATTAATGGGATAAAGTTATTGAGTTCTTTGAGTTTGGCAACGAATTGCTTATTAAATTTTGGTTTTGGTTTGTCTTCTTTCTATATCTATCTCTTTAACCTCAGCTAGGTTTTCTAAGAACTGTAATATAATATGATCTTGTATTTCATCAATATTTAAATCTAAAGGTAATTCTTCTCTTTCTTCTTCAATGGCAGGTATTAATAGCGCGTTAAATTCTTATGTATGTGTATTTGTATCAATATCTGAATTTGTTAGTATTGTGTTATCAATGATCTCTAATGTTTTTATTATGGAAGTAGGTGATTTTATATTTCTTAAGTTTTGTTTAAATTGTTGATGATTTGAATTTTTTGCTTGGGTATTTGTCATTGATGATTCATGTTCTGATTTTCTTCGTTTAACAATTCGTTAGATATCACTTTTCTTTTTATAATACTGCGTGCCTGATTGGCCAAGGTGTTACCACAAAATTTATTTATTTTTGAATTAACTGGATTACGTTCCCTGAATATTTTTTTAAACCGCTTTATAAATCCTGCTCCTCCATATTTAGCTTTATAATAGCAGAACATCAGTTCCTTCTGTTCATCTGATGTCCATTGTAATCTACCATCCTGTTTTTATCTAAGATCAGTTTGATTTTGGGTTTCAATGGTAAGGTTTGGTTCTTGAGTTATGTCTTGTCTTCGAAGTGGTGGGAATTCTAAATTAGAAGAAATAGATGGCAATGAGTTGTTATTGTATTCGAAGTTAGATGTTTGTGTTGTCTGGTTAATATTATTTTCGGCTCTTCTTTGTATATCGTTTAGTTTTTTAGTTGTTATTAACTTCCGTGTAAGAATGCTACGACCTTGTGTTGAGAGTTTGTTTTTTAGTTTTTTTTCGTTTCCGCCCAATTTTTTTAGTTTTTGAGTTACCAGGATTTCTATCCTTAAATAAATAAAGTAAACAGTCTTTTAATATTATAGATTCATAGTGTGTCTATGTTTTATAAATAATTGTTATGTGATATATGTGTATTTAATTTTGTAGTATTTTTTCAAGTATTATTGTATATTTATTTTAACTACGTTACTGTTAGTTTTGAAATAAATGTTTGATACATCTTTTATTTTATCGTTCTTGTAATATAAATGGAATGCTTTTGGAGCATTTCCACTGGTTCATCTAGGTACTGGACGAAGATCTGATCTTTTCGAGATACTAGCAACTATGTACAATGTAGCTTAAGATTTTTTTTAAGTCACCAGCTCTTGAAAAAGTGATTTGCCACAACGACTTGACTTTTAATGAGTAAGCAACTGGGTGCTAAGATTATAAGAGAAATAATTGTTAAGTTAAGTAAAAGTTACAAATAGTTTTGCAGAAAGATTTTAATGCCGACTAACCAAAATAGGTGCGGTATTTACTTTTATACATTCGTTTATCAAAGTGTCAATTTAAAATCATTAGAGATAATGGCGATTAAAAATGATAGATGTGAACTTTCAAGATGTTTTTTTAATTATTTAGTAGCTAAAAATTATATTTACACATATTCATCTGTACAATGAAAGGTCCCCCTGCTTTCTTTATTTTAGTTTTTTTTTTCTAGAAGACTTATTAATTATTTATTTACACAAAAAAAGTAATTATTTATTAACACAAGAAAAGTAATTATAAATTCACAAAAAAGATCCAATAAATTTCGGTTTAAAACATGAAAGGTTATAGGTATGTTACATAACATCACGCTGTGACCTTATGAGCGGAAAAATAGACAATTATTAGATAACGTTGTGAACGAAGTAATGTTTTTATTCTGTAGTCCAGACTCCAGACTTCTCGAGTCATTCGCAATAGCTAATATAATATAATAGCTAATAATATAATACACTAACTAATAATATAATATGATAGCTAATAATATAATATAATAGTTGATAATATAATATAATAGATAATAATATATAATAGCTTATAATATGTCTTGAAATTTTTGTCTATCTGTTGTGAGGCTTTCACCCAAAATCTACTGGACGGATTCTGATGAAAGTTTTTTTGTTACATACTTAGTATGCGGCAACATACCTATAGGCTATAAATTATTTTGAAGATCCCACAATCACCCACTGGCCACAATCTCTAGCTATATGATTTACAATTTGAATCTGGAAAGTACAAGGAGAGAGTTGGATAGACGAAGTTACTGCAGCAGCAGCTATTAGTAAATAAAGATGCTTTATAATTGTATAAGATATCTATACCAGGCTCTATTCGCCATTTTTTTTTTAACTTTGTTTCTATAATCTATAGAAATATATCTATTCTATTTAAAGACGATTTGGAATTATTGAAACATTTTTACAAATAACATTTATTCAAGTTTTTTTCCCCTGTCCGTGGATAAAAAAATGTAGGTACCTATAATAAGCACAACAATACGAGTATGTGACAGGAATTCCCTTTGAATTTATGAAACTCAATTAGAATTTGTCGTTCTCGAACGGATGGTCCTTGTGTCCGAGTGATCTAGAAATAGAAGAAATTATTATCATGCCTTGTTAAAAGTCCAAAGCATTTCAAGTCACCAGTACTAACTCGGTCATGGGCACGAAGCGGCCGTCGCAATGGAAGGAATCAACTTGCTCCAACTCGGCCGCCGTCAACGGGAAGTCAAACACCGCAAAGTTTTCCGCGATACGGGACTTCGTTACAGACTTTGGAATCACCACATGACCACGTTCTATCTGGTACCTGAGTCAAACACGAGGAAGACGAGATAGACATGATGGTCAATGGGTCGTAAGACATCGTGAACATCACTCACCTGATAAGAATCTGCGCCACGGAGCGCTTAAATCTCTGTGCGATGGTTAGTAGCCGCTTGTCGTCCAGCAAGCGCGGTTCATCGGGTTTAGCCCAGGGCCGGTCGGGGGAGCCCAGCGGGGAATAGGCTTCTAGAGCCACCCCTAACTTCTTACACACCTCCTGCAGCTCCTTCTGCGTCAGGTACGGGTGGCATTCCACCTGGTTGACGACCGGCTTTACGGTGGCCTGCTTCATCAAGCGCTCCATCTGCCGCGCGTTAAAGTTGGAGATCCCGAGACTCTTCACCAGTCCCTCGCTCCGGAGCGGCTCCATTGCTTTCCATGTGTCCACATAATCCGCGTCAGAGAACAGTATCTTCCCGGATTCGTCAGCCGGGAATAGAATTTCTCCTTCCTAAATGTTTGCTTGTCATCTCATTTATTACTAAGATTTACAATCCAAAGCGGAATCATGAAATATATAACAACCTTATATGCTTGCGGCCAGTGTATGAGGTACAGATCCAAGAATTTCAGATTCAGGTTCTTGAGGGTCTGCTGTAAGGCTCCCTTCACCAGGTCGGGGCGATGGAATGTGTTCCATAGCTTAGATGTGATGAATAGGTCTTCTCTGAAATTAGGCAGGTGCTTATTATATACCCGTGTCATATAATAGTAGTCAGTCAGTACAGCTAATTCAGTCTCCCAGTTATAGCACTATTGAAAACCTAATTAGTAACTATTCAATATACATGAAGAGATGTCGATCGAGATTTGGCAAAATATTGCATTTATAAATGTTATTAGTAGCCATTCTAATCGTCTAGAGAATCGACCTGATGATGATGATGTAACTTCACCGACATATACTTAAAAAGGTCTTGAAATCTTCAAAATATAAGTATGTACCTACTGTAATTGACACATATATATTTAATAGACTTGGATCTATATGCCTTGTAGAAACTAACATAACCAAGAACGGTTACCATCTATGGAAAACAAACCTCTTGACCTTGCCCTCAGCAATCTTGGCGGTGATCGCCTCCCCGACCTCTTTCTCATTCCCGTACACGAAGGCGCAGTCGATGTGCCGGTAGCCAATGTCGATAGCATCTTTGACGGCTTGTGTTACCTCACCGGGTTTAGACTGTGACATACAATATAGCACCAAATTACAATTAAAATTATTCAATCAAACTCTCTGTAAGAATGACTTAATAATAGACTCATGTGTTAGCTGAAGATTCATCCTACTAGGTGAATTGATGGTAGCTGATTCATTTAATTCGTTTTAAAACATTTTTTTATATTTTTAAGATGATCTGTTATCATTCCCAGAATATATTTGTGTTTTCAATATTTTATATTATAAGGTTGATTTTTTTTATTTTTCTTGTATTTTGTGTTACCAATAATAATGAGGCAGAATCTAAAGAAGTCATTGAAAACAGCTGATGATAAAAGTAACTTTATTTATTTTATTGTGATCATTCTTCTGACACTCAAATAACTACTACTACTACTACACTATTTACTTTTATACATAATACATTTGTTATGGTAAGAGTTGATAAGAAAAGACATCGGTGGCTAGATATCTTCAGATGTGTTTAGATGGGTCTGTATAAATGCCATGATATAATAATGATAAGATAATATTTTTTCAAGGTGATTACCAAGAAAGATAAGCTGCAGGTTCAAATTGTGTTGATATTATACGTTTATAAGCAATTATATTTGTTTTTAAGAACAATAGGAGAAAGCCTGTGTCAGTGAGTGTTTCCTGGCCATTGATTCTGCGACATGACTAATGGTAGTATAAGCCACTGCAGGTACACTTAACACTTCAAATGTAAGGTTACATTCTCACTACAGAAAATGCCAGCCAGGAAATGATTAGTTTTCATTAAAATATTAACCAATTTTGATTGAATCTTATTAATAAGTTTTATATGAAATCGAAATTCTTACACAGTAAAATAAATAATATTTTTATAAATATGTTCTTTTTATAACTGAATATCTGATAAATAGGTTTTCACCTTGATTTTTTAATCTACTACGCATGTTTTTCATTCAATAAACTGTAAGATTTTTGTGTGATATAATATAATTTGTGTAATTTTCCCCTGTATATATTTCTACTTCAATATTTGAATACTCGCCTTCCAAGTTCCAATCCCTATAATGGGACACTCGTAGCCGTCCGAAAACTTTACCTTTGGTATTTTAGTAGACATTTTAATTTAAAAATAATCGCCTTATTATACTTATACGTAAATATTCAACCGACAGGTAAGATCAATATTAAATAAATTAAATTCAAGAAGTATGAGTATTGAAAAAATACAAAAATGTGACTTTTGACACTTATATTTTATATCTTTTTGCTATTAGAAAGATTTTAAATGGCCAAATTTATGAATGTTCAAATATATTCAATCAACACTTATCCCTTTATAAAAATAACTAACGAAGATTGAGTAATCTAAATCAATTTGGCAATGTGACATTCGTAAAGGATAATGAAGGGTGTACCTTTCATTATCCTTTACGAATGTCACATTGTCAAATATGAATATATATGACTTAAAAGTCCCTGTCTCTCAACTAAGACTCCTCAAAACCCCATTATATAAAAATATTGAACAAACGCTGGATAAGTTAGCGTATTAATATCGGATAGTGAAAAAGCTGTTCGTTATAAACTGATATCTTAGTGAAAACTCACTCGCTATGATAAGGGACAAAAAGTGCCACTTAAATTGAATAATGAAATGGGCCCATAAAGATAATTTCGTCTAAAAACAGAGGCGTTCAACTTAGTTACAGTTGCCAGGATCTCGAAAATATCAGACTTTAGTCCAGTACCTCAACGTATCAGCAATCTTATAAAAGGAACAATTATATACCTTAAATCAATAATCATTGAGAACTTAATTGTATGTTCTATGTTTCTATAACGTCGAAGGTGATTTTGAATAATTATAGCATTTTTACTGGTAACATTTATTAATTTTTTTTCAATGTCAATTATTAATACAATATACACGTATACAAGGCACAAACATATTTACAAAATATGAATTTATTAAAATTCGTCATTTTCGAACGGATGGTCCTTGTGTCCGAGCGATCTAGAAACAATAAATAATTATTAATATGTATTAAGAGTTCAAAACATATCAAGTCCACCCAAATACTAACGCGGTCATGGGCACGAAGCGGCCGTTGCAGTGGAAGGAGTCTACCAGCTCCAAGTCAGATGCCGACAGCGAGAAGTCAAACACCGCGAAGTTGTCCGCGATGCGAGATCGCGTCACCGACTTTGGGATCACCACGTGACCGCGGTCTATCTGGTACCTGTTCCGAACACGAGGAAAACGATAATAGACGTCATGGAAATCAATGTACCGTCGCACGTGAACGTTACTCACCTGATGAGAACCTGCGCCACGGAGCGCCCCAGTCTTTCAGCGATGGTCAGTAGCCGCTGGTCGTCCAACAGGCGCGGGTCATCGGGTTTAGCCCAGGGCCGGTCGGGGGAGCCCAGCGGAGAATAGGCCGCCAGCGCCACCCCTCGGGACGCGCACACCGCCTGCAGCTGCTTCTGCGTCTGGTACGGGTGGCACTCCACCTGGTTGACGACCGGCTTCACGGCGGCGTGCTCCAGCAAGCGCTCCAGCTGCCGCGCATTGAAGTTGGATACCCCGAGGCTCCTCACCAGTCCCTCGGCCCGGAGAGGCTCCAGTGCCTTCCACGTATCCACGTAATCCACGTCAGAGAACAAGATCTTCCCGGACTCGTCGGCCGGGAACAGACTTTCTCCTTCCTAAATTTTTGCGTGTCATAACATTTATCACTAAAATCTCAAGGAGGAATTATTAATTTTTTAACAACCTTATATGCTTGCGGCCAGTGTATAAGGAACAGATCCAAATAATCCAGATTCAGGTTCTTGAGGCTCTGCAGTAGGGCTCCCCGCACCAGGTCGGGGCGGTGGAATGTGTTCCATAGCTTGGATGTGATAAATAAGTCTTCTCTGTAATTAAGCAAGTACAAGATACAACTCGTTTTATATTATATATCGTGATTAGTTTGTGGTGTTAATAGTTCTGAAAACCAAATTAGTGTCTAATATATTTATATGAAGAGATGTCTGTGTCAAGGTTTGGCGAAATATTGCATTTGGAAATCTTATCAGTTGCTATTTTAGCATTTTAGAGAACTGGCCCGAAATCTCAGGCTCGTGTCCAATTTATTGTACACAAATCTTCAACTTCTAATAAGACTTATATATTATTCGACATAAAATGTTATTAAGACTTGGATCTGTAGGCATTGTTTAAACTAACATAACCCAGAATGGTTACTGGCTGTGGGAAACCTACCTCTTGACAACGCCCTCGGCAATCTTGACAGTGATCGCCTCCCCGACCTCTTTCTCGTTCCCGTACACGAAGGCGCAGTCAATGTGCCGGTAGCCAATGTCGATAGCATCTTTGACGGCTTGTGTCACCTCACCGGGCTTGGACTGTGAAATACAATATAGCGTCAAGAAAAACCGATTTTTTTTTTAACCCTCGAAACGTCGCATCTTTCAAAGCGCAGGTATAAGAAAATTTCGAAATATATAAACTTGAAATAGTTTTACGAATCTCGTACTTCAGGTAGCCTTCCTAAAAAGATTTACGCACGCGCTGAGAAACATGGACGTATGTTTCTAGGCAAGGCTCTGAGCGAAGGACGCCGTGTTACGATTGGTGTAAGTAATATTTATGGATGGATAATGGATGATAGACAATCACATCTATTTTAAGATGGTTAATAGAAGAACAGACAGTTGGTGGTAAAGAAAATGTTGTTATCCAGGTGAAGTCAGTGAAAACGGAGTCCGAACAGGAATGTGAAGAGGACGACCATCATGAACAAGTTAATCCATCAGTAATCAAGTAGCGTACAGAAAGAATAAAACGCGACAAACTGGCACCAAATATATGAATTTAGAAATCGTTTGTCAAGAATTACGATAACTATTACACCAATAATGAGTGTATTATAAACGAAATGATAGATTCTCGAGGTTCTTGCCGATTTTGTGAACCTTTTGTAGCTACCCACCAGAAGACCATTTTTATCAAGACTCTTGTCGAGCGGCTAAATGTTAGGCACAGGAAGAAACATCACCATGGAGCTGGGGAATTGGTTTTTCAATGTTACTCTAACGGAAAATTTTTATTCCTATTACTTTTTTTTTTCTGAATATAAATAAATGTCACATTTCAAATATCTTTTACATTTTGTTTCAATGCAATTCTATCTTAATGATATGTGAAAATAATTTCTAAAATTTATGTTGCTATTTTTTTTTTTTGGGGTCTCTAAAGACCCCACGCCATTGACCAGGCGATAACAAAGACGTGACAGGAGAAAATTCAACTATACTTCAACCCAATTGTCTATATAGATTCATGTGTTAGCTGAAAACTCACACCTACTACAACTTGGTAAATTAGTGGTAGATGCACTTTAAAAAAATATTGTATATTTAAAATTAATTGTTATCATTCCCAACATAGATATATTTGTGTTGCAAATATTTTAAACTTTTTCTTTTATTTTATATGTATACAATAAAATAGTAATGAGGCAAAGTCACTGGCTACAACTGGCAATTTGTATATATGGAAGAAGTTTTAAGAAATCATTTTTAAAATAAATGAATTGTAACAATTTTATATAATAAATAAAACTCATAATAACCAGGTTTATCTCTACTATATAAATACTGATAATATACTTGTTAAGTATTGAGCACTTGAGTTGATAAAAGAAGACATCGGTGTCTAGTGATCTTCAGATATGGTGTGATGGGATTACTGTACAAATTCAATGATGTAAAGATAACAGATTATGTTATATATAAATAAAATCATTAAAATTCAATGCTGAATTGTTGCAGGGTCAAATCCTACTTGTTTTAATGAATTTTAACTGTTTTTACTATTTTAACTGTTGCTTAACTAAAAATAATTCCATGGATATCTACAATATAACTAATAGTTTTATTACCAACTACAGGTACACTCTACATTTCAAATACTAGGTTAAATCCTCACTACACATAATGCCAGTTGGAAGATTAGGGTTTTTTGACCTAATATTGACCACTTAATCAGAAAAGAACACAACAATCAGATATAATACAAATAATAGAAACAAAAAGGAAAGGAAATAATAATATAATATATCGTTAAAACCTAGTGTATATTTTATGTCATAGAAGTCATGTCACAAAATGAAAAAAAATTTCAATTGAATGATTAATTATTTATGATTAGATACATATTGTTATCTGTGAGACTTAAATAGGTAACTATCTAAGATATTTTAAGTCACACTATTTATAAGATACTACAATTGAGATAAAATTATTAAAGAGGAATAAACTACTCTAAGCAACCTCAAGTTTTATATGAAAACTGATTGATTATTTAATTTAATAAATTTTATACAATAAAACGGTATAATTTTTTTGTTATTACTTTTTTTATAACAGAACCTCTGATAAATAGGTGGTAGCCTTGAACTGTTAATCTACTTCGCTTGGTGTTTGTTAAATATTATGTTATATTTTTAAGAGATATAATATAAATTGTGTAATAAATATGTAGTTAATTCTACTTCAATACTTGCCTTCCAAGTTCCAAGCCCTATCATGGGACAATCGTTTCCGTCTAAAAACTTTACCATTGGTACTTGAGTAGACATTTTAAATAAACAATAACTGCTTTATTTAAAATTATACTTATACTTCTCTGTGCTTGTACTTATTCAGCCCGCATAAATATTTACTATGTATGAGTATTGAAAAAGCAAACTTTTGACATTTTTATTTTATACAGGTAAGTGGCAAAAGTCGGATTTATAATTCCCATATATTTTTCACTCAAAGATGTCAAAACCATATTTATTCAAGTTCAAGAATATTCAATACAACATTTTTATAACCTATATGAAAGTAACGAAACAACGAAGTACTCACCTTCCATGTCCCTAGTCCGATCTGTGGGATTTTATTTCCGTCACTGAACTTGACTACCGGTACTTGAGAAGCCATGCTGTCCTCGCGATTGAACTACAACTAAATAGGACTTCGACTACAACAGCAGAGTATTGAATATATCTCATGAGCTTTATCAATTAGGTGTGTTATGACTTATGTGTGTAAATTGATAGGAGACGAGTTGTTATTTTGTAATTGACTAACGCACACATGCTTAGAATGAGAACTGAAGATTGATGATGATTTTTTGTAAATGTCAAGTAAATGCAATGATCTTCTTTATTTTAGTAGTTTTGAGTAAACTATGGTCTATGTTTCCAATGCACAACCAAAAGATATACTGTAAGATGTAAAGATAGTAAAATAATATTCCTGGGGTCTAGATTATAGCAATAGAATATATTTTCACAATTTTCGTATTTTTTTTCTATCTGTATGTGCAGGTATTACGCTGAAACTATTTGACGAATTTTGTTGAAGTTCTTAGCCTAACAGGGTCATAGCTTATAGCCTTGTTACTCTGGAAAATTCTCTTATTTTCACGATAAAATATAAATTGATGAGGGCTATTAAATACCACACCAAATATCATCAAAATCTGTCCATCCGCGAGAACAATCAAATTATCGAAAAACAGAGAAAAAATACTATAGTTTAAAGTTCTCTGCTTTATCCACGTACAAATCTATAAAGTACATATAAGCACGTAACAAATGTTTAAAAAAATTGATGATAATGCCTTGTCCGTGTATTAGCTGTGCCCGCGACTTCGTTCGCGTGAAATTTGACAAAAAAGTTATTAGGTTTTTAATTATTTGCCTTTTTGTATTTTTCGATGAACGATTTTTTTGGGCTAAAACAACAATCCTACTGGCATTCCTCTTCCTTTTGACTTATCTTTCTACCTTAAAGCCTTACAGTAGTTGCAACATACATTCATAGGGCCTATCTCAGACGCAGCAGAATAATTTATTTGTGCATAATAATTGAACCCACTGTTATGTTTATCTCGCCAGGTAATATTGCGTTTATTAGTTCTTCTTATTTAGACATTTATCCGTTGTCGTTGGTTTGGTTATTTCGGTATAAGTATATATGGATATATATGGATACGGTTTGGTTATTTTGGTATACGTATAAACGGTATAACATGTATATGTTTGTATCTACGGATATATATTAATATGTTTTCTACTGAAAGCGTTTTTTTTTATATTATAGACATTCCGATTATATTTATTAGTATAGATATACATAGATACATATTATATAATTATATCGTTAAACTCGTGTATATGAAAGAAAAACATTGTTATGTCAAGATTGTTAATTTTCTACTAGATACCTATTTATCTGGTTGTTTAAATATATTAGTGATGTAACGAATGTCATTTTTGGAACAATGTATGTGTTAGTAACTCATTCGAACACGTTAGCAACGTATCGTGTATTAATAACGTACGTCAATATTTGTACAAAAACGTAAAAGATTAACGTATTCGTTTCGTATAAGAATACGTAAATCAAAAACGTTACGTGTAGGGATTAGTGATGTACGAATGTCATTTTCGGAACATTCGCGGACGATTACTCTGTTTTTGTTCAAAATTTCATGGAAGAATTTGTTTTTGTTTCTTTATATTGCATTATATATTTTTATTAGTCTAATAAATTCTAATGAAAATTTAACTATTTAGTTTATGTATTTTTACAGTGGCTCTATTCCGATCGAGGCAGACAGACAATTGGCTACAGCCTGAACTGTTTTTTCTACAGCACATAGTTCAGGTCGGTGTGGTAAGGCTGATTTATAAAAAAAGATACGGATGCATTACCAACCTTCCAAAAAATGCAGTTGGATTTAAAAAACGAACGACAAATGCAGCTACATCGTACGAGTGTCAAACTCGAGACACTGCAAAGGCGATACAATAAAACAATATCGAGTTAAAAATAATTTATTGGAATACAAAAAAATCTCTCAACATTAAATACTTTATTCCTCGCTTGTAACACGCGCATGTTGGATTTAACATAGATTTATTGCAGTTTACAAAGACTTATGCCTGTGAGGTCATCTATATATTGTAAGTCGGAGTTTGTGCATTTTATAGTAAGATCGCAACATATTATCACATAACCTGATAAATTACATATACTTGGGTCATTGTTATTTTTCGTAAAATATTTTTTTACATGTGAAAGTGCTTGAGTATGTACACACAAACAAACAAACACACACACATACAAATGGAAATGGTTACAATACCCTAAACATAAGGGCAATATGTTGTCCCTCAGTTATAATTTACGGAGGGATAAAAGAGTGGGGATAGGGAGGGGTAGGGTGAAGAGATTGAGTCTTTCTCATTTTTTGAAGTAAACCTAAACATGCGCATGTTACAATAAAACGCAATCATCACCGCATCCATCTATAAAAAGCTAAATAAATTATTTTATAAACTAAAAAAAAAAGCTGTCACTTACATAATAATGATAAGCAGATTTTGATGATGTTTTAGCGGTTATATAGCTCAATTTGAATGATAAACTTATTATATATTAATATCTATATTATATACAACACCAAGTACATTGGTCCGAGATCTGTAAACGTAACAAAAAGGAGCTTGACAGATTTTGATGTGACTTTCGTTAATGTAATTAACGTACACAAGCCGCCTATAAAATTGTCAAGCCACGCGCTCTTGACTGCGACAGAATTGTCTAATGAGAATGAAACCATAAATGTGTATTGCATGGGATATAAATGAAATATTTTCTTATCTTTTTGTTAATTTAGTTACCAGCAACTAAAATTACTTGTATGTACTTTGGCCTGGTCACTTTCAGACAGTCGTGTCGTCAGAATATCGCAACTGTCGACGACAGTTCTGTCGATATAATATCAACAAAGTGCATATGATATAAAAAAACCGCCAGTTTTGTCCGAAATTAATAAGCGAACCAAATTCCATCTTTTTTCTAATACAGATTGAAATAACAGTTGGTCTTTTGAGTATCAGTGCTGATAACCATTCCGTGGATTACAGAAAGCCATCTAAGGTTCACTTCAATCTCGGATCGGTTATGAATTTCGGTCAAAAGTATATTATATAATAGAATAAACAGATAATTTTCTAAATGTGGAATGAGTCTAGAACGTCTTCCGATGCACCGCGCGGTGTCCCTCCTCGTCGTACTCCCTCTTGGAGACCCACATCTTCCTGAAGGTGTCTAAAGAGGCCAGAATGGAGCCACCGATCCAGGTGGAGTAGAGGCGCTCCTGGGGAGCGGAGATCTGCAAACGTACGTACATATCATGGTCACAAAAATATGTCTGTATGGAACATATATATTTATAAAAGTATTTTTTTACATGTATTTGCTTCGTTCTATACATATTATCTTTTTTCTTAGAGTACTACTAAGACAGGTTCTACATTTTATAATAAACTATTCATCTTGTCTGATTTACCCTGATCTTCATGTCCTTGGGAGCCAGTCTTCTTATCTCAGCTAGCAGACGGTCTCCGAAGCCCCGCAGCAGCGTGGAGCCCCCTGAGAGCACTATGTTTTGATGCAGCACCTTGCGCAGATCCATGTCGGACTTCTGGATCGCGAACATCAGCACCTCGTGCAGTCCTGAAGGTAAGAATCATTAATATTTGATTGAAATTGCCTAATTTTTTATATGTAAATATCTTTTTGGTTGAGGCCAAAATAGGTCATTATTGAAGTAAATAATGATAGGGTTGCGAATTTGTACTCAACCTCTATTTTATATTCTCTTCTAATCAATGTACAAGCGAAATTAATAATCAAATTCCAATTTGAGATTGAAACAAGCTCAGGTGGCTTTCAACGAACTCAATCTAATTGCCAACTTTAGTACCACAGCTAGGATCAAGTCAATACAGTGCCAGCTAACCTTCACACTCAGCCCCGATGAGGTCTGGTCGGAACAATACTTCTGGAGCCCGGAAACGAGCTGGACCAATCTGTAACATACATGCTTTTGGATAGTTTCTTCTTATTTGTTCACCATAGACCAACTTTGGGACTAAGCAACTAGAGACTGACATTTCATAAGTGATATGTGTGTCTATTTGAAATAAAAGACTATAATTTTAATGGTATTAGACACAGTTTAAATTTCATGACAAAAGCTACTATATCAAATATTGTATGAAATCCCCCCCACCATCCCCCTATTCTTATCTCCCTCCTTCTCACCTCCAGCTGTGTGCCGTCTGGGAGGCTGTATTGCGCCTTTTCGGAGTCCATGGTCTCCTCCTTCAGCGGGTTGGGAGCCAGGTAGCAGGCCCTCTCCTTCACCGCCTTCACCACCTCCAACTCGGCCGACGTCTCCAGGTTGACTCCCTCCTTCCGCAGCAGCAGCCTGGAATGATAACAATATTTTTTATTTTATAATAATAAATAAAATATCTATACTATATAACTTTAGTTATAACTTACTACCTTCAAATAAATAAATTAACTAACAAGCATTCGCAAGGAGTCCGACGTCAGGATATAATTGGGATGACATTAAAATTAACTAACTCAAACTGATCATTATTTAGTATTGTACAAAATCATATATACACAACATTTAATATAAATATGTATATAATTTAAAATGTATCAACGTCAAATTATCATTGTTAAAAATCTATTTAATCATTTTTTCACTTATAGATGCTAAAATAAAAGAAGATATGGAAGTATTCTTAGTTGTGATAACATTTGGTAATCATTTGTAGTAAACCAATCACAACAAAGAAATAGTATCATGACTGCTCGAAAACTATCACCGTTTCGTAACGTCAAAATGGGGTAGTTTCTCTAACGAGTGACGAATAGTAAGACCGATGACTTGACAATCATAAAAAGTTATATCAATTTATTTAAAAAAGCAGTACAACTAAATATTGATGTTAAGTACTGGAGCCCTAACCTCAGGTATCTGGTGACGTCCCTCCCGGCCACGTCCACCCTCATGATGCTGTGAGGCATCGCGAAGCCCTCGTAAATAGGTACAGAGTGCGTCACGCCGTCCCCAGAGTCCAACACGACGCCCGTTGTGCGACCAGTCGCGTATCTATGACAATACATACATACAAGGACAAAGTTCATCAAAATAGTCATTTTTCATCACCATATTCATAAAAAGTCAAAGTTTATCATTAATAGAAAGTATAACTCGTTGAAGCCAATGTGACAGCAGTGGACCAATCAATGCTGTTTTATTATATTTTTATGACAATTAATTTGTGTGTAAGAGATTTTCTGAACATCTATATAATTTTGGTCCATTTTATACATAATGTTTTTCCTGCCATTACTCAATGAATTAAATTCATTTTGTACATAATTATATGTTCTATTCTATATAATACATTAAAATCTCATACTCTTATACACCAAGTCTTATACTATTATTATTATCATCTTCATCACCAAATTAAGCTACAAGTATCAAAACTCACAGGCTCAGTACGGCCTGCATGGAGAGGAATAGAGCTGGTACATTGAATGTTTCAAAGAATACTTCAGCAGTCTTCTCTCTGTTGCGACGGGGATTTATTGGGGCTTCAGTCAGTAGAACGGGATGTTCCTCTGAGAATGTTGATAATTGGTCCTGGACAGAATTGAGAAACATTTTTTTTATTATTAGATCAATAAATGTATAAAATAAAATCTAAAGTAAGACTTTTTTACATATTTATTACATTTTTATTCTTTTACCACACTTTATCATAGTTAGACTCAAATTTTATAAAAAATACATATGCACATGAAATGAAAGATTCTTCAACACAAGCAGATCTCTAACCTGAAACCTCTGTGAGTCAGTCCACGTTGCTCTAATCACTATGCTGCCGTGTCGCTACTTGCCTTTATGAATTTATCATTTTATGTATAATTGTCTCCACCAATGTAAGTGACATATATGATTATTTTTTCCTATAATGTTTTATACACAAACCAACCTTGCTATAAATATAGTTCCAAACTCTCTCCATATCATTCCAATCCGTCACAATTCCATGTTCCATGGGATATCTGATTGTGAGAAGCCCACGGTGCTCCTCTGCTCTCGGCCCCACAAACAGCTCCCCCTCGAGGGCTCCCGCCATGACGCGGACGTGCTTTGGACGACCTATGCTGAAGAGTTATATGATATGACAGCAGTTTGTTTAACAGATTTATTAATAATTATTCTTATCCTGGCCTCATCATGCTTTAAATATTTTGAACACTACACTAATATCTGTTAGTACTTTTACACTAATATCTGTTAGTACTTTTACACTAATATCTGTTAGTACTTTTACAAGGAAGGACACCTTGACTTTATTTGAGGGACAATTGACTGAGATGGTATTATTAAATATTAATAAACAATATTGTTCATATGTTTATACTTTTTGGTCTTTTGACAGGGTCACACTATTTTCACATGGGGATTTATGTATGCAGGTATTTAATTTTATACATTAATAATTAAAAGCTGGCTCAAACAACACATCAACATGTTTTGTTTAAGGGATAAATTAAAAATAGCATCTTATTTTTTTTTTAAATAATAATAGCTTTTATTTAACCAAATAATTATATATTTTGTCATATTATTTTGACTATATGAAATACATAAATTGCATAGAACTTTCAAAGAAATGCAAGGAACTATTAAAGAAGGTCAGTATGTATGATTACAAGTTTAAATATATTTTATTTACACCAGTATTGCATTTATTGACTTTTGAGATTTGGTTCATTGAGTCTAGAGCAAGAGCAGCTGCCAGCAAGCTTGGCGTTCTTGCGAGGATCCGACAGTACTCCACACCAGGACAATTGCTAGTACTATATAAAGCACAGATCCGGTCTTGTGTGGAGTACTGTGGCCATATAGTCAAGCAAAAACTTAGTTAAAAGTAAAAAAATTATATTAAAAAAAATAACAAATTGTAATATTGATTGACTTATAGTTAGGGTTAAAAAAAAAATTAACCTGCAAGCTATGAAACCTACAAGCCTACAAGCTATGAAAACATCTTTAAAATATTGATTTTTAACTTTTGACATCTAATATTCAAATTGTCCATGTTAATATCATTAAATACCAGATTTAGGTAACTGATAAATACATTATAAATTAATTACTACTTCATATGTTTGTCAAAATTAAAAATGTTTAAATACTAAAATAGAATGTGTAGTTAGTTAGTTCTTATAAACCAACTGTTTACCCATATTTGGATAACGGCGTTAATTTTTTTTTATTGGTACTTACTAATTTGGAAATCTGCATTTTGGTATTTGATCACCAGCGAATCCGGCTTTAATCACACCTGAACCCTGTAACAGTTTATTGTTAGATGAGAAACTTCAAGCAACACGCATTGTATGACTCACTTTATGAATACAAATAAACAAAAATAAAGCTGATACCATATAATAAATACAATTAAAATAATTAAAGAAATCATAGTTATAAGATTTTTAATAATATTTTATCATAAATAGACTGATATAAAACATATAATAGATGCTCAAATTTGGTAAAAGAATTGTTCGTTATAGTAATTTAAAAAAATATTTACATTGTCTATAACGACCGGTTGATTAACAATAAGATCCATTTTATTTGGATTTCTATAATCTTCCTAATTATACGAGATTTGTAAATTATTTTTTTGTGAAATCGTCGGCCAACCAACTTTACGAAATGACATCAGAATTAACGGGTTGCCGTAAAAAAGTGTCAATACGTTTTTCCATCAGGCAAGTCAATAGGTATATAAGCTTATAATAAATTAATGATTGTTATATATTTTATATACTACATTATGTGTAAGAAACTAAAATAAGTAGCCATAGCCTATAGTCTATTCATTTATATTTTATTTTCTGTATATATGGTTTTTTGGTTTGCTTAGCAAAACAGTGTACGAAAATAATCAAGACAGTTTGTCATCGTATTAAACGTAATGAAAAAAAAAATATAATCATTTCAAGTTACCCGCTACATAATATGCATTTTCTGACCCATATTATAGCTAGTTTAAATTATTAAACTATGTCTTTAACATTCTTTGCCTGTATTGATATAATCAATAATGACAGTTGACAACGTCAGCGGTCAACAAGATACATCACAAAATACAAATCAAAATTTATCTGCCGGCTACGTTGAAAACGCATTTTTTAATATTTTTTATTAAGTAATGCATATCTGAGTTCTATTGGTCTATTTTTTAATCAACTTTAATTAATTGAAAATGTTGAATGCAGTATTTGTGCCATAAATCATTATATGGACCCGACCATTAGACAATAGACCTTAGCTCAAAATATTTATAAAGCTTTAGATATGATTAATTTCAGCATATTTGTCGGTCTTTTTGCGATTGTGAGCGCTTATTACGAGGGCTTCTGCGGAAACGATCGGGTTCTATGTGACGAACAATGGGGTTCGAACATCAAGTCCAAATATATATTATATGATGTGAATCCTCCTGAAGGTTTCAACTTAAGGAGAGATGTCTACATGAGGTTTTCTATTATGCTAGCAGAAGCAAAAAAGAATCACAGCAGGGAAGATTGGCGGTTGATTTTATCGCCATGGAACAATATGTACCACTGGAAATCATCAACTAGTATTAGTAAATCTTTACCCTGGCGACATTTTTTTGATTTGAATGCATTTCAAACTTATGCACCTGTGGTTGAATTGGAGGATGTTCTAACAAATACTAGATCCAAATACATTAAAGTGGATCACCTGTATGTATTACAGAACTTTGAGAATCCTTTTGAAAATGGTGTATTTGAAGAAAAGTGGGATGTGGTAGGTAAATGTGATTACAATGTAAGAAATGATAAAATAAAAATCAAAGAAACTATTTGTGTGAAGTTCCAGGGTAAAATATCTAAGCTATGGGAGGTAATGGCTCTGTATCCAAAAGACAAAAATGTTATGTTTGCACATGGTGAGATACCTTTACATGACCACTATGGTGACCAGATTTACTGGGCATGCAGGAAGAGTATGAGATTCAATGAAGCACTTGTCGAGGCAGCTACAAAGTATATGGTTGATAAACTTAACTGTGATGCAAAAGTGTGTAGCTCATACATAAGCGTGCATTGGCGTCGGCAAGATTTTGCGAGGTCTAGGAGTAAAGATGTGCCATCTGCAAAAGGAACTGTTAAACAAATTGATGAGTTTATCAGAAAAAAAAATCTTGATTTGAATGAGGTTTTTATTGCTTCTGATGCTGAAGAATCAGAGTTACTTTTTTTGAAGACAGAGTTGAATGAATTGGGTTATGTTGTCCACTACTACACTCCAACAATCGAGGAAATGGAGCGCTACAAAGATGGTGGCATAGCAATTATAGAGCAGATTATTTGCTCTCACAGTGCTCAGTTTATTGGTACGCATGAAAGCACATTCACTTATAGGATTCAGGAGGAGAGGGAATTGAATGGATTGAGGAGTTACACTACCTTCAACAGACTCTGTCCTGACAAGGGTAAATGTGAAAAACCTTCAGTGTGGAAATTTATTGAGTAACCAGAGATAAATACAAAAAAATATAAATTATATCTAAGTCAAGATCTGATGTACATATATTTGATGTCTTTTTACATTAAACATGAAATTGACAAAATGTATATGCTTAAAAATATATATCCAACTTGTTATACGGACAAAATTATGTACAAATGTGTATATTTTATTAAGATTTTTTTGTATATTTACATATATAATTATCTGTATATTTATTTACAGTAGGTTTAAGTTAATATCTAAGCTAATTAATGAAAAACAGCTAACTTGTTCAAGTACAATGACATCATCGCATCTTTTATTTTAAATTTATTTTTTCAATATATTATTCTAAATGTGCCATATTATAAAACAATCCTTGATAAGTATAATAATACCAAAGAAATGTATAACATTAATTCTGAGATAAATGTTTTTTAATCTTATTAATAAAAATAGTTAACTATAAGCTACAAGTTTCGATTTTAACAACATTTCATATTTTACCCCTAAAGTGGCCTAACAAGTACATGCATTATACAAATAAAATTAATATAATATTATTTGTGTGTATTGCGTACGTATTTTAAATCTTCTAGTATGCGTAAATGTAGTAGTGGGACGAGTCATTTTAGTAAAAAGTTCAGATAATCTGTATTCCATACATATGCTACAGAAAGAGATAGCTATATGCACTGTGTTGCCCCTAAATTACATTAGTGAATCATAGAGTAAGCGATTTGCGAAAAAAAGAGACAGAACAACAATAGATATATTCATTATTACAGAGGATGTTATAAATAAAAATTTTTTTTTATTGTTTCCGGTTCACTATGCGATGCTATTTTAAGGACAAATCGTATGATTTAGATATTATAATGTAATTCTGCCACTACGGAGTCGCTTTCTAAGTATTACATTTATTGGAAAGTCGAAAACAGGTGTAGAATGTGTAAACTAGAGATTGACTAAAATTATACAATTGATTATAATCACGTGATATTTTTTCTGTGCTATTTGGAGCGAAACTATGGTATGTAATTTAAATTGAACCGAATTATTTATTATTTATGTAATAGTGATAGCTGTGTTATTTATAATCATTATTAAAAGTCGGAATATGTCTAAAAGTCATAACAATAATATATGAGGGATATGTGTTACATTTTCTCTCAAATAAAACGACTTTCATCTCTTTTTGTCAACTTTGTGGTTACACGACAATATTCGGCTGAGGGCCCGAGGTATTGTTTAATATAGTACCTATTGTGGTATAGTCTCTTAGACGCATATTTGCTTTTACTTTCTCTTTTCTATGTAACTTTGAAAATTAGTGTTCTTCCTAAAAGCTATTTTTCTTATGAATATGGTTAATAATAGTTGGTATTGTGAAGTAGTTTTTAGTAATAAAATAGTAATAGTGGATATTCTGAAGTAGTTAAACTCTTATTAAATACATATTTTTGTATTTTATTATATATAATTATTTATTTTTGTATTATAAAAAAATAAAGTATTATTTTCTAGAATTATTCAATAACAATTTGTATTATCTGAACAATGACAATTTAATTCCCGAGTGAGTATTACAGAGTACAAAAAATATAATATAACGCATGAAAAATAACATATATTCGTCACACATATATATGATTAAATTTAGAAATCAGATGTGTAATGAACAACAAAGACTTATTTAAAAACGGATTTTCTTATTTTATATTATCGATTATAGTCGAATCTTAACATCATTGTTTATTATAGTACTCTGTGATTGTTTAGTCTTTAGTCGCTTTCCTTACACTGTGTCAATGTTCTGTGTTTTTGACTTACTTATCTTACTATTGATTTGTTTACATTTTTTGAACATAAATAATATTGAAATATATATAACTGACCACAGTACATATTTTGCATAAACGCCGGTTTTTTGGAAAAACTACATATGATAACAGTGAGTATTGAATACAGTGTATTGTGGTCTTAATAACTCTATGAAATGTGAGTGTGTTTGTTTTAAATTATATAATTTATACCAATTAAAAACATTCAGTAAACTGTGTTTCGTTTTTGATGCCTTTGTAAAGATTTAAGAATCTTGTGACTAACCTTCTTAGTTTAGTAAATAACATCGCTATATAAAATTTTCTTAATAAAACTGCAGAAATTTAATATTTATATTATCTTATTATTCAGAGTCAACCACAAAACTGTTAGTAATATTGTTGATAATTATACTGTAATATTAATTACCTTTAAGTGAATTCTTAGCTTTTTATAATGAATAGATCTGTAATGTATTAACAACTGTTAGACTTGTAATATATAAAAGAGAAGACAATATTTATCTTCAGATTTAACTTATGACTGAACTGTTGTACATTCAATAAATTTTTAATAATTTGTAACTGTTCTGTATATAAGAAGAGATTATTAAAAGTTTTTTTACTATCTATAAAGTTATTAAAAATATAGTTCTACCATCCTGGATCTTAATGGTAATATATAAAAATATATAAACTAGTACACACATACAAACAAATGTTTTGTTGATCAATTGAATAATTAGATCAAGGTACATATAAATAAACCTATATATCTTTTTGTATGTAATCTATCTCTTACTTTTAATGAAGCCTTACAAATAATGGACATACATTTATATAAAATAAAGAGTGATTATCCAATTGGCATCAACCAGCAGTATTTTGAGCTCTGTGTATAATAAAATTTAGTTAACCATTCAGAAGTACCAATTGAATTAACAATTTAAGGGAACAGTATTATCTATATTTGGGTGAAGTTCATGTAACACACTTCCACCTTAATTGTTCTATATAAGTAAACCTTATAATACTAGTTGTAAGTTGATTTGTGATGTTATTTTCCCATGATCTTCCTCAATAAATAGTCAAACAAAAAGAAAATAAAAACATATCTGATTGGTAGTACCAGACTTTAGTGTGTTCAAACAAACTCTTTAGCTCTATTATATTAAAGATAAGATAAGATTTGTTAGATATACAATTATTTATGAATGTTAATGCTAAGTATGTGTTCGTTCAAGAATGCTGGTGGAGTAAACATCACAGATTCCATGCCGGGTGTCTCTAATTCAAAACGACTGCACCCACATGAAGGCAAGTTACATTTCAATATTATGATTTTACCATGACTTATTGCCACTGATGTGGTCTAATAAAAGAAGACTACTACTAAATAGTATTTATCGTATTTACTTATAAAATATATTACAATTCAACTATTATTCAATATTCTAATCATTTAATTTTTTTTTTTTTTACTGCGGGATGAAAAGTACGGTTTTCGTCCTCTGTATGCGGGAGAAAAGTGCCTCGTTCTCTACCGGTTAAACTACACTAGAGCGCATATTCCTAACTCACTTTTCCCGGTAAACTAGCAATGAATTGTTTATCGTATGGTTTATGACAGATTGAAACAAAAACTTAGGGTCGAGTGCGCAAATTTCGCGGGCGAGACTGTCCTACTTTTCTCCCTAAGCGCGTAATATACTATTTTTAGTGTTTAATTTACCTAATGCGCCGAAAGACGTATAAAACATTTTTAGTTTTTAAGTAGATTTTTTTTTTTTTTATTGCGGGTAGTTAATATAACTGACACACCACGATCATTCGGTTTCGTGTTGTCGTCTCGAACATTTATTGTTTTGTTGGAATTTATTCAAATCAAATCATTATATAGTAATTATTCTTTTGTATTCATTTCAACGGTGCACCGAAATGTGCGAGATTGTGCAAATAAAACTGAACTTTGACGGTAAGTTTATTTATTGTTTTAATTTAACCATCGTGTTGTTTACTCAACGGATAAACTAACTGCTCATAATGTTTGTCGAGACAATGGTTACTTTTTGGTCAAAATATATGATAGTTTACTGCCTATTAAACCCCAAGTCGGTATTACGATAGGTAGGTTTGTGTCTGAGTCGTTACGAGCAGTCCTGGACGGAATCAGAGCTTAAGCTAATATTATAATATATCAAGTAAATAAATAAATAAATAACATACACTAAAAGATAGCCTAATTTTGTAAATTTTGTTAGATGACGAACCACCAGCGAAGAAAGCTGCTCCGTCAATACGCCTGCACGCAGGGTTCAAATGGAACTTACAGGTAAGTACTGTTATATATCAAATGATACTGGGATATTGATATATATATATATATATCAATTATTTTCATGCGCCCATTTCGTTATTGACGGTGAACTTTTGGAGCCCAAAAATATCGTGTGTCCACCAATCAGATAAGAGCACTAGCTCACTAACAACCTTTTCACAATGCGATTTTAGTACGCTAGTTACTTAGTAAATTAGATAATTAAATTGCTGCTTAAGCCCAGTCAAAAATCTTGATTATAAGTTTGCACAGTTCCTCACAGTTTGCACAGGCCTGTTTTCTATCAACGATCGAGTAAAATCGAATTATAAATGTGTTTGCAGGCTGAATATAAATTATTAAGATTTAGGATCCAATAAAAATAATAATTAAAAATAAAGAAAAAAGCGCAAGTTATTTTGCATGTGCAAGCTACTATTCGATAAAGCCTATCTAGAGGTAGATATCCATTGAATATTATAAAGGTTGAGCATATTTCCCATCTTAGGCGCTCGCGAAGGCAGCTGACGCTGTGGAATGCGGGGGCAAGTCGCCGGTGTCAGCTCTCAACGAGCTGGGAGTCAGGGTCGCATATACTGTGTTGCGGCATGCGGGGCCAGCACACTGCCCCAGCTTTACTGTGGCCGTCACCGTGAGTTGACAATAGGGATTGATATACCTTTGAATATACCCGGAAATATGAAGTTTTTTCGAAGAACTTATACAATAAGAATATGTCTTCGATTGTATCGTACTGCACGTGGTTCAAGTATAAAATACACTTTTTGATTCTTGGTCCGTACGAGTTTTTAATGGGGTGAACTGATTTCGCTCCGGTTCTTTATTATTAAAAAAGTCACATAGTACACATCTAAAAATTTTTTTTTATTACACCCACATGTCCTAAACAGCCCAACTAACATTTTATTGTCCAATAAAACGACCCCTTCCATACACAATACACTAGGTAGCAGACATGACATTCGAGGGCTGGGGTCACAGCAAGCGCGAGGCCCGGGCCTCCGCCGCGAGGGCCTGCCTCGGCGCTCTACTGGCGCGGGCGGGCCGCGTTCTAGGCTCGCCCGGCCCGCAGCCAGACTTCACCAGCGATGATCCACCCAAATTCCCCGGTGAGAGACCTTAGATGACCTGCAATCTTTAATAACCTTACTTCAAAATATCGAAAATAGCATTGTCTCTTTTGTTAAAGAGAACACACCTGATGTATTATTTGTATATTAAACAAATATCAACACAGCTGCATTTCGAATATGATGATTATATATAGAATGCCTAATTCATTACCAGGGTTCGCAGATCTTTCATATTTATAGACATTTTCTTAATTTTTACCCCATAAAAAAAAGTTTTTAAAAATTATTTAGGATTGTAAAGTAACTTAACTGAGTACAATGTTTTTAGTCTCCGAGTTTCAATGTCTGGAAACCAAGATTCAGCAGCCGGAAGGCAACAGCAAACCCTCGCCACCTCCTGGTAAGATAATCTCATTAATCTTCATGATCTATTTTTGACACCATGTAAACTAGCGATGGGCGATTGTTGCGTATTGCGTAAACAATCGAATGAATCGATAATTTTTCTACTGCGTATTCGATTGTCGACTTAGTAGATCACCGCCATGGCTATACGAATAACAATCGACGAATTACTATTTTTATTACTAATTTTGATCTATACATGCGCGCGCATGGTGAATAGCGTTGCGGTGTACTTATACGACTACAAGGTGATGTTTCTGGTGTGCGTGCGGCGGCGTTGCGTCCATTGTATAGAACTCAATTTCTTTCTTCTTTAGTAATTAGTTGTTTTTTTATTTGTTTAGAGTGAGGTCACGCGCACCGCATATTATTGCTTTACACGATGCCTAAAAAATTGTTAGTGTCTGATTTCTACAAGTTCGCGAAAAAAATATTGTTAAATTTAAATGTAATGTTAGATCTCTTTTAATTTTCGCATTGATTTTATGTACTAGGAAAAACATAATTCGAATAATGAAAACATACTTTTTCCAAATATTTTACTGTTGTTTGACTATCCACCTAGAAACAATTAGTAAGAAACTCCTTTAATACCAAGTGTAACTGCGGTTGTAAATAACAATAACAGACGCAGCCAGACCGAATTATTTTTAACTATTTATTAGTAACTACTAATTAGTATCACAGCGCACCGAACGTACGCGCTAACTTTTAGTAATAAACATTAGTAATTAATATTTAGTAATACCTCTCTAACAATTAATAGTAAGTAGAATTGCTGACGAGTACTAGCCGTTACTCGTTCACCACGACCGCAGGGCGCGCTCTTCATTTAGTAATTAGTAATATAACAAACTACTAACTTAAATAGTTATCGATTACTAACTAGTTTCAACAATCGACTGGTTCATTGTCTTTAGTAGGTATCGCCCATCGCTAATCTAAACACAATGCCATATAACGGACAAGTTTGCGTTAATAAAAAAAGTTTTCATTCTAAAATTAGGTATACTGTTTCTAACGATATCATTTTTCATCTCATCATTGATCATATGTCATCACATTCAAACTTATCATCATCCAGGTCTGTTTGGTCCATCCGTGTCTCCAGTGCACAAGAGTCCCATTAACACGTTATACGAGAACTATCCAGGACTGCTGTTTATGTGCACTTATGGGGATGGGTCTCCGTTACAGGCAGCTCAAGGTAAGCAAAACCTTTTTTTAAGTAAGGTAAGCAAAAACCGTTTTAAAAGATTCAATGGTTTTCTCGAGAGGATTATTTTTCGTCGTCATCGAGGAACTCCTTCCCGCCATTTCTAATACCCTTTGGTTCTGATAGAAGGAAAACTACAAAATAATTTGAAAAACTCATTCCAGCTCCGATGCAGCTCAGCCACAGCATGAGGTTCAAGGTCGTGTGTCAAATAAAAGATAAAAGATTCGAGGGTTACGGTACGGATGACTTTATACACATTTTTCATACGAAATCAGCTCACTGGATAGCGCCATCTCTACTCGGTTTCCAAAGGGAGATAGAAAATAAAAATAATATTATGAAGTATCTTTGAAACCAAAGCAATCACTAAAAACTAATCTTGCTATACCGATTCTATATAAGCCGTCTGACGTGAGTGATTCTCTCGCCAGGCTCCAGCAAGAAGCTGGCCAAGCTGGCGGCGGCGCGGGCGGCGCTGGGCGACCTCGCCCACGCACATGGACCCGCGCCCGCGCACCCGCACCACGCGCTGCCACAGCTCGTGGCCGACCACGTTGCCAAGTGAGGGACAGACTTGAGACCCTTTCACCCTCATAAATCCCAAGGCCTCACACCCCTCTCAACAATCTCTCCTCCCTCTTCTCTCTTGTTTAATATCCTCTAGGTAGAAACATTAAGATTTTTGAAAGAAACCTCATTGATCCCTTAAATCGATTAAAAGGAGTATGTAAAGAATGCCTAATTCGGGAAATCAAGTACCGACACGATAACTCAGTTCTACAAGTGACGGACCGAACTTCCGGAGGTGGCAAGTTCGAGTACTGATAAAATTTTAAATCTACATATTTTTTTAATTTAAGCTAGCGTGACTTATCTAAAATATTTATAGACATCAAAACAGATACATTTATTTAAATTTTTTTTGGAATTGGAGTGCGTATTGCGTTCTCGGTTAGCATCGATATTTAAGATTCGATAAATAAGTTCTGTGGTTTCGAAATTGCGCACAAAAATGGACTCATCTCTGCAGGCTGGTGAACGAGAAGTTCACTGAGCTGATGAAGGGTGACGCGACGCACTCGCGACGGAAAGTACTCGCCGGGATCGTCATCACCATCGAAGACAAAATTGAGGGGGCCAAGGTTAATGACCTTACCTAATTAAAATGTTATCACCAATATTCTACAATCAAAAACATAAATTCTGTTGAAATTATTTTTAAAATATCTTGCAGCTGTCCAAACGTCTATTGTTTACAACCATTAATGACGTCACACTATACACACGTTTGTATATCTTTGTTTCGTATTTAATTTTGGTTGTTAATATCGATTGTTTAAAAAAAAATGATAATAATAGTGTTAATATGCCCTGTGACGTTGTAACAAATGGTTTAACCTCTTTTAATTTTTGTTAACACTTTATTAATAATAATAAAAAAAAAACAAAATAAAAAAAATGATGGGCCAAATTTTCAAAAACTTGAACATTACAATGACACCAAAATAAAGATGTTGTTTCCAAATAACCTACAAGTATCAGGAACGTTAGGTTACAATCCTAGTATAATTATATATACCAGGTGATAGCTGTGACGACGGGCACCAAGTGTGTCTCCGGGGAACATATGTCAGTGCGGGGGAGGGCGGTCAATGACTGCCACGCTGAGGTAAGGGGAGGGGCTTACATTATTATTATATAAGCTGTAAAATAATAAAGCTAATAATAAGTAAGTAATAGACTTTCAGCTTCGTTCCGGACACATACCTTTAAATAGCTTTAGTTTTCTCACGGGAAAACAAAGTTCACCAAATTTTTCAGAATGTGGCAGTGGAAGATGTTTGTCATATTATGATGGAGTGTGTTCGGAACGAGAGCGGAAGGACTGAGTTTTTGGTTAAAATTAATTTTAATTTAGAAGTAGGTTTAGGTAGGTTTTGCAATACTTTTCTAGCTTTTCCAAATTCTAATGCTTCAAGAGCGTTGTAGATTCTAAAGGAATTAAACCAAGAAAGGCATCGCATTTATAAGTTGTTATTATCAAGATGAATGTATTTGTGAGTAATTGTGTGTAGTACTATGAGGATGGCATATTCTACTTAGAATAAATCCTCATTAAAATAAAGAGAAAAAAAAAATCTGATCAGTTTTCGGTACCACTATGGGGACTCGAAGAAAAGGCTGCATATAAAATGAAAAATCCATTACAGTCAGTATGGACACGATATCTCAGTCGACAGCGTGACGTTAACGGATTGTCCGTCGCAGGTTCGCTTCCCGCCAGTGTTATAAGAATCCAAGATCTCTATCTACTACTATCTACTCTATCCTGATTCAGTTTTAATATCTAATTTTCTGATTAAAATAAGAATTACAACAAAAAAACGAACAACTAGTAAGAACTCTGTATGAGTTTTGACGTTACGAAACGTGGATAGTTTTCGAGCAGTCACGAAACGAGTTCTTGGTCGTGATTAGTTAATTACAAATCATAGCCAAATAACAACCAATCATAACCAAGGGCTCATCTCGTGTCTGCTCGAAGACAACACGAATATTTGCACAAGGTATACTGATATTGTTTTCTTATTGCGATCAGTGTTCATAAATCCAAGGAACTCATTTACCAGGTGGCAGCTAGAAGATGTTTTCAGAGACATCTCTACGCTCAACTTCTTATGTACGCTAACTCACCGGGTAAGTGATTTATATATGTATTATAAAAAGGTACAGTTTGTGAGTTTGTATGTGTTAGAAATTATATAACCGATCTCTTGAATTCAATCAATAATATTTTCCCAAGAACCTTCTTTAGTCTACTAGTACTTATTTAAAATATAATAAAACTATTATAAAAGCTATTTATTTTAAAATCAATTACAGAATCCATGATATCTCATTGAAAATCTGTATATACTGTGATATATTTATTGGGGTTTTAAGCCGAACGTGGGTTCGAATCCCGCATGGGATATTGGATAGTGCGTTGTACACAGATTGTTTTATCTTTGGTGGGATATATCTGATTGCTAAGAAATAAGACTAAGAAGTCTATTATAACGTGGGTCATTGACCCGTGACCCCCAGACCCCTCGGTGTCCATCCCGGAGAGTGACCTGGAGCCCGTCCCCGGGGGCGGCTACCAGCTGCGTCCCGACCGACGCGTGCACCTCTATGTGTCCACGGCGCCCTGTGGGGACGGACGCATCTTCAGCCCCCACGAGCACCACGACACCGAGCCAGACCGACACCCCAATAGGTTATTAAACATACATTTATTTTATTTTTAAAAACTATATTGTAAAACGTTATAAATTATATTACATACATGTTTTATTCATGAAGTGAGTACTAGCGCGATAGCTCAGTTTACAGAGTGACGGACTCTGATGTAGTCGCAGGTTTGAGTTTAACTTCCTACAAACTCAACACTGATAATATACTGATAATATAAATATAAAATAGGATTTAAACAAATCTTCATTCAATTTTGGATCAGGATTGATTATAAATTTCATTTGCAGATTAGCTCGCGGACAACTGAGAACTAAGATAGAGTCCGGAGAGGGTACCATACCGGTCAAGAACTGCAGCAACATTGTACAGACCTGGGACGGAGTATTGCAAGTGAGTTAACCTTCCCTTGATATTCTGATGTATACGATCATTATTCTACTAACTTAAAAAGGGCAACTGTTGATTTTCTCGCCAGATCTTCTCAGCAGAGCAGCATTCCGAGCTGGTGGTAGCTTACTCACGAACTGACATACTGACATTATAATGTAATAATTGATGATTCAAAAGTGCGTGTAAATGAATTACTTGAATAAAGATATTTTGGATTTGAATTTGAAACTTTAGATTTAGACTATTGATTTATGTGTTTTACTTTAAATTCACAACAGTGCATGTGCCAAGAAACTATATCGATACTCTTACTTATATATGAATTGTCAAAATGTCGGTTATTATTATATTGATTGTACTGTCTTATAACTCTTTCCTCACCCCTCTGTCCCAGGGCGAGCGCCTCCTCACCATGTCGTGTTCTGACAAGGTGGCTCGCTGGTGCGTGTCGGGGCTGCAGGGAGCGCTCCTGTCGCGGCTTATCAGACCCGTATACCTCAAGAGCCTCGTGCTGGCGTCGCTGCTGCACACTCACCACCTGTACCGGTCAGTAGACACACGCACCACGTGTACCGGTTAGTAGACACACAGACACACGCACCACGTGTACCGGTCAGTACACACACAGACACACGCACCACGTGTACCGGTCAGTACACACACAGACACACGCACCACGTGTACCGGTCAGTACACACACAGACACACGCACCACGTGTACCGGTCAGTACACACACAGACACACGCACCACGTGTACCGGTCAGTACACACACAGACACACGCAACACGTGTACCGGTCAGTACACACACGCACCACCTGTACCGGTCAGTACACACACGCACCACCTGTACCGGTCAGTACACACACAAACACGCACTACGTGAACCACTCAGTACACACACACCCACGCACTACGTGTGCCGGTCAGTACTCACACTAACACACACACACGCACCACGTGTCAGTACACACAAGCTGGTACTAATACACAATTGTGTACATACACATGCACACATACGCCGCATGTCCGACCAAAGCGCTACGCTTCATCTTTTTTAAATTGGACAGCGAAGGAGTGGAACAGCTTGCCTGCGTCGGTATTTCCGTCCAAGTACAATGTGGGTGTCTTCAAGGCAAGAGTGAATAGGTTTTTACTAAGTTGGTGCGCTTTACCACTTACGACTACATTTCCACTTCCCATCAGGTGGAATGTATTCAAAAGCATCTACTTAGTTAAGTTTAAAAAAAAAACAAAAAAGTTTCTGCACTATTTTTAAAAATGAGGGGCTGGTTTTGGGATTGATTAAGTAAAAAATTATAATAATATCTTATGAAGTGGTCAGTGAACATGTTTTAGTACGAAAGTACCTATGTCCTCCAATTTTATTCGAGTTAGTGTCATAATTCAACGTGCGCTGTTGCCGTTCTTGACAGGTTAGTGACCCTTGCGAGTAAAATATCTATAGCACACCAATAACGTATTTAATTTATCTAATGATTTTATTTGTTGGAAAATTTTTTTTCTTAATTTAAGTGTAGGAAATTAATTTATAGGTTCATATGTAGGTAATCGTTACATTGTACGTGCCATTTAATTTAACGGAAGGGTTAAAAATACACCCTGTATAATATAAATCAATTTATTTTAAATAATTGTTTCTTAATTTAATATTATTTATTCTAATGAAAATGGTGACTTCGGGCGTGTCGATAAAAAGAATGTGCCTCTGGCGCTGAAAGATAAATATTATTTATATACATATGAATATATATATACAAAAAAATACTGTTTATTTACTGAAAAGTATTTATATAATTTTAGAAGAAGAATCATATTTAGATGATACTACATTAATACCTTATTTTAATATATATGTATTCCATATATTAGATATTTTTTTATTTACAGATATTTGCACATTTTTTTTTACTTGTGAAAAAATGCCTTTTTTCTTAATTAAAAGAAAGCAGTGTATGTACATTACTTAGAAATTTTGATGATTTTTATTACAAACCCAAACCAACTACAAAAAATATATGATTATTATACCTAATATAATATTACCAAAAATTGTTCAACTACCTTCATCTCACGCCACCAAGGAAACTTTTTCCTTCCCTAAACCGAAGATTTTCTTAATAAACGCCAATATTTTGGAATCACTATTGTATTGTACGTCGTAAGTCGCAGGCGGTATGGTGGCTGTCGTCCCGATGTAGTGATTTTGTTCTTTAATCATATGATTCAACTCACCCGTCGATGTTTTAACCAAAGTATTAATTTCTCGTATCACCGATATAACTGGAATTATGTTTTTTCTATTCCTAACAAAGAAATCTAATATTTTTAATAGATTATTGTCTTCGCTCTTGAAGAACGTTGCGAATCTACGTTGTCTTTGTTTTTTGTCCGTTCGAATGTAATTTTTTTTTATTGGAATCGATTTGAAAATATTTTTGTTTGTTCTTTTCATTAACATTTTAAATGGATTGAATTTGATGTTCAAGTTATTTTCTTCATTTTTTAATGGTAATTTCTTTATTTCAAAATCAACTGGCTTCTCTTTCTTCTTTGTCACACTTTTGACGAATCTTCTAACGTTATTGATAGTTCTTGATATTGATATTACATTCTGTATTTTGGACGGTAAGTCCTTTTCGATGGGTTCGTTCCCTCGTAAATGAAATACATAATATCCTTCCTTGGTTATATTTGTACCTGGTGAAGGAAACGCAAGTGCTGTACAAAATAAGTGCTATTTAAACATTTACAGTGACGTGCAAAAAAATGGCTGTTTAACTAAGAGTGCAAAATGTGATAAGTTCATATTTAATTAAAGCAACTGAATCTGCAATAAAGATACATAATTAATGATGACCAACAACAACCAACGACGCCCAACAAGCCCCAACAATGGCCAATGTCCTAAACATGAAAATATTTACGTTCTATTAACGCCAAACCCCATATGAATGTTGGGCTCTCCATCGCAGTATCCCTTCTCGTAGTCGTGCTTTGACCTGCAGCGCGTGGCGAGGAAGGAGTGAGGTCGCACTATAGACTCCGCGAAGAACATGTATGAGCGCCAATGACTGCAGAAGACTGGCCCATACGAGGGTTACAAGAGATATACTAACAGAACGAAATCTATTGAATAAATAAAATCGAGTGTAATGACCGATTAGGTGCGAAAGAGTTGATGATAGAGATGATGGAGAACAGACTGATAAAGGATGTAACATATAAAGAGAAGTAGAAAATAGCAGCAGAGATACTGGATAGTGATAAAAGTGCTGTGTTCCACAATTGAGATGCAGAGCATCGAACAGAGTAAAATAAATAACGAAGAAGGTATAAAGAGAGAGTAATAGAGTGTCAAACTAATTGTCTTACAGTCGTTGAGCAGAAGCTGCTGCTGCAGCACGGCTGAGAGCTCGCAACCAGGCTGCGGGCTCGTGCCACCGTTGGGGAAGAAGTCCACGTCACCCAGTAGCTGGTTGAATCCTTTTTGGGTGCGACAGAAATTAAGGATGTACTTGAAAACAAATGCGACTATATTTGTTCAACACTCTATTAGAACATTGTATCATGTAATGTCAATATAAATAATTTTGTAAATACTGAGATATATAGAAAAATTATTAACCCATGCTTTGCTACTACTACTTTAAAAATATTTAACATGTAAAATATCCAGTACAATCGTATTATATTTCAACTGTGAATATTGAAAAATAATATTTATAATACACGACAATGTAACTAATTGTGACAATACGGGAAGTGATGAACCTACGACCTCAATAGCATTATACCGACAGCATTTCCACTGAGCAATAGTGTCCCTAGTAATTTGATGTAAAATTATACATTCAAATATATTTCAAAAAAAATAGACAAACATTTAAACTCACCAAATATTCCAGTATCAGTATGTATGACGTCGACAAATTCGGCGTCCGAGGGGTCTAACCGTTGTTCGAGGGGTACCGAACCGAACAGTGGCAGGGCGGGATCCAGTCCAGTGATACGAGACACGCGACCTGGATTATAGAGCAAGAGATCGAGTTACAAAACAACTATACTGAATGGAATTGTAGAGCAACCAATGATTCTGGAATTATAGAATTAACAAAAGATTCCGGAATTATAGAATCAACCAATGATTCCAGAATCATAGAATCAACCAAAGATCTATGGATTTTAGAATCAAACAAAGATTCACACACGACCATCGACTCGATAATTTAGCAAAAACACTAAAAAGAAGCGTTACATTAAATATATTTACGATTTAATGTATTGGAATAAATATTCTATCATAAATGTAAATAACAGGAAATTATTGGAGCGTAAAATTTGCAAGCATATGTATGTGAAAGATATTTGTATACATATATACCTGATTGTAGAGAGCCGCCCGCGACTCCGGCGGAATGGGCTCCTAGACTATGCCCCACTAGATGTGTCTTCGATAACTGTAATCCCCTGATATAAAAACAACATACTTATATAAAAAAAGCTAAAGTTTGTAAGTTTCTCAACTGAGATTTAGTGACAAACTTCGTGATAAATGTTTAGTATGTTTTTTTATCTGAACCAGGCTCTATATTATCCTGTACTCATATAATGATTTGTCGTGGAGATCATATTTTGGAAGGACACAAAAAAAACAAAGAAAATTAATTTATATAAGTTCTTCGGTAGTGAAAAGGTAGTTATGAAAATGAAAAAAGGTTATACTTTGTGTTATACTAGCTATGAAAATAGCGCACTAATTGACCACTAAAATAGCGAGTAAGAGTCTGTCTCCACCAATCATAAAGCACTAGCTCACTAACAGCCTTTTCATAATGCGATATTAGTACGTTGATATAGCACTTAGTAAATTGAATAATGATATAGCTGCTTTTATATGATATCCCATTGCAAAAGCGACATGCTCCGAATCCGAACATAAAAAAAATAATGAAAAGTTAATAAAAATGGAGTTACCTAGAAACTAGAAAGTCGATGAACTGGGCAGCGATACGGCCTATGTACCAGGTGTTGTGAGCCGCCTTTATGTACCAGGGACCAGCCTCCAGCCGCTGGGAGTCTACTATTATCACATTCATACCTCCCCTCATCATGAAAGCTAATAAATAAATATAATAATATTAAAATATCATCCATGTAAAATGACAGATTACATAGAAAGCGGAAGAAATGAGACGAAATAAAATAAATGTTTTCTGCGAACTAGCACGTTATATAAAATAAAATGGTGTATATATACATCACAATGAAATGAATTGGAACTTGAGCGTTTTCTGAAAAAATCGATCAAAAAATCTATTTCTTCTTTCTACTTCTTCTTTCTTCTTCTTCTAGTTCTCGCGTTATATTGTTAAATTGTTTTTAAAAAGAGCAACTGTTGAGTTTCTGGCCAGCTCTTTTCAACAGAGCCGCATTCCGAGCTGGTGGTAGCTTACTCACGGACTGACATACTGACATACTATACTGACATTTTTCTTTAATGTAATTTAATTGACGATTCAAAAATGCATGTAAATGCCCACTTGAATAAAGATATTTTTGATTTTATAAGCGCACTAACGTCTTAGCGGAAATTTTATAATCTGTTAGGATCCAAGTACCTTCTCGAAACCACAGTGCGCTCCCATCATCCGGTGTTTCCATGAAGGCAAGGAATATTATAACAGTTTCGTCGTGAAAGTCTATATTGGATGAAAACAAACTCTCGTCGTCATCTATCATCAGGGTTTGGGGATCCGACGGGTTGTGTCTGAAACACAAAGAACCTTTAACATATATATATATATATATATATATTATATGTGTATATTTATAATTTGTTGATAATCTTACCTCGTATAAAGCTGAAAAATCACATCATTGATCACGTACGGACACTTATCCTTATCGATGGGTGCTATCTGCAACAAGGCAGCCTCGAATTGGACGCTGGGAGGACCTGCGAATGATAAAGATCAAAGGCTTGCTTGCAATAAACAATTTGCTCCTTTTTTAGATAGATAGATAGATTTAGATATCTTAGACCTTCCTTTTCTTGCTTTTAAATGTAAAATTAAAAGTATTCTGTTAAAAAAAGCTTATTATAGCATACAGGAGTTTTTGGTTGATCGTATTTCGGACAACTAAAAGGTTAGGTTGTGGAGTTTTGCTTGTTGACTCATTTGCGGGATACTCTAACGTATACATCAAACATTGTTAAATTGTTTTTAAAAGAGCAACTGTTGAGTTTCTCGCCAGCTCTTCTCAGCAGAGCCGCATTCCGAGCTGGTGGTAGCTTACTCACGGACTGACATACTGACATTTTTGTTATGTAATGTAATGTAATTGACGATTCAAAAGTGCATGTAAATGCCTACTTGAATAAAGATATTTTTGATTTTGATTTTTCTGTTTCATAATTGACATTTCTTTATTATTTTTAATCTATCCAGATGAGATTTTCAATCGGGTACTTACAGTAAAAAGTACAACGCTTATAAACACCCGTTTTTATCACGATTTAAATAAATGTATGTAAAAAAGTACGAAAGTTTCCACGAAAGTTTTAAATGGTTTGTTATCAAACTAATTTCTTGGCTTGGATTATGACCAAAAAATGTTCCTTCGCTTCTCAAACTGATAATAATTTTATAAAAATAACAGAAAATTCTTGTATGAATAAAGGTTCTAAACCTGCGCCCAGAGCACGACTATTGAAAAATTATATTTACAATCGTCGCTAAGTCGTGTCGCAACCAACATACTCTACTTCAAACTTCGTTTCGTTTTATTACTTATTGTGAAGTACAATATACTTCCCGAGTTATAAGACGACCTCAAGATGAACATATTTCGTAATATGTTACAAACCACATATTGAAGTTCCTTAATTGTTACTAGTGTTTGATTTTTTCAACACTTTCCTTGACAGTTGTCTGTTTGTTATTCTCATTTATATGTTTTTACATACATTTTCAACCAAGATTTTTTCTAGAGTGCTGGATATTTTGCTTGTATTTTTGTATATGTATTAGAATTATACATTTATTTAATGCAACATTTCTTACGAACAGTATAAATATACTTTTAAATAAATATAAAATAAAATATTCATCAACACGCCCAGGACTCGACCCTGCGATCTCTGGGAAAGCATCCCGTCGCCCTACCAATTGAGCTATCGTGTCGTTACCCACCTAACGTCAAAAATTATAAAAATAAAATAATCAAAGAACGAAATCTTAATTCGTTAAATACACATTTTAATATTCTAATCGTATATAGTAAAACCGGTCTAGACTTTCCTGGATTTCCCTAAGACCCAGTTGTATAAGAGTTATCAAAACAAGTTGTTACGTGCAGGATTTCTTGATTACGTGTTAATAATCTAGACTTTTGTAAAAGTACTAAGAATTAATAAATATATATAAAATACTAGCTTAAAGATAAAAAAAACTATAAATCTCAAGACCATTTAGTATTTTTTTATAATTTTATTGGAATTCAATGATTTTTATATTTTTAAAAGAATTTCACAATAGTTACATAGATTTGATATAATCTAATAATATAAAATCAATTATTGTTTTCTTTTACTTGAAGCACTCAATGTGATTTATTTAACAACATTAAACAATCAACAGTTAAATGTTTGTTTTGCAATTCTTTATTAAAACTTAACTTAAATTAAATCGAAAACACATACATTACTGAGTTTTAATACAATGATTAAACAATGTGTGATTCCATAATATGTTATTTTTCAACTAGAATCAAATATATATTTTTTTAATTGCCATAATACATTGTCCCTAATGTCAATGCCAATATTATTTTCTTTCTTTTTTTTTTATTTACTTTAGTTATATTTATGTATGTGCATAGTTTTATTTGAATGCCAGTAAATAATTTTAAAACTCCTATAATGCATAGAATAGCGTTTTATGTTAAAATCATCTCCTTGTTCTTATCTCGTATTAGGGGTCAGCGTAGTTTTTTTTTCCTCGTCATCTTTATACACACTCCCTTCGTCTTCATGTCGTCTTTTACGCAATACATCCATTTTCAGTATTATATATTATGTAAGCCACAAAAATCACGCAGATGTAAGTAAATTTTTTAATGTAAAAGGTCTTGCCTTACTTGTTTATCAACATAGCCTCAACCACTGCGGTTAGAAACTTGAATTATGGACTGCAGGTTTATATGACGCTGGCACTCATTGAGACACCATTGAAGGGGGGGTTCCAAAGTGGGGTCAGTAAGATTTAAATATTGTTCGAAATACTACCATTTTTCATGTAAGTCTAGTCTAAATATGTTTTTACCTTACAAATTAGGAAATGTCTTTTATAAGGCATTCGAAAAAACTATATGGTAATTTCCGAAATTAAATTTTCCAGAACTTGATATTAGTTAGTAAGCTGTCTATAATAGCATTATAAAAGTTAAGAAATCTAAGTTTCGTAAGTTTTTGGTACAAGTAATTGAAACTGATGTTAATTTAGTATGGATGAAAATTGTATATTTGATGCCAGTGATCACTTGTGTACATCAATTGGAAATGTCAGGAGAACCTATTATGATACCACACTTATCGTAATAAGCCCTGTAAAGACACTCCTCGACTTAAAATGAAAGCTTCCAAACGCGCCCCAGTCCCAGATAGTTTCTAAAATCGTTTCAAATAGTTTTAATATATGTTTTATAAATTTTAAAATATATTTATTTGATTAATTTTAAATTATTTTGCAAAGAAAAAATAGCAACCTATTAAGTTAGACCTCAATAAGGAAAAAATATTAAATTTTCCAGATTGTGGATCAAATCTATATAACTAACTTTTATTTCAAGAAACAAAAATGACACTCTCGGTTTATGCTAGACGTTTATAATTCTATGATTGATGATATTATATACATAAGGAGATATATATATATATATATTAACGAGGAACTGAACAATTTACGCCGGGAGTCCACCATGCTTCTAGCTCATGAGTAATAAGAAAAAAAAAGGATAGGTTCGAAACTAGTCGTTTAAATTCCGATAAATTAACGTGGATATAGATATATAATAGCCATGATATTTCACGAAAACTTTAAAGGTATTCGTTAAGAAATTAAAAATACTAAATGCAATCGACATAGAAAATATTTAGTGCACGAGCGTTACATCATACACGCCACTTGTTACGGGTGATTTAATTATTTTTTTAAATATTAACAACAATATTGTTAGAATTTAATAATGTTTAACAATTGTTACATTGTATCAATTAAAATAAACGAATCAATTAATGAATGAAAAAAATACTCATTTTGTTGATGAAATTGTGAGGGATTGCTAAGGGTTCAATGATTGTTGCTGAATTTCTTTGTTATTTTACAGTAGGTTTAAAAAATATTATAAACAATTATGATTACATTATTAACCTATTATCGCGATTGTTAAGCGTAAAATTCTTATCACATATCGTAATTTTAATTAGACATGTGTTGGAGTTTATTATGGGTGTATGAAATAATAAATAAGGCAAATCCGTGCGTCATATATTTTTATTACAGAATATGTTATGTATTGAATACACAATACAAAGGCGTGAATAGTTTTTCAAGAGTATATTATTCGCGAAAAAACTTATTGATAGATTTTGATGAAATTTCGTATGGTAATAGCCAACATAAAGTATTTTTTTTATTAATAAGAAAAATTAATAACGTGGGAAATTATTAGAAGGTTTATTTCTTTAAAACTATGAATGTTAATTTTCTAGTCATTAACCCGTTAATTAAGTTAATATTCTTGATAACAAAGAAATGTTTGATTTCGTTCCTTAATAAAGTAAAAAAAAAATATATGCTATTAAAAATAAGTTTAATTCATTTATTTATTTATTCATTCATGAAGTTCAATATTTATTCATCCGCAAGAAGTCTCCGGTTTTTGTTCTTAAGAAAACTTCAACCCGTCTAATAAACGGCTTATTAACACAAGTATCTAAACTAGTTCACACCGCTAACTTTTTATATATACTTTACAGATTTAATTACGTGATAGGCTTTCGATGTTACGCTTGCATCTAGATATTTTATTTATATTTTTTAGAGTACAACATTTTTTTTTATTAAATATATGCATTTTATTTATCTTTTATGCAATGTATACAATAAAAATATAATATACTTACGAATTATAGAAAAAATACACGCCAGCGGCAATGGTGACAGCATTTTGGATTGATAAACTTAAGTAAAAAATAATGAAAAAATTAAAGAGACAGATTTTCGAAATGAAGTAAACGGTAAGGCGCGCACTTTGGTTGTAAATTGTAATGGTAATGGCGGCGAGCTGTTTTCTCCCTGCTTTTCTAGCATAAGTGGGAAGATTGTGTAACTGAAATATCGAAGTGTAATACGAATCATCAAAATAAAACATGAATTTATTATCATGGTTTATTTAAATTTTAATGGCTGTTTCAAACGACTCTGTGCTATAGACGAGCTTTGGTAACACGTTCGGAATACTAGTTCAAAGCTAAGAACCAAAGAAACGGAGTATGGTATTTGCCGCATATTTTATATATAGTTGTTAGGTTACGTAATGGTATTTATTTCAAATAGTATATATATCTTTCTCAATAATTTTACTGCCAGATAAAATTAGAATTTCAAACAATTTATTTCGAATATTTACAGTAGATTTTTGTATATGTTTATTATTAGTATATTTTAGTCTGTTGTTTGGGTCATAAGTTTGACATATGTGTACCATTTTCTGCCCTTTTATTAAAAATATTTTTTGTCACTCTCGCGTGGTACAGATCTCTTTTTAGAGATATGATAAACAAATGTTTTTTCTTTCCTTTTATATGTTTTCTTTCATCAAATTTGGTAAATAAATAAAATAATATTTATGTAACTGCTGTCTGGTAGCATTTGCACTTGCCTCTGAGTTAAGGAGTCCGCTGAGGTGCATCGTGGGGGGTTAGACTCCGGTGTTTTAAATTAATGTAAAAAGGAAAGCTTTGCTCAACATTAGTACAAATAAATACCACTACTTTTATTTTACACTACATGTAGGTAAAATAGAATAGAAGTTTTTTGCCTACAGCTGTTTTTGGTTTTTCTTTAAATCAAAAATAAGTACAAGCTACAAATTCATTTCGCGTATCGCCTATCATCGCAGTTCCTTCGCTAATTTAGATCGTAGTTCCGCGACGTTAAACACCAGAAATACATGTATGTATGTCATTACATGCATACATGAAACATTGTTATATTGTTTTTAAAAGAGCAACTGTTGAATTTCTGGCCAGCTCTTCTCAGTAGTGCCGCATTCCGAGCTGGTGGTAGCTTACTCACGCACTGACATACTGACATTTTTAAAGTAATGTAATTGTCGATTCAAAAGTGCATGTAAATGCCTACTTGAATAAAGATAATTTTGAATTTAATCTCGACTTGCAGTGCGATCTGTGGACGCATAGAGGGCTACATCTCATCCCTCCCCCCGCCCTACCAGCTGCAGCGGCCCTTGCTGGCGCGCGCCGCCAGCACGGAGGCCCGCACGCCTGCGCGCGCGCCCTCCTTCAGCGTGTGCTGGGCATCTACATCGCCCGTGAGATTAATATTAGTTACCTGTATCTACCTGTTCGTTGACGTTTATCTCTACCTACCTACAGCTACGGCTAGCAAATCAATAAAATTAAGCTGAAATCATGAAAAACTTATATTTTTATTTGCTATGCCTATTATAATTACATATTTTTTTTTTTAAATATCTTGTATTACATATTTCACCGCACGTTTCCAATCTAATAACATCATAGAATGTATTTAAATTTGAATCATACACAAAGAATGTCCAGAACTTTGCGTTCAGAATCACTCTGACAATTATCATATATCATAGACTCCTGAAGTGATAAACGCGACCACCGGCAAGTTGGAAGCCGGTCACCCGTCCCTGCTCTGTAAACAGAGTATGTTCGCGAGATGGCAGTACCTGGTGCGGCGGCTACCCCTCTTAGCTCAGGTAAGTTGTGTAAATGGTGGAGGTAAGTTAAAAGTTTGACGAATGTGTAAAAGATTTTTTTCTATAAACATTTTTTTTTTCAATATTGCCGAAACCTGCAATGCTTGCAGGCATTTTCTAACAATTAGTGAATTTTTAATGATTGAAATGTGATTTCCTAGTATTTAGTTGATATTTTAGTGATGCACTAGTGCTTAAAACCTACTTTGATTACAGTAGGTCTTCATTACCGTCCCTTAACATCAAGTGGACTACATTACCTGAGGTAAGCTACATAAATGAATCAGATTGCATTTATGTCTTACCTCAGGTAAGTTGTGTAAAAGTTCAGGTAAGTAAAATTAATCGTTTTATAGGTAAGTGTAACGTTAGTTAAGAATTATGTTTGTTGTTTGTTATATGATTGACCTATGACGAAAAATAAATGATCCAGATCTGTTTAAATGGTCCTACAAATAATAATGATATAATATAAATAAAACATTTTATTTTAATAATAATAATAATTCAAAAATTATGTGTTTTCATCAAGAAATAAAATATTATATTTTAAAATCAGTAACATTAATCCATTTTTAAGGTTGACTTTTTTTCTGACACAAAATAATGTATCTAAAATATGTCTAAGGAATAAAATGTTATTCTACGTTACTTCATCGCGTGACATAACTTGAAAGATCTTTTGGTAACTTATTTAAATCAATTATTTATTGTTTGTTACTTTTTTGACATTCATAAATGTATGAAGACGTCGTAACTTCTTGACAATGTAAAATTTATTAAAAATTAATATGTAAAATTGTATTGTTATGTTAAGACTTTTAATATTTTTTCGTCCGAGCTTTTATAAATATTATTAATAATTCATAATAATGACACAAATATATACGAATGTGTCACGAATTATAAGGCATGTGAATGAATCAATCACTTAATCATTACAATAATTATCTTTTCACATTTATTCTCTCCTTTGTTTTTAATATTATTCCGTTTTTCAATTTTAATCTAATAATATAAAATAATTAATTATATAAAATAATGAAACACGGGTTTGATCGAAGACTAAATTTATTACACATAATTCATAATAGATGGCGCTAGTAGTAATTAGAATGCATTATTTTGATATTGATTTTAACATTATATGTCGCTAACGTATACTTCAATAGAATGGATAGATATATAAAATTCATACAATTTTAACAAATTATTATATTGTGGAAATATCATATTTATATTTGAAATTGTCTATAAACATGATTAGCCATGTCAAGCATGTTTAATTAAATATATATATATATATATATATATATATATATATATATATAATTGAAAATTCATCAACATGGGGCAGGAACTAAAACTGCGCCCTCTGGTGTACCAGGGTGTACCCTTCCGTCGATTTGTCAATGAAGCTACTGTGACTGTAACGGGCTTGATAAATGTTCCATGTAATTGTCTTTATCGTACGGAGATATTAATTAGTCTTCTTTCAAAAATCCTAACCATTATTTCTAACTTTGTTACATAGAATACTAAGCATATTCAAATGTAATCCAACACAGTGAGGACGTACGACGTCTGTGGCAGCGACCCGTCGTATTTCATGTCTTTATGAATTTTTCTTTCCATATTCAATGTTTAAATGTATATTTAGCTTAAATTTAATGCTCGAATATAACAAAGTAAAATTAATTCAAGAAACATTGTCTTATATATTGAGACTGAATAGAACAATATAAATTTCGCCGATTTATTCAAGACCGCATAAGCAACAAAAAAGCAGACTTTCAATCAATTTTATGAGTTATTAGTAAATGTAACGTGTTCCAGGACGAGGCCGGGCCGGAGCTGCCGCCGCTGCCGGAGGACCTCGACCATATCCTGTACAATGAAGCCAAGATGCTCAGTACGACCTACCAGGTGGGTGCAATTGCAAATTGACGTCTGTCGTGAATTGTTGATGGTTATAGACATTTTCCTTTTCATAAAAACTGAGTTCTGACCTACGTAGATTTAGTTTTCGTTTTATTCCAGTGTCTTAAAGTCTTCTCATCATATAATAACTATTCCAATAAAATAAAATACATTAAAAACGGTTTCACGAACGAAGTTATTAAATAAAATGAATCAATATTATTAAACATAATAAAAGAATAAACTTATTGAATATAATTAATGAATGTACTTAATAAACATAATGTATGAATGTAATGATTAATCATAATAAATGTACTTATTTGACTTAATAAATGTAAGTAGGTACTTATTAAACAAAGACAATACTTTTTCCAACTTGGTCCAAGCTGGCCAAGTCCAGTCTGACGGGGGCCTTCTCCCGCGCGCAGCTCGGTCAGTGGATCAAGAAGCCGCTGGAGCAGGACCAGTTCCCGTGCGAGTTGCTGCACGCGGACCCCGGCGTGCTGTTCGCCTAGGACGGGGCTCCCGGGGGGTAGCGCTGTGCAGGTTGGGGGGTTGTACCGTAGGGACATTGTACCAAATAGCCCTTGTACCATAGGGCGGATATCGTTAGAGGGGGAGGTTTGCAGGTTGTACGGTTGAGCCATTTTACCATTGTGTCATAGAGACATATTACCATAGCGTACTGGTAATATAGAGCGTAAGATCTAAATGTCACGGTCATAGGGGAATTATAGAGTTTGTGAAGACGGATTTTTCAATTCAATTTAATACATTGTTGTCTATTTCGTGTATTTATAAAGTTTTTTTAAATCTTTTTAATCAATTTCTTCAAGAGTCGATTTAAATATTCGAAAATTGTATTAAAGTGTTCTTTAAATAAGTAGGTAAATTAGATTTTTTTTCTTAAAAAGAAAAAATAAATAAATTAAATATCAAATAAAATTGTAACTTAAAATATTTATAGGGCTATCTGGGGGACAAAATGTTTGCTTTATAATCATTCATATTTTATCTTAAAATGATAAGGTATAAACATCAACAATTTTACCCTTGCCATATTATTAGAAAAAAAAAGCAAATATTCAAATATCATTAAAGCAATAAACAAATCTGATATTGAAGTATATTTTTCATACAATTTTTAGCCTGCCTCTCAACTCAATAAAAGACAGTGTCAGAAATAGTAAAACTTTGCATTTAAAACAGTTTTATAATCTGCATAGTGTTATCAACGGGCGTCATCGACTTAGACAGCACGCGGGGTCCAGCGTTATGTCTTTAGGCCCGTGGACGGAATACTATAATTATATATTATCTGTATACCTTATATGTGTTTATAATTGTCTATGACTTCTAATTGTCAAATTTATAACATTTTTATTTAGTAGTAGGTTTTAATACTTTTTTTCATGTGATTTCTTATATTTTGGTAACTATTGAAATGGAAATGACAAAAAACTCATAATAAAATAATTTAATATAAATATTTTCTAAGCCATTAAGAAAGTAATTGACAAATAATTCATAGATTAATAAAACTCGATAGATTTCTTTTAATTGAATAATACAACTGAATGAACGTTTAATTATTATTATTGAAGTAACAATTCATATTAAGGTATAATCTAAAATTTGTTTTATTATTTTTTTTAAGTCTACGGGCCTGATGTGACAATCACATATTATGTAATAAAATCATAAAAAATTAAAACAGCCATGGAAATCATATTACTATTATAAATAAGTTGTCAATTATCAATATAAATCAATTTTATTTTTTATAATAACATATAATTTCCAGACAGTGTGTTAGGTTTGTATTAAGTAACAATAATTGTATCCTTTTTATAAGAATACGAAACCAAAAAGATTTGTTGCTATGTTTTATTATTAATTAGGTTTTTTTAGCAGCTAGCTGTTTGTCATTTATAGTTATATAGTAAGCGCACAATAAATTATTCAATAAAATGTATGTTTTTTATTTAGCAAAGAAATAAAACTATTTATTTATTAAATTTATGTAACATTCATGTTATTTATTTATTTATAATTTTATTAACAATCTGAGCATTTATAATTTTAATTTATTGTTTTAGCTTTTAATTTGCACTATTTCTTACTAATACCTCAAATGCCATCATGTACGGAATTACAGTTTGTCTTAAAATTAAAAAAAGTATATTTTTTATTACACAATTTTTATTTAAATAGTTATCATAATGAAGATTTAAGTTACAAGAAATGTCAATGCAAATATGTATAAGTATACTATAGTACAATAGTAAAATATATTTATGTGACATAGCATTGTGATGTGGAGTTTTATAAGAAAAAGACATAAATTTGAATGTACTTAAATTTTTCCTTATCTTTATATTTTATTGTTCAATTCATTGTAAGACACTTCTTTATAATACTTTGTTCTCATAAACCTATAACAGAAAATAGTGACAGCTGTCACCAAATCAGAAAGATCTCATTTAAAAAGATCCTTAATATTTTGACACCTGTCACTGCCACGCAATTACCAACTTGACAGCTGTCAGTTGACATCGGTGCAAATTGACAGCTGTCAGCTTACGCCAGGACTAATTGATAACTGTCAGTGTCCCTCGCTGTAATATTTCTTTAAAGCCGTTCTCATGAGCGTCATGAGTTCCTTGTAAAGTACACAACGCCGGCTAGAAGGTTTGCATATCTCCCTGTGGTCCACGGAGACACCGTTGAGGGAGCCTGTACCAGGATCTGGAATAATAAACATTATTATTAAGGTGCGGCCCATATAAAAATGCACTAAAGGGTTTATTAATTGTTTAAATTAATTAGATCTGCACTTACCCGCGCTATCGACGCTGACTATTCTGAGATACAGCATGGACATGAGCGTGCGGTCCGTCTCCACCAGACTGCGCACAGACGGTTCCGCAACTGTGGCACGACGCCAGCGCTCTTGCAGCTCCAGCACTAACGGGCAGTCTATCACAAGATAATATATTTATTGATTTTCGAATCTTAAAATTTACATTACATCTTGTAATAGGAGTATCATTACACCAAAACTATACCAAACTTAAAATATAACTCACACATTTTGATTAAATTTGGTATGGTGTCAGCTTATAGGCCAAATCAACATAAAATACTTATACATATACCACTTTTAACTGCGGAGAATTCTCAAAAACTCGACTAAACCGATCTGGGTTATAATTATAAATATAATTATAATAAAACTGATATAAGTAAAATGTATACATATGGTTTTTTTGCGACGATATTATTAATTATGTCGCGAAATTGTCACTACTCATCACATCACTAGACGCGCGTCTATGATTGACGTGTCCTCCCTCACCTTTACATATCTCTGTGAGCTCTATGCTCCTGGCGGTGAGGGGCGCCTTGATGTCCGCGAGCGGCGAGCCGCGGTGCGGCACCGAGTAGAACAGGAACCCCGCGCTGCAGCGGTACAAAGACCACGCGTCTGGTCACACCAAACGGGAGACACATTCATAAAACTTATACATTAATAAACTCTGATATTTAAAAATAATATTTTTTAAATCATTTGCGGTATTCGATATTAAATTTTTATCGAAGTAGTCATTTTAAGAATAATTATCTGTTGATGTAAATGTAATTAAAAATCCTAATAAAGAAAAAAAAACAAGATAACACACAAATAATTCGTTAGTGTGGGAGTTTTTTTTTCAAATCTATTTATCAGAATGACAATAAAATAAATGAAAATATAAATACAAGTTTGAATCCCTTGTAGATAAGATAGAATTATATTACAATAAATGTGTTTTCAAATATTTTACTGTTTTTCAATAGAATGAATGATAATAATAGACATAAAATCAAACATGAAACATTCATGACACCGAAAATGAATATTTACATTCGATTTTATGATAACTATAATTGTATTATTTTGAGGGTACAACTTACCCCTCATATGTGAAGACACTTTATTTTCTGTTTCTCTTTCAATCCTTTCAATATTTCCATTTATGTCATTCTCATTATCTACGGAATTATTATTTTCTAAAATATTATCTACTTTTAATGTTGTACCTTCATTTATTCTTATTTCATTATTATTATTTGCATTATTTGTATCATTTAAAGTCTCATAACCATTAATATCTAATTTATCACAGATTGTTTCAATATTGTCGTCCGTATATTCGTCGATGCAGTGGTTTATTCGATTATCATTGTTACATTCGCTCGTGTTTTGTTCATTTGATACAGTTTTCTTAACATTACCTCCCTTTTGCTTTAAATACGCTTCATAAGCTAAAATCAAAATAACAACAGATTGAAAAAGAATATATCCACTAAAATGGATGGTTCATAGGATTATATTTTCATTTTCATTAAAAGGTAAGTAAAGATTCACCTTCGCAATATATCTGTTTGATAAACAGTCCTCCCTTGGAGTGCCCTACCCATATTATTGGTCTCTCTCCCACCCCCAGCTTCAAGAGCTGGATCATCATCTGCTCAGCACGCTCGTGTAGTCGCAGTCTTAAATAAAAAAAACGACTTTATGTGATAAAACCAAAACCATACCAAATTAAAATATATACCAGATCTTGTAGCCCACCGTTGACTCGGCTTGATCCACAGCGGCCTCCACAGATACGGGTCACTTGTGTAATTAATAGAAATCACCCTCGCGCCAGGGTGATCCACTCTCACCCAGTCTCGAGGCCAGCAGGGTGAGTAGCACTTGTCACACACGCACCCGCAACCCACCTCGCACTTCATGTCACACTTGCAGTCACTCGGCTTGACTTCATTTGCACTTTCGAATAAATCTCTGACAAATTGCGCTTGAGTATCATAATTTATTATTTCCACCTGGTGGTGAGTGTAAAACTTTTCAGTTACGAATATATCATCGTTTGTTATGTGTTTAGATTCTCTTTCATTTAATTTGTCGTTACTTAAATAATGATTATTCAGTCTGCCTTCATTTATTTCTGTTTTATTTGCATTCAAATTTGTTTCTTGTTCTGTGCATGTTGTTAGTTCGTCTGTACATTTGCAAGTTGATATGGAATGTGGTCGTCTTAATGGTACTTTTGTTATCTCTTTATCGTATCTTGACCTCCACTCTCCCTGTCGCCACGTATTCGCTAAAGATCCTGAACAATAAAGGTTTATGTTCAACCAAACAGCACAAAGCATACATATTGAAATCATACTTTTCTTTAAATCAGGTCCTTTTAATTTATTTTTATTTCAACTACTGTGTTAAGTAAATATTAAAGATCTTTGAGTAAACGCAGTGAAATAATTTAGTTTAAAGTAAACATATGAACCAACAAAGTTAATTCTAACAAATTTTATTAATTCTATTATTACTGGAATGTCACTATCAAAATCACTGAGATAATTTTTACCCACTACCGATGGAAAGATAATAGCGATAAAATATTTAAAAAAATAGTATAAATTTAAGTATTTTATAAAATTACATAACAGATCTATTTTTGCAGATTCATAAAATTCACGATTACACTGTTTCCTAAGAATCAGATATTTAGATGACGGCTATCAAATAAAGTTATAGACGTATTATTGTCTAGGACATTAAACAAAAAATATATCTTATTTGGAACCAATTTTTACTGATATCTTAGTTTTAGTTAAAGAAGGGCGATCGGAACATGTTTGTCATTAATTTGAATTGAAGGTGAATAATTTCAGAATTATTAATCGAACCCGGAAACAAAGTATTATCTGCTTATTTGCTATATTCTGACTAAGAGATGTTGGGGTTTAATATCATTAATCTATAATTTTATCTGTTTAGTACTAATTAAAAAACGGTTACAAAATTAATAAGAATAATAATAAATAAAATACAACTAGTAACATTATTTTTCCTAACAGCACTTGGAAATTAATTTAAATTATGTCACACAAAAAACGCTTTTATAATGTAGGTGGGATATAAAAAGATTTATTTAAATATAAACTGTTTATGAATTTCGTTAGGGTCACAGGCCACGAACAAAGTATTGTCCAATCTTAATTAGGTAATTTATTGAATCACTTGATTACTTGTAAAGACAAATTAAATAGTAAGTGTGTTATAAAGTATTTCTTTGTTACATTTATATTATATTTTTATTTACCCGGCTGTATTCTATGTGTACGTATCTACGTCATGGTTCACGAAAGTTTAAATATAATATATATATATATATGTTTGTGATTATTATTTTGTATATTATTTTAAAAACATAAACAATAATTTCTGGAGCTAGACAGAGAGAGATACATTCATTGCATCGTCTGGGGTATAACAGGGATTAATCTTTGGACCTATGCTTTTTAATATGTTTATTAATCATGTAAAATTTTGTAAATATTTACCATATGCCCAAGATGTTAAATAATATTTAAATGTTATTGATTTTAAAGACACGCGCAGCACGATTTAAACAAATATATAATACACTTGTTTGTTACTTAGATGCTTAAATTATTTTATTATATTTTGATGTTGTTATTTAGAAAAAATTACTTTATTTTTATTTTAACTACACATTATGAGTAAGCCTTTAAATGTCGATAATAATATGTCCTTTATATACTCATATTTTTATTTAGGGGAATGTGGTATATAGTATTGATTTCTTATATATTTAAAAACAATATTTAGACTTTTATATATTATATATATTTTGTTATGGTTTCGTGTTATGGAAATAGTAGTCGTGGACGTTATTACTAGTTTTGAGTTGTGTTCTTTCATAGACCATAGAATTGGTTAACTTATACTTGTTTTGAAGGAACTTTCGTAGCCCAAGACATATTTAACATCTGCGTAAAAAAATACTGGCCTGTACATAATAAGGCAGAAGTTAGTATTATATGAGACGTTAATATTTTTAAACCTTTTAATTATTATATTTGTCTATAATATGAAATTCGGTGAATTTGAAATATTATTAAACGTATAGAATTTGAAATATTATAGTTTAGATAATCAATATTACAATACTAGCTTTGCCCGCGCTGTATAAATAAAAGCTAAGGTCGTCAAAATTTGTTTTTCTATACATATTTATATAACATGTCTTTCGGTATGAAAAGTATTCTCTGTACTTTTTTGTGCTGTTGTTATTGTTGTTTAATGTTTCATTTTTACAATTATACAGAATATGATAATGAAGTCCTACCATATAATCCATGGACGAATATGACATCGACGGTGGGTTCTGCAGGGGAGTATAGGACAGAACAGTCGACGAGCGGTTCTGGGTGCAGGTGGTCGTAGCTGGCTGGCCGGGTTTTTGGAGCTATAATAAAAATATTGTTGAACTTTTTGCCTAAGTGTTGTTCATCTCTTGTGCAAACCGTCACGAATTTATTTCTAAGTTTTATCCTACAAATAAATTTAAAATTTTCTCAAGCTTATGATATATAATTAGATGTATATATTTAGAGTAAACTGTCTTTGTTAGTCTTAACTAGTTACTAACAAGGACACTTTACTCTTGTAAATATAGTTGAAATATTTTAAATGGGCTGGACGACTGAATTAAAAGCATTCGTATTAATTAAAAACTTGTAATGAAAAATAAAATGAAATCAATTTGTGTGAGGTCAATATATTAGAAATATTTTTATTTCAATGATTTAAAGATTTATCAACATCATTTTAGGCTCAAGTAACAATAAATAGTTAATGCAATTACTTACGGACCTGCCAGTAACACAATATAGAACTTATATTAATTATATATAATGAAAAAAGGTGTATATATGTTATAGCTTACATATGTAAGTATTCTGGCCAAATTTTTCAGGACCTAAGGTTTGATCAAGTAAGAAAAACAAAGTTATTGTCGTCAACCTCACTTGATCAAGTCCCAAGATTGATTGTATACTTGATAGTGTATGACAACTATTAGGATTAGGACTTGTCAATGTGACATATGTAATTGACAGTTCTACTAAATATTCTGACATTCTCTCACCTGCGATGGATGGAGCTGTGACTAATCGGTGCAAGAGGACCGTGGCCGACGACCAGAACGAGGACACACACCAGCGCCTGCGAAGTTACGTCTTGAATATCAAGATACAATGTTCTTATTGATATTATTTATCACTTATTGTATAAAAATGAAACTTGTCCTGACTGGTTGATCTACCACTGGGAATTGACACTTGACATTTTAACAGATTTTTTTTACTTTTTATGCTCAAGGTAAGGGATGAAACTTTGTATAGAAAAATAGTTTTTAATTCAAGACGTAATTTTTTATAGAAACATCCTTCTTACCCCAAAAATCATATTGTATTCGGAAAACATATACAACCAGGAAATCAAAGTTGAATACGCTAGAATTGTAAAATATGATTTGGCAGATGTAGCAGCGTTTTATCAAACCTTACCTTTTTTTTTCAAAAATATTATGGTCTAGATTTTCTTAATAGTCTATTAGGTCTAGGTTTTCTTAATAGTCAAAAGTTCAAAAAGTGGTTTGGAAGTCAATATATGAAGCTATGAAATCATGATATTGGTTTAAATATATTTTATTGTGTCGCGGGGGTAATAAGAAACCAAATTACGGGTACAAAGTGCACCCGGGGTAAAAACATTTAGTACTTTCAATAACAATATATCTAGCATATTTTCTTTTCCTTTTCCATGTAGATGGATTTTTGTTAGCATATTTTATAGTCTATACTGTAGGCTGTAACTGTGTTATGAAAGAGGATGAGTGACGTTTGCAATTTAATATTGAATTAAACTCACCGTGAACTTCCTTGCATTACAGGGTTATATAAGCAAGGCCTTTAAGCCTATTACATAGTTTTAAAATAAATGAAGTCATACAGTGCTATGTTATAACAATTTGTCACAAGTTCAATGAATGTGGGAGTGTCAGTACTTCAGACAAATACGATGAATTAGTTCATTTGTTTGACTATTTTAAAAATATTTGTCATATAACTATTAAATTATATTATAAACTCAACAGCTTTGTAGCTGGCATACGAAGCGTCTGCATAAATAAAAAACTATTTCAAAAACGATTCAAGACGATATAGAATTATACATTAAACGACCTTGAATTGGATGAACAGATCTAGGCTATCAATTTTCAAAAATTATTTTCTCCATTCTCGTTATAATTGAAACACTATGTGTCACATCATATCATATATGTCTCACATCATAACACCATTTTTTGGGGAGTTTTTATAATAAATAGTAGAGCTTAGAATAAGACAAATTATAATATTAGTAACTTTTGTACTAGAGGCTCCATTCAACTGTAAAAAAATATTTACGATAATGATCTCGTAATTTAAAAAATATGAGATGTCAAGTTTCATATTTTAAAAAAGCGGCAATTTTTTGCAAAATCTTGTCATAGTACATCCTCACACCTAAAATGTTGGACTTTGAAGTTGAAGTTCTTAAGATTTCATGATTAGATCAAGTGGTATTTTATGTATATATTTAAAGACATTTTCTTTTAAAACAATACGTCCCCGCAGATTAGATAATGGATACAATACACGAGCTGAATATATATGCCTAGTGGGGACCTTGACAGTGACGCAACAGCGTCGGTTACTCTGTACTCTGTAGTCTGTCTACTCGTGTCACGTAACTTTTATGTTGTGTTAATATTATGTAAACAATTATATATTTCTTAACATCTTATTTACTTTCTTGTGTGAAATAAAAAACTAACTATGATATAACATTTAAAATAAATTAGTTTAATAGAGTTTTGTAATAATAATAACCAGGTAGTTATGGAAATTTGGCGTTCGATTCGCGGCCATTTTTATTTATTTATACTCTAATAAAGTGCGTTCATAATAATACAGAATGATTTTAAATTCCATCTCTTAGCATAGAAAAGAAGTCGTATATAAGCTTCTGAACCTGAATCATCTTTGGTTTATATATAGTCTTTTTTTAATTTCTCAATAGTATAATTTTTGTTTAGTTTATATACAATGCAAAGAGATTCAGTTCTCAAGGGATTTATTTATTTAGGTATGTGCATGTGTTTGTTTTTTATAATAAAGATATTTATAACATCAATTAATATAATGATTTTTTTTAATCTACTTTTTATTATATATATTATTTATTTATTATTTTTAGTATTTTAAGTAATATTAATATGCCCTATGTGTAACTAGTTTATAATAATAACCTGTTATTTTTATAGTATTTGGTCCCGTACTTTTTTACTTTAGTCCTTTCACCTGAAGGTTGTCTGTCAGAGATTGCTCTTAGCAATAAGACCGCCTTTGCACATTTTATTTGTTTAAACTCCGCTTATATATATATATTTACGTTTATTTCTGTGTGCAATAATGTGCTTATCTATCTCTCTACTTGAGTAAGTATATAAGATACCCAGTGTCAATAACACTAGGTTTTGTCCGCGACTTAATTGAAAAATAATCATATTTAGTTTTAAAAATCCAATGTGTTGTTCTTGTGAAAACTCATAAATTACAGATTTTATTTAAATATATATCTCCCTGTCACTTCGTTGTTGTTTAAGGGTACAATGTGTTCCTGTATAGGTTTTAACTTTTAAGGTACCTACCTCTATGGAATTATCTCTTTAACAGCAAATAAATAACAATTACAGAAAAAAAACATTTAAAGGAATTTTCATCTCCGTGGAATAAAAGAAAATAATTTTTTATCGGATTTCTCCATGGCCAGAACCTTTTTAATCATATATTTTTTTACATTGCAACTAGATTCTGGACATCTCTCAAAAGATATGTAATAAGACACCCACTTGAAGAGGCGTGAAATCAGGTTTTTATAAAATACATTTTTAGGAAAAGAAAAGACGGGAATAAAAATCTTAATACAAAATATTGCATCATTAAAAACCCTTAAATGTAGGTAACCCTTTTTTAGTTCTGACGTTACGAAACGTTGATAGTTTTCGAACGGTCATGAATCGAATTCTTGGTTGTAAATGGTTTTTACTTGTTTCGTAAGTGCTCGAAAAGTCAACATACAGTACAGTACTTAAAGATGGTTTAGTAAAATGATTTATTTGTATCATTCGTTTTTGATGTCTGTCCAGGAAACATTGCTGTTCTCCAAGTTATATCATAAAAGTTACGAAAAATGAGTCTAAAACAAAAATAAAATTTAACTTCTATGTAACTTGCGTGAATTTGATTTCATAATAGCCTCTATATATACATAGTTTTTATATATGTATATGTACATCGTATTTATTATAATCTCTCATAAGTTCGTCTTAGCACTTAAATGAAACACATAAAAATAGGAATTACATAAAACATTTTATGTATTAACCTAATAATATAGCCTTATAATCATTGATAGGTTAAAAACTCGATAACTTAAAATATTCTGTTTCTCTTATCTTATCGAGATTCGACACTAAAACTATCGATAAAAAAACTATCGACAAATAACTGACTATCACCAACGAGAAATAGTTTCGCAAGAGACCTCATTACAATAGTTCGTGAGTTTGAACCCGACCTCTGTACATATGCCTGATAAGTATATAAATGTATAACAATGGAAATTCAATATGTTTGTACATCTTTGAATGATTGGTCGGAATTTTAAATAAAACCTAAACTCATTTGAGCACAAATACATATACGAGTATATACTGGAAAACAATAGCTTATTAAAAGTTTCAGAGATTTCAAATACAATTTATATTTCGATGGTTTTTTCTATCAAACTTTTCTATTTTTGATTGAGATCTCTATGGCCACAAATGTTTTCAAGATGGCATCATAATCTGTTTTGTAACCGAAAGACAATTGCGAGAATTGAACACGTGTCCAATATTAAGAGTGTTGATTGTGTTGCAAAGTAAATTGTACGTGTCGATAAATAAATATTGTGTTCATTTTATTTAATACACTAATAATATTTATTTAGTAGTATTTATTTTGTTTTTGCTTTAATACGCGAAGTATTTAATTAGCATTTAAGTGATTACATACTTATGTAACTTAGCAGATAATAATATAAATCACAACACGAGCTAAATCATAAATAATAAAGTGATTGAATGATTCATTACTCAATGGACGCGTCAGCCATGATAGTTCGATGACCTTTTGACATTGTCATGGCAACGCGCCAATTACTCGAAACTTCAGCAACACGTGAATAGCTTCTTTTTTAAATTTAGATTTTTGTCGTCAGTTTTGTTTTCGCGGTATCAGAATAAAAGATTTAGGGCATAGTAACATGAGGAAATAAGTTTTTTATTCATAAACTGTCTTTAACGGATAAGAAAAAGTAAGTAAAAGACAATGTACATAAAATACAATTTTTATATAAAAGTGCAGAAAACCTTCAGCAACAGATGTTTTAAAAAACAAGAAACAGACGTAAATCAAATTAGTCTAATAGAGTTTCAGTTCATTTTGCTTAATTTCTGAACAATATAAATACATACTTTTACTTAGAAACCTCACAATGGATGTCATTTTAAGAAAGTAAATGTATTATAAAGATAAGATAATAATAGATTATGTTTTTAAAAGTGTCTAAACACCACTCCCAGTTTAAAAATAAATTAAATTCTTGATAAAAATATAGGTCATAAAGTACATATTTCGCAATGTTATATCTATTACAATAATTATTAGAATGAGCACACAGGTTACATAAGATGTTTGAAATGTATTTACGTAATGGAGACTGGGGCCGCCATGTAAAAATGTTTGTATGGGTTGAGTTTTTTTTTTACATTTCTTATAAAATCTCTTAAAGATTGATTGTTTTTTACTGATATTTCTTTTAAGCGTGAATGTAAGCACATAATATATGGATATATAATAATATTTTGCTAATTTTGTACATTCACGTAAAGATATTTTTACTTTCTTAACCATTTGCTTGGAAACTGGGTATGGGTGTGTATTGGTTTGGGCGTGTGTGTGAACGCCAGACACATTTTTTCACTATTTTTAAAATTTTCATCACTACTGTGATGTGTTATATTTTTTGTAAATTGTAAAGGTATGCTTTTTTGTTACAAGTTTAAAACAGGGACAGAGAGTGAGTTGCATCTTAACATTTTAGCTTATGCCCATTCCATTATACAATTTAACCTTGAAAATAGCGAGGAAGAGTCCCCACCGATCAAAGAAAGGCACTAGCTCACCAGTGCAATACGAATGATGCGATGTACTCTAGTTGAGATAGTGTCTTTTAGGTTGTATAATGAAATAGGCGCATCAGGATATATATATCCTAATATATATAAATATAGTTTTTCAGTTGGAACCCATAATATTATACGTCAGAGGAAATAACGCGGCTTAGCTCCCTATCGGCCCTATTGTCAATCAGATTGCTAAAAACATGAATACCGCGCTATGGTAGAGTCACTATTTTAACACAATCAATTTAACTAAATAATTATTGACGTACAAAACAGTACGTATTTTGTATTTCCTTTGATGATGATAGTTGACTTTTTAAATATTACCTAAGACAAATTGTAAACGAAATAGCAGACAATGTAACGTAGTAAATAACTTTAACAAAATACAAATTACGCATTGAAATCCTGTCTTCGATGCCACCGACAAACAGATGCGCAAGACACAGAAATCAATCTAACATACTTCGGTTTCTCAGTTAAAAAATATATTCAAAATGTAATCAAATCACTAAGTTAGTATTTTATATGAAGCCATTCAAATTAAGTAATATTACATAGAGAAGGTCAGCTGGTTGCACAACTTGAGGTGACGAGGTCGGCTGTAGTGGGAGGTACTTTTATTAATTTATTAATAATTCGTATATTTGAGGGTAGATTCAATTCCTACCGGAAATCAAATCAATCAGTTGGTAAAAGACCAGTAGTATATTTAAACGAAATATATAATACACTTACACAAGGGCGAGTAGGTATGGATGTTTGAGATCTCGGAATGTTATGTCGGTCACCATCTTGTTATCTACCTGTAATGAGTTCAACGATTAGAAAATTCGTGAAGGTATATAATTATTAAAGGAATGGTATTATTTGTTTGTTAGGTGAATCATCCTTTATATGTATAAGGTTTTGAATAGTACATATGTACAAAAAGTTGGATTATAAAACGAGGTTAAGGTTTTATTGTAATGTCATAATTGATTGTTTATTTTTTGTCAACGTTGTTTAACATGTCTATAATTATATATACTGTAATATATTTATTTATTAATGTATGATATACTAATCTATTGTCATTAACATAAATGTTAAAGAGTATAGAGCCTAAGTGACAACCTTGAGCAAGCCTAGGATAAAATTGAAATGGCTATGAAGTAAGAAACCCGGTTTTTAGAAAGACGATACAAATCAAATCAAAGATCTTTATTGAAAGTAAGTTTTATACAAAAATTTTTTTCATTGTCAATGCTACCAACAGATCAGAAAATTAATTGCCACTGACCTGAGAAGAGCTGGCGAAAGAAACTCAGCGGGCTTGTCATATGATTTTTTTTTAATCATCGTCTTTTATATTATTACATTATATATAAATACTCTAAATAAATCTTGAAACAGCCTGGCAGCGATCGCTTCATACCCACGGTGTATCATCCTCTAAATATTCGGAAACATTGTAATATCCGTTAGCACACAATTTAGTTTTATTTTGCAAATTATTTATTGCAAGATTAGTGCAAATAAGTGACTTTTCATGGAATCCCTTTCAAATTTCTAACACTATTGAACCTAATGGCTACTTTAGCACCTAGTAGTGTAGACATGTCAATCTCAATTAAGTCGATAATTTACATAGACTTGGTTAGTTGTTGTACAGAAATATTTAACTCCTGAAAACTGCGTTGCTTTTCTATAAGAGGTAAACGGCCCAATGAAAGGCAGACAACAACCACCATCCATGTGTATGAAACTAATATATTGAAAGAATTGCAGCTACCTTTTAGATTACTTACTACCAATCTATATCTTAAGGAATGAAGGTTGAAGAGGAGTAAAAGGAGGGATTTTGCTTTCAGTTCTCTTTTTTCATACATGAATCAATCTAACAGTTACTTAACGCTGATCTTTTGTAAGAAAATGATACTACCCAGGTCCTGGTACATGACCTGGGTAGTATCATTTTCTCCAGTCCAGTCCAGTCTAATGCCTACAAGCTAGACTCTACATACAAAAGAAAAGCAAGAAATACTTCAGTAAATAGTTTTTTATTCGTTGCAACACCTACAAACTCTTTGATTTATTACAATTATTATTGAAAAAACTATTTGTATTAGTCATGTATATTTTAAACATTTTTACTGACATTTCAATTGGATGAATATCCTGTTCACGGGAAGACAAAATGTAACTGTCAGATGACAGTTAGTTAAATATTTTACGTAAAAATATACGCGGTTTAAAATAGTTCTTTCTTATATTTTAACCGTCGTAGAAGTAGGTATATAAAAATAAAGCGTATTTTTATCAATTAAGTAAATAATTGAATTTCGAACAATAAGTTTTAACTAATTGCCCTTAGGCCTATAACCTGCTTCTAGTTCGTAGAACAGGTGAATATGAGACACATTAAATAATATGTCCCAATATCCAATGAGAACTCTATATATGTCTGGCTGGGACTATTGAGCGGGGACTATAAAAGTTTTCCTGGACAAGCAGGAATTATTTTTTTTATTACATTAATTCTTAATACATTAATATTAACATTTTTTTAAATATATTAAGTTTGCCACAAAAAAAACTTCCTATATAGTCAGACGACAAATTATCAAATTCCAAATTTCATCAAAATCCATCCACCAGTATTTGAGTGAACAAACAAATACACAAACAGGCAAACAATTCGAGATATAAATATATGATCTTTACTAGACAAAACGAACTCTACACATGTCAGTATAAGTGTATGTAAGTATGTCAGTTTCTTAGATTATTTTTTAGAGATAAACATTTTTTTTTTCAAGGCAAAATGAGACGGGAATATGCTTTTTATTCTTTATATAGAATGTATATAACTAATAATTTATTTAAAAATATGTCGTAACAAGCTAATAATAAGAAAAGCTTAACAAGCTAATGATAACAACAGTAAATGTTATTGTTATTTGTTTGTGAAACCTATAATTTTTGATTGTGTTATTAGGATGTAAACGATCCTTTGTATACAGCTCAATAAATATAAAATATTCACCTTCACACAACAGTACAGCCATTATAGAAAATGCACGAAAATACACTTTATTGTTTAAGTTACCCACACGTTAATTCCAAATATACTAAATAATACTTATTTAATTTATATATCAGACAAACTTTTTCTAACGCAACGCAACCAAACGCTACGCGTTTACCGCGCTACTACTTGTCAACTGGATCATTGTGATAACAATAAAAGAACCTATGTACTAGTCTGCTATACAATAATACACCTTAAAATTATGAGATTAAGACTGATTCCAGACTCTAAGATATGTGAGAACTATAATTTAACTCTTGCTTTTGTGTTTACTTTATTCAGCGATTTAATATGTACGTTAAACTTATGTCATTAAAAGCTATTTTTGTATGACATTTAAGTGGGATGTGGTCTTTTAAATATGGATCTTGAAACGAGTTTATCAAGTCGAAATATTCGCCTCTATAAAAATGTTTCATATTCATATTACTATATATAGCGTGCCTTATCGAAGAGCAAAGTTTTATTGACCGTAATGAATCTAGTGGCCATCTTCTTTGTGTAAGGCTAGTATGTATATGTATTTCATATATTTAAACTTTTTGTTTCTTATGTTATGAAGAATTTTAATGACATTTGAAAACTGTAAGAGTAACTACTAACTAAATAAATAACAAAAATAAAGGAATCTATTAAAAAGAAAATACCGATTTGGGGTACGTTTTTATCCTTAAAATGACTGACAAACTAATGTTTTTAAATAATTTATACTTTGGGTAAAAGACACTTAATTTATAAAAGTACTCTAAATAGTATAAGTTGTGAATTGTATTTTAGTATTAATTTCATTTTATCGGAATCGTATCCTTTTTTAAGTTGTTGTCAATTTTTTTAAAGATTTATTTATATACTTTTAAACACAGCCTTCCTACGACACTTTTTAAATGTTACTTGTTACGGATTTATTAAGTTTTAAAAGTATAATTTATGTTAATTTATAAAAAGCGAAACCCTTGATGCTGTAACAGAATAGAAAAAAAGGCACTAACATTGGATAGAGCAAGATTTTTTAACAGTCCTTTATTTTATTATCTTTTATTATTTTCGGATTTATTGACTCTTTCAAATAAAGTGAACTAAATAGTAACACATGGATATATATTTCGTTTATATACCACTTAACTAATATTGGGTTATTTTACAAGTATTTAATTTAAGAAAATATAATAAAATATGCTGAACGCGAACTTCACCTATCCCCGGTCTCTTTTACCTGTCACTTGTCAGAATAATAAACAACAACTAGCAACATCAGACATGACGGCCAAATTCGCCATCTAAAGTCACGCGAGAAGAAAATGTGAATTATCGGCTGTTTTTTATTATTTTACAAAGTAAATAAAGTTTATACTCATTTGTTACGAAAAAATGTCACCAAGTGTTATTGTGTATATAAATCTAATATACCATGTGGGTTTTAAATTGTAATTTTTAATTTGTTATTGGATGTTGATAAAAAAGTCGAGTCGCAAGGTAACTTTTTTTCTGTATCGATTATATTTTTTCATGACAGCTGTCGTTAGGCTGTAATGATCAATGAAATTACCGTTATAATAAATATTATATTTCATTTATTATACTTTGTAAATATATAAAACGATGTGTAATTGACGACTTTGTTTTAGTTACAATGAACGAAGATATGACAACGGACGTGGATCCGTTGAGTACGTATTGCTTAAGCTATCCGCCTCTTGACAATTATACACAGTTACCTCTAGATTATCAAAACCCTGTTAAACAGGAAAACTTTTTGAATTACAACTTTTATACTGCCCCTATAGAGCAAGCAATAACTGTAAATAATGATCTCAATCTAGTTGATAATACTAGTGATAAACAACCGAATGTGGCTAGTAATATTGAACCAAATATCACTAACAACACACCACTAGTAGATTTCAATCCATGTTTGCCGACAAGAAGAAGGAAAATAAAGAAGGAGAAGAGTGCTTATTTTTCTGAGAAAATTATGGACAAAGACTTTCCATTCTACGGTTGTGCAGCTTGTAATATATGTTTTAAAACTCTACAAGAGTTAGACTCACATGTGCCTATTCACAAAGATAGAATTACTAGTTATGATTTAAGAATAAAAAATCAGATTAAGAAGCGGAAATTACAGAAAGAGTTAAAAAAGAATAAAAAAGCAAAAAAGAATATTAAACAGGAGATGTCTATTGAAATTGAAATTAAACCGGAGGAAGGGTACATTGGTAACGAAAAAGCATCAGACATTATTAGTACAGAATCGGACAACCAGAGTTTGAAAGAAAACAATGGTAATGGGGAATGTAGCAATAGTAAAATTGACAGTAATAAAGATAAAGATTCTGATAAAATGAACAAAACTGATAGTTCAGGAGATGTTACCACCAAAAAGCAGGAGAGAATGAACTTACAGAAGATATACAAATGTTTTGCATGTCAAAAACAATTTATGCTAAGTTATTATTTGAAGCTACATGTGCGGTCACATACGGGTATGTCTTAATATTATTTTACTTTGTTAAATGTATTATTTAATTATCCGACATTACAATAATTCAATGGGACATAAAAATCATTCTTAGTAATTCCTTAGACTTGTCTCATTAAATTAGTATAATGATCCAGGTTCAATTCCGGGCTATAAACATCAATCATAAAATTATTCTACTATCAGTTATGCTTGTATTCTTATCTGTACTAACATATAATCCAATTTGCTTATATTTTTTTATCAAATTTTTTGACAAATATAACTGACCCAAATTTTATTTTATACAAAATGTTTATCTTTCTGTCTGGCAATTGATAACTCAAAAAAAACTTGATCAATCTTGATGGATTGTCAAAATAATAGCCTAAATATAAAATTAAGCCTTATGTTAATTGTAAAAATAAAGTAATTATACTACAGTAATTTGTGCCCCAAGTTGCTGGTAAAAGCTAATCTTATATAATTTTCCATGCAATTTGAATTTTAAACAAATTACACACTCTGAAATTGATATGTAATCAATTGGATACACATTTTTACATAAAACAGGCATAAAGGCTACGAATTGTATCTTTAAATTTTAATGCTATATCTGACTGTCAGAATACTCGTCATCAAAAACTCCACTACCCTTTACAGCTTAAAATATTTTCAAAATTTGTAAAATATTATCTTAATTATTCTTTATCCTTAACAATCCAGTATTTCCACTATTTATTGGGTAAATTTGTATTATTACAAAATACTCATGATTTATATCTTAACTCTTCAATTTTTTCCCTCCATTCTGGTTCTTTTGAAAGTTCTTTTACAGTGTACTCAACTAAACGGGAACGGCTTATCAGAACATATTAGATGTTCTCCAAGCAAAATGGTTATAAAGAAATCCATCCATTAATATATATTAATCAACAATTATTAACATGTATATGATATTTATTAGTTTTTTATCAATACATGTAATTAAATATATTATGTATGTTATCTATATATTTTATTTATTTCAGTATATTTTATTTTGTATGTTGATAGTATAATGAATATATAAAGTAATTATCCATTTTAGGTTTCTTATTGTCAAATTTATCTTTTCTCCCGAAACATAACATTGATTTCTGGTTTAATTGTAGAGAATGCTAGAATGCAAACAAAGAATGATTTTTTTGGACAATAAAAATCGGAAAAGCCAACATATTTTGATGATATTGTAAAGTTTTTGTATATAAAGGTATAGTCTCATTCTTTCTATTGGAATATCAGAACCTTATAATTCCAGACGAGAAGCCCTACACCTGCGCCCAGTGTGGTCAGGCCTTTATAACCGCCAGCAAGCTAGGCCGCCACAACAAGAGGTACCACCTCGCGATACGACACCAGTGCAGGATTTGCTATCGTTTCTTTTCTAGGTGGGTAGTTTGAAAACGATTATTGTGTTTATATTTAAAGATTCCACATTCAAATTGAATTATACTAATGCGAAAGTAATTCTGTGTTTTTGATTTATCTATTTTTGTCTAAATTGATGGGTAGATTTCGATAAAAATTTGCAAGTATATAGGTTGAGGATTTTATCCTTGGAACGCACATTGCTTGCCTTTTGTCTATCAAGATTGTGCAAGCTGCATTGTGTGACGTGTGCCAAAATCTTGTATGACGAAGACATTATCTAAAAAAAGGGATTTTAAATATTATATGTATATTTTGGTTAAATATAACGATGTATATGTACTTGGGATTTCAAGTGTAAAATAGGGATAGGAGGAGTTAAACATTTATATAAGTAATTTAGTATCAAAATGACTTATACATCACAATGTTTCATATCTGGTCAGTGATGTTCTCGAAATATTAGAAATATTTAATTGCGAGTGATATCACGAGCAACAACTAGTATACAAAATGATATATGTTTATTTTAGATTCGAGTTCCTCACCCGACACTTCGACAAAAAACATCCGGACGACAAATTGGAAGGAGAACCGTATGGTATGAACAATTATAATGAATGATGTTGAACTGATTTTAATGTAACTCAAAATATACACTAAGAATGCTATTTTAATAAGTCGATATATAAATATGAAAACAATGTAGTTTGTTTTCTAGTTTTAATGTATTAAAAAATATAGATGTTTAAAAATATTGTTTACCGACTATATTCCAGATTACAACGCAATACTGCCGTATTTAAAAGAATTGGAAGCTGAGTTAAAAGAGAAGGCAGAGTCTGAGAAAGCAAAAACAAAAATTGAAGAACTATGGACAGACGACCTCCCCATAGACAAGAAAGAGTATATCAAAGAGGAGATGCCCATAGAGGAGGTGAAGGTGCACATGGACGTGGAGATTAAATTCGAGGCCGAGGAGGAGGAAATCAAGGAGGAGGGAGGGCGGAGTGACGGGGAGGAGAGAGTTAGTGACGTCGAGCCCGATAAAGAGGAAGTTAAGGATGAGAAGTCAGTAATTGTTATATTTAATTTTCTATTAATAAAAGATTGTAAAACTTTACATGTATTTAATATTTAATAAAAAAATATTAACGAACATAAAATGTACATTTTATCAACTCGAGTGGGAGTCGAACCTGCAACTGTCCGTCCGTCCAAGTCATTTTGACTACTGAGCTATAGTGTCAAAGCTTAAATTTAAATTAACATTAGTACTGTAATTCCAGCTCGGACTCCGACTACTTCCCATCATCAACGTGGGCGGCGCCCCCAGTCGAAGCCCCCGGGCTCCGGTGTGAGGCGTGTGGCAAGACCGTCAGCTCGAGGAGCTACATGCGGATACACATGCGGACACACACCGGGGAGAGACCATACAAGTGCTACATCTGCGGAACCGGCTTCATCACCAGCAGCAAGATGCATCGACACGTGCTGACACATCCAGAGAGCTGGGACGGTAAGATGCTTGCTTGAAGAGACTTTATTAATTCTTACGATATCCCACAGGTTGCAGGTTCGAGTCCTGCCCATACTGATGAATTTTTAATTTTATATTTATATAGAAATTTAAATAAGATTAATACGTCGAACACTTATTAAATTAAGATATTTTTGATTGATTGTATGATTCGAAAGTTATTTGTTCACTATGTGATGGTACATAGTAGGTGGTATCTCCAGCTAGATAGCTGTGTTCAATTAAAATTCAACAATACAAATATACTGAAAACATGTATATAAAATATGCATAATGTATATAAAATAACTGCTTTATTGCTATTAAATTCGAATATATCACCCTGTTTGTTTTAGATACAATATTAAAAACCATATGATCTCTGTTCAATTGATAACACTTTTGGGGCTGTACTTTAACAATAATTTCTATCTGTCAGTCTGTATTCAAAATTAAAATTTTAACATAATGTTTGAAATTTATTGTAAAATTTTCAATGAAGTGTAAATAAAAAAGAGATTTACTTAACACATTTAAACTACAGTTCTAAGTTGAACTCTCTTTCACTAAACTGTGCTTATAAAGGAGAGTTCAAGTTACAGTGGCTATATATATATTATAAATTAAGTTTTTTGTTTATAGAAGATGGAGTGAAGCAAGAGAATAAAAGTAAAGGAGGGAAAGAGATAAAATCAGAGACAGAGAGAGACGACGCGGACGACGTTAATGATAAGAAAAAGTAAGAACATATATATATATATATTAAATAGTGGGGGGTAGTATATATATATATATATATATATATATATATTAAATAGTGGGGGGGGCATCTGTATATTGAATAATTAATGTGAAAGTGCTGAAGATAAAAAGTAGTTATAGACATGTGTGTTAGTTTTTTCGCGCATCCTGCAAAAACTTTAGGATTTTTTTATTGTACAAGTAAATATAGGATACATTTCATAAAAAAAAATATGTTTACTTGTTTACAAGTCAACTAAAATCATAAAAAATAGGTTTGAGATATAATTTGTAATTACAAAGTGAAAATGTACAGATTTTATATACAATTTAATGACAGATGACTTATTAGTTGGGAAGCAGACGAAGTCGGCGAAAAGAGCTACTAAGGAATATATTTTTTTATTATTTTTCAGAGTGAAGATGAAAGCAGGTCTAGCGAAATTTGCAAAGAAACCAAGAAATAAAGAACAGAAGAGAGTATACCAGAAGAGACCTCATGCCTGTGAGTTCTGCCAGAAGAGATTCCTCCACCTGGAGACATTGCAAGTGAGTCCTGGAACAAATAAAGTACTGATTGGCTCAGTGGCTGTAAAGGACGACTGTTTTGCCTCTGGGTCTGGGGTTCTATCTAGAGTTGGAGTACAAAAATAAAAAATATATATATTTGTTGTTTTTTAGTCTTCGGGTATTAATTATATGTATTATGTATACAAATATATATATATATATATATATATATATATATATATATATATATTTTGCGAATGAATATCAAAAAAAAAAAAACAAAATTTGAGGATAAAAGTAGGTTCATCCATGCTCCTTATGTTTTTTCATGCAAATAAAAGTAATTTAACCTCGTGATGACATTATCAGCCCTAACTGTATCATTTGGTATTATTTATTAGATTACTTTACTTTGGGCAATTAAGCTTAACGATTTAACATTTACGTTTACAAATAAAAGCCACTGTAATTATAGTTATATGACGCGCATTAAAGAGTTTAATTGTAAGGATTTATTTTTTAACCGCCTCTTCGTTTAATGTAACATTGTTATTTTCATATTGTATATTTAAAACTCTTTTCCTGTATGAAGGTGCACAAAAAGTCCCATTCTGGCGAGGAGGTCGTCCACGCGTGTCACTACTGCCTGCTGGAGCTCCCGGACGCGGAGGCGCGCGCGGAGCACGAGCGGGGACACGCGGGGGGGGAGGGGGAGGCGGGGGCGAGGCCCTACCTGTGCACTCTGTGCGGGAACACCTATCAGAAGAGAGAGAGTATGGTAAGTCATTTCATATATTGTTTAGTGTAAATTCAACCATCTTGTGATAGATACTTGTGAAGAAAATATTCTATCTGGTTATTATTATGAGCGAGAGAATTTAAAAGTATATTTTCGTCTCCGTCCTGGCCAGGTTACAGTTCTTTAACAACTTATATTTACTATCTTCGTTGGAGACCATGCAACCTATATCAATGTTATTTTTCATCATAAATCCTAATATATATAATACATGAAGATCAGTTTGAGAGCAAGTCTACATACAACACACAGTTTAAACGACTGGAGATTATATATAAATATTATAATTACAATATAATGGAGTCACATGTTACAAAACAATCCCCCGCTCCCGTCGTTGCGTGGTGTCCGTGCTCCAGATGTACCACCGCAAGAGCCACACGCAGCCGAAGTCGTTCCGCTGCGGGTCGTGCCCGGCGTCGTTCTCGGCGGCGTGCAAGCTGTCCCGCCACGCGCGCTCGCACGCGCCCGCCGCCTACTCGCTGCGCTACGAGTGCCCCGTGTGCGCGCACGTCTTCAACACGCACTACCACGCGCGCATGCACCTCGCCACGCACCAGCGGGAGGGGCTGTGAGTCACGCTCATTTCAAAAATTTAAGAGAAATATTCATTATAATATAATAATCTTAAGGAATCTCATCAAAAGTATATATCTCTAACAATACTTGCTTTTTACGTCACAAACGTGGATGGAGGGTTTTGAAATTTCTCACGGGATGGAGGAGTATGTGGCGAAAAAATAATATAGATAAATTTTACTACCTTTTATAGAACATCCTATAGACAGACTGAACATTGGGAACAATCATAAATTAATAATTAATCAACAATAATATAATAAATATAATTAATTTAAAAAATTCAACCAACAAATTTCGACAATTTTTTTTGTAGTGATAAAATCCAATAATTTATTTTTAATCTTGAAAATTATACAAATTTTAAGTACAATAATGATGCTATAATTTCAGAATACAAGAAAATAACAGAAACGAAATACTGGCGATGGTGCTTCAGAACGCCCGGAAGATCCCCAAGACTCCGAACGCGGCGGCGTCGGACCTCATCCCCCCGGACGAGAGGAGCCGCGTGTGCAACATATGCGGGGAGGTGTTCCAGCATTTCTACTTCCTGGAGGAACACCTCAAAAGCCACGGAACCAAAATAGCGATAGAGGACAGCGAAAAGGAAGAAGAGAAGAAGCATATATGTTCCGTTTGCAATAAAGGCTTCAAATTACACTATTATCTTAAACTACACAGTTTCACGCACACGAAGGAGAAGCCGTTCATTTGTCAGCAGTGTGGTAAGGGCTTTATAACTAGGGGCAAATTGAAACGACATCTGGAAACGCACACGGGCTTGAAGAAATATCAGTGTCATATTTGCTACAAATTCTTTACTAGACCGAGTTATTTAAGAATTCACGTGAGGACCATCCACGGGACACAGGATTACAATTTTAGACTCGAAAAACAGTACGGGTTGAGTTCGTTACCTGTTATGGGAAATGAGAATTTATAATTTTGATAATTTTTGTTATATTGGTAAATAGTTAGCGTGATAATTTTTATTTTTTGATTAAAAAAACTGTAATTGTTTTTTTTAATGTTCTTGGGTTTAATTATATATTTTGCCTTAAAAACTGTACAATGTACATTATTTGTTCAAAATTATGGACTCAAATATACTTTTACATATATTAATTGTATGGTAAAGTTCAAAACGGGTTTACAATATGGTGTAAGAATTAGTTGTAAATAATGTTTTCTATCGACTCTGGGTATTTTGTAAAAGAAAATTGTCGGTGACGGTATTATTATTTTTTTTGTACTTATTTGAAAACAATAATTATCTTTGATAAATTGCATTATGATAATTTTTATTTGATATATTTATCAGATCAATAAATTCGTTTCTTGAACACCTTTACTATCTAGATGTAAATATAAATTAAGTTTATCGTTTTTATACCAATGTCAATTGCAATAAACACACGGGCAGTTATTATTTCATAGTTTTAAATATTCAAAGTTGGTGTTAGCAATAAATCATCACTAAGTACTTTTTCACACGAAGGTTGTTGAGTTTGTAGGAAGAGAATATATTAAATAAATAATTAAGTTTTAAGCATTTGGTTTTATTTTGGAATTACCTTCAAACCCTATATTCAAATATTTAAACCGATTCTTTGTAATTTATAATGAATTGTTTATAAAATGTTAGCTACAAACCTGGTGATACTTCTTTTTGGTGAAAATTTGACTTTAAACCATACATTTTTAGTTGTTTTTATGGCTGAAGCCAATTAATTTTTGTTAGGCAATATAGGCCAATGTCATGAAATGAAAAGAATACTATATATGTTATTTCAAATAATATGTCGACACCACGCCAAATTAAATTAAAATTCATTTGATTTCTTCTACCTCAGACAATTTCAGGTATTTCGTGATTTAACTCATTATATGCCCTACTACATTATAATCCGTCACTTATCTCATGCTAGGAGCGACTCAATGGAACAATGTGAAATGAAACACAAATATCAACATTTAGCAGTCATGTTTTCATAAAAACATTTACAAACTTTTTTCAAAAAATATACGCAGTCATCGGCGAGCGCCAACAAGAGGTCGGTCATTTCGCCCAAAATATCACAGACCCTGTTGTTCGGATCTCCACTGATGGCTTTAAACATTTCTTTGAAGAGTTCCTTCAAATTACAACAGCAGGAGTAACAATTTGCGCTGACATTTTCTTTTAATGATGCAAGAGACGGTTCATCGATTAGAGGCAGTTGCTCGCATTTTAAACGCTCATTTGGACTGCCACAGGTTCCACATTTGAAGGACTGGCAGTTTTTACACGAGGGACCGTTTGAGCACATGGGTGGTGGTGGAACATCTGGCGGGGCGGGTGGAGGCTTACGAGAGAAAAGCTGAAAAATTGTACTTGAAAATCATATTATTATTTGGCTAGGTTTTATTCTAAATTTAGTAACGTTAACAGGTCCTTTGTAGTGATTTCATGAAGTCACTTCACAAAACAGGTGAAAACTTCAAGAAACAATAATACATATCTTATCGGGAAGAATAAGTTTATCCCTAACATGACAAAATCACGTCCAGTAATTACAGAATTATTTTCCTGTTTCAACTAACAAAATTTACAACGGACAAATATTAACTTACTTTAAATCTCCAAACTTGGGTGGGCTCCTCCATGACGCCGCACCATCTATCTATTAATATGACTTTATAATTTCATTTTAATTATGTATTTACACGTAATTTAATTCTTTAAATTTCAAGAAGACATATGTCTTATTTTGTTTTCTATGCAGCTGATAGTTTATAGATTTATTGTGTCAAGAAAAGGTTAGCTAACATTTCTTTCTTATAATTCACTACTTGTTTTCGGCAGTTGAAGCGGTGTAGAAGAATATAGATTTAATGAAATTATTAATAATTAAAAGAATCGTAAGTTACAAAATTAGTTGCATTTAGTAATTATTGCCTACGCTTTTACCATATCTTTTAAATTTAAACCAAAACACTCTTGTAAAGTTTACCAAGTTCTCTGGGCCATCCGTGTGGTGATATCAACGAAGTCCTAAATTCCTCCGATCAATGAAAGTTGTGATATCGGAATGGCCCAACTTCATCCGGCCCAATGAAAGTCGTGATATCGAAGTAGCCCAAGTTCCTAGTTTTTTTCAACAGAACTTGGTGTCGGGATGGCGGCAGAACTTGACAAATTTTACCTAGGTATACACTCTGTGTGTTTGTTACAAGGCGTATACAGCCCACCTCTAGAGTAATATACTGCAAGAAAAAGTAATATACTGCAACTTTTATGAAAAAAGAAAATATAAAATTCGGAGCATTTTATAGTATTATATTATAAGTTAAATTAAATGATTGTATAAATATATTTTCTGATTATAAATCGTTTTGGTGTGAGAGACGCCGCGCCGGCGGTAGTACCTACTGTTGTGGAAGAAGCGGAGTCACGCCGCGGCACGATTCTTTGTCCTTTATATTTTGATGTGATATAGAATACCGTCGATGATGTAATTTCGATCGTAGTGTAGTATAATTTGAAACTCGCATTTTTAAATTACGTATTGTTATTTTTTTAAGATCTTTACTATTGTAGTAATTGCTAAATTATTGTTTTTTAGTTCGTATTAAAAATTTGTTAGTTCTAGGTCAAAGGGAGGCTTGACTATGAGGGTGTGAAAAGGCCGTTTCGGCATGAACTATAATTTGAGATATACTATTGCGGCGGCCGTGGGGCCCGCATGGGAACGAGGCCGCTCGCTGCCGTGCGCGCTGACTATATAACTAACCTAGTACATGTTTGTATGTATAAGCTTCTTATAAATCAAATATCTTTAGATACTTGTAGGGCTTTAGAATCGCATATTATTAATTTATAGCACAAAAATGCAGTTATTTGCAATTCATTTTAAAGTGAATGTGCAGTTGAAGAACAAGGTTTTAAGTAAATTCATCTGAATTTGAATTTTCTGTTCGTAACTTCAATATTTTGATTGAATAATTAAATAGTGGTTATAGAAAAAAAAAACACTATAACTTCTGATGAAGCGCCATCATTCGACTGAAAATGCACAACACAAACACAAACAAAAATATATTTGTATATAAACAAATAATATAAATTATCTCTCAAAATATAAAATACTGTGTATAAGAGTTAATTTGTTTTAATTAACAGAAGTAATAATTTAAAATGGATATCAAAAAAAATACACAGAATAAACTGAATGAAATAAAACACGGGGCTCCATAATAAACTTTCAAACAGCATATATTGTAGAAATAAAAAAATACATGATACAAATAAACTCTTTTAAGCTAAATAACTTACGCTAACCGTCCGTCGACGCGCGGAGGGTAAGAAAAAGTCCCGATTTTTAAAACTAATAATTTATTTTTATTAAAAATACACAAAAAATAATAATGATCGCATAATATACCGGTGACGTTCAATGATTAAAATACATTTTAAACATGGAGGACAGCTCGGTCAATTCAACTTGTCATTTTATCAACTCTAGATTCACTCTAGGTAATGTCAAATTGCTAGGGTCCGGACCTGCCCGGGGTCCAGGCGGCTGTATGGCAAACTGAGGTCTAAGGTCATATTTTTTAACATTCGCGTCAGATTTTAATTGAAACGATAATAGAATCTACAAACGTACAGACTCTTATATCTATATGCTATAACTAAAGCACGATGCGGTGTCCCGCGTGGAAAGCATCTCATGCCGCTTGCACCGAGCCGGTGTTGCCAGTCACTATATAAATAATAGTTACAAAAAAATTGTTAACACAGTTTGCGGGTAATTTTTATAATAAAAAAAAAATAGCCGCCTTTGTAAATTTGTTGTACTTGCATAATATGCGGCCTTTTTTGTATAAAAAAATGTCGCTTTTAAAAATTAGTATATGAAAAAATCGCCAGATTAAAAAATCAATCTGCCCGTCGATATGAAACCCTAGACTATAGCCTAGCGTATTAAAAACCTGACAACACCGGCGACCAAATACGTGTCTGAGAAATAAAATTCAAAAATATCAACAAATCATAAGACGCCTGGCAAGTTACTCTCACAAACATCTCAACGTTTTTACATTTATTGTAAGAAGCTATATAATGCAATAGATTTAGATCCTTAAAAAATTTCATATTTTTTGAAAGCGTGATGGCAGTGGCGTTTGCGAGTTATATCTGTAACAGAAAAACATACTATTATTATTTATATAAATGAACTGATGATAGTTCTAGAGAGGTCAAGATCTTTAAGTAGTTTAAAGACCCGGATTATAAGAGATCTATATATATCTATATCTATACCTCGTCTACCCAGACACAGAGTTTTATAAAAAAATGATAAATAGATAGACAGATTTACTGGGTTTTGTCCTCAGTCCTTCAGTCCACGTACAGAAATCCTCTACTTCATTTAAAAGTACCTGACATTGTTTAGGGTTACGTGTCATTATGGCGAGATCGTCTGCAAATGCTATATGCTGTATGAATTCCGTGAAGAAGGTCTGAATACTTGTATTTTTACTTATTTAGTATATATTAAGAGAAACCAACATATTAAACATAAAAGCACAAGTCAATACGTAACAAATAATCAGTAAAATTAATGAAACTTATCCCTGCCTCTAGGCGGGCTGCGGCGTGCTTGACTTTTCCTTCTTCTTCTCCTTCTTCTTCTTGAGGAACGAGGGCGTCCTGAGTCCTTTCTTCTTCTTCTTGTCCTTCTTGGGAGAGTCCTCCGTGGATACCTCCTTGGAGGGAGAGCCCTGGAGAGAACGTTAAACTTAGTGACAAATCGATATAAGATGATTTTTCAAAACAAGATTAAGAACAAACAAGGGCAAAAATACAAAACAATAAATTTTATCTGACGGCTTATTATTTTTTAAATTATCCGTCATATCATATGCTATGCTGGAATCATTCAATTAATCTATGGCCAGTTGGTCTACTGCTTAGTGTATCTGCTGATCCAAAGGACGTGGGTTCGAATTCTACCCGGGACAATTCTTTGTGATCCACATTTTGTCGTTCCAAATCTGGGTGTACTTTGAGTACATGGTATATCAGAGAAGTTAATTTAAAAAAATCATCAATACAAGTGGACCTCGAAGCTGGGACTGAGTCCGTTTCGATCACTCTGACAACTGAGCTATCGTGTCGGTACTAGTCTCGATGATTTTATCATTGTGTGTAATCGTCTTTATATACAAGGGACATACCTCTTTACTGCTGTGTGAGAAGGTGCTCTGTTGGGCGTCTGAGTGGTCCCCGTTGAGTGTGTGCTCGCCTGAGACATATAACAATTCAAATAATATTCATAGCGATGAAAACTTACAAAAAATAACATATTTTTACAGTTACAACAGATAGACACCACTAGATATATGTAAATCCTTTTAACTTTTATGTAATTTAGAAACCATAAATTTATATACTCGTGAAAAAATATAAAAAATCAATATATTTTCAATGTTAAAAGAATTTACGATTCAAAGTGCAATAAAATCATGCAAATTAATTAAGCGTGACTCACCCCTCCTCGTGAACACCGCCCGGTCAAGAAACCAACCGAAAGCTTAGCATGCGTACAGACAAACAGATTGCAAACCAAAAAATTTATATATATATATATATATATAATTAATTATACAAAGAAATTAAAGCATATATTGTTATTCTTTATAAATTTATTATCAAATTAGAAATGTTAAAATTATAATATATTAGCACAAGCAGCACAAAATATTACATAAGGACAGGACAATACGTTTTCTATTACAACGAATGCATACAAAATATGTTACACTTTCACAGATAAAGCGAATGAAGTGTTTTTAAAAAGAAAAAAAAAACAAATTAAAATCTAAAAAATACAATAAATTATTATAAAAATTACAATAACGTAGCTTTAAATATTAGTGACCTAACAGTTAACTAGACTTTTATTAAACCGTGGACCTAAACTATCTAGATTTTAAAAACTACCGCATCTTTTTTCTAATTCCGTAAAATCAAAACTCTCAGTTAGTCTAAATTTCGATATAATTTTGTAAAAAATAGCATCGTCATACGGCGGCCATGTTGAATAGAGAGATCTATGAGTTTTGATTTCCCTTGAATCATACAGTAATTTCTCTCTACAACTCGATTCTAACTTAGAACTATCACAAGTGTTGTAATTAGAAGTATTTAAATCAATCGATTCATCTATTGATTTACTGCTATCTTTTTGTAAATTAGAACTTTTTTTGTCATCAAAATCGACAACTAAAAAGCTAGGCAGTAAATTATCTGTATATTTGTGAATAGGTTTTGGTTGCGGTTTGTCTAAAACGAGGTTGTCATCAAACGAGAGCCAGTATTTGATTCCTCCGCTATGCACCGTCTGAGACATCGACAGCACGTTGGCTCGTTTCAAAAACGGCGAATCCAATGAATCTTTTTCATACAAACTGGAATTCAACGACTTCCTCTTTATCGGTGACTCAGTGCACACATCAAACACATTTCTGTGAGGAGACGAGGATCTATTATAGAATAAATCAGAATCAACAAACGCTGTATTCATTACTTCTTTATCTATAACAAAAGTATCGTCCAAAGACCTCGTTGCATCAGAGTCACAGGTTTTAAATGATTTATCTAATACGCTATTTAGTAATTCTGTTGCTATTTCAACGTTGTCTTTATACACATTGTCGTAGTTATCGTAGTAGGTGAATGATCCTTCCTCTGTTATTGAAGCGTTGGCTTCACCGTTTCTCTCTATATCATCCATTTCAATGTCATCATTTAAAGCTAGGTTGTAACTATTTTTATCATATGTCTTTGTTCCTCCAGAAGATTTAAAGAAATTTACATTTTCATAATTAATATTATCAATCTTATCCTCAATTTTAGTATCGTTAGAGTCCACTACTTGACTTTCCATCTTATCCTGACCTACATTATCAGAACATTCATTTAGATTCAGCCATTTAGCCCAAGTTGTGTATATTATATCTTCAATATCAATAACAGTTACAACCTTTTTAGAACAACTCTTTTTATTTCCCTTTTCTTTCTTGTCGCAACAATAAACAGCTGCATCAAAAATATAATAAATCATAGCTTCGACTATTCTGTGAGAATAACTCGTTTCTGATTCAGATGTTTCATTTAACACATCACTATGAGAAGATTCGTTCAGTTCATAATTGTTTACCATTTCTGTTATAGAAAAACTAACAGCACAATCTTCCTTACACTTATCTTCTAATTGGATATCGTTTATTGCCTCGTCCGATTGTTCTGTATGAATATATCTATCAAGTATACTAACCTCGAATTTATTTAAAATAACAATAATTATATCAGCTATTAATTCGTATTTTTCAAATTCAACTGTTGAATCGAAGCTCTGTGCAGTTCCGGAACTACCGACACTATATGAACTAAATCTTGTATCTTTTTTACCTGCATCATCAAAATTATCTTTAATATGAATATGGTTTTCAGATTCTTTGGGAATTTCAGATAAATCTGAATCTTTTGTTGTATTATCATGCAATTGAGAGTTCTTGTTATCAAGAATAACTGTTTTATTGATATTTATCTCATTTAAGCTTGTTGATAATTCTTCAAAACAGTCAGATTTCGAAACTTTTTGAATTTCTTTGTGAATAATCTTGTTACTATGACAAGAATCGTCGGAAGAACTTTTGGATTCTTCCAATATCGGTTCAAGTACAGTCTGTTTTGGTATATCCAATGCTTTTTGCGGATTTCGTTTTCTATCATTTTTATTATAGTCATCGCAAAACAAGTCAATCGGTACTGAATAGTCTCTAATATCCTTTTCAACCAGATCTTGCACTGGGCTTTCATACACCGCTTCTACAAAATCCACTTCATCTGTAAAACTATGATATTCTCCTTCAGCTGAATCATAATCGTCGTTAATTTCAACGCATATAGTTCTATATATTTCATCAGGGTTGTCAACTTTAATATTATTATCTTCCCTTTCAGTATGTTCATCTTTGGTTATTACATTTTTTTCAACAACCGTCTGATTATCAGATGAAAAGTTATGTCCAATATCACCCAAATAATTGTCTTCGTTGAATTCTTGGCTATCGACAAATTCTTGATTCTCTACTTTGTATTTGGATACAGTGTTTTCCTTAACCTTAACCACGGTCGGATTCAAATCAACATCGAGATTTGAACTTTTCAGTGGTATATTATCAGCCGATAGATATTTAAAATTTTCTTTTGAGTATGTACTAATTATAGTTCCGCATGAATTACATTTCGGCAGATGATAATGTATCGGCTCCGGATCTTTTATGTAAGAATTTATAAAACTGCTGTGCGATCTAGTTCTATACATATTGCCATCTCTTTTACACGTGTTTAGTAAACGTGAGCGGGATGAATAATCGAATTTACATCTATCTAAATCAATTGATGGAATCGAGAACAAACTACACCGACTACCGCTGTTACCAAATACATAGTCACGCGAGGAACCCAATTGAGAACTAAGGCTAGTTTTACACTTAGGGATGGTATTGTATTTTTGGATGGTGCTATCAAAGTTGGAGTTTCGCGTGTATTTGTGAAGGGAACGTTTGTGAGATGACAGAGCTTCATTTGTGTTAGCGTCCTTCGTACCTGTTAGTAAATGTAATATTAGCAGAGGTCAAGATATAATGTTTGTACAGTTATCAAGAAGTTGTAACATACAGATGATTGATGAGATGAAAGCAGGACAACAACGAGGGACCGAACAAGTCTAACGATAATCAGGACAATATCAAGAATCATCATAAGACGAGAAAGAAACATACATATGTGTCATCTAAATCTCCTTCCAAAGTAATGTTGATTTTTCCATCACCATTTCCTCTCTCCGTCTCTTTCTATATGTTTTAAAAATTATGTTTTTCACATCACACACCACAAAAAGATTTACAATCAAACTCTCAATCATCTGTCTACTCCCAATGTTCTGTTTGTCTTTTCATACATTCATCTCCCAACCTTTCATCACTATTACGTCAGAAACTATATATTGATTGGCGACTTTTCCCCGAAAACCTTTCACTCAAACAGTTTACAGTCTTCGTTCGTCCCTCCCCTCCCCAAATCCGGAACCAAGAATTGGAGACACTATACTAACACACCCTTTTTACTCACTGCTCACACATTCTATTCCTCCTTCACTCCTAACTAAGAGACAAGAAGCAATCTCTATCATTTACACCCCCCACTTCCTCTCACCTCTCCCCACAGTGCGTGCGTGTCCCCCGGAGGCGAGCGGCCGCGGGGGCGGGAGCACCTCCTCCTCAGACGGGGAGTACGCATCACGGGATGCTTGATGTACCAAGGATGAATTAATAAACGGAAACGGCTGACATATCAGCGGAATAGAATTACGAAGACACTGATGACCACTTTTTATATATGGATGATATTATAATCTGTTTGTTAAGTGATTTTTAGTGTTGTATTTATTAAAATTATAAAATATATAACATATCATGCAAGTGCAAAATAAAACGTACTTATTTGAGACGAAAAAAAAATTTAACCCACTTGCAATTTTATGAAAAACAATAGTTTAAAAGATAAATTCAATAATACTATATATATGAATAAATAAATGATTTTAACAGATATATTTTATGTATAAAACAGCAAGTGGGTGGTAGATGGTAGGCGGGTGGTAGGTCTAACCTCTCGTCCGGTCGGCGTGGTCTCGTTCCGCATTCAAGAAATCTGTAGGATCCGCTACGAACAAACATACACACATGCTAGGTACCAGATAGGATAGGTTAGCCGGTTGACTACTCTGTATTATTATATAGTTCAAAATAATAATATTTCAGTGAACAGACTGACCTTATAAAATATATTTTTTTATCTACTATAAAATCTATAGATGAGATGGAGATGCAATCAAATATCATTCCTAATACTTGCTATTAAGATTCAAAATATCAAGGCACGTCTGTCGTTACCAAAAAAATACTTATTTTGTTTTTTTATATCATAAATGTAATTAAAAATTGTTAATAACATTTCAATATTATTTGTGGTAACGAAAACTAAGTAATTTTCAAACTAAACTTGCATGCTTATTATATATATTTTTACACTTTCCTGAACTAAAGATCAGTTGAGTACTTTTTTTTATCTATGGTAGTAAGTTCAATTCAGGACCAACGAGGACTCATTTATTACCACTCACCGTCACTCAGCACTACTTCTGGCTGACTCATCACTGGCACTTGCTTTGTTTCTATTCTCAGCACGCGTTGTTCTGAAAAGTTACATCAATATTGTTACAATAAAATACAAATAAAACAATATTGTACCAAACTTTAATATTTATATTAATTTCAACAACTAATTTGCTTTTTAATGAAATAAGATTTTAAATTACTTTATAATGTATTTTTACCATCCTAGGTAATTTTCAAATATTCTTATTTCCTACTTTTGGATGTAGGTGAAAAATAAAAGTATTAAAGAGCTAGAGGTCCGTTTCCGTACGTACCGTCGCGGGACTCGTCCTCGGTGTCGGGGGCGGAGCGCGGGGGCGCGCTCAGAGCCTCCGACTCGGAGATGTCAGTGTCGTCTGTACATATTATGGGATCGACACTATTAATATATACCATAAATTTAATAAAAAATAATTAATAACCAAAGAAAAATGTAATAAAAAAATATATATCAATGAGCTAGTTAAAATTATGAAAATTATTGCGTTTTACATAATATTAATAGTATCTACGTATAATGAATCTATATCGTTGTACAATTTTAGCGACCCTAGCGTACTCACAGTCGTGCCCGCGCTGCTTGCGCTCCACGACGCGGCGGTACTCGTCGATGTCGGTGTCGGTGACGTGGTCGAAGGGGTTCCTGGCGTAGGGCGCGCTGTACATGGTGGCGTTGTGCTGGTAGCCGCGCTGGATGATGCCCTTGGACGCCGCGCCCATCAGGATCTGATAGCGTATGGCCACTTTGTAAATCGAGCCCGGATTGTGCAATTATCTCCAATTTCCAATAAAATTTTAAACTCTTTTAACAGAGGAATATCCTTAATATCTCTTAACATGCATTACTTTGTATTTAGTTTATTTTCCATGGAAATTAAGTGTGATTGTGTGTGTGTGTGTGTGTGTGTGTGTGTGTGTGTGTGTGTGTGTGTGTGTGTGTGTGTGTGTGTGTATAGATGTGTGCATGTGTGCGTGTATACTCACGACGTGGTCCCCGGTGTGCGTGCCCGCCGCGTCCTCGGGCAGCAGACGCGCCTCGTCTCTTGCAACTCCCTCCAGGATGTGCGACTGAGGACCCGCGCTTATCTTGTCCGCTCGACGGTTATCCTTTATCTTTATAGCGATTTGGAAGAATATCATGTAGCCTCAAACTGTACTGTTTTTTTAAAGATTACACTTAAAGTATATCGTACAACGCACACAACCAACCAGCATTCGTCTCAAAATAATTCTAGTGCACATCATAGTTTTTGCACTTCGGATAAACGGCGATCCCATCACTAGTTGAATATGAATATTAATAAATAACGCGAAAGTTCTATATATATACTAGTATACACCCTATTTTAATATCGAAACCTTTTTTTTATAAAAAATATCGGCATACATTTATATTTTATTTTCACAGACAGAGAATCTTCTAGACGATTCTAAATCATTTCCTTTCATAATAAGAGGAGAGGAGGTGTTCCTCAAGGATCTCGATTAGGACCTTTTCTATTTCTCATCTTCATCAATAGTCTAGACAAGACTAAATGTTATAAAGTATGTCTATTTATTATAAGTTATATTTACTACAAACTATATATACAAGATATTATTTATGTGTTTATATTTTATAGTATTAATGGTCGCACACTTGTCTTGGCATTACTATCATAATGTTCTATAGAACCTAAACTTATCATTGATCAAGAAAGCTAAATCAATATTAATAAAATACTTTTTTTTTAAGATATGATGGTTAACTGTATTTATTTTATTTCTTTAAGATTTTTATTCACAGTTTAAAATTAATCTCATCTGAGTATTTATTTATTTATTTAAATACGCTGTCTGACTATTGTTAAAATACTTCGGTTTTACTAGATTATATAAGGAGGTAATGAAATGAAGTGTTTAAAAAAATTCGGTATAGGTAGGCTAGATGACGATCATCTTATATGGATTTATACATTAATATAATATAATTTGTCATATTCTCTTCACCTCTTTAATGTTAAATAACATATTATCCTAACCTAGTAAAAAGTTTCATTAATAAATAATTAAAAAAAAAATTTTTTCACATATCAACTATAGTAAATCTAATATAATCACAGATTTGAATCTGACTGCCCGCGTCGTACGTACCTGCTGCTGCAGCTGTTTGAACTCCTTGGGGTTGGTGTTCTTGGGCACGAACTGTAGGGTGTCTATCTTGACGGGGGTGGAGTGCGCGGGGGAGCCCTCCTGCACCCACTGAGTAGGACAAAGGAACGTTAATGTTGCCGGGAAGGGGGGGTAGCGACCACATCGAGCGTGTACAGAAAAACTAATGGCAAGATCAGACGAAAATATCATTTAATTCATTGGCAAAATGTTTTTTTTTCCCATGCAAAGCAAAATAAAAAAGGATAGGTGCTGGGATAGGATGGCAACATTTTTAAACCGTCTCCTTTTGCCCTACACTGTACATACTCGATGTTTCAACATCACCAAGGTAAGAAATGAACGAATTAAAGCCAAAATGTTATTTGCTGAGTGTTAATGAGATATGTTAGCCCCGTCTTATAAATGTTATATCATTTACTAGCGACGTCGTAGGGCTATAACTATAATAAAATAAATAATGTTAAAATATATTTAAATATATAATGTAATTATTAAGAAAGTATACACTAGTTAAGCGTTAATACCTTACTTCTAATATTGGTCTAAAACTGAATCTATCGATTCTTATACACATATGCCGTTGCTTTAAAAAGATAATAATTCGTATTTATTAAAAGCATTGAGAATGTATTATGAATATGCTCGGACGTCGATGAATCAAAGATATCGAAATGAACTCACAGGCAAATATACGTCTTCCTGAACAAGAATGTTGAAAAAAAATAATACTCAAGTTCAATATATATAAAAACCTACTACTAAAAATGTAATTTTATTTTTTCATTTAACATTTCATTCTATATTATTAAAAATTTAAGTAATTTGTCCATCATTCCTAGTGCTTATGTATAAAAATATAGTCGCTAGTAAATAATAATAACATAAAATACACCAAATATAAACCATAGAAGGAAGATAATAAAATGGCGTATTACCTCCTCGTTGTTAGCGTCCACCCACTGGAAAATATTATTCTTATTAGTCACAGCAAAAAACATTTAAACATTTAATTCATAAAACCCATTTCTTTTTAAAATAAAAAAAAAGTAGGTTATTTTTGTAAATATTTTTAATTCACAATAAACAAGCATTATAACGCCCAAGTTTTTGGTGAAAGCTTTTTTTATCGATTACATAATATATTTTTAGTACTCGTTTCTCTATAACACACAGACATCCTACAAATTACAATGATTTTGTTAAAAAAAATAGAAAACTTTTGCGCGACCAAAAAAAAAAAAAACTTAAAAACGAGAGGAATGTTGCTAGACTATAATATTACTTAACAATGAAAGAAAATCTACATCTTCATATAATTTTTTTTGTATTTTTTTTTGTTATTGTACTATAATATCTAGTCTAGGGATAGAATATTTCGATTATATAATTAACATGCATAGTTTTTGGACATTTCTATACATAATATTAAAAAAAAAAAATGGTTAGTAAATAAAATACAATTCAAATGCAAACTCATTTTACATTATAATAAGCGAAATATCATTTATAATATATTCATAATTATACATAATCTCTTCTAACATAATCTAGACAAAGTTGGATACATCACATATATAAGACTTTTATTATTATTTGTTAGAATATCTAGATAAAATGTATGAATGTATCTAAGAATGACTGCTGTATATAATTCAAAGTATGTTTCAAAGCTACTTTCGAAGTACAGACATCAACGAGATTACAATAAAATATTTTATATATTTTATTATATATTTGTGTGATTAAACTCTTTCCGTCCAGATGAAAATCATATCAACTTGTTATTTCATACACAATGACACATTAAATGAATTACAGGAAAAAATTAATAATTATTATTATAAAAAAAATCTAAACATGCTGTAGATTGAATTAACTTTACCTTCTTCTTTCTTTTGTTTTTGTAAACATACTACTACCTAGGAAGTGTAAACTGTAGAGTTCTCTTTTGAATCTATCATTGCAGCAACGGTATTTAATAAAAGTTTTTTAATATTATTATTTAAATTTATTTGTTAGTTTTGTTTTTAATAAAGGAATATCTCATAAATGTATTTTCATTTAATGTGCCATTGTTACTTCCAACCTGTCCCCTACTCCGCCTCCACCACGAGGTACTGTACCTTGGTGATGCGCTTGGGATCGCTGGTGCCTGTCTCCAGCAGCTCCACCTTCTGGTACACGTTGGGTGAGTTCAGCCAGCGCGTGCGCTCACCTGACTTGCCTCCCTTCTTCCACAGTCTATAAAAAATTCCATAGCAATTGTAAAATACAACAAAACAAATAATCTCTTTATGTTACTGTGTTACAAACAAACCCAAAAACTATCTGTGTGTCACTAACCCTCCGGCCAATGGCCCGGTAAAGTACATGTTTGGTTGGTAAGTTATTTTACATGTTTCAATGGTAACAATAAAAATAAAAATGCTTGTACTCTCGGAATCGATCGATTCTTGACCATGGTTCAATATGAATGCGATAAATAGTTCTGAAATAGTTTAGAAGATATTCCATAATACAAAGGTTGTCGACCCATTGAAAGGCAATCTGATTACAACAGTATAACAAAACTAAAAACTTTAATATAAAATATTGCCTCAAGCGTTTCTTTCAAAACGTGTTTGTTTCAAGTGTTAAGTTGCTGAATCCTCACCCCTGCTTGTAGAGTTCCTCCTCCTCCAGCAGGTATCCCAACGAGGACACCGCGGGAGGGACCTCCACATCACTCTTGGGCTTGGGCACGTCGTTCTAGACACAGGTTATACACTTAGACAGGTCATAATAATCTGGATAGTCATTAATTATAGTCAGATTAGTATAATGATAAATGTTTTGAAATTAATATAGATGTGTAAGTAGTATGCGCCGTGTGCGGTGAGCCCACCTTGACGAGCGGGTGTCTGTACACGTGTCCGGTGCGGAAGCCCGCGTTGTCCATCATCCTCATGAGCGCCTCGAACTCCTCCCCGCCCACGCGCCACTTGGTGGCGTCGCCGGGCGGCTTGCGGGACGACTCGTACAGCTGGAGACAGCGACTCATCAAACACTTACACAAGCTTTAAGACGACTGAATTCTCAATACTTAATATTGAATCTATCAATTATTGTAATAACTTCCATTTCCATATTTAATGAGTTCCTTCAGCATCTCCGGGTCATATTATATAAGTACGTCACCAGTTTTGTTTACTATAACATCGACGTCTGGCGGTACCTGTCTGCGTGTGTCGTCGTCCAGCAGCAGCAGGTCGTCCTGCGGCAGGGCGGCCAGACGCAGCTGCACCTCGCAGGCGGCGTGCAGGTTCTTAGCCTGGAAGAAGGCCTCCTCCAGCGTGGCGCCGCAGCACAGCGCGCCGCCGCCCGCCAGCACCAGCACCTTGGCATGCGGGCCCAGGGCGCGGACCAGCTTGTCACGCTCCTCGTTGTCCAGAGTGCCTGGGCGGTTTATTAAAGATTACATAAAAAATACACAAAAAAATATTCTCTTATCTTAATATGTAAGCCATCTTGATTCTTAAGTACTACAACTAAATGTTCAGAATATAGCCCCGCCCTTCATAGATGCGCCCATACTAGGTACTAGAATATTCATTTTCCTTACTCTTGACAAATCCATAGATATTAAATAGTAGGATCCGTCATCACTAACGTGACATCGCATCGCCCGTTAGGACTCTAAAGAGCAAGTCCGCCCCCTCCTCCCCCACTCACCTCCAGGCACGCGATGGTAGGCCACGTCCCCCAGCAGCGCGGCCTCCCCGCACAGCGGCAGCAGTCCCCGGCGGCTAGCTGACACGGCCAGCGCGGGCGCGGACCGCACGTGCAGCACGCAGCGCACGTCCGGCCGCGCCGCGTGCACCGACGCGTGCAGAGAGAAGCCTGAGGGATGGATAACGTTCAGACACCACACCTTCGAGCACAACCTACACACCTTTTTTGACGTCTAGAACTTAAACGCACCCTCAACGTTCACGGGGAAGTTGGTGGTTCCCTGGTCCTGCACGACGCCCTGCATGTCCAGCTTGACGAGCGAGCTGGCCGTGACCTCGTGCGGAAGCAGGCCGCGGGGAGTCGTCAGCACTTGCTCCACCGCCGTGTTGAGGCGGGCGGTGATCTGGCCGGCTATTCCCGCTGAAACATAAAAATTGACTTATTGATTGACTAAAAATAATCATTATTTCAAACGGCGATAAAGGTAGACCTCCAAAGGCGACGTTTAATTGTCTATCTCTTTTATAATTGAAAAGTCGAAATCCCCACCTCATTTAAAGTGTAAGCAGAAGGAAGTACAGTTAAATATTGTATGGTGTGTTCAATTCATCACTTACTCTGAGTCCATCCGAAAAGATCGACCAGCCGATAAACGGCCGCCAGCTTGCAGCGCAGAATCTTCTCCCCCTTCTCATAGCCCACACCCTCGATGCCACGGATGTCGTTGATGGGCAGCATGCAGCTTGGTCCCTGAGGACAATTCCAGATTAATTCAAGTTTTTATAATTATGACCAGAAAGGGTTCAGTAACATGATTTGAGACTATATTTGCGTCACTGTAAGAATTTCCACCGAAAGAAACTTTACAAACTTCCAGCAAAAAACCGACAGTGAAAACTTTCAGAATATATCTTTCATATGTTTCTCTTAGCAGGAACCAACCACCAACCAACCAACCAAGGAACCAACGAGCAAATCGTCCACCTGATAGTAAACCATTTTCACAGACAATTACAAAACTGAAGAAGTTGAAAATGCAGTGCATTTAATAACGAACAGTTTCAGAGACTAACACAAAGTCTAAGAAAGAAGTTTAATCCCACATCAGTGGCTAATATCCGTACCCTCAAGCTGCCGGTGTGCAGCCTTCCGCCCACCATCTCCCGGATTCGCTGCAGCAGCGGCGCGTCGTTCCCCTCGTGCATCTGCTGGTCCAGCACGCGCTCCAGCTCCTCCCGGAACAGCTTGGACGACATGATCGCCTCCACACGCTTCCGCCGCTCCATCTCGCGAACATCCTGAAGATTACAATTATGCTACAATGCTGAATAAATTTGATAATGCGGAATAAATTTTAATAATATTCACAGTAAAACCATTCAAGTTTACAAATATGTATTATAATGTATGGTAATAATGGTTAACATTATGTGAGCTTGTTCATCAAATTTACTCCCACTGTATAATCTATCAACGCACAGCCAAATTGGGTTTGAAAATTCCTTGTTTCAAAGTGGTTGAATACTTGTGGAAATATTTAACGTATTTTTTATCAAGTCATATCCATGAAAAAAAAATTCAAGAGAAACTAAAAATATTTATTTATTTCCATCTGAGAGTAATAATAAGAACAAAGTATAAAACCAGTACAAATCAAGAAACTCTGAGTGATTCCAAGATATCTAACTAGTCAAACTGTATAAAGCGACGCGTATTGAAGCGTAGCTTTAATGGAATAATTATTAAAAACTATGTTTCATTAATACATTGTGTTTCATTGGATTGTAACATTGATGTTTTGTAATTTTATTTATTGCCTTATCTGACTGGAATTATCTAGGTACTGTATATTTATAGTTTACTTTAAATATATAATTATTTCTAAGCAATCGTTTTATATTTTTTATCTGTTTGTTTGTTTCGGGAATCGCTCAAAAACTAGTATGGTCAAGGTCAACTTTTTCAGTCCGGATCTCCAATTGTGGAGTTTTAGCTGGTTTCTACAATGCTACATATGTCATATTTTTTAAGACATCAGGAGGTACTTATTAGGTTTCGTTGTAGAAATGTTACTTTTTCTATAGTAATTTGAGACAATCATTTTCTTCCTGTATTAATTACTACTGAATATCAGGACATATCTGACATCTACAGAGGTAACGACTGTTATATTCTATAGGAACTTACGGCATCTATGTCAGCGGGGCGCTGCTTCAGTCTCTCCTCCTCTTCAGCAGACAGAGTAGCGGTTCCATTGGGAAGCGTCTCTGTATCTGTGTCAGCCATCTTTTATGTCCTGCAAACTGAAAAAGAAAAACGTATTAATATTGCTTTGCTTTGATAAATGTTGGTTTGGAACGACCGGCTTTACATGTAACTGTACCCCTACGAGTTTTGACGGCACGTTGAAATTTTTTGAGCAGTCACGAACCTGTTGGTAGTAAATCAAATCACAATCAAGATCTCTTTTTTTGACTGATCGAAAACTATCAACGTTTTATACTATCAAAACTCGTATTAAGGGTACTACAAACATGGTTGCGGACGTACAAACAAATAAAGCTATATTTCTAATATTCTAACTCTTTTAAAATAAAACAATAAATGTGTACGAAGCTTTTAACGTTACAAAAGCTCACTTGTAACCTACATATAAAGAATAATTACACAATTTACACGGACTTCAATCAGATTCCGTCTTAGGGCTTTCACTTTTGCGGCGCTCATTTTTCGCAACGCCCGTGGGAGAGTCAAGATAATCAGACGCTCGCTTTAATAATTATATAATTACGTAATACATAAGATGCCGTGGATAGGTGTTATGTAAGTGTGAGGATAGACCCTGAGTTTTGATTACGAAATGTTATACGCTTATTTCATTATACGATCTAAGCGACACTCTCCCCCCAACTAGCGTACTAATATCGCATCGTGAAATAGCTGTCAGTTAGTGCTTCTCTGATTGGTGGAGACGTCTACTTTTCAAGGTCACATGTCACATAGTGTCACTTAAATCGTATAATTAAATGGTCGCATTATTTCGAGCAGTGATTGCTCTGGCAGTTCAATAATAATCTTAATGTATACATTATTTCACACCACAGAGATGAAAGTAGAGTACAAAAAGAAAAACATTTCCGATCTCTTTCATACAACCTTATTCTGGTAAGATAGTCGTGATTGAATATCCAAATATAATATATTTGTTTATTCCGTCAGTAATCTATTTATCTTTGAAGTTTGAAGCTATTCTTTAATATACGTCGAGGGTTGAACTCCATTTCCTACTTTATTATCATGGCCTTTTCGGTCATTGATAAATTGAAAAGGAGGTATCATATTATTTAAATATATATTTACTTTTAAGATACTGTAATTACATACTGTTTTTTAACATAACACACTCCTGACAAAAACCCCTCCACTTACAAACAAACAAACAAACAAACAAGATGTACTTATAGTAAAACTTATATAATATCGCCTCGTCATTATTATAGTAAATTACAGACCGTTTATTTTTTGCGTCAGGCATCGAACCCGTAATCTTTGTCTTCGCCTACGCGCTGTCAGGTTCAACGAACTCACGAGGTTTGTGAAAAATTACCTATTTAATTATAGGTACTGTGTAGGCTCGTTGTTTTTTTTTTATTTTGTATCTTCTGATAGATTTTATAGGTTTGTATAAAGACTAGCTTTTCGCAGCGGCTTTGCTCGCGACGTGTACTAAAACTGTTTACTTTTAGGAAAAACATGATATCTATAATTTGCGCAAGCACATGTTCTCATGATATATTATCTTCTTTTTATCAAAATCGGTAATACAGTTTTTGATTTATAGAAATACATACATACAGAAAGATAATCTGCACAGAAATTAAATATATTTTTTTTTCAGTCCGTGAACTGTAAATCGAATATTTATCACAAAAGAATTGTACAGACATACAGTCTACGGATTTATAAAGGAATATAGATATAATAAAATATCAGTACTGATGTAACAAAAAAAAATAACAATGCTGAAAAAGCTATAGGTATACACCTCTTATGAGTATAGGTACGTCCTTTTGTTATAAGCCATCTTGTAATCATGAAACTTGTGAACGGCTTCAAGAATGGTCATCACATTCATTCATATATTCGTGCACTGATGCTGTTAGTTAAGCAGCCATTGCATTATACAATTTACTAAGTGCTAGGTCAGGTAGCGTGCTAACATCGCATTGTGAAATGGCTGTTCGTATCTAGTATTCCCATCTGATCGGTGGAGACTTTTACTTGCTTTTTTGTTGGTTCAAATAGTGCGCTGTAGTATAATGAAATGCATTATTATAAATAATTACACGGAACCTACTTTGAAGATATTTTTTTTCATAATCCAAAACCACAAACCTCACTCTCGGTTCCGTTATATATTTAAAAAAAATAAAGAAATCTTCACAAAGAACTTAAATCCATTATGATTGCTCGTTACCTTCATAATGCAATACCTCCGTCCCCCTCGCGCGCACGGGTAACATACATCCGTCCCTGTCACGCCGAGTCAAAATATCAAATGATTGTCTCAAATAATGTTAGGGCTGTCAATCAACATTATTTAAATTTAATACGAAATATACTGTACACAATATACTTTTTATGTCTAGTAAGTTTTGTACATCAAGAATTTGTTATTTTAGACAACGCATAATACAATAATTTTTATTTTGACCTTAGAAACTAAGAAACTATTCGTATATGATACCTCGTACAGTATAAACAGACGGCTGAAGGTAATTTCTTCCCAGTAATGCACGTGTTCTGTACACGAAGAGATCGTGATCAAATTACAAATTAGTTTTCACCGTACGCTTATTCAATCACTCATTATTACAGCATAAATGTATTTTTTATTTTCTCAGCAGGTCAGTACTATTTCCGACTCGCCTATATAATCAAATATCCCATTAAAAGATCCAAAATTATAATATTTATTATTCATTTTTTTTTTAATTTCTTCAATGTACACAAATGACGTTTCAACAGATTTATTATATGTATAGATAAAGTAATAAAAATTAATAAATATTGATCAGCAACCCTGATTGGTCGGTGAGGTCATCGACCCTCATCCATGACATTTTGACACACGTCCATTCAAATACCATAGACGAGACAGTATGAATTATAGCCGTTTTATTGAAGACAATTGTTGAATTTAACTCAACGGATTAAGAAGACGGATTGTGGTATTGGTACCGAGGCTTGTCTATTCATATACCACACCGATTCCAGTTGCCACCACCGGCAAAATTATTTATACCGAAAAATTCGTGGTCCGAGACAATAGGTCGAATATAAACCGTTCCGTTCATTTGTTTCCGAATAGTAAGTGTTAGTAGTTTCCTAGTGTACTTTTGTTATTATTATTATATTTCGGTTAATAAATAAATTGCAGTCAGCCAGAACCCTATTTCGGTAAAGCCTTCCAAATCCAGCCTCTTTATACCAGATACAAACAATAAAAAGAAAAAAACCGGGTCTCCAAATAGATGACTAATTTGTATGAGGTCATTACTTCAAACCCGGTGATAATATAGAATTAGCTACAAAATTATCATTAACATATATTTCCAAAGAAAAAAAACAATGGCACCGTTTAAAAAGACATTACAAAAAAAAACGGGATATATTCTTTGTCGTAGATGACAACTAACTTTGATGACGTCATACAGATTTCTGTTCTTCGAGAATTGTCTCATAACAGCCTTGTATAAATGAGAGTTAGATCTGGAATACCATCTTCATTTCACGTGGTTGATGACGTCACACTAAAGTTACCCAGTTTTGATTGCTGGAATACAGCTAGTCTACAGGTTGGCTCATGGAAGAATAGGGAAAATTCATGTTTTTTTTTTTGTCTTTAATTAATATTTTACTACTTTATAACGTAGAAAAAAAATATAAATAGGCTTCAAAATACTCTAGATATTTAAAAAAATGAAATTTAAAACATTGAAAAAATTTGAGCAGTTGAAACGCCGCCATTTTGCGCGCGCTTTGCGTGACGTCACATGACACGTCCAGTGGGTCTTTACTGTGAACTTTTCAGTTACTTCGTACATACTTACAGTTTTAATAACTTAATTACCATGGAAAATGCCAAAAAAATATCTTATAAGTATTGTATAGTACCGGAGTGCACAAATACTGTTCGAAAAACACCAGACAAAGTGTTTTTACGTATTCCAAGTGATGCGAAAATACGAAAACAGTGGTTTAAGGTGATGAGAAGAGACAAATTATCTCCTAAATCGTGTTTATACTGTTGTGAAGATCATTTTAATGTAAGTATACTTTATTTATATACAGCTTAGTGTGAATTAGTAAAAAGTAAGTTTTGCATTAGATAATGAACATTAGAAAATTCGGTTTAAAATTTAAATTTTCAATAAAAACTTATTCCTGTTGTGGTTTTACGAAATTTTTATGGTTGTTGTTTTATTCCAGCTTAAGGAAGACACAGAAAATTATATTGAATACAATTTAATGAAAGAGCACGGAGAACAACGGACTCTACGGTTGAAGAAAGGAGTTTTGCCTCATATATTTTTGTGTCAAAAACGCAGGATGCCATTACAGAAGGAGAGAAAGGCTGTAGTTAAAAGGCAAAGATTGACATTGGTCAATGAAGCCCTTTCATCAGAGAAAGCTTTTAAAAGTAGTGTTGTTAGCGAACCTTCACAAATAATTGATCACAAAGCAAGTCCAAGTACTTCCTACACAAATGTCTGTGATCAACCAGGACCTTCCCGTATTGGATGTGATGATTTTCAGGTAGAGGTTGTCACTTCCCATATTGAGGAGAAATCGCATTGTGACAAAGCTGTGCAAGTGAATATTAAACCGAACTACAGAAGTAAAGGTGTCAATGTGAATATACCTATTGAAAAAAAAAATGTAGCATTGTCACCATTTTCTCTTGTATCACGAAATATAGGAACTTCGCCTGTTAAACTATCTGTTTTAAAAAGAAAATTGTTTACTAAAAACACAGTGGATACTATTTCTATGTCATCTTTTTCTTCTTTGACCTCTGTTGATTATGAACCAAGTTATCAATCTGAGTCAAGCGAAGTGCAAAATGATTCAGAGGACGAAAAACAGTTTAAAAATGTAATGTGTAGTAGCATGCTAACTGCTATTGAAAAAGAGCCAAAAATGTTGTTAGGATTACCTAAACAATCATATCATTTAATAAATCTTTTAAGTGATAATATTCCGCTTCCTAGTAAACACATATTAATAACCCTCAAGAAAATTAAATTAAATGAGTCCTTTAGCATCTTGGCACAACAGTTTGGATGTTCACAAAGTACTATTTGTAGAATTTTTTCTAGAAGTATTTCTCTTATGGCAGCAAAACTTAAGGATTTGATTGTGTGGCCAGCATCATCAGATATTTACAAAAATTTACCCATATCTTTTAGGTGTAGGTATGCAAATGTCGTGTCTATTATTGATTGCCTAGAAATTCAGATTGAAAAACCATCAAATGCTGTTCACCAATCACTTACTTGGTCACAGTATGTCAGATGACGTCACATTTCGTTCGACCAATGGTGGCGCGTTTTAGAAGTTTGAATTTCGCTCACATATTTTGCGCTTTTTAATTATTATTTTAGGTGTTTAAATAATAAGTAAATAAAAAATAAACCTTTTCATTATAATATGACGATAATAAGTATTCGAGAAAAAAATATTTTAGGCCATTAAATTTTTTTTGAATTTTCCCTATTGGCATAAAACAGTTTTTATAGCTAGGTTTCGAGTGAGAGACACGAAAGCCTATATTCCTCCCTTTCTCTCACGAATTTCTAATATCTTAACATCTTTTTCCATTCCTCATGGATACAAATTACAAACGCAGCGAAACATTCTTTTGCAGATGTCCATAAGAAAAACACTGATTATCATCAGGTGTATCTGCTCTTTCACCACGCAACGCCATAAACAAAGAAGAACACGGAAGTTTAGAAATTAAACGACAATTCTCGGTCTTCCGACACGAACACCCCCGCAACCCTACAAGGGTTATATGCGACCCTATTTCGCACTAATTACTAGTGCGGTCAGTGGATACTGATCAAGTTTCTTATGAAGATATATATGTATTTACCTATATATAAAAGAAGACTCACTAGCTCATCAAGCGCACTAAGTTACGAGCGGCTGATAATATCATAAATTCTTAAGAGACTCAGTTTTACGATAAATATTTCTTGTTAATAGCAATCATTTAACTGAAGTTTCTCTACGGTCTAAATAGTTTAACTTATGCCCAGAAGATAGAAGTGAACTAATTATTAAAGCTCCGTTTAGTAAAGTGAGTGAGACGGCTGCATTTTCAAACTTCCCTTCTCCCTCTACTCCTGTCCTATCATGAGATATTCGTCCAAGGAATTCCCATTCGTCCCATTCGTCCAAGGAACGACGCATTTGCAACTTTTCATATTTGCTGATGTCCATGAGTTAGAGCAATACTTGGAATAATTCTGCCTCTTCATTTGTAACACAGAAATATAACTAAAAACCCTAGTTATATATACATTATAAGTATATATAATTCAATGCACATAACGTAGGCCCGGTTATTAAATGTCAATATTTTCGAGTCAATAGTCACAGCGGTCGATTAGAACTTGACCGACAAGTCATTTGATATATAACCCCAAGGACAGACTTATATACGATTTATAATAGATTAATTAAGTTAGATCAGACTACAAAGATTACATTTTTTTTTTAATTATTATTTATTCAGCGATAACATGGAGCCTGGAGGGATGAAGTCGAATACAGGAATAGACGAGATGATTCTATAAAATCAACTTTTCACTCACATTACGAAACGAACTAATAGAGTATTACCCCTTGTAGGGCTGGCACTTACGTTACTGCCAGCTCGTATGCGTGCTGTACGCAACCATTATACAATCTAGGCGACACTATTTCAACTAGCCTACTAAAAGAACGTACATAAAAAAATAAATCATATGAAAAGCTTCAAAAGAGCTGGAGAAAGGAACTCAGTGGGTTCCTTTCTCCAGCTCTTTTGAAGTCAGTGGCAATTAATTTTCCGAGGTGGTGGTAGCTTTGACTAGGAAAAAATGTTTTGCCCAAAAATGATTCTCAAAAAGATTTTGTATATTGTAATAGACGCATTATTCAGGTCTGAGACATCTTTGTAATTAATAACGATACATATGTATTAGTAATCCGCGACCCCTCCGCACAATCAGTCCGCCGAAGCCCCACGCGCCCCACTTCCAAGTAATCGGATATACTATTGTAATATAGGCTAACCGCAACGTAGTCATTATTTATATATATTAATTATAGGAATTAATTTATTAAAATATGTCTACAGGGTGCTATATAGATGATGTAGATACGATACAGTTTTGAGGTCAGTCACTCTTTAGACTTGTTCCATAAAGGCTGACCTTATTTCATCGTGACCTAGAATCTATGTCACACGTACTGCAGTATTTTTTTGTCCTTTATCGACAGTTTTCAATTTAGTTCTAGTTTTAATTCCATACAAATATAGTCACAACAAAACTTGATATAGAATTAAATAATGATTAAATTAATGTTAATTTATAACTCTAGAATCAAAAATACGTCCCGCCCCAGTTTTCCAGAGGTCGCGGGTTCGAATCCCTGCCCGAATCAGTTTATATTTTAATCTTTATTTATTTAAATATTAAATAAGCTTAACATGATTATACATATTTTCGATACTTTACAGATATTTTCAAACATTTAACTATATTCATACTAAGAAGGAAAAAAATCTAATAACTAGATACGTCTAACTATTGAGCTAGGTCAGTAAACGATTTATTTCTGTACGTCTGTTGTGACACATGTCAAACGGTGTGTGCGTAACGAATACACAAAACAGACCAAAATACAAAAACTTGAAAAAAAAAATTACCATATGTGTAATGAAACAGTGAATATTAATATATATATAAAAAAATATCCCTCGATCCTAACAATAGACATGACTCATGGCATATTTTTAAACACCACGTGTTAGTAAAAATAAATATAAAGCAAAGTAAAAATTCCCAACAGATATCCTATTAGATTGGAAACTCGACACCTGTCAAAACAAACATAATTAGTAGGGTTTATAAGGAATGTTTTTGTATAACAGTAAAAAAAAAGAGTTAAAGAGCGCACGTGACACGTCCGAAATAGACGGCGTGCGTTCGTGGAATGCTCTTCCGCCGTTCCATTTTTAAAAGAATTGGAACTGTTTTTCTTTTATTTTCTTTTTACTAAGGTTTCTTCTGTTCTCATTTAAATTATATAGGATGGAATGTTGAATTACTTTAGAACATACAAGAACAAGAGATGATTATGAAGACCTTGACAAACATCAAATTCGTCATGCTCGTAATTGGTTCTAAACTACTATTGTCTGGTCATGTGGGAGTATCTTTTTTATGTGATGACATAACACACGAGTGTGTGCGTGTGTGTATGTGTACCTACTACATGGATACAATTAACTTAAGCACAAACAAGTACATACATATTTCAAATTCCTAAAAATATATTAAAAATACCAACAGTGTAAGTATACACTCATATTTAACGTATTGCATTATAGTCATAATTAAAAAAATATATAGAGTTGAGTTTTTTGCCTTTGAACTGTACTACACAACATTTTTGGTAAAATATTCAATTACTTCTGAAAAGAGATTCAATTAGTTCAATTAGTTTTGAATAATTCTGAATATAAATTGGCACTTCAAATAATAATTGGCACTTCTAAAACTAACTACACGGATGTTAGACTTTTTTGAGCTTTTTTGAGCAAAAAAAAAAGATTTTTATATAGATAATCCTTCTAACGACATCTGTCCCTCAAGATCATTAAACATTTGGTAAATGACACTTCGTAATAAGAATAAGAAACTATTTGTCAGAAACATCGTTACCCAATATTTTTTTTTAGATACTGATATACTTTGACCGACAGAATACAAAATGTTATAAACGAAATGTTTAAATAATAAATCATGAATATCAGTAATATAAATATCAGCAGTAGTTCAATGATAGATTAACTACCATTGTATATAAGAATACAATGTAACAATGACAATTATATATAGATCTATAACGTACTAATCACCTATTAACAACGACAAAGGCTGCCATTACATTTACTAATCAAACAGCATATTTACATTAAAAAAAATACAAGTGTTATGTTTATTTACCAATTTAAAACATTTTTTATAAGGCAAAATAAACATGACAATATTTATATGTCTGTGTAACTAAACAATTTTCCAAAATTGATAATGATTTTATATAATTTTAACTATAATATGGAAGTAAGAGATTAATTTAACTGGTATATAGAACTGTTTAAGGTTAAGAAAACACTTCAGACACTAATTGGTGTTATCGATTCTTTGTTATCCAGCAAACAAATTGCCCCACATCGGGCGCCACTAATGCCGTGGCGACAACCGATCGATATAACGCTTACATAGCAAATACGTCAACCACTATTTAACCTAAATATTTGTAATTTTTATATTTAAACTTTCACGTACCATAACTATTATATTTATATTTACACGTCTGTATTCACGTCGAATTGTATTGGAATGTGACTAGTTTCGTACCCTTTCGGGGTCCTTATTCATGAGCTCAAACCGTGGAGGAATCGCGGCGTGAACAGTCCACGAAACTAGTCGGGCACATTCCCATGTAACTCGACGTGAATACAGCCGGGTAAATATAAACATGTGTACCTGAAAATAATTATTTTATGTTCATCCTGAGCAAATCTTATCATATATTTTTAAAATAAAACGTATGTCATTGCATAAGGCTATTGCTCTATGTATATAAATAAATACACAATAGATAATGTTCATTGATAGGTTTAACATAGTCTTAAGTAGCTTATAAAATAGTATTGCTTTGGTAACTGAATGGGAGGCAATAAAAACTCCACATAGGGCGCCACTTTGCCGTAGCAACAGCGATCGATACAACATTCATTGTGACGTCTGAAGAGTCCTTTGTTTTCGAATTGTTTGTTTGTACGAATGTATCCAATTATCATTACATTTTAACAAAAATGAGCAATACAACATTTATAACGATATTTGAATTGTAAAATCTGCAATGCGTATAAAACCAGCCAAATTTTTATCTAATTATACGATAGAAGCAATATTAATTAATACTGAAGAAAGCTAAACGAAATATAAACGAAACCATTAGAAACAGTTAAAATCATGATAATTGAACCGTTATTATGTTCATATAACACAAGTCCCCGTCTGGGCGCCACACGGCCGAGAGCCGTCGATCAATAGTCACCACACGCACAAACATTCCAACAGTTATTAGTAATGAATTTCATGAAATTATAGATACAACATACGAGCTTATTCCTAATATATAATGTTCTATTGATAATTGTTAGGACTATTAATATTGAAATCGAATTGGTGTAATTATGAATAATAAATAAATATAATATATTCGCGCGTATGCTGTCAATCTCGTCAACTGTCAAACGTCTGACAGTTATCTTAATTTTTTTTTTCATACGGACCTTCTCCTAACAAACAAAAAAAGAATAAGCGACATCGGTTTAGTTTTCATGTTTATCGCACTCGACGAAAAACATTTTTTTTTTATTTTAGCTTATAATGTTTTAAATTATATATATAAATATAGGTATATTTAATATAATCAGATAACAAATTCAACATGTTAAAGATAATACTTTTAACAAGGCATTTTTCACGGAAATCGCTTTCCCCCAAAAAAATGTAATTAATCTTGTAATTTGGTTTCCCAGAAGCCAAACCTAAAAACAACCCCTCATATTACATTTTATCACGAAATATAACACGTCACGTGTATCTTTAAAATGGCGTCCAATTATTGAAAAATTAATACACTTTATAATATAACAATTAAACTAACAACTAATATATTTTTTAAATTAACCCAAACCCAATTAAGCTTAAATAATGTTTCGATAAGTTTTGATGACGTCATCTTAAATCATTCATTCTTTTACTATAGGAAACATTAACTCGTGTGTTATGACATTTGAAATATTAATGTAATATTGTTTTTATGTCAAATTTTATCATCTAAAGAAAGCATTAATTCTTTTACGTCACTAAGCAGGTATAAAACAAAAAATATTGTTTTTTAGATTTCGTGGTACGAATCAAAATAGTATTATTGTAATAATGCAACATTTTTTTTTAAACTATAACTTAAGCTAGCCTTTAAGAATGGCAGAATGACTGGTGTCAAGGGGGTCAAAATATCTTAGCAATGTTTGTCGATATCAGCCCTTATTGCATCACAGATATTATATATTGATATACAAGTCAAAATTCTAGTTCATACATGTCTAGACTAGATTTAATAAACTGATAAGTCTATAAAGTCTAGACCTATCTCTTTTAATCTGGGAAAATGGCAAGCGACCAAAAAATTAATTTATGATTACGTTTCAGTAAGCAATACAATGCAATATCGTAGTGGATCAAAACCGATGCGAAAGCGAAATTGGTAAAGAGGCGGGACGGTTTTCCAAAGGTCGCGGTTCGAATATCTAATCGATACTATTATCTATTCCATACATTTATTTATTTAAAATTAAAATAAGCTAACCATGGCTTGTATAGCTATTTTTGTTTATAGATAGTTTTTAAACAATACAGGGCTATTTACCTGAGACCAAAAGAAAAATACATATGCATCATCACGATTATCTGGCTTAGAGGCAGCGGTAAACCCTCGCGAATAATTCAACCACTTAAAAAAGCTTATTCAAATATCGTCTCTATGACAAGGACAGTCGTGCACTCGTAATTTTAACGAGGGGTTGCGTTCCTGGTCTCGCATCGGTTTTCTCTTTTAAGGGTTGTTGGGGTAAATTAAAATGGAAATCTAGACTCGTTTACTACCCGTCAGACTGTGAGTAATTTCAGTGCAGCTGAAATAATTGTGATCAGAGATGTTTACGCGAATGTGGCGAGAAATGGGGGAAAAAATATTTTTATGAATACATAATTACAGGCTTTTATTAAGTTCTTAAGAGATTATTCATATGAGAAGATTTGTTTTGTTTAGCAATATGAAATACTACAAAATATAAAAACATTAAGTGTTCTCCGGATTTAATTTAAGTTTTCGTCTATTTGCTTATATGATATGACAGTCATAAGACAAATTTTAATAAAGTGATATAGAACGCTAGTTATAAAAAGTTCGACTACCTGCCTTAAGTACAGTTAACATGCAAAGAAATAAATTTAATTAAGGTACATGGAGATCAACCAGATGAAAAATACTTAGATTCTCCTAAATGCCTCTTCGTATATACTGACATTTTTACAAAAATATCAATTTTTTAATTAGCAATATTTATTGAATAAAAATTTACTGTTTCTTATGGTATCAAAATGCTCATACTGTCTGTACTTAACTGTCGAATTTTATAGCCTGTAATAAATTGGACCAAGACCAATTATCTGAGGGGTTTGAAGCATTAGGTTATAATTAAATTTTTATGATTAATTTTATTGCAACATATAACCAATCGATATTTTTATATCGTGAAATAAAACACAGACATAAAGATAAAAACTGAAAGATAATAAGGATACACTCAAAAAACATATAACCATCCAGCATTTTCTTTTGTTTCTCTATAAAAGAGAATGTTTCGTCTCGGAAGCGTTTCGCCTGCAGGTGTTTGTGCCTTTTTTTACCAACTACCCACTTTAAAGGAAGAAATACTTTAAAACATATCTTACAGAGCAGTGTCTACGGCCTTTTTTAAAAAAAACTACTTACTTTAAAAGAAGAGATATTTTAAAACATATCCAATAGCGCAGTTTGTCTTACCTACTACAAACTTTTTACAACTACCCACTTTAAAGGAAATTCAGAAATATTGAAACATTCTAAAAAGCAGGTTTCTATAATGCAGACGTCTAGATGTCTAGCAAAACATGAATAGTAATGCCATGGCTTACGAACACAAAACCCATAACTAAAAATCGATAGCGGGTTAACGACCTGACTCTGACGGCGTCAATGACTTTGTCAAAGTCAAAAATCAAGTATCGATCGATCGCGGCGTTAACAATACGCGGCATTGATACTTTAAAATTAGTGTAATTCAATTAATTTATTTGGTTATTTAGTTAGAATATCATGTGAGAAATCAAATAAGTTAATTTAATATGATTATATGACCAAGAATAAAATAATACAATTATTTATTATTGATTTTAAGTTACATGTTTTAATCCTGTTGAAATTTTGATAAATTAATATACTCATTAAAAATCATAAGCTTAAATATTTATTATATGATTTTAAATAATAACCGATTCGGATAACAGCTATCGTTAAACAAACACACAGACACTTTACGATAATCTGGTCGGTAACATGAGAACACAACACTGACCTATTCACAGCGTGAGCCCGAATTTCAACTTATTAATGAAATTAACATGACCCCGAATGAGTCAGACGGACATACAGACTTATTTATAACTATAATAGATATATACATATTATATATCTATACTGAAATGAATTCACTTTCCATAGTTGTTAAACATGTATATTTCCAATTCTATTGAAACATTATTATTTCTCAATCTATACTATTACAAAATAAACAATTTCAACATTAATTTATCAATAAGGGCAGTCATTATAGTTACACAATACTATATTTTCCGTGTAAATCAGGTCGGTGCGAACTTGAGGCTGCGCGCGCGCAGGCCAACGACCGCTGACTCATGCGCCCTTACGGGGTGATGTAGGCGTTGCCATTTTATACTTATCATTGCATAATATTAGTCTTAAGAATATATATATATATATATATATTATATACTGGTTACTAATAAAATGATTTATTTGACTTTTATTATATATACTTATACGGTATATCATTGTTATATAATAATATAGTGTAAACTTTTTTAGGACTGTACTTTATTATATTTCTATTCAGGAAATGATTTTTATTATTCTAATATAATTCTTCATATATGTAAAAGATTTTCCTTTATCTATGCACGTATATTTTTAAAAGATAAAAACAAAAGTCAACACAGACAAGTCAGTATTTACAAGTAAAAATAGCGCCTCTCTCTTATATTCTAGAGAATTGTACAAATATTAACGTTTACCATTTTACTTTCCGGTTAGGAGTACGTGGAAAGCATCAAAAATAAAACATAAATAAATAGCGGTACTATTTTCAAGATGTTAGATGGAAAATAAAAAATAATGACGTAAAAACCTTATAGTGACCGACAAAGATTTGGAGATTTGAAATTTGGCGAGCAATTCTTCAAGTACTAAGAACGAATGTATTGAAATTATCCAAGGGATATAAAAAAATGTATATAAAAAATATATCATGAAAAAAATGAAAAAGAAAACTGTACTGGCCACAATATATATTATTATTTTATTAGTATTTAAACTTTGTGAAATGTTATACTAGACAGTTTTTGAAAATAGAATCCCAAACATTATATAATAAAGACATCATCAGCGTGATAGCAACGGAACGAAACGTATGAGCCTTGACATAATAATTACATCATGAACCCTGACGGTTCCGTACTACGCCAGGACGTAACCAATTGGGGACGGGAAATAAGATGGCCGCCATTTGAATATTGAATCCGTGGCAGTGTTCACATGTCATGTGATTTAATGTTTGATATCTTTAATTGTTTTAATTATTAATTATATTTAGAAATATTTAAATGCTTATTTATAATGAATCTATTCGAGAGTGGTCGATGAAGGGAAACAGGGTATAGGAACATAAAGTTGAGGAAAGGGATGATTCCAGTACCATTCTTTGATTATTGGAATAAAATAAATTATTATTGTATTATGTTTGATTTCGTTCTACCAGTTTCCAACCTAGTTTTAAAATTTTCTGCCATTCAACGCTTGACCGTCAATGGGGGCGGACGTGTTTAATGACTTTTTAATAGCAGCTTTACGTTTGCCAAACTAGCCATGCGTTAATAGGGGCCCCTGTTACGGATGCTCAATTTGTACCTTTTATAATAATTGCTGTTGTAGGTATTTGGGTACTTAAATATAGTCGTAATAATTTAAAAGTATATAGAGAACTTACTCAGTAGTTTGTGATGATCTAAATTACTGGTAGCTTCTTGTAATCATGCACAGTCTGTAAAAAAAAAAGACAAGTTTAAAAATGACGTAAGAGTTACTTACTACATTACATTAGACTCTTTCCGTTAAAATTATATTTTAAAAAATTATCGGTTTATAAATGTTTGAGTCTACATTAAACCTCATTTATCATATTTCTATAGTGTTTATGACATAATGCGATACGATAAAAATCGTAATCCGATTTAAATAAATCATCTTTATTGGAGACGAAAAAAATTAAGGCAAAACCTAACAAAATCCAACTATAAAAAAATATAACAAAACGAAAAAAAAAAACAAAAAAGAAGCGAAAAATATAAATATTAATCACTTATAAAACTAAGCGACAGCTAACCCGTAAAACACACATTAAGATAACATTTATAGACCTTTTTAATGAAGAAAAAAAAGACGAGACAAAAAAAATATATAAATAAGGTTTAAAAATTCTAATACGAGGATTAGCCATAAAAAAACACAGCTAGCTATGGACATGTATGAATGTTTATGTGTATATACATAACTGTGTCTGTGTATATATATATAGTGTTTGGCGACACACTATCCAGTTTACTGCACAATAACAAAGGTCATAAACGTCACGGTTCGTGTGTTCGTGTGTTGCGTCAGCGTTCGTAAATACAGATCTACAAAGCACTGGATATTAAAAGCAATTGTGGCTTGTATTAGTATTCATAAATTGATCTATTATATATTTATTTGGAACGCGACTAATAAAAAAAGTATTGCACACTAGCTTTCGGAAGATTTTGCAATAGATTTGAATTATCTACATACATTAAATTATATCTTTAAATTCTATCAAAAACTGTTCGTCCGATAGTAAATGTAAAACTTTTATATCAAATAATGAACTAAATACATTTGTTACTGTATGTTGTAATTCTTTTCCTACTTAATCATCATGTATGTAAGTTTAATATTTTATTTTTAATGGTTTACAATCTACATATACCTATGTCAAATTTCAAACTACCGCCATAACCGTGGGCCGGGTCAAAGCATGACGTGAGTAGCAACAAGTTAACTGAACGCTTATTAACATGTCAGTGTAACAAATATAGAACCAAGGTCAGTAGGGCGTGGTTAGTCATAGGGTCGATATAACTTCCTAATATATATTATATACCTATTAAACATTTGAAATTTATATAGTCGTTAAAATTACAGTACCTCTATGTAATGTGGACCTCTAGATAGATGATAATTAATATTAAACATTGTATTCAATTTATCTATTGTAATTGAAATGAAACTCAAAAAAAATATACTTATATTTAATGTATACGAGCAGTGCCTATTTGAAAATATAAGATCTCTACATATTCAATATAAGGAATGCTGCAAATACGTTTGACTGTATATATTAAAAAATTTCATTACTGATTACCTATTATACGTTTTCAATAAATATACACTGGTTCGATTGCTCGATTGATAGAGCGACGGGACGGTTTCCCAGAGGTCGCGGATTCTAACCCCTGCCTGTATCGACTTTCTTAACTGTACATGTATTTCAAAATTAAATAATCTTGATATGGCTGTACTTGTGTATATGTATTTTAAATAATTATCATACGGTTTTGGGGGTCACGATAAAATAAAACCTTCATCACATGTCTAGCAATTAAAATTCTCAATCCAATTAAAACCTTTAAGAAACGTATCCTGCCACATATATCACAAGAAAAGCTTATAAAGCTCGACTACGAATTCCCTTCTGGGTTCGATGACCCGATGACATCAGAACCATTGTTCGCCGCCATATTTAATTAGTGCCCATAGGGTTATCAGTTCGATGTCTGTCTGTTTGGTTACTCATAAGGTTGAAACTGTAAGCTGTGCTTTTTTAATTATAATTCATACTGTAGGTGAATTAATAAATAATAGAATACATAGTATCATAGATTAGAAAACATTACAGATGGTCTAGACAAGTGCAAAACGCTCGTTGTAGATTCTACTAAAATCTATGGACGCATGGGATAGTATAGCGTACTCTGATTACAAATATATGGCATTCTATTCGACAAGCGTTAATGCCATTTGTCTAGACTCTAGATATCAGTAATAAAAAAAAACTATTACGAAAATACTAATACTTAATACTTAAGATTCAACTTGAGTAATTTATACTTGTTTACAATAACGATTGTTTACTTGTTTACGTGTTATCCATCATAACGGACGCACACATGTCGACTGACAATTGACAAATTACAATCGTAAATGACACGTGTTCTGGCGCTACAACTACACTAATAGCGTCATCGTTTATGGTACAGGCAAAGATAAAAAATGCTATGCAACTTTATCTAGCAGGGTTAGCATATTAAATGTTTTAAAAATTCAAAAATATCTTTATTCAAGTAGTCATTTACATGCATTTTTGAATTACATTACATTAAAAAATGACAGTATAGGACGTCAGTATGACAGTCCGTAAGTAAACTACACCAGCTCGGAATGCGGCTCTGTTGAGATGAGCTGGCCAGAAACTCAACAGTTGCTCCTTTAAAAACAATTTAACAATTTTAAATGTATACATGTTTTATTATTGAAGTAATAACCATATAGGTAAAACCAGTTACCTGTATTTTTTTTCTTTAAGAGATTATTTAATACCCGCGTCACAAGGGGTTTTGCAAACATATACGGACACAGAGTAATCGGCTTCACTATACCTCTAGTAAGACTTTTGACGTTACGAAACGTTGATAATTTTCGAGGAATCACGATACGAGTTCTTGGTTGTGATTTCTCTAACGTATTTCGTGACTGGTTGAGAACTATAAAACGTTTCGAGACGTCAAAACGAACAAAACAATATTCGGCTCACACAAAGTATTACCCTGTGTATGAATTAAGCCCATAACTTTTAATACATCAGTAAGGGTCACTAACGAACAAAAACATTCGTCTTAAGACAAATGATCAAACAATAATGATAAATAGTTACTTTCATCGACTTCCGCAACATGATGTACGCGTAAGAAAGTTACGGGTGCGAAAACTCCATGAGGGGATTTGGAAAAAGTTTACTAAGGAACAAAGAGGATTAAATTTAGTCAGATCACAGAACTTTTCCTATGGTTAGAACAACCGACTCTGACTGACTATACAAAACAAACGAAATAAGCTATTTCACGCCGATTTAAAGAAACATGGTTCTTTTGGTACCATCTCGTTTAAGCAGTACCCCTAGTACGAGTTTTTACGTTACGAAACTTACGACAGTTTTCGAGCAGTATCAAAACGTGTACTTGTTGCTGTTATTTATTAGTAAACCAATCACAACCAAGAACTCGTTTCGTGACTGCTCGAAAACTATCAACGTTTCGAAACGTCAAAACAAGTACTAGGGGTATATTCGTATGTAGACCACATACGAATATTCACTCAAACACTTCAACCCACTGTTAGAGTGACTCCAGGGTTCATATAATAACCATTGCCAAATAAGGCAGTAATAATACCGTTATAACGGTAGCATTTACATTCCTGTTCTCATGTTTACATTCAAGATGGCCGTCGTGCATATGTTAACTGATAATTAACAAAATAAGATCGTAAATGACACGTGACCAATCGCTTCAACGTAATTAAGGTACAGACAGCAAAACACATGTTATCATATTAAAAGATAATTGTATCTAAATAAGATACAATTATCTTTTACAAATACAACAATGCACTGCATGCACGCTCGCGATATTATAAAAATAAAATTAAAAAAAACACTATCTCACGCACTAAAGATTTCATATATTTATTTTTTGCTATCGTTACTTTGAACACTGATTTCTACGAATATGACGATATCAATGATTATTGAATTATAAATATATATATATATATAAATACACAACACCAAATAGCTAGCTGTTCTCCGAGACTCCACTCCAGTCCACTTGGGCTAACGAAGGGCGTTACACTTCAGAACTATTGATTGTATTCGGGCAGCAACTAATATTATCTACGTATACGTATTTTTAAGGCACATTCTCACACTGGTTATTTAATGGCCTATAACATTCCCCGAGTTAGCTATCAAATTCAAAAACAACTTTTAAAAAGCGACTTTTTGTTACAGAGATTGGTGATTGTTGGTGGTGAAAAACAAAGCTCAATTATTGTAGTGTAGCTACGTAGGCATATATTTTGTATAATTACTATTCAAACAGAGTAACATCTTAATCTTATATTTTCATAGCATTAAAGTAAAAGTGTTATTCGAAAGTGAAGCAGTTACTCTGATATAACAGACAAACAGATACTATACCCGGATTTTAGTACATAGTAGTACACACACAAAATGAAACATGCCTTAAGCAACCATTTCATTATGCAATTTCGACAACGCTAAGACAACTAGCGAATTAAATATTAATATCGCGTTGTGAAAAAGCTAGTGCTCCGATCTGATTGGTGGAGTCTCTTACTCACTATTTTTTTGGGTCAAATAGTGGCACTTAAATTGGATAATGAAACCTACCTTAATGAGTAAGTCTAATACATATGTCCTTTATACTTATCAAACGTCGGCCTAGATTCCTAGATTATTACGTGCGTTACAAACAACGTGCGATAAAATCGTTTCATACTAGTGGTTCATTAGTAATTGCATAGTTACAACATTGAGTTAGCCTTTATTTAGGACCTAGCAACTTCTGGAAGCACTGATTCTCTTTCAGGTTATTTTTTTTTTTTACAAAATCATTTACCCATTGGCGAAAACTTTATCAAAACCTGTACAGTTATTGAGATTATGCTTTCAGTCAGACATACTACTATGTATAGGAGTATATAGAAACGAGTTTTTACGGTACTTTAGTGTTGACATAACGGATTATTAATATTCAATTAAAATGTTATGTTCAACATAAAATATAATTTATCAGTCATTACTTGTGTCATATGGAGGAGTCTGGAAGGCCTATTTTGATATCACACTTATCGAAAAAAAACCTTCTATATAGACAATCTTCAATACAAAAAAAAGCTACGAGTGTTAGAACCACACAAAAAACTTATTTATATTTTAATAATATTCAAATATTTTTGAACTAGACATTGATTTAAACAGCCATATATATCAAAAAAAATTAAACTACAATTTATCAAAATTAATAATAAGAAGCCTTATCGACCGTCAAACTCTTCATATTTATATTTCATAGTTTTCTTGAGGTTTATCTTTAGAGCAGTATAAGAGAATGTAATCAAAAAAACCTTTTCGAGCCGATAAGCTTTTCGTAAACACTATTCAGTAATGATAACATTTGAAGTTTTATCTAAGCTATCGACAGGTCAGTTATTTGTAATGATTTAAGAATTTATAATGAATTCTTATATTTTACTACAAATGCATTTTTGAAAACTCAAAATTGCGGTTTCTTTCATACAAGTAAAGAATTTAGTATTTAGGTAAGTATAGATAGGTGTTGAAGTCTAGTTTAGTTTTACGATTAAGTACATATTAAAAAAAACTATTTCTAAATATTATAATATAGCATTTAGCTTTGAAATATATAATAGTTATTTCAATTATGAATAAATATCTTGAATAAATCAAAGGACGAAAATGTTCCAAATTGTAATATCCTATCTCATTCGGATATCTTCATCTCACTCGCACACACCTCAAACCGGTCAAACCAGACATCGGCTTGGGTAGAAAAAAAAACGATGCCACATTGTCCTGAAGGCATGTTTATACAAATAAGGACTTGCCAAAGATTTTTAAGAATATATTTTTGTTTTAACATTGAAGTTCTCGATCATAAAATATAATTGTAAGAATATGGTCAAAAAAAAATATGTAGTTCAATGATCCGCATATCCTAGAACTGTAGAAAGTAAAAAAAACCCTCCCAAAAGAAATATAAATCAATAAAAAATTCTTTATTTCATCGACAGTATATAGTACAGTCCCGAAGTACCGTGCGATAAAGTACCATTTGGCAACCCTTATTTTATATATATAATACCTTCACTAAATAAATTGTAATAAACCAGTATAAGATCACGGTGTTCCAAATTTTGGTAAGCGCCGTGGTAATAGGGTATTCGCACATTGACAGTATTTAACTTACAATAATATATTACACACAGACATATGTGAAATGACCTTTAAACTTAAGTCTATAATCATGAGTTCCCCACTCATAATACAATCGACCCTGTTCTCATCATCTGATGTCATACAATGAAATGAGCTACGTCACATCTTGATAGGAAATAGAGGTCATGTCAAGCAGAATGTGTCCCAATTTTAGTAATTATAAATTACGATAAATGTCGAAGTCAGATCAAAAAAATAAAAAATCCCATATTAACCTTTCTACGTATACATACTAGCATTCCCTGTCTATTTATCACCGTTTGGTTAATATCGAATGACATACATTCTCATGCCATGAAAAAAAATTCTTCCTCTCTTTCTTCAGGCCTTGGTTTGTAACAAACAAGCCAAATCACAACCAACCACAACCAAGAACTCGTTTCGTGACTGCTAGAAAACTATAAACGTTTCGTAAGGACAAAACTCGTACTAGGGAGTACATAATGAAATAAGTACGCGTATTTTTTTAAAGCAATGGCTGAGAGGCTGTAAGCTTGGCTGAAAGCCAAAACAAGCGGTACCGCTGAATGCTAGTTTGGTAAACATTTTACCTCTAATGTATCGTATTTTTAGATATACAACAAAATTTTAATACTTCCTACTTCTACGGCTATGACGTCACCGCTGATGTTAATCGTCAAATAAATATGACAAAAGAACTGCGTCCTTAACATCAAGCACAGTCTTTCTAGCTACAAATGACATTAATAAATATATTTCAACTTATAAATATACTACAAAATATACCCGTTATGTGAGTCACATACATAATTATAGATTTTGCAACATATAGACGGGACGGCTCGTATAAAACCTGTTATAAGATTGTGACACAACCATTTTATCCCATAGCGATATTAAGCCATTATATTAAAGAAAGCTTATATATAAATAATACTGTTCAAATGTAAATAATACTGGTCAAATGTATGTTGTCCGGCTTTTACGTTTTCGCATCTATCCAATTATATAATCATAAGAAAAAATCAGATTTAAAATGTACCTCATAAGAAAATATCTAATTTATGTGTACAAAATTAAACATTGATATTGGAGTCAAATCAACATCAATAAATTCAGTCTTTATTAAAATAATTTACAAGACTTTGTCTTAGAATGGTAAATCTGTTAAGGTTAGTACCCATATGACACGCTAGCTTAGTTGACGTCCTGTTTCAAAATACTATATTTAAATAAAAAATAGAATGTTTCATTCTTTACATTTTTAAAACTTAAAAAATATAAATATTTTTATAAAATAGTTGTGCTCATAGCCTTATATACAGACGGGCCGGTCTTACGGCTTGAAAACTGCAAGAGCCATAAGTCGACTTATGCAATGTATACTGTTTTTTGTCTCAAGCTATCATAGTTATAGAATATAGAACTATACCGTTGTTTGTTTATGAAATATCTACATATATATTACCACATATATATTACATACTTTGAAGTTACATATATATACATAAATGATTTTTAGTGGACGTTCAAATCTTTGGTTAAAAATGATAATATTAAATGAAAGCTATCAAGATTTCAGCAAATATTAATTATATAAATTTTAATGGAATTGATAAAAAATATTATATATATAAATTGAATTGTGACAAATGAACAAATATCGACAATGATAAGCATTATCTTTGCTTATCATTGTCGATATTTGTTTATCATTATCGCAAATATAAGTACTATCTCTGTTATCATTAAATTTGTGCAAACTATTATGTGATCTAAGACGTACGAAAAACGATCGATATTCCTGTATACAATTAAAATACTTTGCAACTACTTTCGTAATATATCGTAAAAGGCGAGATAGGTTGGTTACCAATTGCACTTATGTGCCAATTTAAACGGCATTATATGACCCGAAAAAATAGCAAGTCTCCACCAATCAGATGGGAGCTAGCTCACTAACAGCCTTTTCACAATGCGATATTAGTACGCTAGTTGATTTAGCGCTTAGTAAATTGGATAATGAAATGGCTGCTTAAAGTTTATTTAGATATTACAGCTGCTAAAACGTAAGATTTTCAGAACATTGAATTACTTTTAGTATGACGTAATTTGGACATCACCCAAAGTTTAATCATTACCAATGCTACATAATGGTCAGCATTAACTACATTTATCAAAATTATTTCACATTAGACGTCAGCGAGATTTTATTTACACAATACATGTGTTTCGTCGAAATATGGCTTGTTAAAGGTAATATGATGTCTCCCTGTGGTTGTGTTATTGATATTAATTTACCTGCGACTTTATTTATTGATTCATCTCATATTTTAATATTTTAGATAATTTTGCGTTGTGCATTAGCAAAAATAAGAGACAAATTTTCAACTCGTACTCTATAGTATACTGAGTAAACAATAAACAGACAAATTTTTATAGTATACTGTACACGTACACTTTTTTTAAATACCTCATTACTATTTACATTAAATGCACGGGGAATCTAGTATTTTTTAAAGATAAGATTATCTATCTATACATATATATTTCACAAATATGAACTAGATGAATCCAACGTGAATACAAAATCTCGATATTCGTGCAAAACTCCTAACAGGTTACGGCGGGAAACCGGAATGCGACACACAGACAGACGACGGAGGTAAAACAAAAAAAAACAACGGTTGAAAGTACCTAATCGAGTTAAATTTGGTGAAGAAACATGTGGGCGTTTGTCGGCGTGAAATTGAAAATTATTTTTTGACATAACCCAATGTTTTTTTTTAATTATTATATTTTTTTTATGGCAGTTTATGTTCCTCGTTACAGGCAAAGACCGGTTTTGACTGTTTCCAAGAACAAACCGAAAAGACACCAAGTGTCACTTAAGCTATAAGTGAAATATTCTGAAATATCAGACAGATAAATATGCAAAATATATTCATGCCATTAACGGTACGACCTCAATCTATGAATGCGACACCAGGGATTCGAGCCTTGGATTCTTGTAATGTCCTCGCAAACCATTCATTTATATAATATAGATACCTTCTTCATTTCCATATAAATAAACTTCCTGTAGTGGGCTCAGTAAATAAAATAATGTCCAATCTAAGCACGGGAAAGAACCAAACGGAGTTTCAGTTATAAATAATAGTGGTATAATTGCAAATGAGCCATCTGTAGACTAGAATACAACATTCATATAAGATATAGCAAAAATGCATGCATCTTTATTTCCCAAGTGATACCAGTCTTTTGAAGTCATTTGTGAGTTTTTTGAACTTTCTTATACCTTCCTAACATCGAGTCGCTGTAAACAGCTAGTTGATATTAAAATAAAATCTAGTAGGGGAAAAATGCAAGCCGTTAAAGCCGGAATTGAATTCCTGGAAACCTAAATATTTTACTATCAATAGATATATTTTTCAGGTTATTATTAATAACATATCTAAGAAAAAGTTTAGAAAAAGGAGGCCTAAATTGGTTACTTTAAAATATTACATATTAAATTCCAAATAATAAACGTTGGTATTTGATCCCCAAATGTTTACGGTTACTGTACCAGCGTAATTAGCTATGGCTTGGGTGAAGTAGTTGCATTCAACTAAACAAATAACTTATTAGTCACTCCGTTTATTATAATATAAATAACAAAAAATAACAGAATTATATGTTTAAAATAACATACAAACAACTTTTTTGATGCAGCGCAAGACGATCATAATACCGTCTATTATCTTTATTATTACAAAATCTATTTTGAAACATCAACTTTATAAAATTCCTAATACCAATAAATAAATAAATATATGAATAAAAATAATGATGTAGTTTAAAGTACAAATACATATTTATATGCATACTTTATACTTGGATATTTACAACCAAATAAAAAAAGTATTAAAACTTTAATTTGTATAGCGAAATAGACCATATATCTTAGTTTAAAATGTGTACATGTCGCGATAGTTTAAATAACAAAAAGTGTGTGAGTGTGTGTGTGCGTGTGTGTGTGTGTGTGTGTGTGTGTGTGTGTGTGTGTGTGTGTGTGTGTGTGTGTGTGTGTGTGTGTGTGTGTGTATGTATGTGTATGTATTGTTAATAATTGATTTTGTCAATATAACCATTTATGAATTGTATCGCGTACACTTGAACGTGATGGGCGACGATGCATGTCTTATACTTGAAGTCGTTGTTATTCAATTCTAACATGATAAATATAGAGTGGTTCTTGATTACGATTTTACGATGATTATATGATGGTTTTATTTTCTAAGCTAGTCAAAGGTAGAGGAGGTCGACTTTGTAACCGTCCAGTAACCTATAGCTCTATGAAAAAATGGTCATACAAACTATCTTCGCCTTGATTTAAGGCCGTAAAGAACTCTTTTCAGCTGGAATCTTTCTTTGTAATAAACCTAAGCATAGTACAATATACATATACTTATAATGTCAAGCCGAAAATCAAATACTTTATATATTTTTGACACGTTTATCAAAAACGTATTGCATCCAAATTTAGCCTTTATAAAGAGGTTATGGTTGTATTGGGGAACTAACAAACAAACTAACATTCATATCTATATCATTGTAACAACTGAATATATATACAATAAAACATATCGATTGCTGCGACATCCATCAACCGACTTACGTACGTCAGTTTTAATCTAGTTATGATCCCGTCGACTCGTGCGCAGCAATAAACAAATGATATAAAAATAGATGATCCAGTTTCTACTGCCCCAAGCTATTAAATAAGTTTACTTCGGCTGCACCAATCTCTCAAAAATAAGTTTACTTAGGCTGACCCATGGCTATTAAATAAGTTTACCTCGACTGACCCAAGCTATAAAATAAACTTACCGTACTGATTTTTATATGGCGGGAAAAAACATTATAATCATTTACGTCACAAACTTGTACAGGTTATATAAGGTTAATGTAAATTAAATGGCAGTAGTGTCCAGACATAACTGGCATGGCAGGAAAAAAAGTAAACCGATCTACAAATCAACATTAAAATCATCTTTACATAGTACATCCTCAGTCCACAAGTTGGTAATTTGTACTGAAAATTTATGGGACTGGGATTGATTATTAATTTTCACCAAAGTTTAATATAGCCTTTTTTTTATGATGGCCCTTCAAAGGCTGAATGAAACCTATACCATTATTCTTATGTAAACTATATCAAATTAAGGAAATATTCTATCCATAGAGTAACTTATGTCATTAACCCTAAAATTAAATTAACAATAATTAAGTCATCAGTTAGTTGTCTCACTAACAAACAATGGTATACTATGTCACTGATAAAGCAGTGCTTGTACCATCAGACATCTGTTTTTTACAAGTACATATCATACAAATGCATTCAAATAATAATTTTGTTCTCTTTCCATTAAATTACACAATAATCTTTATACAGTTTAATGAATTAATATTAAGTTGTATAGCAATGTTAAGCTTATTAAAATTAATGAAATGAAATAGTAAACTAGTATGGGCTGATATTCTAACCAACAACCTCTGGGAAACCATTTGGTACCTCTACCAAATGAGCTTGTATCAGTAGATGATACAGGATATAGTAGCTCAATCAACCCATATTGATTTAATTTCTATTCTATATTTATTTAAATATCTTAATATTGTTTTTAGTATGATAATAATACATATTCATCATATTTATCAATATACTTTTATAAAATATATATATGTGTGTGTGTGTGTGTGTGTGTGTGTGTGTGTGGCTGTGTAATGTATGAATGTTTCTTGGAAATATGTTTGACAGTGAGTGTATGTTACACACATTCGTATAGCAATAATGACTGACCAATACATCATCAGTCTGAAGGTCAAAATCATTACTAAGTAATAAAGTAAATATCCAACCAAACTAAAAACGTAAGAATCTTCTCAGTTATATTACATAAATACAAATTTGTATCTAGATTTCAAAATGTAATCTATATACTTTTTGGCCTGCTTTCTCTTGGAAGAGGATAAGGGACAGACTAAGGGTTTTTTCATTAAAATTTCAGAATTCACAAAGTTTTACACCAGCAAATGCTGCATTAAAATTACCAAACATAGTTGTTTCTCTAGGTTCTCTTCAAATAAGGAGTTGGTTGCTTTTACATACAAACCTTACATACATTTTATACATTAATATTCAAGTAATGTATGTCAAGTAAACATTTTTTGATTAATGTTTATTTCTATATTGTTTGTGATTTTAATTATTTTTAATGTATTCAGCTACTATATATACAATTTTAATGTTATGAAATGTCTCTTGAATATGACAATATTTTAAAAAATAACTGCCAACAGGATAAATGTATATGTTTCTAACATTAATCTGAAATACATATATAAAATAAAATCCCACTAAAGATTATTCTTGTCTATATATGTACAGTAAAGAGTTTATATAACCAATAATAATTAATTAAATTATTGTGACAAATCAAAGCTATTCCAAAAGCCCTCTTATACAACAAAATGAAAAACAAAATATAAAAAATCTAATAATAATTTAACACAAACTTTAACCATTCACAAACTATTTACAAGAATAACAAACTCTTTTATTTAGGATTTCTTTCAAATATAATTCGAGCACAATCAAATAGAAAAAACTTCGGAAAACCAATAATGCGCTTCAGATAAAAACCTTGTTATAAATTGGACAATGACAAAAAGAGTTTTCTATTTTCTGTAAACCATTAAATTAATGTTTTATTTTGCAATCTATTTTGTGTTACAAAAAAATGTGGAATATTCAAAAAATATAAAAGAGATTAATGAGATGACAGAAACTTAAGGACCAATGTTTTTTATATACAGTTTTTTGGTATGTATATAAGTCTATATTAAATTTCAATAAAAAATATTTAAAAAAAAAACAATTATTTATGAGGCTTTTTTAAATGACAAGGTTTATCTCCAAAACTGCTGGTTTATTTAGTGTGTTATGACCCATTAGTGTATTGAAAATTCATTCATAATAATGAGTAATGTGATAACATTAATTAAGTTATTTAAGTTATATTGCTGTTGTTATAAATTATATTAGAAAATCTGGCTAATTAACAATTACATGCTTAAACAAACAGCTATTAAAAGATAATAGATAAATAGATTAAAAATTTGTTTTTATCTTATTTGGTTTACAAAGTTTATCTTGGAAAAAAAAATATATATATTGAATAATAGTATGAAAGTTTGTCTTTCTTTATGTATCAAGGATTGCAGATTTTTTTCTACCAAGATGGAAATCCGGGCACTTGTTATCCCGGGAAAAATCGTCTGATACACGAAAGAAGCTTTCGAGTGATAGAAATAAAGTAAAGTATATATAGTATAAATAAAATAAAGTAAACGTATCAAATAAAACAATCAATAACAATTACAAATCAAATTAAACGATCGGCAAGTAAGTGAATTGAAAAACAATCGAATCGTTGGCCTTAGTAAAAATCAGATTCTGAACCTAGCAATAGCTTTATCGAAGGCGTTTCAGGTCTCAATAAAAATTACACCAACTCGGCCGAATTCGGAAGCACGCGTTATGAATGCGAGCAATACATGGAACTGGCTTCACAAATCGGTTGGATTATTTGGCCATCCGCGCCCTACCGGTGACATCATACATCCATTGAAGATAACAACCAATTGAATTATGTCACGCCCAATATATAATGCAAAATAACAATAAAATCACATAAATGTACTAGCGGGACCAAATTTAAAACATAAAAATTGCGTTGGCAAAAATCCCATTTACTATATTTACGATAAAATGTCGGAAGGAAGCTGGGATACATCTATTTACCGCGGCAAGCGTCAATCGTCCAGAAATACAGCAACTTGACTCATTATACAGCGGTCGAGCTAAAAAAAACGACCCAATTTTGATCTATGGGCGACTAAACCACACCCAGATCTTGAAGTAAATGTAATAGAGAAGGTTTTATTGTAGTCTTATTGGAACAAATCCTTCATAAGTTTTACAGGCGAATAAAATCTGTACTTACCGGCTATTGGTTCCAAGAGACGATAATTCGAATTTTGTCACGGCACAAGATCACTTCACTATAGCGTAGCAATGTAACTTACTAACTTACACTAAGCACACTCACGGCATAATATTGCGTAGAAACACACGCAGTAATGTTATTTGTGTTTTAATGCACTAGCACCACAGACATCACGCCTATAGCGTTACTTTTTTCGTTCGTAAATTATATGGGCCGTCTGCTCACACCGCTTCCGTAAATCGATGTCGAAGTTTCGTTTCGGAACCGCGGCGACGGCGTCGCTAGCATCGGCTGTCGTTGAATGTAAACTATTTTGTACACCAGATGGCGGTTAGTTCAAGATGTTGCCAGGGTGTAAGGGCCAAACTATTTTGATCTTTTTGTTTGCACTACAATATATAATAATAATCAGAATAATATTCTCTCCTTCTCTATCCAGGATGTCGTATAAAACGTTTAATTTCACAATTTATTAAAAACTCTTTGTGTATTTCAGTATAATAGTGAACTGAAACTGAAATACAGAACAATATTGAATTTATATCTTTTTAAAAACCATGTATATAGCAATCATCCTTGTACATACCTTTAAATAAAACTAGTTAGCATAATTTCAATAATATACATTTTATTATCAGCTTTAATTCTTATTAAAGAAATATGCAATGAAAATATTTAGAACCACAGATAATTTTTATAATTTGAGCCATAATTAAATTATATAAATTATGTGATGATCATAACTTATGTAGGTACTTTTTATATTATTATTAAATATATGTAAAAAATAAAAGCATTTTAATTTATATTATTTTACTGTACTGTCGTAAGATTATAAAGAAGTTTGATGTAATATTTTTCTTCTATGATATACATTTTGCGTACAATGAAACGCAAGCGATCGTTACGTCGTAACTCGTCGAGAATAAAAGTCCGGCACTCATTATCAAAATGGCGATCGTTTAGGTTGTGTGTTACTGTTTTGTTTTATGTTTTTTTACAAAATTTACACTGTCTTGAAATTAAGGTAATTACATAAACTTTTAATAGTATTTCTCTTCTATTTGATACAAAGTTATATAACATTTATGTTATAATTACATTATTACAGTTTAAATGGGTCGCTCGCCGAGTCCTCGCCGGCGCGAGGACCGACGAGATCGCCGGGATAGGGACCGAGACCGGGATAGAGACCGTGATAGGCGGAGACAGCGGACCAGGTCTCGCTCCCGCTCTCTGGAACGACGGCGACGCTCTCCCGACAGAAGAAGATCCCCATCACCGCGTCGACGAAGATCACGGTCTGCGTCACCTTCTACCTCTTTCGTCCCAAAACCGAAGAAGAACTTCGGCGAGCGGCCTATTGTGACCCCTGCAGATTTGGAAGGCAAGTCCCCCGAGGAGCAGGAGATGCTCAAAGTCATGGGCTTCTGTGGCTTCGATACCACCAAAGGTAAGAAAGTCGACGGTAATGTTGAGGGTGACGTGCACGTTGTATTGAAGAGAAAATACAGACAGTATATGAATAGAAAGGGAGGCTTCAACAGGCCTCTCGACTTTGTTGCATAGTACAGTAATACACAACCTATCTTCCAAGTTAGACCTCCAGGGTCGCATGTAATGTGATATTGGAACTAAAGATTGTCTTCATATCAGATTTATTTGTACTTCATTAAATTATATTATGGGAAAAAAATCTCACTATAATATTCACTTAAAGTACCATACCAAAGTCTATCATGATTATGAAAATAAGCTATAATACATTTTTCTAGAAATTGTTGCCATGATACTGAAGTATATCTCAGAATATGAAGACAAACTTTGAAACCTTTTTTTACTTAGTCATAAGTGTTACACAATTTTTTTTCAATTCCGTGTTGAATAACATTTTTGAGTTTTGGATGTGATGTTCTATGAATTGGGGCAGTACATTATATAAATGAATATTAGTTATGTTCAACATATAAAAGAAATAACATTCTTGTATAAAAAACTGATACATTTTACATCCATAACTCAAGAAAACATAATATTTTGCCACAAAACACATTTGTAAATAACCGTTTGCACATTCCAGCTTCAAACTACAATATTAAAGTTGCTCATATACCAAGATTCATCAGATCTGAAAACTCTAAAATCTATACAATTAAACTATTAAAATATTCTTATCCAAATCTGCACATTCTATGGCAACTTTAATATTAGCAAAAAAACAGTATTGACAATCATGTGGCAAAATGTAGGTTAAGTTAATGTAAGTCCGGTTACCTCAGTGCCCGCGCGCTACGCCCGCGCGGGTTCAGTCTCGCGCTCAGCGCACCAAGAATTTGCATGGAGTTGGTTTGCCTCTGATGTTAGTGGTCTGTCAAGTTGGACCATTACTGTTGGCTGTTATAAGGAATACCAACAACTTTCTTTTCCATTCTTCATCAAGACATCAGTGTTTGAAACAACCATTCTAAGAATCAGAACAGACAAGGATCAAAATCTCTGGAGTGTGTGTGTGTCTTGGATGACTTACTATGGCCAAAGTTTAACAATCAGAACAAACAATTGGTCTGGCAAAAATCTCTTAAGCATATTGGATGACTTACTATGGCCAACAGATTGTCATGGAGCAACTTGACAAGACCGTGCAATAAGACTGAGCTAGTTTACCCTCGTTGAACGTTGCCCGCGCGTCGCACACATAGTTATATTTATACACTATACACCGCCCCCACCCCCCGTCCTCCACAATGTACAATAGTTAACGACTGCAGAGTCAGAATGTGGTTTTTGTTAAAATACTGTATTAAAATTTTATAAACTTTTTTTATGGATTATTTTATGATTTTTTTGAGAGTATTTAATAAAAATCGCACTCTGCCTTTTCAGTCTCCATAGACCATATACAATATACAAATGTTACTTGAATGTGATATTTTTTAAGTAAATAAGCAAGCGCCGCGCGGGGGGTAGCAGCAATCGATCATAGACAAACCAACTCTATACGAATTGTCACAACATCCGCACCCATTGAATGAATCTAGATGATTAAATGAATTATCTGTCAAAATTTCAAAAAAAGCACGTCATAAAAATAAAATAACAAATGGTATGCAACTATAATACAGATTTTTAAGTTTCCGTGGCAACCAAAAATTGGCTTACATATCATCTTGAGCATATTTTCTTTCCTTTTCAATCTGATTCTTCCGAATTTGAAGAACTGTATAATATTAAAACATTTATGTTTTGGAACATTAAGTCACATTTTAATTTTATTTTCTTCTAAAAGCAAACAAGACTTTAAGAAAAATAAATTTTACTTTTTTATAAAAATGATCTATTGAATCCAGAAAAGAGATTCATTCCCACATGTACATACCACAATTGTGTACTTTGATATTACAAAACTAATTTTAAATTAATTTTTGGTTTATTTAATTGTGAATAAGTAGACATAAATTGTATATTATCCTTGGATATTTGGAGCGTTTCTGATTTAAGTTATAATAAGTATATTTTGTTCTTGGTTTTTGCTAATTGAATTAGCATATTTGTAAATTACCACAGAATTTATGTTGAATTTAAGTACATTTATTTTTTGTATTGATTGATTAATAAATTACAACATTTTATTATATAATTTTGGGCAATACAAATCTTAAATTTAAGAAATCCTAAAATTGTTGCAAGAAATTAAAAAGAACAAATCTCCAGTTTGAATAAAACATAGTCTTATTACTTTAAAAATTCTTGCAACAACATAAACATAGTAATGCAAAAATATTAAACACGAAATAACCACAAATGTAAAATAAAATGTTCGGCAAAACTCCAAGGTTTGTAAATTAATAAACTGATTTGGATATATTCTTTTTTATTGTAACCCTTAACCTTAAAATTTACTTAAAGATCTGGACAGCTGTATGACAGCTGTTCCTTTTAGATCCCACAACCAGTAACCACGGCTTATTGTCAATAATTAATTTAGGGCGACATTGACCTCGCTTCAAAGGGCTAAAATATAAAAGAGTGACCGTTGCGGACTTGAGAACTATTTAAACCATTTAACCTGTTTGCAGTCATACAATATTAACTAAAATTAAATAATGTGTCCCACGGTCAAAATAAGCTTACTTTTTTATTATTATATTAATATTTACCCGGCTGTACCTGGAATTATATCAGAATGTGCCCGACCAGTTTTGAATCTATTCAGGGTTCTTACTCATGAGTTCTAAGAGTGGGGGACTATTTAAATTATCTACAACTATATAATTCCACGTGAATACAGCCGGGTCAATATAAATATATCTAACAACGCCATCTTGTTTTATATTTATTTTGATAAACTGGTTAAAGTTTGTCATATGAAATGAGTACATGACACACAACCATATTAGTATACTACTGTAGTAAAAGCCCCAGTTCAAGGGATAATTTAAAAAAAAAATACTGCACGTCTAGAATAGTAAGAGAACTTTCTATTTAAACTCCTGAAATAATTTTAAAATCCAGAATCGAAACATTTGAATTTCCTTTTAAGAAGCTTTATGATTTTGATAAAAAAAAAACCAAAGTAAATTACTGTACTATAATATCAAGGCGAAATAATAACAAAACCAAATCTGTAAATCAATCATACACACAGTACAGTAACAATATTTTTAACATAATTAAAAAAAATATACTTTGATGTAAAACTAGCTTTTTTCTAGCTTCGTTAAAAAAAAGATAGGTTAAACCTGTGGGTCAAACTAGGAACAAGAATTACAACGTCCTCTGACTACTATTGGGCATTAGCTAAGAAATTTTGGTTAAGCGTTATGAAACATAACCTATGACCTTTTCGATGCCTTTTTGATGAACTCTGTCTCAAAACTCTTTGTCTCATAAATCAGACCAATAGGTTACACTTCGTTTTGATTGAAATTTTTTAATTCATGAGAAATTTGTGTCACACATTTAGGGGTACAGTATGCAGAGGGTTTTTTCCCCTAAAGGATGGGAAATCAGTTCTACCATGACCATTTAATCTTATTTTGGGTTAACAAATTACTGCATGTTATTTTATTGGATAGACTTAGTGCGACCCGTGAAAAACAAAATCGGCATTTGTTTCAATGCATTTCTTCTCAGTTTTATTGATTATGGAAGAATAAAATTAGAAAATATTTTTCATTAAGCTTGGTATCGAGCAATTGAGACAGTATTATGAAAAATCTTTATTCATTTTGAATTCATGAATGATTTAGAAGTTATTAGATTTATTTGTTAACCAAAACAAGATTGTTAATTTTAAATACGAACAACAAGTGATCTGACTCTTGATAACCTTTTCTAAGAGGATGAACTCCTAACTCGAGATAATATTTCATAAATAGAAAATAAAACACCATACAATGTCATTAACATTTATTAATTCACAACAACCCCTTACATCCTTAGGTTTCTTACTTTATCTTCATATATTAACTGGGATGCATGTTTTTTAAAAAAAAAAAAGCATAAAATGAATAGGAACTCTTTAATACTATAGCGGCGTCTGACCTCTGTCAATACTCTTTTAATCTGTTAATCATAGGTCTGTAGATATGTCTGTAGTCTAGAACGGAGCAGCGTCGTCGAGGGTGTGAAGCCAGTTGAATATCATCATGTTGCGCTCGTACTTGGACAGAGGGCGCCCTCGCTCGCGCTCCAGCTCCGCCGCCGTCAGCGCCAGCTGGGCCGCCTCGGGGGCTGGGGGACATACAACTTGAAAAACTTACAAGTTTTACTCCTTACAGACGGATTTTTTAAAATATCATATCTTTTGCTCCTTCGAGCTGTTTTGTCAGTCAACATGTTGGACCGTTCCAGGACTGGGAAGGTAAGTAGATTTCAGAGCTATAAAATAAAGAGTGAGATTACCTGAGGGCGCGCAGTGCGTGTAGGAGGCGGGCACGGCCAGCGTGACGCCCCCCGGCACCGGGGCGCCGCCCGCCCCCGCCCCCGCTCCCGCCCCAGCCGCATTGGCTGCTTGCTACACAAACAAACATCTATTAGTCAGAAAAACAAACCAACAAATTAACATATTAATAACAAACAAATTATTGTAAATTATCTATATACACTTTTAAAAGGTTTTTATATTTCATGTATAAATAAAGTAGAGTAGACAGCTATCACTCATTATTTAAGACGTTAAATATATTAATTATATTAATTACTTCTCAACCACGGAAGAATTACAGTATAATTTGAAATAACAATGTTTCAGTATAAGAGTCAGTTACCTCCAGTTTATCTAGATTAAACTCGGACTGTGACAGTCTCTCGAGGGCGCGGTACGTCGTCAGCAGGCGACGCTTGATGTAGTTCTGACGAACCTGATGGAAAAATTAATCCAAATAAATTCCACACAGGATATAAATTTATATTAAAGTTGACTTAGTTTGGACTTGGAGGACCTAAAAAATTTTTTGAGTATTCCAATTGATTCTAATAACCCACCTTTTTGTTGTCTGTGTGAGGCGCTCGGGGCGGAGGGGCGGGGTGCGCCCGCTGCGGGGAGGGGAGCTGCGACCCACCCACTGTTGAGAGGGTTAGGTGGAGGTTAGACACAAAACATGCATTGAAATGATGAAAAGTATTATGTTATTTTCAATATCGCATCGAACCTGCGACCCACGTGCTGCACGAGCGCGAGGCGGCGTTCAGTGTGAGCGCCTCCAGCGCCGCGCACAGACCCACGTCTGAAGTAGCACTGGAGATATATCAATCACATGTAAAGGAATCAGAGTAGGACCTAGCATGGAACCCTGAGGTACACTCTATAAGAATGGCATCCGACTCCCTTTAAGTACATGGAAGTAGCCCGTAGTTTAAATCTAGTAACATTTCTTGGAATATGAATTATCGAGCGGAAACATAAATTATATATTATATATATACTGATAATTAAATTATGTAGTTCATGAGGCAGGCTGTTATTAAAACGTAACATTATTAAATAATATTGCGTTTAACAACAATTATACTTTACAATTCTGTTACGTTCAAAAGTTACGTCAAAACATGGTAAAATTTATTATATTCAAAATTCGTTGACAAATGTTCGTTAAAATGAAGGAAAAAATCGTTAAAATGCATGATTTCAAACTTCACAGTAGGTAAACATTTTAATGTAAGTTGGAAGAGGTGTTAATTCAATTTCGTTAGATAATATACAATTAGCGTGTACAACCCGACACACTCACCCTCTCAGGGGCCTGTTGCCCCCCCCGCTGCTGACGTCCCCCGCACTGAAGGAGCGCCGCAGTCCGAGCTGAGCGCACAAGGCGGCGCAGCCCGCCAGCAGCTCGCGGCACGCGTCTCCCGAGTGGAGGGGCAGGGGGCCCGAACCACGTCTGAGGGACATGTGACATGAGCATGGGGCACCCCTACTAGGAGCCTTAAGCTCAATGTATGTGGGTACTATGTGATATAGCCATAAGACCCCTCCTGCAGAGCCAGATGACCTGAGTTGCACATGAGGTAGAGGAACAGCTGTGTCTGTGTCTGGTCGCTCCTCTGCAGTGGGTCTAGCTGTGGGGCTTGCTATGTTCGAAGTTTATATAAAGTTATCAATGTTTGTAGCTTAAATCAATGGATCACAGGTTTGATTCCCTTTAGTGACCAAATATTGATCCTTAGAAATGTTGTATAGCCTGGGTATGTTGGATGAAACAGTCCTATTAAAACAAAAATATCTAAGACGAAATGCTATGAATAATCCTCAATTTCATTTTGTTTATTCTTAAATTATGTTGTTGAACCATCATCATTATTTGTTTAATAAAATGAGGACCTTATAGTTCTGTAAAAATATTTTACATTAGGTGCTTACTTAAAAGCCTTTCCATCAGGGTTGGGGCTGGCCACCCTCAATGAAGGATCTGGTCCCTGACCCGCCTGAAATAGATAAATATTAATTTATCAAAAATAGTTACAAATAAAATTGAAAAAAATTTTCTTCTATAGCCATTTCAATTTATCTACATATATACTATATATACTACACTATACTATATACATATGTATAATAGACAAATTGATATTCTATAGAAAAGCATTAAATGGTGACACAGAAGGTTACTTCAAAGTATTTATTAGAGTCAGAAAACAGGCTATCCGACTAGTAATTTCATCATTTTGTTTAACAAAACAAAAAAAAATACTCTTCAGTTATATTAGTATATTTTTATTTTTTCTTATTCTGCAGGTAACCAGAAGAGATCTCTTTGAAGAGATAAGTTATCCCATTAACAAAATATATGATTTAAGTGATTGTTGTAAATGTGCGTTCATAAATAAATAAATATAGAAAATAATATTTCTCAATATGTATGAGAATTAAAACAGTGTAATACAAAAAAATACTGTTCAAACTGTTAGTGACCCTGAGTACTAATAACGTCATAGGTTTGATTCCTACATAAGAAAACAATATTTGTTATCCAATGATTGTTATAAGTCTAAGTATACTATTACATATTCTCTAGTATGAGGGTTATTGAAAATCAGTAAATATAGTCCTATTTACATTCATTCTACAATATTTAGTATATTATAGAAACGATTATTTACAATATTATAGATACAGATTATCATGCATAATTCCTATCTCACCCTGCAAGCTAGCAGACGCAGCACCCTGGCATCGCTGGCAGCTGAAGACACACTGAAAAGGCTCAGCTCGGTAGTCACTGACTCATGTGAGGGGGAGCGTGCCACCCCCGCCCCCCTCCAGTTGTCTCCCGCACACAGCTCCACTGAGGATTAAATTACTTTTAACAGAATTGTACATATTTAGTTAGACTATCAATTGGTGAAAATAACTACCTAATTTTTTTTAAACCATTTGATAATAGTACAACCAAAACTAAAATTGTAGGAATATTCAATATCAGAACATTTTTATTCGAATTTTAAACATTAACTGAGCCCTGACCGCACCTTAAGATATTCATGCAATTTCATTTAATTTTAAATTTTATTGATTTTATTATGACATTTGTGTAGGAACAGTAATATTAAGCATTTTATGTATTTGGTTTATTTTATAATATACATATACTACATTTATATTTTACATTTGAAAATGTCTATTACCATGTAAAGTCATGTTAAGCTTATTTAAATTTAGAAACATATATAACATAAAAAAAATAAATGGGCAGGAATTTGGACCCACAACCTCTGAGTGACCCTCCTGTTGCTATAATATTTTGCACAAATTTACACATTTTACTTTTAAGATATAATAAAATAATTACTAACTTAAAAGTCTTAATAATATCAATTCACAAACACCAAAAATAAATTTAGTAAAAAATAAATATTAAAAAAGAACAGTTATTTACTAGGTAGTAAAGAGTAGTTAAGTAAATACAAAAAAAATAAGCAAGCAGTCAAAATGATAAAATCAAATTTAAATGAAATAATACGTAAACATTTATTTATACAAAATCCTATAAAGATGAAATCCAGTGCAGTATTGATTTTAGTTATGCAGTAACATGCAACACTACTTTATTAGTTTATTATATAACTTGCTGCATCCATTCAGTCAATTCTTGATTCATATTATATTGTATTTCTTACTCTAATTATTTAGTTCATCAGTAAGTAGTAATAGAAATAGTAAGTAGTATGAATGCAATTATTTGTAAAGAGAAATACAAATAAAGATTTTATAGTGCATGTTATAAATATTTTTCTAATATTACAACAAATTATATTATTTAATATTTGAAGAATGCTAACTTTACAATAATCACAGTTTCGAAATAATTAGCTTTATATTTACTGCAAATAGTAAATGTTAATGTTATAGTAGAATTAGTGAGTTAAATTAATTGTAATAGATGGATAAATCATTGGAGATTGTTCTAAGTTACGTGAAATATCTTAGATAAATTACCAGAGCAAATTACTTTACCTGACAACAAGAAAATAGGCTCTAAAAAAAAATATCGACGCAAAAATATTAACAATAATAAACAACATTTACCGTTTATGTTGGGATCCACGACGGCGGTATCTGATTACTACTAAATGCAAAAAAGTTTAGAACCTTGCGGAAAGTGTTATATCAATGATAAATTTGATTTCTTCCTTGTAAACATAAAATTTTGCGAAAATCAAAAAATTGCGTCGGCAGACTCGAAGTGACAAATTAAATGTGCGTTTAAAAGTTTCAACTTTTGAACGATTAATATACTAAAATAGTATTTTAATTAATATTATAATTCGAAAATTGATAAACTTAAAAGGCAATACCAGTTATATAAATATTGACCATTGCAATATATGTAGGATTTTATCTCTAAAATAAATTAAATCCGGATGCTAGTGGCACCTATCGAAAAGAGGAAAAATATTTTTCAAAAACAAAAATGCTCAAGAGATGTCGCTACATGTTCTTACAATGCAAAAGATATACATAAAAAACCTCATACAAATATTAGAAATTTGGTTTTTGTTATCATATAAAATAATTAAAGTCTAATCTCTATTTGAGACATAATTTTTATTTTAAAAACATTATTTATTTTAAAAAAATCAATAAAAAAAATCTATCTCAATTTTAAAATATTTCTCGATATTCGGTTTACATTCGAGTATGTTATCAATATTATTTCTATTATTGATTGTATTTGTACGAGAGCTATCCGCTTCGCATCGTGGTTATCAAGGTATTGCTTTTCCCTCGGGTTACATGGCGTCAGGATAATTTTATAATGGTTATCATGATTCTTAAGTTTTTTTTTTAAATAGAATTCTGATATTTAAATTACTTACATTTATATTTTAAATTAAATCTACTTTTAACTGAATTTGAAGTTTGTTGAATTTTCGATGCCTACAATAACTATTAAATATTGTTGCCCCAAAATACATGTTAGTTTTTTATATAAATAAATTATCAAATCATAAATATTAAAATCATAAATAATAAATGAGTCCGCGTCATATAAGCCTGTGTTAAAACAAAACCATGTAGATATAAGCAAGCTTGTATGTGTGTGTGTACTGTTTCATATGCGTCACTGATACTGTGAGACGATAGATGATTTGTAAAATGTCTAGCGTTCTTTGTGTACATTATTTTTGTTTTAGATTATAATATCAACATTAGTTATATAGCGTCTTATAAATTACCAAGGGGGTAATATATTGTCAATCTCATAATTTATTGATATAAGTTTGTAATTCATTCGATTTTTATTCTGTAATGACACTTATGTTTATACCTAGGTGTTATATTCTCCATGTGTGAACTTAATCGAAACGATACGCACCGTTGCTTCTGAAATCATCTGAAAAAAAAAAAGAATTGTTAATAAAAACTATTAGAAACTATTTTATAAATTAGAATTTAAAAAAATATGAACAAGCAAAACTGGTAAGTTGTAAATCGTCCACTCAGTACGCATCAACTGCAGCACATAACTCGGCCAAGCCTCGTGATAAGAACTCTAATAAAAACGACGACACTGGGAATTTAACTGAACAACGCATTTCGTAATGCGACTGTTACTACCAAATTCAAATTCACTGTCAAATAGTTCCAAATTCGAATTTCGAATCTTGTTATCGCTACGGAAATCTATTTGATAAAAAATTGAAAACGTATTAAATTGTTGTTCGAAATTCAAATCTCTTTTTTTTATTTAATTTTATTATTCTTTGGTAAACGTGATGTATTATTTATATTTAATCTAGATATTTGAACAGCTTTTAAAGAATGGCGGAATAAAAAAAATCGTGACACAATTTATTTAATTTATTAAGATTATTATTTACACAAATGTGTAGGATGTAGAAGTTTTCCGAATAATAATAAAATTATTTATTTTAAATACTTTAAAAGTACCTATATAGAGTAATTGTAACTGAGTTCGTAAGTTATAAGCGAACAGACAAACATTCACAATGATAATATTATTATTATTCTGGATATTTGGAAACCTTCGTAGGATTTAAAATTAAAACGAACTTTTGTATGTGTGTGTTGGTAGTAAGGAGTAGTATGGATGTGACTAAGAAATTTCTATAAGTAATAACAAACAAAATAGACATTAATAAAGAAAGCAAATATTAAATTTAGCTATATTCTAATTCTTTATCACATCCCTTACAATAAAGTGGTTAATCAATCCTCACCAAAGCAGTGTTTTTTGAGATTTATCGAATCAGTTCATTAAAAATAATTAAAAGTATGTTAAATATTATGTTTTCTTAAAAGTTTAAAAAAAATGTTATTCTTACAAAAGCCAATACTTATAAAAAACGCGTAAACAGGCTTTTTATGTGACAAATAATTAATAATAACAATAATAATAATAGTCCAGCCGGTCCACTCTCTTCTAGCTCCGGATATTGTACTTGTGGCGTGAACGAACGGAATGCAAACTGAGCCAGGGCTGTCACTTTGTATGTTTTAATATTTAATTTATTTTTCATACCAAATGTCTATACACTGTACACCATTTTGTAGTCAGTAAATAAATATATCGTTAGGAAGTAATTTCAACAGAACTTCTACCATGTAAAGTTGAGTAACAGACATTTCCTTAAAGAAGTTTATCATAAATGATAAAAGATTATTTTATGTATAAAATTGTATTTCTAATCACATATATTCGTATTATTCAATAATGAGACAAAATAATAAAAATATAAATAAATATAATAATAATAATAATAATTTTGTGTGACAATCGCAGCCCTACACCCACACATACACAACACTCACACAGGGACAAGTAACGAATTAGGGTCGGCTCTAGCTCTGTCAAGAACAAGTACGTAAGACGATATTTATACTTTTAATATTTTAAAATATTTATTTATTTTCCGGAAACTGATGTATATTATAAATATTGTAATCAAAATTCAAAGTCATTCGTGTACTTTATGTAACGTAACTTTATTATATGTTGTTCTAGTTCATTTGTTTTATGATGTATAAGTATTATTGTATCGTTGTTAAATAAATTAATTATTGTATAAATTCAGAGATTATTTTGACTGAATTAATAGTCTTAAGTAATATAAATACTTACATTCCAATGGAATCAGAATAAGAGAACTATGAAAAACCTCAGAAAAAAACGAATAATCTAGAGTTAATTTTAAAAGCAAGTAATTTTTAAATAATTTTAAATCAATTTAATACAATATTTTCAATGATACAGTTATTCAGAACACAACAAATATTCTTAATGATTATGTCACAAAACTAAGATATTCGAGTATATTACGAATATCTCATAAACACTGCACTCTTATATATAAATAAGTAAAATGCATGCTTTTGCGGTTACTCACTATTGTTCTCGGGCGCTATTTTTTCCGCCGCTAGGTATCTTGTGGTTATTTTCGTATTTACACGTAATTCCGTTGAAATTCAAAGCATATATGCACTGTGATAACACTATCAGGCTTAGATATAACTAACATGTGAAAGAAAATCGAAGATAGTCAAAGGAAATATAATTTAATAAGTTAATAGGATACGCATTTTTTTATAAGCGCTAAGCAAAAATATTTTTATTGTTATTTGGCTCGGAATGAAACCTGGGACTTTGGAAAGTATTTTTGTTTTAATTTTATTTCAATTTCAAGCTATTTTGATTATAAACTGAAGTTATAATTTACATAAGTACGTTGTCAGCAATTAATTTCGATGAAAATTAAAAGAACAAAACAAAAAATGATTTTACTTGATTAAAAACACTTTATCAAAATAAGTAACTTTTAAAGTCATTAAAACACATAATTTAAATAATTATCTTGTTTATTAATTTCTGTCCTTGAGGTTGAGGTCATACGTGTGTCGCATTCAGACATACAATATATAAGAACTACGATAGAACTACGATAACTTGGGTTCTACAAAAGAATTTCAAACTATTGAAATTCAGATTTTTATTTGCATGTTTGTTTTGTTTAACGGATCAATAAACATCAAGCAACCATTTTGAATATTTGATTGTAAGCTGATAGCAACATTAACTTTATTACGAACAATAAATAATACTTCGAAAACATACATATATTTTTTCATATTAAACATACTATTTCGAATGTCTCTTGTTAGCTTAAAGCGTATCATTAAGTCATATATTTCTATATATTATATATATAAATATATATAATATATAGAAATATATATATTTATATTTATGTGTGTTTATTGTATTAGTTCAGAATGTCAGTATTCATATTATTTATTGCATTTTTATTACTTATTTAGCAATATAATTCTTATTTTTTATGGAATATTATACTGACTGACGTTTATTTCTTCCTTGCTATAATTATTTTCAAAATAAACAATACTTTTCTTCAATCCTTGCTTAACTTATTGCATATAAAATCAGTATTTACATAATGGTTTGATAATTATAATAAAGATGTAACGTAATGACAGCTATTATTATCACACATAAATATTAATTCATTATATCTCATACATACATTCTTTGTTACAAATATTAATAATCATCTTAAAATGAATATTCAATATTTAGATTGAAAGTATAATTTTAATTATGTTCTACATTTAATAGTATCTCTAATACATTTACTTTATTTAGAAAATGTCTTTAAGGTATTAAATAATAAACAAAGAAATCGTTTATAGTACAAAATAATGAAAACAAGACTTACTCATACAAATTAATGTGTATTTATATGTGCGTATGTGTGCGGTTGTCTAGGGTTGCGAGGTTTTAAAGTTTTTACACTATTATTTTATTGTATATTTTTATATCATCGAAATATGTTTAAAGTATAGTTATTTTCTGACGCTATTTTCTATCAATATTTAGTGTTGATTAACTTATGTCTATTTAATATATAATATCCTCAACACTTTTTATTAGTCGTAAAGTTAATGAAGATTAATTATTACATAAAAAAAAAACAATAAATGCGAATAGTATTCTTCAAAATAAAAATTATAATTCAATATTCCACTGAATACACAGCCCTGATTCAACAAATACAAAGATAACACAAACACACTCACACATACAAGGGTTATATGAAACCAAATGCTTGTCAAACTAAATGGATACGGTCACTAGTGATGCCATTTCCATAATTAATATACCGATATATTTATACTATCAATATTATTAAAATACAGGAGACTTACGACTCTTTTTATTTTTTTTAAATATATATTTTTATAATATGTATTTGTTTTTTGTTATTCAGATTCAAAGATTTATAATAGTTATTGACGTAACAATTGTTATGTATTTTATTTTCACTTTCAAAGACGAGTATATCGATATATCATAAGTATCGACTATCGTAAGCTCTAACACGAAGTATGTACGTATTATTATTAGCAGTTTAAGGCTGAGAGTACACTGAGAAGTATATATATTTTTTACGCTTTTTATAATATTATTACTTTTTTGTCTAATTATGTGTACTGTAGTAAGTATGTGTTAAGAAGATCAATAACAATTTGTATGTATATATTAGTTAAATGTTTAAAAATTAATGAATAGTTTTTTAAGTATGTACATAACCTTACCTCAAGGACTATGCACAGAGTAATGACGACGCAGATATTATTAATATTTACAACTACTTTTAACTTCTATAAAGAAAGATATAATTATTTATTACTATTTATACATTTTTACCCAAATGATTTTGTATTATTATATTTACTGTAATCTGAATGACCAAAAACTAAAATGCAAATATATATTTTTTAATACTTTTATACTTTGTTATTAGAAGGCATAGAGCCAATTTGCCGTTTGAAATTTTTGTTAAGACAACTAACAGGGACTAATTAAAAGTGTAAATATGGTTCTTTACATAGAAGAGATAAATCGATTTTATGTATAGACAGGAAAATTAATTAGTATAATATTAAGTTTATTAAATACGTAATATAAAACTTAGTTTCGGTGAGTTTATTTGTTGAAAGAAATTGCGGCTAAGTTCTATAGAAGTCAATAATTATTTTAATTTTTAATGTAAAGTAATTACATATTTACCGCCATTTTAACAACGGATAGAACGCGAACAGACCTACACATGTCGTAGACACGGCACTTACCTATTTGTTTAATATAAATTATATTTAATTTTTACAAAGACGTTTATTAAAAATATATTTCTTTTATTTTACGGTAAACTTAACATACCTTTATATAAACGAACCTCAAAAAAAAGAAAAATAATGGTTTATTGATTTTCTATTCTTTTAACAAAAATAATAATTGCTTCTTCTAAATCAATTTATTGACAAAATTATATTTCAAATTTAAAAATCTATCTACATCTTTGTATGTCTTTATTGATATGTGAGTGTTTTGGAACGGCTTGTTTGCGCTAGTGTGTGTAGCGACAGAATATATAGATAAGGCTTGGATTAGTTAAATATTTTCTTATCTATATTATGTACCTATATATTTTTAATTTGTTTTAGTATGATTTAATTTTAATTGTTTAGTGTCGAAGAAAACTTAATGTTTTCTTTAAATTAATTATTTTTTTTGCTTATCAAAGTTTATTACAATAATGGACGTAATAAAATATTATATTATCAATAATATTTATTAATTGACCATTATCTTATGGAGTTATTTTTTAGTTAGTTAATTTACTTTGAATTATTAACTTAATAAGTTCCCTTAGTAATTTTAAATACCGAAGAAATTTGTTTTTTTTTTAACAATACTATTAATAAAATAATAAAAATAATAAATATAAATATTTATTTTAAGGAAAACATATATTAAATTATAGATATATCCATACTACATCCAGACAATCAAGTTTCATATGACCGCACTCACACATGCAAGAATATAAATACAAAAATCAAATATAGAACTATGTATTCTACATATTTCATCAAAACAATTTATACCTTATCTTGGAACAGTAGAGTTTAAATTAAATGGACATACAAAACAATAAATATAGAATTGTTTTGAAATTGATTCAATTTAAACATGAACCTTAATGCTTGAGTAACAGAGTTGAAATTATTTCTGACAAATAATCAGCATTTGTTACTAATCCATGTACTAAATGCAGTTCTCTGTAATTTTTTTGATACTATTAAATGAGTTTTGTGTTATTTCTTTTGTTATTTTCACTTATTCAAATTGAAATCCATTTTCATTTTAAATATTGCTATTAAATTAATCAATTTGTTAATAAACATGATATTTATAATAGATAATAATTATTTTTAAGTAATAATACAATAATAAAACAATTGTTATTTGTATGAAAATCTGAAATACATGTATAGATTTATAATATTTAAAATTTAAATACATATGCTGCTAATTGTGTGTTTTCATACCTATTTAATATTTTAATATCAATTGTTTCTTATCTAGAATCAAGAGGAGTAAGTCGCTCTATATTGAATTATGTAAGATTTATACTTTATCTAATAACTTACTTAATTTCCTGACTTCGCTTGTCATTTTTCATTTTTATACTCAATTTATTGATATAAAATTATAAATATAGATTCATTATTATTGACTTAAATCTATATTATAATATTTGTTGCATCGAAACTTAACAAAAACACCCTAAAACACAAAAAATATTTATAAAAAAACCTACCTACAGTCCCTTATAAGGAACAGTACGGTGTGCGAGCGAGGCCGCACCATTGCTAGCTGTGTGGGAGCGAGATGGGGATATAATTAAAACTTTTGTCGCGTAGGATTTCTGAGGGAAAGAACACGGACGAGAATGGAGTTGTTGTTTATTTATATGTATATATAAACATATTTTTTTTAAATATTGATTCCTTATCTTCAATTACTAGTAATTAATAATTATCATAATTATTATCAGAATTATCGTCGACTCATCATATTATTAACAAATTATTTTTAATTATGTCATCAACTTATTATATGTAATCTGAAACATTACTTTACTTTAAAATATAACAATTATAGAACATAAAAAATATTTTTAAATGGATGATTATAAAAAAGGCCAATATATTTTTGTACTAAAAATTACTTAGAATCGTTAAAATATAATAATATGCATTATTGTTGAAAGTACATATATATTTTTTAATACTGAAGGTTAACACGGCTCCATACATGTCCATCTGTCTCTCAAGACAATATTTCAATGAATTCCCTTTTACCCTTCAACCGACTGCGAATATGTTTATGCGCTTTATTTCATTATTTTAAACATTTTTTTTTTCAATATAAATAAATATAAAATTATATACATTTAATGTTAACATTGTTTTAAGCTGTGTTTAATAAATAATAGTATTATATAATAAAATGTAAGTTTTTAAATTATAAATCAGTATTTGTTTTATTTGGTACCTGTTTTTTCTTATTTGCTAAATGTAAATATATCAAAGATTTTACATTTAGATGTAGGTAATTTTCTTTTTTGAACAATGTGTTGAAAAAATAAATGCTAAGACAACAGCCTAAGATATATTTATTTACTTACTCTCTCGTTATTTGTAACTAATAGGAATATATTCCTACATAATATTAAATATTAAAAAAATATAAACACAAATTTAAAAATATATATTTAAAACTTTCCTCCGTGCTCGCACGTTTATTAAAAAAAAAAGACCAAGAGAAACTCACGGGGGAGTTATTAGTGTTTGTAATTATCACTATATTATCAAAAATCCTCATAATAAGATATATTTTAAATTAATTAATAACGAAGCAGTACTATCATATGGATCATTTAAATAATGTAATATGACAATTGTTAAGTAAATAATTAAGATATAAAAGTTTAAATAGTTAAAATATAAAAGATTTTTTTCAAATGTGTTCTTAAAAATCAATCGTTTCGTTAGTATAGCGTTATTATTATATTTAGTAATTGTTTCTATGTTATAGTAAAAAATATATTCAAAAATAGAATACCGAGTAGTGTGTAATACTTTGGTATCCATTTTGTTGAAATTGCTATCTGACTCACACACACAAAGCTAATACAAATATATTAGTTTTCTGATCGTATTTACGATCTTCATATGATCGTAGTATAATTATATAAATATTAATATATTATTCATAACTTATTACATTCAAAATTACGAATAAATATAAAAATAAAAAAGTTTAGACAAAAAATAGATCAAATAAATCTCTATGCATTGCCATCCTAAATTTATATGATAAAAAAATATTAGTGCATCGGAATTTGGACTTTATATATTTTTCGTAAAGTTGAAATTTCTATAAAGGTTACGTAAGATTTGAAAACACTTTCTATGTGTGCGTTCGAGTCACAGGAGGTGGTTTTTAGTAAAAATATTCAAATTGTTTGTCTGTTTATTATTTCGTTTATATTAAATATTTAGTATTGGGTTTTTATATTATTATGTTTATCAATAATAATTAAATCATAAAAAATAAGAGTAAGATACTGTTTAAACATGTTTTTTTTAATTAAAAAATATTTAAATGCATGATGTGAGAATTTAAAATCTACAAACAGCCGAAGTTAGTCACTAAAGTATATATACATATTTAAAGATATAAGGTCGTGTATATAACAAAAGCAATTAATAATAATATTAATAATTATTTACATCTTTTATTCTAAGGTTTAAAAAAATACTAAATCCTCAGCTGAATTATTTGATTTAAATATTGATTATTATTTATTTTTATTTAACATCAACATTATTTGTAATATATTCTTTCCTTAATTTATTATATTATAGAAAGATATAATAAACTTATAATAGAGATATTTATAATTTAACTTTTAAGTAACGATTTATATTGAAATTAAATATTCATTAGATCACCATTGCATGTGACCTCAGCTTTATGTCTCCAGAGCTAGGGGTGACCATGGCAGTCTTAATAAAATTATTATTATTTATATTGTGTATTTAAATATATTACTATAACACCTTACTAAAACTTTAACCCATTAGTAGTAGAATAAATAAAATATTGTTCTAATTGCCACCGTATTGATTAAGAGAAATAGTATACTTTTTAAAATGAAAAATAAGTAAAATTTGGTAACATAATGAAAAAAGAAAAGAAATGTAATGAAATAATAGTAAAAAAACATTAAAATTAATAAGAAATAATATAATTTAAATTTATTTTAATATAAAGTACAGCCCTACAGCTCGCGTGTGAGGCGCGGGGCACACAGACGCGGCGCGGCGATCGCACGAGAAGGACGTGTCGCTGACCGCGAGTTACAAGTGACGTGTGTTAATTGATTCGAATATGTGTGTTCCATTTTTGAAATTTTAATAGTGCAATGTGATGTTCTGTGTTTGAAATTCGGATTTACTATGGAGAAACCCTCGTACAAGGTATTCAAATTTTGAATTTTAATTAGTTTTAAAATCAAAGTTTATTGTTATTTGTTTGTATGCAGGGCCGTATTAGAAATTATTTTTAGAATTGTTTGTTGTATTTCTTGATGCAAATTAAGGAAGTTGAAATAACGAATTAAAATTATTGTTATTACTCCAACCCTGTCTGCGCCATATCAGCAAATGCTAGTGATGTGACGCTCGGAGTATCGATACCGTGACTCATTTTAATATCTAACAAAAACAGTCACTCCATTTTGGTTTTTGAAACAATACCACTTTTACCAATAACAATAATAAAACATTGTTTGCATAAGGTTATTATGCAACTAAAAGTAAACAATAATGTCTAATGCAAAGCTTTATATATCCTAATAATGTAAGTAATATTAAATATAAATATATATTATAAGTATAACGAGGAGGTACATAAACAAAATTAGCCGGCATATAAATAGCCTCATGGCTCGCTCTAGCGGAGTAACAGAGTCGCCATTTAAATGATTATTGTCTTTGTGAAAAAACATTATCAATAACAATCGACTAGTTTTTTTTTGCAATTGTAGACGAGTTCGACGCGTAATAAATAAATGTCATTAAAATTTAATTTAATATTTAACTAGTTTTTATTTTTAAATTATTATTATGTATAAAGTTTTGAGTGTAGATAAATATTTATTGTTGAATTGATTTTAATGGAATTAAATATGTATGTACTTAAGGACTATTTTGGTGTGCATATAATTACGTTGTAAGTCATAACTATGAATCTTCTTTGTTATCTGTTATTAGCTAATGAGTTATCAATTATCATTAATTACTTTGTTAATGTGGTAAAAGTTTCATATATAATGGCTTAGCAGTTAGGTTTTTAAATATTTATAGGATTGTTTTTAAAGAGACGATGATATCGATTTTGAGCTCTATTTTATTTATATTTGGTTCATATTTAATTGCATGCACGTTAATTTTAATCAGATTGGATGGATGACTTGTTTTTTTTAAATATGTAATAATATAGCTTTTTCTTATGATTGCTTTTTTAAAATTATTTTATTATAGGATTATTTCACTAACAAAAATGTTGTTTTGTTTGATATTATTAAATATGAAATTCGTATTTTACGTTAATCATAATTTTAAGTATTCTCAAAGTTATTTTTGTAATATTTGGCATCTGCACTGTATTGTATGTGCCAATTATATTTTTTGAACATTTGACGTACTTAAAATAACTATAGTTAATTTTAATTGTTTTTTTTCTAAACTTTATCGATACCTATTCGGACGGCTCTATAAGGCCTTGGTATGCTATGTTCGTAATTTTTGCCGATCGGAGATCCGTGAGATTTCTTTAGATATTAGGTTCCCCCTAATTAGTTATATTATATTTATTATTTTTACTAAACTTATAGAATATAACAGTATATTTATTATTTACTCATGAAATCTATAAAATGTTTTGGTTAAAATTGTAAAAGTACATATTTTTTTTACGTATTACAATATCAATCTATAATTTATTATGGTTTATAAACAAATATATACCTACGAATATAATTTAAATGAAACGGAATTATCTATTAACTAATAATGGTAACTAACAGACGTACAGAATATATGCTCATTGGATATTACTATCCGTTTATGAGCGACAGAGATTCTCAAAGTGACGATTTTAATTATAGAGACGTTATTGACTGATGAGGATATATTGTAAATAATAAAATAAATTAACATGATATTAACGTTATATTCTTGTGTTATTGTTTAATGATTAATTTCATGAATTATTAATATGTATAAGTATATATTAATAATATAGAATCAGAGCAGATCTTAAAAAACAATTAACTTGTCCTTTTTTTAAACATGAAACTGGTTATAAAATACCTCTACAATATACATTTAATTTTGTACATATTCCAATTATTAACAAATTCCAATAATTTACGAATCAAAAGTTTTTTAATTACGTTATTCTTTATATTATTTTATCTTAATAGTAATTATTGTGGAACTCTGGTTCTTATTTATTTATCGATTCATAAAATATTTATTCATTATATCTAATTGCTTTTAAGTTCATTTTAAGTTTTTATGCACAAAGATGAGGTTTGAGAAGCCGTGTCTCAGTCCCTTAATGTGGTTCGTACATTGTAATGGGGTCGCGTAGGGCTGCCACGTGACAAAACTATTTATTTAGTGTTATATACAAGAATTCCAATAACTAGACATTTTTTTTCAATAAATATTGTTTTTTTAATAATGACATATTCCAGAATAGTTTGACATACATTACAAGGTAATACTCAATAAACTTATGAAAAAGTAAGGTATACGATACTTTTTTTCATTATTTATGTAAAAAAATAAATAACTTTAACTATCACAACCCTAAAGATTTCGTGATTTACAAAAAAGAGACACAAACACCAACAGAACATACGTGCGAGCGAGACGGCCACAATATTAGATGTTTTGTTTGAAAAACAGTCTTAAATTGTTATGTATAAGGTTGACTTCACTTATATCTTATCCACGAATAATTTAATATCTTTTAAATACAATGAATAAAAACTATTTGAGAGATGTTACTAAAACAAAATGGCTGATTAAAAAACAAAACAATGGCGGAGATATGTCTTCAAATTCACAGTATTCTTCAATTATACGTTTTTATCAAGTGTTGTTATAAAATGCATAATATTGTAATAAAAATATAATAATTAAGAAGTAAACAAGCGGACGCTCCGTCTCGCTCGCTCTTCAATTTTATATTATTGATTCAGAGCTCGATGTAGCGTCTGCATCTAAAGTGAATTAAAAATATTATTATTTTTCAATTAATAAAAATATTTTTTTTAAAAATCATCAAAAATATATTGCGGCTGTTAAGTTTTTTAAAACTATTATAATATACTCAATATTTATTGTTTCCTTATTATATTACAGTTGGTTTTAGTACTGTCTTTATGATGGAATTAATTATGAAATCCAATACTAAATCTGATTTATAATATTAAAAGTTTTTTTGTATAAAAATAATAAGTTATCGATACACATAAATAAAAAGAAATTTACGATCGAGCACGTGACCCCGGGGTTATCGTTTCAGAAAAAATAATTATATCTCTTGATAACTTGAATTTGTTTTATTGTTAAGATTGTATTATGAATTATTAAAATACTATTGTCTTATATATAACCCTAAAAAAAAAAGTTATGAATATGTTTAATATTTTTTCTTTAGAATGTATTCTTAGATATAGTCGAACTTTTATCTAGACATGGGCGTGAATATAAAAGTGAGTAAAATTTAAAGTCACTTAAAATTCGATATAATTGGGTTAACAGCAATAAAAAAAGACGAGCACAAGCCCGCTCAGGTAAAACTGAAAGTATAATACGTTTATTTGTTGTCGGTACGTCACAAAATGGCTACATCCGGCGAGATTGTTAGTGCGTTTCAACTTAACTGTTAACTTTGCTTTGTCATAATTTTATAATAACTTGACTTTTTATTTGTTTTCAGTTTTCGAGATATGATGTGACATACACACTGTTTTAATTAAATGAATTTTCCAAGAATTACTTTTTTTGGCATTTATAGCTATTGGCATGTATAGATAGGAATATTTTTAATTGGTCGGCCATGTTGTTCAAAATAGATGTTACATAGTTACGTAAAGATAAAAATGATGTTTTTCTTTATATAATATTATTTTGTTTCCTATAAAAATACACTTAAAAATATATCTACCAGTATTTATAAATTTTTCGTTCAAAAAAATCCTGAAATTCTTTATGAAATGTTATATCTTTTTGTTTAAAGTAAATAAAAACAAAACTACATTTATTGTCATACATTTCTTATGAAATCATTTAAATTATCTTTGTGCTACCGTTTCGGTATCTGCGTACGGATCTTCAATAATATATAGGTCAATTAAAATTAGATATGGATTTAGTTTGTTTTCATCGATCTGATATAAACAATGTGTCTACGAACATACAGAATGACAGATATATGTAATAATTTAAAGTAATATATATACGTATATTAAAGTAATATGAATATAATTTATTTTTATTAAATACGTCGTTTTTCAAACAAAGGATATGACGTTTTCGTAATCACAAACGGAATATTACGAATATTTCGAAGACTTAAAAGATAATTGGATAAAAAACATTACGCAATTATACAAAATGTAAAAAAAAATCTCTATTATTCGAACCTGTTACTTTCGACAATTTTATTGTCATTACTTATGTCATTACTTGTTTGAAGAATTAAGTATCTATGAAAAAATCCTCAAGTACTCCATTTCTTATATCCTCACTCCATCAGCTCGTGGGTGCCCCCTGCGGCCAGCACGGACAGTACACCTTCTACAAGGCGATCAGACTCACCGGCAGCAGAGAGAGGATAGTGGCCATCGGGGACTTCTTTTTCGTGAGGATCTGGCAGGACTCTGAGCTGGTGTCCATTGGTATGGAATGAAATCATTAATATAAATAATTTTTGAAAGTTTCCTTGTGTTAAATGTGAAAGTTCGTTTGTTTTGGCCGTGATCCTCGATAATATGCCAAATTTTGATACAATTTTGCAGTTACTTATCCTTTTATAATAATAATAAAAGCTACTTGTTATTGATCAGGTGAGCTTCAACTCCTGTGGACGGACCGGGTGTCAGACCAGACCTTGGTATCACTGCGGCTGTACTTTCTCCCGGAGAATACGCCCGACGGCAGGAATCTTCATGGAGAGGTAAGCTAATATAAATAAACCGTTTTCATTAATATTTTAATAAATATCAATATAATATCTTCATAAGAATATATAATTCCAGTGTATAAAATGTATTAAAAATAAATAGTTACAAAGAAAAATCTGATTTGATAAACTTATGTAATAAATACATGAAACAGCTGCATTGCCGTGCTGTAAGCAAAAAAGTATCATAATATTGATTTAAAAACCTAATATATCTATGTCCTAATATATGTATTTACCTTGATATATGCCAAGTAGAAAAAATATATTTGATTTGAAACATAATAAAATATTAATATAAATATTTAATTAATAATATATTGCTGACCTTACGTCTTAAAAAACAAATTTTCCAAACTCCAATTTCAAACTTACATAATGTGTACATTAATTATTGTTACTGTCCTTAGAAAGTCTGTTCAAATTAGGAATGAAGACATTTCAAAAAATCATAATTTATTCAAATGTCATCTAAATTCTAATTTAAATTCTAAATTTCTAACAACTCTGAACAACAGTCAAAAACTATAATAATTCATAATTTGAAAAATAGAATAAAATTTAAAAATCGAACATAATACGCAACAAAGAGACTCAAATGAAAAAACACTCGTTCTATGTAAACCTCAAAAATCCGCTTCTACGAACATCTCCCGTCTCGCTCGCACGCGTAGCTCCATCTCACTCTAATCCCTATTTGGTAACGCCAACTATTTCATGGATGAAATTACGAAAAGTGGTGCAATTTGTAAGACCCCGAGTTATAATTTAAAATGCCTGATTTTTAAAATAAATGCAGTTTTATTATTAGACTTTAACTTCATATATAAATTTAATAAGTACTGATAAATTTCAATTAATACCTTTTGCATTGTATGCATACAAATTTATTGTTTCCGTAGTTAATATTACATTTATGACTTTTCATGTCTGTCAGTGTGTTACTAAAACAAAAATTAAACAAAGTTGCTTTGTTGTAAATGTCACAATGCTAAAAAATAATAAAAACATATATTTATTATAACCGTACTTATTCATAACTTATACCACACGCCATCACGAACACGACGCTGGCGATCCGAACAGTATCTTATTACCAGGTAGTAAGGTTGAATATTAAATACAAGTAGCTTCAAGTAATTGTAGTACGTTATGGGATTCTGTAGTGCGACCGTGATATTTTGATACTTGGGACTTAAATAATTATTCAAATTGTTTTATTAATATAGATCCAACTTTAATTAAAATATGTATATAAATATTTTTTTAGTGTTCTCTAAATTACTCTAAGTTATTTTCTTTTAGGATCATTTAAATAATTTTTGTCAGCGTAAGAGTTCATTTTCATCAAGAGAAATTATTATTTAAAAGGTAGTAATTATTCTTGTTACAATTTCTCAATATTGGGAAACACTCCTTATCTTGAATTTTATCGCAACAGTTATTCTCCATGTGTTAGTGAATTTATTACATTTTGCGTACTTTATCGTATGAAATAGGATTTATCCATAGTGAATAATAAATGTTAAATTTATTATGAATGGATTGAATTAATGTATTAAAACTAATATTTTGAATTTTATAATATATTTGTACAAATAATCCATTGTTATGTCACTGAGATAATAAAGTGCTAATATGAGTTTATTCTTTCAAAATTTATAAAAAACTAAATTAAATAGTTGCAAAAAAAAGAGAAATTTAAATATTCAAAAAATATATAATAATAAAAATAGAATATAGTTTCTTACATTATTGAATACTAAGGCTGATAAATGTATCAAAACTTATTATTTCTAGGTTTAAAAGCATAACTATTAATAATTCAAAGATGACACTATTATCTCGTGAACTCTGATATTATTAAGATGACATCGATAATGTAGTACGTATTATTGTTTTAACATAACTGGTCCCCGAGTTTAATATGATATATTATTTTTGTGATATATTTTTAAAAATAGAATCGAATTAGTTTTTGAATTATATGGATCTATTATGCTGCCCCCTTCCTATTGGCTGTCCTTGTTGCTGACACGGTAACCCTTATATATCTAAAACGTTTAATAGTTTGTTATTCGTTCATTCATACAATCCTTTGTACGCATTTCAAATAGTACATATCTAATGTATTATAATATTACCGTTATACAAATATCGATATATTTTGTTAGTAATAAATAAAGGAATTCATCTTAATTCTACATAGCCCTTGTAAACGATCATAAACGGAAATTACAAAAAATAGATAAATAATAATAAATAAATATCAAGACCGGTTATGACTATACAATACATTTGCCGCGATGCGCTCAAGCTAAGGACAAAGACAGGTGTGGAGTTATGTTTGTGTATAATAATATATTATTTTGCAATATAATTTATATGTAATTCTGAATTAATAGCAGATGTCAATAATAACAACGTGGATACGTTGTTATTGTGTTGTTTATTTTTAATTAATATTAATATTATTATTCATAATAATACAACATAAATTGTTAAAGTAAATAATAGATATTATTTTTATAATTATAGTATATATATATATATATATATATATATATATATATATGGATAAACTTTATTATTTAACATTATTTAATAATAGAATTAAACAAAATTGGAACGGGTCGGTATTGACGGTGTGTGTGTATCTTATCGCTGGTTTGTTCTGTAAATAACTGATAAAGAACTAACACTGTAGGTACAGTCGAGTAGATACGTTATAACTAGTAATTCTATAGTTTTAAGTACATTTTTCTTTAAAAAAATAAACCTCAATAAACATTATATGATTAATAATATTTTACTAGATTTAGATATTTTTAATATGCCTACATTATAATATTAGTGTGGAATATTTAATATTTTTATTAATAAACCTTTATCAAATACGTATCATATTTTTGTGCGTGACTGTGACGAAATAATAATAATGATAATTTTAAGTCGAACGATGTGAATACCTTTTTTTTAATGTCCGTAGAGATAAGCCGCGAATGATTGTAACTTTTAATGTAGTATTATTAATAACTTGCCGTTTCTCGCAATTCCATCTACACGATGGCCGCCTCCATTAGCCATGTACTATATTTTTAGTGTTACTGTCTTATTGCCTACCTGTAAACTCCTTAATATTTCTTTTTATATTTGACGCAAACAGTAGGTAAGCTTTTTCCACTCAAATTGTCATCTCAACCGATCCAGCACTTCATGAATATAACGTAACATAAGAACAGACAAACACATACATTACCAAAATAATGCTAAAGTAACCTTTCTTGTTGGTAAAACGTACCAAATCACAAATGTCTGTAAAACGGACATCTTTCATATAATTACTATTTTCAATATACCTACCTATATTTTTATATAACCGAGATAACATTTTTGAACATATAATTACTGTTACATAAAAATATATATTTTACGATCAGTTTTTAAAAACATTATTATTATATATATACTAGGTAGCATATACTAGCTCTCCCTTGTGTCTCCGCCCATTTTGACAAATTATTGATCACACTACAACGCATTCTATAATCCAGATTTCGTAATTCACTTTTTTGACACTAAACAAATACTTAATTTTAATATTATTAATTACATTTAATATTTTATTACATTTTGATCCATAACCAAATAATGATGGTTCTAAATTTGTAAAAATGTTAGGTACTTAAGTATTCATTTACGATTATATATATAAGAATATAAATTATGAGTCATAATTATAAATGTTTTATGAACCTTACTTTGTATAAAGCACCTGTCAAATAACGAGACAAAAGATTAAAAACACAAGTATATAATTTAATCTCTTAGGGCAGATAATGTTAACAAGATCTCACAATTAATTCGTCATTTTATATTAAAATACTGTTGTAACATAAAAACGCAATAAAATATTCGGCGATAACTTTACGAGGTCAATGACACAAATACAAGGTAGATAGGTGGGTAATTTTCACTGAGTTTCAGTAACGCTGTAAATTATTTGATATCAATAGCTAATTCTTATGTATGAAAATTAATACTAGATATAAAACTATTCTCTATTTCACGGCTAGAGTATAGCATTTGTTACAACCAGATCTACAAACAAATCTATTTAAATTGTTATATTCTAATATTATACCACAAATCATACGTATTATTCAAAATATAGTCAGTTTTAATAGAAAAATATTCTTCTCATTGTTGCTTTGATTTATCTACTATTAATTTGAAATAAAACTTTAATCAAAAAATCAATCCACTCAATACCACTCCACACACGCCCAGTTCAACAATTATTTGACAGCGACACAGCACAGGGCTGCCAACGTTCACGGATTACAATTTTAAAGATACAGCTGATGAAACGATTTGTCGTACCGAATTCCAATTTTAAATTGTTAACTAATTTAAATAATTCGTAATAGTTTCATTGCAATTTATTTCGATACTTTGGTGTATATTGAATCATAAATATTTGTTATACATTTGTAAATCTCATAGGTATTTTTTTACTTGCGAACTGATTTATAATTAATTTTATATAAAATGAATTAATAAAATACATTTTTAATATCTATTTGTAAATCGAAAGTACGATATGTCGTGTTATGTAAACGAGCCTGGCGCCATTTTAGAATCGATAGTAATCTGGCTGTTTGAAAATACATTTCAATTATAATTTAATGGACTTTTAATTTATTTTACTGATTTATAAAAAACTTTTAGAAAAGATTTTTATTTATTTCCAAAAAGAACTTGATGTAAATTTGGTGAAAGTGCTATTTAGTTTACGTTTACCAAAATGATACCAACATTTTACAAAATAACTTTAAACAAATTACTCACATTATTGTTATATTTTAAGGCCAAGGTTAAAACTATTATGAGAAACCTTTTTCTTAAGTACATATTTAAATGCTTGTCAATATAAATAATCAGTTTACTTGAAGTTAAAAATCTATGTGCCTTCTCGAAATTTCTAAACCTAGATTATTAAAAACTTAAAAAAACCGTTACATCATACAAAACTTATACAAACCAAATTCGACCTTAACTTAAATTGATAAAGTTCAAAACAATATTTCATAACGGTCGGTAGAATATCACTCTTATGTCGTGGTAGAAGGTAAGCATATCTAATTATAACATAATAGCTATATTAATTTAAGCCTTAAGTACTATATTTTAAGAATCTTATTTCTATATCTGTATTTAGAGATTCGACTCACGCTCGACTGCAGTAATTTAAAATTTCGAATAGACTTAACCAACGGTTATCGTTGAAGGATTCTAGCCTTTATCTTAACCAATTTAGTTTCAAGTTTCGAATGCGGTGGTTTGTTGTGACTTTTGCATGAGTGTGTAACCATAAAATTGTATATCTCTGTGTGCGTATATTAAAGGTTGCTCACAGGCTTAATGGAATACGGTTGCAACTTGTAAAAAAATAAAAAAATAAATTGATAAAATTATTTATCTTAAAATCAATAATACCAATGGAAATAATTGATAAAATTTGTTAAACAAATAATAGTAATTTGAATTAAAGATATCAACCATACTTACACCTTTACCTTAGATAGCACTATCTAACTAATTAGCACTAATGTCTTTGTATAATTAAATATTATAATTATAATAAGCACTAATATCTTTGTATATTTTAATATTATGATTTAATAACATATTATGTATTGACTTTTTATTTTTCGATTTATGCTTTACCTATATCCAATAAATCATTTATAATGTATCTTTTAACATGCAATATTCCATAAAATAAAAATATATGTAATCAAAATAAAGTTACAACCGAGCGCCACTCAGCGGTATAAATATCACTGTACAATGGAAGTAATTTCACTTGAGACAAGTTCTGCGCTCGAATTTACTTGTTTTTGAAATATTTGTTTTAAAATAATATTTAAATTGTATTCTTTGCATGTATGTATTATGAGTATAATTTTATTTGAAGGTATTTATCAATATAAGAACAATTATTATTAAACCGTACTCAATAATGTTACTTATATAAAAATGAGCGATAATTATGTTCCAATAGTACAAAAATACCAAAAGCATTAAAATTGAATAAATAATAATAGCGCTAAATGATAAAAATAAAACATCACATGTTGTGGACGCAGTGTGGTATGTAGCTGGGAGCATTATTTTGGTTACATAATTTATATACATATTCGTCTTTATTGTTTGTAAACATGTTTCATGTATATATTTTTTAAAAACCTATCAATATTTCTAATAGTTAACAATGAATAAATTTGAAAAATTAATATTTTATTAATAACATATTTTATTAAGGCATAAATAAATGCTAAGTAGGTACCACAGCGCTTTGTAAACCCTTCGGGGGAGGGAGGTGACGTGCGAGCGAGATGGAAAATATAGGATAGGAAGGTGTGGAGTCGTATATATATATATTTACATATTTTTATTATTTGTTTTAAATTATTTTACATATTTTTTAAACCAAAACACTAGATAAAAAAGGATGATTGTCTTATTTTTTTATAATCAGTAACCACCTTTTTTGTACATTTAATATAAAAAAGTATATTCATATCATTATCATAATATAAATCGCTAAGGCGACTCGATAGCTTCCTGTTCTCAGTGAAAAAATATCGGCCGGCGCATACTTGTTTAGTGATCAGGGCTGGCAACTTTCTATAAATATTATTTATTATATATATTATTTTATTTGAACAAGTTTTTAATTTTTTACATTATTATATATAATATTCGATTTTATTTGAAAACTCATTATATTTTTGTTTCCAGAATCCTAATTGTTTTATCCTAACCTTTTGAATATATTTAACTGTAAAAAAGAGAGTACCTACTGTTTAGTTAATCCAAACGATAGTCCGGATATGTAATAGAATCTCAATATATGTCCTAAAAGTGTGTAAAAGTGCACACATATATACATAATGTTGTGATTACCTAACATATATACTTCATACATTAGTTTTAAACAATAATACTTTATTTGGTATACATGTATTAAATGAAGTTTATATGAACTTGTTTGTAAATAATCCAACTGAGAAAAATCTGAAACAATGCATGAAGCTGAAACTGAAAGACGGTGGTAAACATGTCCAAATGTAAATGCCGTTTTGATTTACTAAAATCAGTGATCAAATGGTCTGCAACGAGTCCGCGCTGTTAGTTGGATGATATGTATTGTGGTGAATTAGCTTAAAGCATCTGGAGTATCTTAAATTTTCTTTTAAAACTGGTTAGAAACAGCGTAGCTAAAAATTGTAGTATCTTTGCTAGGGTTTTTTTCATGACAATACCTTTGGCATGGCCCAGGATCAAACCCAGAATCCATCATTTCAAATAGTGAACTGTTACGCCAGACGGTGAGACCCATTTCTCACTAATCATTTTATACCTATCGATACAAACAAAGAATTGTTTGTTTTTAATCGTCTATGGTTTATAAAGCTTGTCTTTGGCATCCGGATATTTTGCTGCTCGGTCTTGCCGGATACCGGATAATAATAATAACAATAGTTGATAAACATTTTAGAAAAAATGTGTCTTTATATATTTTTGTATATTTTAAAATAAAGATAACGTAACAATGGAGTAGCAACCCTGTGCCCTCGGGTTTGCTTCGTTTGCTTGCTTTACTTAGTACTACCTACGTGTATAAGGACGTACCTGAAATTTACTAGTTTGTATATTAATTTATTTATTAACATTAAAATTATTTATTGAAGTTTTAATAATAAATAACTTATCTATATTCATGAAATCTTATAATTCTGAATATTTTTTGGTAATTATTATTATTATTATCATTATTATAATAATCGCTATAAATCAAGTTTATAAGATTATTAACTGTGTAATAAAAAGAAAGTTATTTAAAAAAATAAATAAAAATTCACATACTCTTGTATACTCATAGAGCGTAGTAACATTTCGTAAGCGACGCGCGACGCCGGATTCCGACCGTGCAGTGCGACTCGTAGTATTTGATACTTTGTTTTATTTTATTTATTTAATGTCTAATAATTATTATTGTTTCATTTATTATTTTTAGAATTTGAATGCCTTTTATATGACATAAATTATCACGTCATAAGAATTTAATTCAAATATTATTAGTATGTAAAAATGAATTATTATTATTGTTGTTTGTTTTAGGAATAATTATTTGCATTTACAAAACGGACAGAAATTGCATTAAATATAATAAAACAATCCTCTTAAACCAGTTGTATCTGAAAAGTCAGAAAAAGTTAATGATCACAATTTATATACCAATTACGGAGGCCGCGGTACTAATTCCTCGCATTTCTTAGTTTTTTCAGTTTTTTTTAATATATTTTTTGTTAAGTATAACATTTATGAAACTTTATTTTGATATATTTATTTTAGTAATTAATTGTTTTTTTTCATGTTTGAAGATAAAAATATGTGTAGTTTTGATGTAGCCAAATATGGCATGTGTTCGTTGAACGGTCTGAGATCATAGAACATATTCTATTTTAAAAAAAAAATATATATTTTTTTTTAAAAAAGAATATGATACTGAAGGGTTTCGAATTCGCGACCTCTGGGAATACATTATATAACATAAATCAAATAACACGAATAAAAAAAACCGAAAGTTTAGTTCATCAAAATCGAACCTGGGACGTACCAAAAATAAATATGTATATTTTTCAATAATGTTGAACATTCCAATAAATTATAAACAAACGTTTTAACGAACTCTTTCATTACATCGCTTATCGTCCACTCCGTTATCAGATAAGATAAGATAAAATAGGATAAAAAAAGATAGATCACATTCATCATTATAAATTATATGGACTTATTTGGAAATTGCTATTACATTTTATAAACTTATCTATACATATAAATACAATTTAAGTCTGTCTGTAATTTCAAAGTAATTAGGTTTTTTCATGTGCGTGTATCTATTTAGACACATGATACGAAGACATACAACATTGTTTACGTTTTTTTGCCTGTGTGTTTTTTGTTTTCCGGGGTAATCCTTGGCTTTAGGACTTTTACTGAAACATAAGAGTTTGTAGAGTATATACATTTTATCCTGAAAACTGAAAATTGGAAAATTAGCCAAAAAAAATACAGTTTTAAAATTATGTAGATAAACCAGTATAGGTATAAAATAGCCGTTAATTACACTTATTACGAAAATGTAAGAGGAAAACAAGAAAATATAAAAACAAAAAAATACTTAAAAAAACATCCAAAATCGGAATAAATTTATTGGTTTCGGATGAAATAAATCACAATAAAACTAAAAACAATATTATTTTATACGTAATATAATTTGTTATTTGTATACGTTTTAAATGATAATAATGGACGGCTTATTATTTTAGTCAGAGAGGGGGGAGGGGGGGTTAAGACGAGGTCTGGCAACAGTTAGAATAATATATTGATAATCAAAAAGTTACTATATGATAAAATATTATATTGGTGGATAATACAAAAAAAAACAATTATAGTTAGGATTTTTAACAAATATTATAAAAAAAACAGTAATAGCCAAAAATCGCCTAGAAGCTAATAATCAACATTATCCTCATATCCAAACATTCGGTAAACTCAAATCAACTGTGAGTGAAATCCGGTTCATTCTGCCTCCGCCCGGTTTCGTTTCGAGTTTGGAGATGAAGCGTTCAGTTTGTTTTTTTTAATATTACTATTATATTTAAATGAATTCATATTATATCAAAAAACAGTAATTTTCAGCGGCTTTATTCGTTTGCTTACGTTTAAAATTTTTGTGGTATTTGTCATGAAGATAATTGTTCGAACTTGAATTTTATATAAATATATTTAACCGGTGGCGTCTTACCGCACCTAAACAGTTTTGATACCAATATATTTGGATCACCTTTGTTACTTTCGTTGAAAAAATATCCTTCATAGTCAGTGATATTACATACATGTATCGATACATTAATTAAAAATATTAGACTTATAAAAATAAATTCGTAAAGATTATTTTTTTAATAATGTAAGTAATAAAATATATTTATATGCATACCCGCTGTCGCTAGTAACTTGTACCACACTCTATCTGTTCTATTATTAGTTGGTACCAAATCGATAAACTTAAATGTGACATTATGTATACCGTGCGTCTGTTTGTTGAATTTAACCGACGGCACGGAGGAGTGTTGTGGGTTTTGGATAACCATTGTATTATAAAATAAAATATATAAAAAAATATTGTATTAATTGTTATATTTTTGGCCATTTTGTTATATCTTCAAATTTATGTTAAGTACTTTTATACTCAATATAACAACGAAATAATTAGAAGCGTCAAGTTTCTGTCCGATAACTCCTCAAGGCCGTGTACGAAATAGTTTTAAATAAATTTACATACTTTATAAGTTTTTATATATATATATATATTAAAAATATAATTTTTACTGTGGTTTGTTCTTGTGTAATTTGATATACCATATCATGTTGAACTTACGTTTTAAATTACTATAAGTAATAAATAATAATAAAAAATATAGCAGACGGACAGACAAACTGTTTTAACAACGTTGATATATAAACGGGTTATTTTGAGGCAAAATCCAGTTTTCCAATAAACAGAACCTCGTGAGGGCAATTAATAAATCACTCGGTTGCCATGGTTACAGCTCGTTACGACCCGCGGTTACGCTCGCACATTATTACAATATATTTAGTTTACATTACATATGTATGCATTTTAAGATATTCTGGATTATTTATAACAATAAATCGATATTGTTGAAACTATCGTGTGATTATAATATAGTTTTTAAAAATAATATTACGTATAAAAAATATATTTTAAAATTAATAATGTATCAATACTATTTAAGTGCACTATAACACCATTTCGTGTCATACATAAAATATTAAAAATTGTAAGTGAAGTATCAAAAGTACTTATTGTTGTTGTTAGTATATTCAGATTGTTTTGTTTTATTTCTTGCAAAGACTTATTTCTTTTTAACAAGAAGCCATTAGTTATTTATTTGTATATTATATAATATTAAAAACTTTCATTTTTTTTATCAAAACGAACAGAACCGGAACAAACAGCTTGTATTACGGGACGTATAAAAAAAAGAAAAAAAAACTGTTTCCTAATCTTCAAATTCTATATAAGCCAGCATTAATAAGTTATATAAATATCAATACTAAAATCCACTCTATCTCATTGGAAATAAAGTCGATTTCTGTCTGTATATATTAGTATTAAATACTTGATTCGTAAAAAGGAATGTAAACTCTATGTTTTTAGAGTAGGGTTGGAATTAGTTTGTAGAATATCAAAGAACTTGTACCCTTTTCTTCATTAAGTTGATGTTCGTGAACAGTTGTTTACCGCGCCTGAACAGTTTTGATACATTTATTATGTAACTTTATTTAAATATACTGTTTATAATTTTAGGTTTTTTTATTTGTGTGTTGGGCCGTTGATATATATATATATATATATATATATGTTCTAAATTTTATTTATGAATGTAAGTAACAAATAATGTATGCATGACATTGTCAGGTTTATTCGTTTCTCAGACATGCGACGGCCGCCATTTAATATGCTGTTTATGTATGTAACAGATTTGTTTATTCTTTTGCTAAAAAAATATAAATTTTTGATGATTTTTTGTTTCCTTAATTCGTTTAAGCATATTTTATGAAGAACTCTGGAACTGGTTCTCGAGCTAGCCTAGTTTGTTATCAACGCGTGTCAAAGATTATTAATTATATCTTTATATAGAAGTAATAATGTAAATCAATCGAAGAAAATTAGTTACATCTATTGAATTAAAGGTCAATCCTAAACTGTGCACTGTTTTATTTAAAACAATTATAAACCACGACGGAATCTCAAATATGAAAAGTGCACAATTACATACACATTCACACACAAACAGTCTGTGTGAACGTCATCTGTGACTCATTATTTAATCTCATTGTTATGTTCAAATAATAAAGACGTTTGTTTTCTCGGTATCTACCGTACGAGGTAAAACTGAACATATTTTAAATTCGTAATAATTTTGCATTCATAATAAATCAATTATTATTATTATTATATAAGATTATAATAAGTCAATGGATCCTAAAGATTAGATATGTGTACATTTTTATTTTTTTTTATTATTTAATTCGTGTGAGACTTAACAATGGTCGCATGTGAAGTCATATTAATTTTGTTCTTTACATCTCTATAAGCTTATTTCCTTATAAGTATATCATAAATATTATTTTCCATGATAATATTACGTCACTTGAAACACATGAGTTGTTTTTTTTTAAAAGAACTTGTATAAATATCTCCAAATTCTCGTTAGTGCTTGCAATGTTATTTAGTATACCTACGATTCAACTAATACAATAAATTGCTTATGAGAAAAATATAAATTAATTTATAAGGAAAACGAGATACCTACTAAGATTTAAACTTAATAATTCATCCTTTAAGATTAATCGTCAGAAGAATTGTAATGAAACCGTTTTTGTTTAATCTAGCCTGTCTGTCTGTCATATTTCATGGTTATTTTTTGATCATGATAAAATAAAAAAAAACAAATTGTATGCTAACGAAAAGATTGTTGACGATTGTTGTTGAACGATAGGACTTTACCTGAATGTTTTTATTTTAAGTTGATTTTAATTGAATATTATGCATAAACATTCTAAGAAAAAGAATAAACAATTCTAAAATTTAAAATAAATTATCAAAAAGTATCAAAACCGTTTCGTCCATGTTGACCCGCTCTCATCTTTCACTGCTTTCTCCAGGGATGTATTAAGTATCCCTTTTGTTAAATAAAATGACAAATCTTAAATATATATATATATATAAATGTATATATATATATATATATATATATATAGTGTAATATAAGTTAGAATGTTATACATTTCAACGATTAAAATTTTATTGTTAAAATCCACCAGAGTGTTGGTTTTTTTTTACTGAAATATGAGAGAATAAAATTGTTAATTTATTGAATAATGACTTCTCAACAAGGGCAATAAAAAACTACCTCAAGGGCGATTCAGTGACACGGAAATAGCTGTGCTGCAGTATTGTTTAAATTTGTTATGTTTTTGTTATTTATTAAATATTCTTCTTAAAATAGCTTGACAATGTATTTCGCAATCTGTAAGATTTTAAGACATGTTGGTATAAAACAAACATATTTATAAAAACATTTATAAAAGGGAACAAAACCGAGTGCAACAGCGAGTGTGGTATTATTAATAATTTGCCAATTTGGAAACCAGCGTTTTCCCGGTTGTGTTACTAATTGATGTACATATTAGAATATCCAACTTATATACGTTAATGTTAAAAGATTAATAAAAAATATATCGCTATCTTCTATTAATAATATTTAAAGTAAAAACTACACTTTTTTAAAGCAATTAAATAATATTACCCGCCAATACTGTAAGGAACAAACAAAAAGAATTTTATGATTTAATAAATATATTATCTATATCGGTAATTGCATGATAGACTTCACTATATTATAATCGTTATTAATATCACGATAAATAAATGTATGTAATATATTAATAATAACACGACCGAGTGCCTCCCTGTACTCCCCTCCCCGCGCCTCCATTTTGCGTTATTGAGAATTTATGTCGCTTAAGCAGTTTGCACACTGGGTTATTATTATTTTCATATTTGATGTTTGAACTATTCATTATATTAAATGTAATGAATTTGTCTACTAATTCTAAATATAGATTTTATTGAACGATTACATATTTGCTATTTAACAATTGTTAAAAAATGTCTGTATGGTTACAAAATAAATGTCGGTACTGCTTAAATTATATAACTTTTTATTACAATAATATGCAACGGAGTGTATTGATAGGTTTTATTGTGCGTGAATATTTAACACGGACGTTAAATAACTCTCATACAAAAAGACATTTATTTTATAATTGAATTAAAACAATGACTGAAATGTATTATATTAATTCCAACTTCCCACGACATCGTTCCACATATGAGATATTAAAATGAAGTACACAATATATTTGAGAGTTAACGACACCCATTAAGAACAGGTTTTGATTTTAACCGACCCTGAAGAAATGTGTTCGATGTTATCGGTTTGAATTTACCTATTTTTAATGTAAATATTTTTATTAAGATGTATTTAGTATGTATTAAGTATACGATTTCAAGGATTTTTTGTTTAATATACCTTAATAATTTTCGAAACTATTTAAATATTTGAAACATATTCGACATGATATGATTACTAAAATTTGTATCTCGGATATCTCGGATATTTTTAAAATTATGAAATTCAAAATAATTGATTAAATGCTTAAAAATAATTTATTTATATTATAGAATTTGAAAAAATAAAAAAATATAGCTGTAGTAAATCAAACTATGAATATAATTTAGTTAAACTTGTTGAAATGGAAATCGAGACTTCCTGTGTCGCGTAAGTGAAAGTTTAATGAAATAGCTGAGGTACTATTTTTTTTTATATGTGAACTCGTGTTATAATGATTATTACCTGAAATTCTTATGAAAATATAATTAAAAATATGTATCTTATTTCTTGATTCTTGAATATCTTTGAGTTTAAAAAGTCGAAATGACAAGTTTTTCGTTCGCTTCCTTCTACAATTTAGTCAAGCGCTAAGAAGTGGTTTTAGAAATTTCCATCCCTAAGGATTTATAAGGGTGTAATATTAGTTAATGAATAAAACTACATGTAGCCTTATTATATAATTCGTTCATTAAATGATATATATTTTTTAATTATTTTACATAAAATAGAAATGATATCCTTAACGGTATTTAAATTTTTTGGTTTGAGAATATGGTTCCAATAACAATAATAGTAGTCATATTCATTTTATTCTAATGTACAAAACATAAATACACAAAAAAATCGATAAAAAGCAAAAGAACGTCGACCCGGTGTGTCCTCGCCCTAACAAGGGTTGTTGCACCGAATAGATCGAGCTATCAATTGTGTATGTGTGCGTGTGTACAGGCTGATTGCAGTTGAGATCTTTGTTTTAATAATAAAAATAATTATTAATAATGTTCTAATTATACACAAAAGCCTATAAATCTATAAAATACTGAATATTAAGAAATATATTTCATTTAAATAACAAAATAAAACAGTATAGTTTTGGTTTCAATTGAAATTAATCAAAATTTTTATGAATATTATTAAAGTCGTATTTGAAATTTACATAAGGTTAGATACTTAAATATGTTTAATAAAAAATACAATAAAATCTAAGCACTCTGTATGTGACTTACACAGACGTAGCAAGTGTGCGAGTTGATACGTGTGTGTGTGTGTGTGTGTGTGTGTGTGAATTAATATTACTCTATAGTCTATACTTATATATGCCCTTGGATTTGCTTATTCTTTAATATTTATATAATAATTATTGTGTATATTATATTTTATTTGATACGACAAAAGTTATAAAATACTCTTAGAACTGTGTTCTATTTTAAAACTTACTTAATATTATTAGTTGCGGAGGTTATAATTAAAAACATACATACAATAATAACTGAGTATAAAAAAAGTTATAAATAACTAAACTGAAACTTAACAATAACTAAATAAATATTAGGATCTAAATAACTTTTTGACAAAATAAATACTTTCTAAAAACACTAAGTGATCATATTTCCATCAAAAATTTTACTTTCATTAAAAAATCTACTTTTTCAACCGCACGTCTGTACCTCAGCTATAATCTCAAAAACTAGAATACAGATTCTCATGGCCTTTCACTAGCAGATAATATGTGAATAAAAGACTTATTAAAATATAATTAAATAAGGTTTTTTATAAATAGGCTTAACTATGGAGATAATTGTAGAATTTCCACAAATTTCACCTTTTCTCTCGAAATAATATAACATGCATACAAATCTGTGAAATGATGCCGTTACTAGGCTATTAATAAAACGGATCTAAAACGACCCGAAAACGATACTCAAACGATACAGAATTCACCCGCTCTCCTTATTTGAAAGCAATTTTACTCGCCCCGTCGTTTAGAGCACAGGAACGGATTGAGGGATTTTTTAAATATATTTTCGACCTAATTAATACGTGTGTTTGTTTACTTGTCCTCGTGTACACTTATTTTATTCTAAAAACAATCCTTATAAGCGGTAGAAGGAAAGCGTGGCGCGGAGCTTGTATAATTATTAGTATTAGATTACATATGTGTTGATAAATAATATCACTCTTAGGTATTTTACTATAATGACTAAATATTTTATTTATTGTATCTCTATTACACGAGCGAATACGAGTATATACTGGCGTGAATAGGGAATTCCAATTCATTTATGTGTGTTCTTGTTATATGTTAATTTTATTTAATGTATTATTTTTTCCTTTTATGTTTCCAGCTTTAATGTGGTTTTTATTTTTATCAAATAAGGCAATCTACACAAATTATGCCAATTATTCCAGTTTAAACCAAATAAATAAACAAAAAGAGTAATTAAAATTATTTTCAAATAAAATCAAATGAAGAGTTCGTCCCTGCGCTTCTGGTGTAGCGACAGATTTATTCCTTTTAATTATATAAGCCGTGGACACACTAGGGTAGATGTCCGTCTGTTACAATTTTCTAATCTAATAAAAAATCAACCCCTTTCCAGGACGAAGTCCTAGCCATAAATGACAAAGTGGTACTTCGAGCAGAGGAGTTGTTGAGCTGGGTGTGCACTGGTGGGGGTTGGCACTGGGGGCGTCGTGCAGTATGGCGGGGGGCCTGCGCGCCTCCAGCGGAGCCCTGTCACTCCTCCCCTCTGCATCACACAAAGCTGGACTTCAGCGACGTGGAAAGAGAGAAAAGTTCTATCAGTTAGTGTAATTTTATATTGTTTTTTGACATTTCTAAAAGTTATAAAAAGGTGATTTGAAAATCTGTAATTTTTAACCTTTAGCGGTGGATGTGGACGAGCCAGGGGTGGTGGTGTTCTCGTACCCCCGCTACTGCCGTTACAGGGCGTTGGTAGCTCGACTCGAGGACATCCAAGCAGCCTGGCTGCGGGACTCGTTGGTGGCCGCGCTTGGGGGATATTCTGCGCCCACCAGAAACACTAGGATACTGTACTGTAAGGTAGGGAACCAATGTTGTTACTGTAGTCGATCGATCGAATTACGATGATTTATGGATTTTCATTAAGAAAATTGGTGGTTAAAATGTCGTAGCCCAATTCAATGACTCTCTGATCTGAGCCAATGGCAGCTCAGCTGTGGCAGGGACATACAATATCTATTGTTATGATGGTTCAAATAACTTCAAAAATAACATCGAGTCTGACATCATCATACAAGAATCTAAAACTCTTGTGGAAGAGACAAAAAGAGATTAGCCTTTGAAACTGGGTATAAACTTATTTAACATAAAAACGACTGATTTTCGACGACGGATTTCAACTAATCACCGTAATCCCTCTTTCAGGACACCTTCGAATACCCCGAGCTGGAGGGCCACGAGTTCGTGTGTAACCACCTGGCCCCCCGGCTGAAGGGGCGACCCCGGGGCCGGCGGCGGCGCGCGGCACGCTCGCACGACCGGTCGCTCGACCAGTCGCCCGACTCGCGCTCCAGCGACAGCGACGTTAACATGCCGGAGACTAGAGTGAGTACATCATCACCTTCATACAGATAATTTTCATCAAATTCAATGACTCTTGTGATCCTTACTATATATTCATCATAATCATTCAATATCATCATCATCGTCACCAATTTTGGTCATCATTATATCTTAATATGTAGAAGTCGCTTTTGACAGCGGTTTTTCAATATAAAGACAATATAAAGAGGTGAAGTTTGTATGTAAGAGGTCATCTGATAATAAATATTCTTTAGTGGTTGGACAAAGGCCTGATGGGTTCATAATCGTGTATATAAAAAATGGTTTGTCGTGACTTATTTTACAAGTTGTAGTATACGAGTGCTTATATAGCCAATACTATCTGCTATGTGGTGGTGGTGTTGGTGGTGGTGGTGGTGGTGTTTCGGGTAACGACTAGTATTAGTAAAAATTATTACAATTAGAGTTATCTTTATTTAAGTATTGTTAAATTTATCAAAAGTATAAAATAACAGGAATTGCATTTCTTCTCCAGACGCATCGTAGGATATCTCTCCGCAACGGACCTGAGAAGAACAGCGAAGAAGAGGAGGAAGTAGAGAGGAAGCCGGAAGAGAAGGAGAAGGACGAGGCCTTCCTGCGACAACTGAGGGAATTCCTTCAAGAGAAGAATGAATCCGTCAAGATACCGCATAGTGTTAAGAATGGTAAGGAATTATCATCAGAACTTATAAGAATAAATGAATAAATGAAATACCTTTAATTTGATATAAAGTAATAATGTAGAAAAGTGGCATCTGGGATTGAGAACCTAATAATAGAATTCATTGAATAAACATTACTGGAAATTTATATGTGTGTGTATCCCAGTGTCCCTCCGTGCGCTGTACGGCGCGGTCAAGGCGGCGGGGGGCTTCGCGGGGGCCTGCCGGGGAGGGGCCTGGAGGAGACTGTACGGGGACCACGCGCCGCTCAGGAGGAGGCTGTATGAAAGGTACACACACACACAAACACACACACACACACATATTACCTTTCACTCACTACATCTATGTTCCGTCCTCAATTAGTTTCAATCAGACATATTTGTTTATATCATAACGTAACCTCACTCACACACTGACACATGTTAAACACATACAAAATGTCAATACAAGAAATAGATATACATATAAAAAAATCGTAAATACAGAAATTAATTAGTCCAAGCAATTAACTATTGGTTCTAAAGAAACTTTTCAATATATATTTGAAATAAAAAAAATACTGAATGAAAGTTAAATATTTCCAGATACCTCCTCCAGTTCGAGAACCACGAGCGATGGAACGGCTCTAAATATCCCAAAATAAACGGAAAGATAGACGAACCAAAGACCATAGACACGATAGACGTGACGGACTCTCCGGTGCGAGAGTTCTCCGCGAATTCCGACCTCCCAGAGAAGAGGCTGCGGACACCCTCACCCTCGGAAAAGCCCGAGAATTTAGTTTTGGATAATGAAACGGGAGAAATCACGAAAGACTTAAACATAACTTCCAAACCAGCCGAGGAATTGAACAGAGAGTTCCTGGAATCTCTCCCTAAGGAGGAGAAACCCGCGAAGATCTTTCTGAAGCCCGTGGAGAAGCTGATCGAGCCGGGCTTCCAAAATAAGGTCCAGAGGCTGGAGAAGGACCAGGGCTCCGTGTTCTTCAACGAGCTTGCGCAGAAGTTGAATTTAGGTAAGATTACATGAAGTACTATAATGGAATATATATATTTATAATATGTATTTATGTACAAACTTAATTATATATATATATTATTAAAATAATAAAGGGATATTAGTGACACGGTAGCTCAGTTGTTAGAGTCACAGGGACGGACTCACAGTCACAGGTACGAGTCCTGCTCGTGATGATCAATTCTTTATTCTATATTTTTTTTAAATGCCTAATTAGGTATTATATGTTTTTTATAGAAATTTCCATATTAAAACAATCACTTTATATAAAAAATATACCGAAACGGCTGAAGTAATTTCGATAATATTTTACCAATTTATTTTTTTATGAGTAATGAAAAAGGTTTACTCCTATAATCAAAGTTATACATTATTATTTGTATGAATAAATTAATTTTAGTAAAATATATAACACTCGAATTATATATATATATATACAGTGTAAACTCTTTATAACGTTATTCTTTATAACGATAAACTCCCTATAAAGTAGAAGTGTACACAACTTGGTTGGTTTGCGTTAAAACCCATACATTGATACACTCTTTATAACGATACAGCCATTCTCTATTACGAAGAAATGTGTTCATATTTTAACAGTAAATACATATTTATTATCGGTATTATTGTTTATGTTATCTTATCAGGTAACAAAAGACTTTGAAGCTCCGAAACATCTGAGGTCGTAAACGGTCGGTCTTGCTTTTGTTATTCTTAATTGCCTTGAACACGTGCAAAATGACGCTTTATTTTCTTGGAAGTAATGTTCTTCAACCAAGCATACACGGTACCTGTCGTATTATCAGCCGTAAACCAACATTGAAGCTGTTAACATGGCCACTAAAAGAAAAGCGATTTGTGTTGACGAAAAAGTTTGTGTGATACGTGCGATTGAAAAAGGAGAAAGGAAAAGTGACGTTGGAAGACGTTTTAAACTAAGTCAATCTACTGTTGCCACCATTTGGAAAAACAAAAAAACAATTCTGCAGGCGGCGCTGGAAGGAAACTCGTTTAAAAAATTAAGGAAGCCAAAATTCGAAGAATTGGATCAGGCAATGCTGTCGTGGGTTCACAAGCAGCGCCAAAATAATGTACCAATTTCGGGGCCAATTGTAAAAGCCAAGGCTGAAAAGTTTGCCGACCAACTTGGTATAATTGACTTTAAAGCATCTGAAGGTTGGCTCGGAAAATTTAAACACCGTCACCAAATTACGTACGGTAAAATGAACGGAGAGGCGCGGGATGTCGATACGAATGTGACTCACAATTGGATCAGTACAGTGTGGCCTACATTCGAGAAGAAGTACTCACCAAAGGACATTTTTAATGCTGATGAAACTGGCCTTTTTTTCAAGTTAACTCCCGACAAAACATTAAAATTCAAAGGGGAAAAGTGTATTGGTAGCCAGACAGTAGAAATGGATTAATTTGATAGTGAAGACAATCTACCGCTGAGTGAATGGATAAGCCAGTTCAACATACCAGACAAATTTAACAAAGATCTACATCGTTATAACGATATAACGATAACTCTCTATAGAGAGTTATCGTTATATGGAGTGAACAAATAAAACAACAAAATTTACAATAATGTTTAATAAGTCTTAGATAAAATATGCATATATGTACATATACTGTTATTTACACATGTAGTCCGTTAACTTTGTCTGACGTTTTTTGCTATGCCAGTATTTGTTTTGTATTATCTTATGTATCCTATTCATATCTAGATATGTGGTGGAATCATCTTGATTAAACAACAAAAATGTTTCTATCAACTTAGCAGCATCTAGTGCTTGTTGAATTGTTGGTGGTGATTCGGCTTCGTCCACTTGATCATCTTCATCATCATTATTGGGGTTTTCCTTACTTTTTGAAACTAAATCAACAATTTGTTCATCTGTAAGTGAATCGGTTGTGGCTACATCCTCTATATTTTCGTACGATTGTAGATCTTTGTTAAATTTGTCTGGTATGTTGAACTGGCTTATCCATTCACTCAGCGGTAGATTGTCTTCACTATCAAATTGATCCATTTCTACTGTCTGGCTACTACATAACCCAGCATGACGAAAAGAATGTTGGATAGTGGCTGCAGTTACCTCTTTCCAGGCTTTTGATATAAAGTTCACTGCTTGTAGCATGTTAATCGAGACCTTGCCGTCAGTTTCGATCAGATCCATCAACATTTTCCGTCTGTAGTGACCCTTTAGACTTTTAATCACACTTTGATCCATTGGTTGCAAAATACTGGTTGTATTATCAGGGAAAAATGCTAACTCTATGTTTCGAAGATTAGATATCATTGGGTGAGCCGGGCAATTGTCTACTAGAAGCAAGATTTTCCGTGTTTTTAATTCAGCATCCCATTTTCTCACTTCCTCCTCAAAAAACTGCGATGTCATCCAAGCTGACTTGTTTGCTTTATACGTGACTGGCAACTGTTTTATGTTCTTGAAACACCGAGGGTTTTTTGATTTGTCTATAACTAAGAGCTTTCTTTTTTCTGTTCCATTCATATTGGCAGCTACTAGAACAGTAATACGCTCTTTAGACAGTTTTCCACCAATACACTTTTCCCCTTTGAATTTTAATGTTTTGTCGGGAGTTAACTTGAAAAAAAGGCCAGTTTCATCAGCATTAAAAATGTCCTTTGGTGAGTACTTCTTCTCGAATGTAGGCCACACTGTACTGATCCAATTGTCAGTCACATTCGTATCGTAATAGAGAATGGCTGTATCGTTATAAAGAGTGTATCAATGTATGGGTTTTAACGCAAACCAACCAAGTTGTGTACACTTCTACTTTATAGGGAGTTTATCGTTATAAAGAATAACGTTATAAAGAGTTTACACTGTATATATATATTGTCAATAACATTTTTCTTACCCTCAGGCAACTCCGACACCCGCTTCCTCCAGCAGCTCCAGCAGTCAGCCCCCGACACCCAGAACACCACCCTCAGCACCCTCCACACCCTCAGCAGTCTCGGGGACAAGTACACCAACGGACACACTACCGACCAGGTACGATCCTGATAAAAAAATATATTTCCGTATCCTTAAATCAGTCGAAATTAATAATCTGCAATCCAAGATTGAGAGCAATCTTAAATGACTTCAAACTATCCGCAAATCAAAATGTCTTAAAGTAACTTCATTTATAATTATACATATCTTTAAAATGTATATGAAATGTATGTTAAATGTGATATATTTACAGAAACCTCGCAGTTCACTCCGAGCTGTGCGCGTCAAAACCACACGAGCACCGCCCACCGCGCCCACGCGTGAGTACACACACACAGACACAGACAGACACACACACAGACAGACACACACACAGACAGACACACAGACAGACAGACACACACACAGACAGACACACACACAGACAGACACACAGACAGACACACAGACAGACAGACACACACACAGACAGACACACACACAGACAGACACACACACAGACACACAGACAGACACACAGACAGACAGACACACACACAGACAGACACACACACAGACAGACACACACACAGACAGACACACACACAGACAGACACACAGACAGACACACACACAGACAGACACACACACACACACACAGATACACACAAATATAAATTAGTTTAAACATTTAAAAAACGCCTTATTCAATGTACAATGTATAAGAGACGATCTTCAATCAATTAGTGAGTAGAATTATACTAAGTTAGATTTTGTCTTGTTGTTATTTGAGATATAATGACTCCCTACCATTTTGTGTTAAATTTAAAAGGTTGGCAGAGATCCCTCAATGGGATAATTTTGCCTATTGATAATTTCTATGTAACATGTATGCAATTATAGTTTAAGAAAACCATAACAATGAATATAATAATAATAATTTAATTTCCATTTCAGCCCCGAACCCTCTCCGCGCGGACTCGTCGTCGTCGTCCCCACAGCCCACCACCACCACCACCATCAACAACTTCGGCATCCACCACCCGCCGGCGCAGACCGACGACGACATCGTCGAGGTAACTCAACAATAAAGATAAAGAAAGACAAAATTAACTGTACCTAAAATGTTAACAATTTTTTTTTATTATTTCCAGGTTCCATATAAACCTAAGAGTCCGGAGATAATCGATCTAGACGAATACCCGGAAAGTCCTCAGAGTATTAAGAATAAAAAGCTGGACATCCTCAAAGAGAGGGGCCTCGAGGTGACGGCCGTGCCCGCGGGCCCCGCGTGGCCCCCCCCGGTCGCCGCCGTCGCCCCGCTCCTGGGTCCCGCGCCCATATTACTGAACCCTGTCCAACACCAAATTATGACACAGGCGCAACTATTCCAAATATATAACATCATACCAAACTACCCCAACGGCACTCCGGCGCCCCGCGTCATACAGGCGTCCTCCGCCTTCGGCACCTGCGGGCCCGAAAAGACGGTCTACGGTAACCCCAAGGACCCCTTTATGCCCCCGCCGCACGTGCTGCAGGGGACCCCCATCAAGCCCCAGAGGAGCATTCAGACCCCTCCCGCCACGCCGCAGGACATTCTGGACCTCACCTGCAAAAGCCAGTCTGGCACTCCCCAGAAGCCCGCCGTTGAGATAGTGAGGGTCCCCTCGGCGCTCTCGCCCTCCAAAGCCAACGCGCCTCAGAACTTAAGCAAGAGCTACACTCTCGTGGACGGCAAGGCGGTCGTAGGCTCCAACTTGGAGATAACGCTAGTTAATAAATCTCAGACCCCACCGAAACGGCCGCCGCAGAAAAGATCTTCGAACGGCAAATTCGTGTCTGCGAAGACGCCCACGCCCCCCCGGGAGCATCTAAAGTCACACCCGCCGTCCCCGTCGGGAGCCAAGAAGGCCCCCATAGTGGTGCCGAGCTACCAGATGAGCGCGCGGGAGGGAGTCTCCCCCGCCGGCCACGGAGAACACCCGCGAGGCCCCGGCCCGGCGCAGGCGATGGAGATGCAGAAGGGCGCTCCTCCCCTGGGCCCCTACGTGGACCCACTCTACATGAGCGCCTTCTACGGCAGCCTGGGTCAGATGGACACGCGCCAGCTGGCCCTGTACCGCGAGCTCATGGCGGGTCAGTTCCGCGGCTACTCGGGGCTCCTGGACCTGGGGGCCCCCACCACCAAGAACTAGAAGTTCCTGAAGTATGTGATAGTATGTATAAGTGGCGATCTCTCGGCGGAGCGCGTGTCGTCCTCGCTCGACGGTTGAAGTTGACTTTGTTTTTAATTGTTTCGATCGTGACGGGTCGGTTAGATTAATTCGTTGGTAGGCTAATGTTTTTTTAATTCGCGAAATGTAAATAGTCACTCGCTGACGTCCTTCGCTGTACAAAATAAATGATTCAAAATAATTAATGTCTTTTAATTTTTATTTTTCGACTTGTAATGGTTCATTCCATAATGACTGACAAACTGAACGTAGATTTTATCATATGTTTTATACATTTTTGTACAAAGTATAAATATAAATAAGTATAAATATGTGACGGATGATCTTTCGCACATTCGGTATATTTATGTTTATAGATATTCTTTGTATGTACTAATTCTATAAGAGATTATAATGAAACAACCAAAGCTAAGTAAGTATATGCATTGGTTGGTTATTGTTATAATTTATGATATGAAAACAAAAAAGAATAAACAGGCAAAGAGCAATGAAACCCAAATATATCAATACAATTTATTCCACATCATATGTTATATTCCACGTCTAATACGGAGGCCTAGGGCTCATCGGAGGGTCCCAGCACGGCCCCGCTGTAGGCGAGGTCCCAGTAGTGCTCCACGCCGTGCTTCTGGAACAATTCCCGAGCTTGCTTCTCCGTGGGCATTACCTGCAAAGATACAAGTAATTGTTAACAGAAATGTATGTGATTAAGTATATTTATTTATTGTGATGTATACAGTCAAGGCCCCCTACCTTAAACTTGATATCTCCGAAAGCCCTCTTGGCGGTGACTCCCTCCCACACGAGGTGACAGGTGTTGGGGCCCTCCGAGCCGTCCGCGTCCTTCACCGTCTCCTCCTCCCACTTTATACGATGCATCATCAACCTGATACACGCGATACAAAGTAATAATATTATTTACTTTTCCAAAGACTTGTAATATCATTTGGGTTATAAAAGTAAGCGTCATTAAAATATTAATAAGAGGGCTAAAGTTAGAAAATGTTATCATAATGTCCCAGGCCCCCTTAGGCCCCTGCTGGCTTGTCCATTCTCGGGCCTCACCCAGTTACCCTATCGCGTCCTCGTGGCCGCCCTTTTCCCCCTCACCTCTTGTACTTGTCGTGTTGTTTTGGCCCCCCCTCCAGCACGAGCACGCAGCACCCCCGGTGCAGCAACACCACCCCCGTCATGTGCAGCTGCTGCGCATTCACCTCCACCTTGAACTTGGCCGAAGCGCACTCGAACAGGTCCTTCACCCTGCGGACAGAACGTGCTAGAACAACGGCCCTGTGTGACATCCCCGTGCGAGCGGGACGGGTGCCACCAGAGCGAGAGGTCCTACCTGTAAACCGCCACGTGCACGCCCATGGATGTGTCTTCTCGTATCTTCCGATCCACCTGCGACAGACGAACTCATTATATACTCATTACATGCAAATACAAAATACTTTGTGATTGAAGAGAATTAATTAACTAACTGATTTATCAACGTAATACCTCAGATTAGTAAAGTAAAATATTGATTTGAAATAGCTTTATAAAGTAAACAAAAGACCGGATTATTTTTAATTCCATCTCGAATTTGTGATGAAAATATAATGCTTATCAACAATATTGCCCCGTGAATATAGAGAAACTTTAAAAATATTAAAAAAATATTACACTATCTTATCTTACATATATAAATATAATTCTTTGGAATGTGTGTTTGTCATTGAACTTCTGAATGACTCGACTGGTTTTGATAATATTTCTGTATTAGATTTGACACGATAGATGAGCTGAAATTGGGGTCATAGTTTTCTAAATACTAATATATCCAATTATAAGTACAATATAATTTTTAAATAAATTAAAAATTAATCTACACGGGCAGGGTATCTAACCCGCAACCTCTGGTATACCAATCCCGTGTCTACCAATTGAGATACCGTATCCTTTAAGTTTATAAAAAATTTCAAAGTAAAAGAAGTGACCTTTTCTCTCTTCTGATCCTTGGTGAGTGCTCGTGCCTTGTTGGCGTCGAGATGAGTCTTCTGTCTCTTAGCGATCTGTTCCCGCACGCGAGCTTCAATGGCCGTGGGGTCCTGCACCGCCTCCGTACCCAGGGCACGCATCAGATTCGATATCCTGGAGCAGACAAGTACTTAGATAAAGACACAGATACATTGTCCAGAGAACCTACGATCTCTTTATACCCGTCACCGTAGCTTTGAAAACTGAGCCATAGTCTCGGTGTATTATATGTAAACATGATTTTTTTAATTTAACTTAAAACAAAATTTAAATATATATATATTCCCAAAACATTTAGTAAGCTAACCTAACTAATATATAAAAAAAATCTTTTATGGATCTCGAAAAAGAAATAAAAACTGTTCAACCTGACTTTTTGACCTTTTGAACTAACGTCATAATTCAAATTGCATCAAATTATGTACAAACGGTAATGAATATTAAATAACATAATTCCAACAATTCTTTCAAACAGTCCTAATGAAAATATATAATGAATAGAAAATTGATAGGAGAATAAAAGAGATTGAGAAAGAGTATTATTTTCCACTGCACCTGAGCTTGGGTTCCGGCGGCGCCTCGAGGCCGAGCCGAACCTTCTCCTGCTCCTCCTTCCAGGCCTCCCTCCGGCTCTGTCTCCTCAGCTTCTTTCTCTCCCTCTTAGTGAGGAACACCGGCATATAAGTCGGTTTTAGAGGTTCGGCTGAAAATACATACATTATGTACTGTTTTGAAAATAGCTTTAGATTATATACATTTTTGATAATTCGACGGTTTTCCTATAGCTTTTATTATCAAAAAGTTATAAAATATATTAAAAAATATATCCTTTTTTTTAAATAAAATAAAAGCATAACATGTCTAACCTGTTTATAGATAATTTATTACAGAACCGATTTTTTCTGTAATTCTTTTAATTCCAATTCCGTTGTTGTCTCGTTTACAAATTGGAGCAAGTGACATGTAGCCATGTCAGATAATAATAATTATCATCAAAACAAACAAAAAAGCATCATAATGAAAACAATAGAACAACCCAAAACTCATTCAAGAAGCGGTAAAATACAAACACGTTTATACAGAACAGACAGACAGAAAAAAAGAGCATCTACCAGAGGTCAAATTACAAATATTCGTAGCAACATCATAATAAAGTATATAGTATGACCCATACAATTAACAACACACAAACCGACCAACCGATTAATAATTCGTATAATAATAGCTTAAGTAAGTATGCTAACTATAATAATAATACAAGCTATAACAAAAATAATCAATCAAATAATAACTTTATCGCAAAAAATAACTTTATTGCAAATAATAACTTTATCGCAAATAATAACTTCCCCACGAAATCCGATACAAATGATGATTCCAGCTCATATAATAATAGAAATTATAAGCCATATACTCTCAAACAAAACTAAAACTAAATAACTATAACGGCTATAACGAAAATTATAACTATAACAATTAAAATAATGTATCTAGTACCAGGAAGGTATATAGGTTCAAGTATATAGGTTTTATATGTACTCCAAAAAAAAAAGAAAATCTATTATAAAATATATTTGGTTAATATAATTTGTTTTATTAGCTGTTACCATCAACTTCATCTCAAGAATAATTTGTGTAGTTTGTACAAAATCTGTACATTCAAAATTTTATTGTAATTATTGCCCATACCTATTCGTTTTTTAGTGCTACCAAATTAGTGGTAGCTTTGACAGGGAACAAAATAGATTTTGAGTCACTCACTGGGCGGTCGTAGCTGCTGAGGGTGCTCCACAAGGTTGGTGATGGCATCTTCATTGAGATTATCCTGTATATCATCAGGGCCTGTGTTGCATGCGTCTACCCGCTCCTGATACGAGCGCGTGTCCGGGAACGCGTCCAGTAATGTATCCGGGAACGGATCCGGAAAAGATGTAGCAAATGGATCCGGAAGAGAATCCCGTTTTTTACGCTTTGCTTCTCTCTCCTCAGCCGTCATCAGGATCACGCTGTCCCACCTTCGGATAGAATTTATAGATTATAACAAAAATAATATTAAAATAAAGAAAATTACATATAGAATGGTAAATTCACGTGCCATTCATTCAGTTGTTAGAGCTACAAGGATGGACTCACAGTCGCAGTCAATTTATTGACATTTATTGTTTTTTCAACAGATATTTTGTTTTCACATCAATCTTTTTCTTTTTATTAAAAAATACAAAATATATTAATCTCTGGATATAAATATTATATATACATATTTTCAAATATACATATATTATATTTTATATAATTATTTAAGATCTTCCTCGTGCATTTTTTTCCAATTAAAAAACTAAATGAGTCGTAGCTCAATAAATAATTAAGAAAACTAAATAGTATAAAATTGAAGCGTAACCCACCACTCTATATCTGGAACGCGAGTGGTCCCGGGCGCGTCGGCCGCCAACAGAGCCAGCTTAGTGGCGGATGATATTCCCGTCTTACGGGCGATCTGAGATATCTCCGTCTGAAGCTTCTCCAATTGAGCCTGGAAATAAAAAATATATATTAAGTGAATATTGTTTTGGTTCAAATTATCTTTGAATAAATCTCAAAAAAAGACATTAGTTAAAATATAGGTTTTCATTTCCTGTTATAAATGTTAGTAATGTTTGTCACACATCACCAACACACAACCAACATTCCAACTTCATCACCAACACACAACCAATAAAGAAATACACCAACTTTCATTCTCAGCCTCTCCGCCATCTGTGTGAACCGTCCGGGCTCGTGGAAGCGCAGTGGTCTCTTGGCCCTGGCGGGCGCTTTCGCCGGCAGTCGCTCGTCCTGCCAAGGAGCGACTCCGGCGGCTCCCGGTCCCGTACCGGAGCCCCCGGAGCCCGCTGCCGTTTCCAGCGCGCGCCCGCTCAGCTGCAGGCGGAACTCCTCGCGACGCTTGGCGCGGATGTTGGCCTGTTGACAAGCATTTTTAATATCATGTTTCTTAACCTAGCCATAGCTTTAGAATTTCTATGGAGCTTGTAAATAATTAATACTATAACCATTAATGTATTATCCCATTAGTCCTTTCAATGTTGTCTCCAAGAAATATCAGATTCTAGTTTGGGAGATTCCAAAGCACATATATCTATGTAGAAAAATCAGCAACAAACTTCATGAGTAGTCTTCAAATTCACTAGTTATTAAAAAAAATGCAATGATCTATTATAGGTTTTACCTTCAGCGTGGGTGCCACATGTGTGAGCTGCACCCTCTTCCCGCTGGTGTCGACGGTGCGTCCCTCTCGGTCCAATATGAGGGGCGCGGGCCCGGAGCCCCCGGCCGCCGCCAACGCCCCACCTGCCAGCTTGCGCTGGATCCTAGCCTGCAGCTCTGCTATCTTCCTCTGCTTCTCCAATTCCTCTGGTGTAATCGGGGTTATGGCTGAAATGATATTATAAATTAGTGACAATGTTTTATTCAAGAGAGTTTCACAATTTGCTTTACATATATGATTATAACCACTCAACAAAACAAATATACTGTGAATATGATCTTTAGCAGTTATTAAAACTCGTCTAAATAAGTATAGAATTATAACAAACAACACATATTAACTTGAATCTTTTCCCCAACTTACCAGGCTTGGAGTACAGTATGGGTTTGATGACACTGGGTGGTGCTATGCCCCCGCTGGCCACATGAGCCCTGATCTGTTGCGCCGCCGCGGCTGCTGTGCTCACATTGCGAGACTCCCCTTTGATGGCCATGAGCGCTCGCTTGCGTTCTTCTATCTCCTTCTGTGCATTTGCCATCATCACCTGAAATTGGTATTGAAAAAAGTAAGTAATTTTAATATATACTATGGATGTATACGGCTATCTGAAAGCAATCTCTTCTCAAAAACCTTGTATTGAATTAAGGTGTGTTGAAGAATGAAATTATATGGTTAGGCTTTAACTGTCTTTTTATACCCATTTTCAATCAAAATAATAAGTTATTAACAAGTTTTTATTTTTGGTATACTTATATAAATATAATATCTTATTTATGTATTTCAAACACAATACAATAAAAGTCAACTCAAGTCCTCCATATTTTGCTTTAAAAAATGGAAATTGAAATCTAATTGTTCAAGAAATCTGCATTCTTTAAGATTCAATAATAATATCAAAGTTACATACCTTAATTTTATCAGCACTTAAACCAGTCATCTTGGACCCAATGGTCTCCCCTTCCGCTAATATGACAGGGATCTCCATTCCATTATCATTCTTCCTCTCTTTCTCTTCTCTATCCTTGTCCCTCTCTCTTCTTTCTTCACGGGATTCATGACGGTCATCATGACGGGACCTGACAAATAATCACAGGTGTCAGGGGTCAAAAATATTGTATATATTTAAAAAAAATGTTTGCCTCTTGAAATGATAATGAAAATTATAAATGAATGAAATGTATTCTTGATCCATCAGATTAACAGATTAATAATGGATGTGATGATCAAATATAATTATTCTAAGCCAGTTTTTTAACTAGAATAGTAATAATTAGAAAAAAGTATAAGTCTCCATACTCATTAAATGTAAAACTTATCAAATATCTTAGGTATTATCTCAAAGAATTCTAGCATGTAAATATAATTAAATTATATAAATGTAACTTTATGGTATTTAAAAATTGGTCAGATGGTCTTGAAAAAAAAATTAAGATTCTATAAATATAAATGTAGATATACAAGTACAGTCCAACAAATATCAATGTTACCTTTTGGTATCTTTGTCTTTATCCTTTTCATCATGTTTTCGCTTCTGGCTCTTGGATGAAGAGACCAGCTCCTGTGCAAGTGCAATAGCCTTGTCCGCAAGCTTGCTTGCTTTCTTTGAATCTATGTGTGATGATATTTTATCTATTATCTTACGTCGTTCATAGCTGAAAATTTAAAAATGTATTGAAATTTGGTAAAAACAAGTCTCTGATATATTATTTTAATAAATATATATAAGCATTATCATACATAGTAGAAAATATTTCGGTTTTACAATGTTAGCATATTGTTTAAACATATTTCAGGATTGCTTTCTATAAATATAAAATAAAAATAGATTTAAAGTTATAATATTACCAATATATTATATTTCATTCTACAAACTTTTTGTTTAGTAAATAAATTTGTTTTTTTACCCGTTCGTCAAACAAGAAGAGACGGTAGACAACAACGAACTATCAGATTTCCCGATAGTCCTGTATATGGCGCGGTCGAGGGAGGATCTCAGGTCCTCTACCTCTCGTCTCGACAACTGTAAAGCCATAATTCACAGCAGAAAAGCACAAAAATCACAACACCTCTACACCTTTTAGGTTATGTTCTATATATTCTTATACCTTAGTTTTTTTCACCAACTATTTCCTGTAGGTTAGGTTATAACTATGGATATTTATTGAATTTGTCGAATATATACATTTTTAAACTGAATATGACATCTTATTGCCAGTAAATAACGCTTCGCAATTTACCAGAAGTTTGACGTAAACAAAAAAAAAATGGAATATTTAGTAGTCATAGATAATATAAATTTATAAATTATACTTCATCTCCTCTACCCAAAAGTTGCCTGGAAGAGATTACTCTTGCGGAATAACGCCGCCTTGTTCTACTATCTTTTTATTTTTCTTTTTTTTTGGGTTTTGTTTTAATTTTAGTACAATAACGAATATCATAATATCAAAGTGGTGGAACAATAACATAATTTTAACGATCCATCACTTTTCAGTCTGTCCCACATATAGTACGGCTCTCCTTACTTCTACCTACCATAACAGAGAAGGAGCACAGAGTACTATACAGAAGAGGAGTACAAACTTGACAAAAGTGAGGAGTGAAGTGGAAAAAAGCGCGGGAAACGTGAAAAGAGGCGGTCATCTTTGCAATGTCTTTCTGAGCTTTAAATTATTTTTTCTGTAATATAAAGATTAGCTGAGTAGTTTTTGTTTATTTATATCTAGTTAGTATTTTAAATACTATAAAAATAGAGACATATATGAACTGGCTGCGGATATGCAATTTTATACTTACTGGTGAATAGTTTAGAAATTATGTGAAATTATGTTTAAAATGAAAGTAAAGTGCCTTCATGACATACAAAATAGCAATATCAAAACTAAAAAAATAAATAATGAAGAAACTAGGCTAAGTCTCAAAGCGTCGATTTTAAATTAAATATAGACAATAAAAATATAGTAACATGCCTCTGACCTTAAGGTAGCAACTGCTTATAAATTCCACTTATCTCAACTAAAGCTTAAAACTCGTAGTACTACGACTTATTATTGTAGCATTAATTGAAATTTTGGGGAGGTTAGTGCGCGAGAAACAATAAAATAAGTAAACAAATTTTAAATTAATTAGTGTTAAGAAGATAACTAATCTTTGGGAAATATCCTTTATCACACATAGGACACTAATAAACATGTTGTGTTAGACTTAGCATTCATATGTGATAATTGTATACATTGTGGTATATTTCTTGATCTAATGAAACAGTAAAATAACACCATTATTGAAATCCGACAGTACTTTATCCTACTAACTATAGATCCATTTCTGTATTAAATTCATTGAGATCTTTGAAAAATAATATCCTTATTAAACTAGTAGCACATTTTAATAAAAATAACCTGTATCATAAAAAAATGTTTGGTTTAACAACCGGTCACTCAACAACAGATGCTGGTGCTCATTTTTGCTTCATGTTTCTGAAGTCTGGCAAATATTACGAGATGCTCTGGACATTTTATGGACATTTGTGATTTATCAAAGACGTTCCGCACTTTTGATTTATCAAAGACGACTGCGTACCGCATGTAACTGTAATTCGGAAATTGCGAAATTTAAAAAAAAATCCCTCGAATTTTACTAAATAATTATGATTTTGTCGTTTAATACTACTATTATTAGTTCATATCCTAATTAATGAATTCAGAAAGTAGACGTGAGTGGAAAGCGTTCCCCTAGTTCATTTGTTCAAATAGACCACAAGGTTCTTCTTGTTCCTCATTTACTAAAACGACTTACTTAGCTTTGTGAGATAAATAATAATAATAATTCCCTTTATTTAAAATAATAATTACAGTAGGTAACAAAGAGCCGTTACAAAATTAAAATAAAATAATATATATATACGCTACCCTGATTAGAAATATTAACCGTAAATTTGCGTAAAAATAATAAAGCGGACCACGCAAGCGGGGTCACGATGCAATGATCAAGCCAGCTCATTGAACCATGGACATAACTAACATAAGAAAACACTTTATCTAAACCCTTTAAAAAAAAAATTATAGTCCGCGTATATATAATCATTGTCTTTACAAAAATTTATTAATTCGCAATTAAATATTGTATTCAAATTTGCATCATAATCACCTAAAAAACCAGCAACATTAACTGAGTAATTAATAATTAAACTATTAATGAAACACAGAACATCCGTGAAATAAGTCAAATTTTCAATATTGTTTTGCGGCATATAAACAGAAAAATACATGTGACAGCTACCATTATAACTAAATTTAATGGCGCATATCCGTGAGTCATTACAACTAAATACATCAACATTGTTCAATAAGGATGTTCTCCACTATATAGCTACCCCCCCATAAGGTCTTCCCTTTAAAATCCCTGCAGATATATCAACTGCAGCAAAAATCAGCATGTACGTTAGAAGGGATATGCAACTCATTAGGAAGCAACCAAGTCTCTTGTAAAGCTACAACATCATAGTCATCACATAATAACCTAATTTGATCAATACTTCTTTTAAATGACAGTTAAATGTAACAAATTTCATAATTATTTGAATCAAGCTTTATGACTATTCTAAAATTATTTTTGATCCAAATAATATAAAAGTTATTACAATATATCAAAAATAAATCAAGTTTATTGTTTTTTAACCCAAAATGGCCTAAATACAATACCTACTGGCCAAAAATCAGAATTTAAAAATGCAATAAAATCGATTTATCTCTTATTTTTTTTATTTATAGACAGCAATCAGTTTTTGGCGATGTAAGCAATGCTCCTTCAGATGTACAATGTTTTAACGCTAATAATCTTTTGCTGAACCAAAAGAATACAAAATATATTAAATTTAATTTCTAAGCCATCAAAATCAATGTACAGCTAAATAATGAGGAATTGGATTTAGTTAATTCTGATGTTTTTAAGGCATTACCTTGGATGCGAAATTGCGGTCCAAAAATACACCGATTGACAAACTTTGAAACGGGTATATTTGTTTATTAGTTATTTTGACAGTATCATGTATGGCTGATCCATATTGAAACTATGTAATGCAGAAGAGGGCTGTTCGTGTTATCTGTTAAATGAATCCAAGGGAATCGTTAAGAATTAAATTCAAAGAAAATAAAATGATGACTGTATATAATCATTATATATATAAAAAAATAATACTAATATAGTCAAGAAAATCTAATTTACACAAAATAAATACCCGAAACAAAAGTAAACTTGCATCCCCACCACTAAGCTCCGCAAAATAGGAAATTTCCTAAAGGTTAATTGTATACATTTTTACAATAAACTTCCCAATGAAGCATTAAAATTGTCATAATAAATTTAATTAAAAAAAAATCCTATTATATTGATTTAATTTGATAAAAAAGCCTATTATTGTGTAAAGGATAACATTAAACTAACAAGTTGACTTATAAGTTGAGTATCTATCTATCAAGGAAGGGAAGGCAACAGCCTTCCCTTCCTCAAAGGGGTGATGGTTAACCGGCGATATACTGCTTGCGTAATTGTGATGCGTAATTGTGAAGGAATTCGTAATATTTTGTCGGCTGTGGTTATCGTGACTTAAAAGAAAATAATTAAAAAAAATCACAAAACCAAAACTAAAAACAATGTATTTTTAAATACTTTTCTAAGAACCGTATCAAACTCGGGATGCGTCAGTTAGTACATATAAGTTTATTTAACCACAATCGATAAAGCTTCAGGAATATTAAATTACAAATATGTTATTCATAGCTCATCGATGTAATTTCATATAAAAATTAGGGGAACTGCCAATGTCAAGCAGACTGCTTATCTAACCGCTTCCGGTAAACAATATTCCTAGATATATGTATGTGTATATGTATGTTTAGGTCTGTATGTCCTAGATTAAATTTATTACAATAATAAAAAAAAATATTTCAACTACCCAGACACTTAGACGAAATGAAACAAAAATATTTATAAATATACACAGACAAAAAAAAGAAAAATATTTAAAATATTATTGTTCTGTTGTGAATTATAAAAATAAAAAACGCTTTAATACTTTCAAATATACTGCATATTTGAAAGTATCAAAATGGTTTTAAAAAATATTTAGTAATTATTTATTTAAAAATAGATATATCCGCGTCAAAACCATTGTTTTAAATTTTATATAAATATCTAATTAGAACCAAACATTTTACATCCATTTACAGTTAAAACGATCACTGACAAACATGTTTCCACTGTTTCTCATAGCTGGGATAATAAATATCGTAGCTAAGAATAACAATTATTATATTAATACACCGAAAAATAATAAAATGGAAATAAGAGTGAAAAGAGACGCAAGCAACGATTATGATAGCATTCTGCTGGAAAGGATAGTCAATAATATAAGAAATGACCACGAAAGTAGGACCATATTAAACAATGAAGAAATAAAATTAAATAAATTGGATGAAAATACAAGTTCTAATGAAGAAACCAACAGCCATCTGAAGAATTTATTTAATAACAGGAAAAGAATAGAACAATCCAAACTTAATTCAAGAAGCGGTAAAGTACGAACAAATTTATACAGAACAGACAGACAGAAACGAAGTGCCTCTACCGGAAGTCAAATTACAAATTTCTTTAACAACATGTATAATAAAGTATATAGTATGACCCATACGGTTAACAACACACAAACTGACAAACCGATTTATAATTCGTATGATAATGGCTTAAGTAAGTATACTAACTATAATAATAGTAAAAATTATTATCAAAATAACCAACCATATAATAACTATAGGGCAAATAATAACTTCCCTACGAAATCTGATAACAATTATTTCAAATCGTATAATAACAATAACCCAAATAGTTATAACTCGTTCTATAAAAACTATGATTATAACCAATACAACTTGTATCCAAATTATAACCCATATACTCTAAAACCTAACTTAAACCCAAACAACTATACTGATTTTTCAAACTATTTTAATTTAAATAACCAGGATAACTATAACGGTTACAATGGAAATAATAACTATAACGCTTATAACAAAAACAATAACTTTAACGAATTAAGTTTAAGTAATGTATCCAGTACCACTGAGATGATAATACAACGGGGTTATATTTTTGGAGGTGCTGGTTGCCCTCAGAACTACAAGCGTGTTGGTTTTATATGTACTCCAAAACATAGATAATTTTGAATACATTTTGTTTTATTAGCTGTTCCCGGTGACTCCCATCTAAATAGGAAGTCATCTACAATTTGTACTAACACTCTATATTAAAAAAAAAAATTGTATTTCCTAGTGAAGTTTTCATATTTTTTTGCAGAATAACGAAAGTGTATTTTTTTTTATGGGTCTAATGTCTTATTTTCATATATATTTTTTTCAATATATATTTTATATTATAATTCTTTAATTGAATTTTGTATCGATACTACTTATTAATCAATTAGTGATCAGAATTCAATTTAATTATTGTTTACAATACTCATAGTAATATTATATACACAAGGAAAATTTAAATAATACATTTTCTATATATGATTATCCCTAATTAAACTAAACATTTATCTAAACTAACATTTATATAAATATTATTTAGAAGCAGATAAATTCATTAACCTAAGATTTTAATTTAATTAAAATAATATAACATTATAATACTTACTAATATGTATGTATAATAAAATTTTAAAAAAAATACAAGAGTTTTTTTTTATAGATTCTATATTTATAAATTTTAATAAGTTTCATATGGCTAAAAGTGCATGCACACATGCGTAGCCATACAGATATTTTCAAAATGTATGATTCGTTTTTAGTACTAACGATGTATTAGCTACCATGAGTGTAAACTCGACTCAAACTTAAACAAGACAATCTTATTGAATAAAATTTGCGTTTTGCGATATTGTATTACTCTAGTGTAACAGAATTAAATAAATAATACCTACATATATATAACATACAAGTTAGTATGTAATATCAGATTTTTTTATTGATTCCTTTTTTGAAGGTTGAAACAAACGTACTAATAAAGAAAAAGTATATGGTGCAGGCCATAAATCCTGCAGTTAAGTCCATTATCCATACCATTAGGTAGTGTAACAGTAATACAAATTATCTAAATAACTTGTCCATATTATTGTAACTTGTCATGATATATTGTTGTGATTGCTTTTTTTTTTTGAGTCTGTCCCACGTCCCATATCAAATGTTGTATTTTAGTATGTTTCCCCTTACCTCTACCTTCCATTGGACAGGATCACAGAGAAACTAGAAAAACGAGTTGTCAAAAGTGTAAAATAAAGTGTCAAGTGTCAACTGTTTTGTTTTGCCGACGCCAGAGTAGTGTTTTCAGAAACTAATGTTTCTTTAATTTATGATAATTATTTTTAAAACAAATGTGAAACTGTCAAAAGAATTAACTCTTTCTTCCATAATATTATAATTTATAATTCTCATATTATCAAATTAGTATTTGTAAAATAACCTTAAAATGTCTGACGATGAAGAAATAGTAGTAAAGAAACCTAAACCCCTGTACTATGGGTCTCTGGAGGAGCAGGAGAAAGCCAGGCTGGCTGCCCTCGCAGCAGCAGCTAGAGAGGGAGCTAAAGAAAGCAGCAAAGAAACTGGTGATATACAGGTTTCAAATGGTATGTAGTTTATTTATTAGGTGTATAAAAAAACTGTTGATGTTTTGATTTGTATTGATTCTTGACTAAAACATAATCGAAACTCTTCCAAATTCGAGTAATCGTTCTTAAAATTTGTGTAATTTTCATACTTTCTATAATAGCATATTTTATATTTTTAGGTGCTATGTTTAATTTCCAATTCTCAGGATTATTACAAATTCATTGCAAATAGGACTTCTTGTGTCATTTTATATTAATTTAAATTCTTGGGTATCAAAATTGTTTGATTGTTAAATTACAGAATATATGGAGCTAGAAGATGAAATGACCAAAGACAAGAAGGCTTTACTAGAAGAGTTTGAGAGAAGACGTAAAGCTAGACAGTTGAATGTATCTACTGATGATGATGAGGTGAGAAACTTCATTAATAATACTGCTTAGAATATTAAAAACATACCGTAAATAATCCACTTTAACCATAAGGTGCATACTATATTTTTATATATTTATGTTTCATTTTCATTCTCTCATGAATGTAGCTGAAAAACATCAATTTAAACTCTTGTTTAGTTGACATTTACATAATTAGTTATGAATTTACCATGACTTATTTTCAATTTGTTTAGGTATAATTTTATGATATGATTTATTTTTTTAGGTGAGGAGAAGTCTCAGGCAGCTTGGGGAACCAGTCTGTCTGTTTGGTGAAGGCCCGGCTGAGAGACGAGTCAGATTAAGGGATCTTCTAAGCTAGTGAGTTTGTTTTATCAAAATTTTATAAACAGTTTCTTATACTGTTAGATTATTCATGTTAAAAGTTATAATAAAAAGTATTATGTATTATATAAAAAAGTATTATATTCCACATAGTCTGCATAAAAATAAACTTGATGGATAATTTCTCTTCAGTCTAGGAGAGGATGCAATCCACAAAGCTCTTGAGGAAGAGGAGGCCCGTCTAGAGAGAGACCGTGGACGGGAGGGAACTTGGTACCATGAAGGTCCTCCAGCGCTTCGACGTGCTCGACTCACCATTGCTAGATACTCACTACCTCGGGCCAAGCAACGGTGAGCACTTTTGGGGTGTCATTTTTACCCATATCCATGCTGAATTTAATGGTGGGGGTATCTGGTCCACGCTTAGAATTATTTATTGCATTATATCTAATATAATTATGCTGATGTAGTTTTGTAAATTAATAACTAAAAACAATCTGACAGTTTAAGTCAAGCTCGCACTGAACTTGAACTCGCTGGCAGTGTGCGAGCAGCTGCTAAGCAGGAATCGCAAAGAAGAGCCGCCGCCATGTCTATATACTGCAGCCAGGTAAGTGGGCCATACAAGTTATACCCGTGGGAGAATACATTCCATATCTTAATAAAATATATAAATGATTTTATGATTTTGATTAAATAAACTACTTTCTAAAATTACTATTTTTTTTTATTTGCTAGAGGCCAGCCATAAATTACGTCACAAGTAAATGGGGAGAGTGTATCACCGTGATGTGACAAAGCGTGACAAGGGTCAAGGGGGGTCAATAGTTCTGTGATGTTGCATGTTAAAATTTAAAATAATGAAACACGAAATTTATATGTGAATAAAAAATTTTGATCTTTCCTTTATTAGAAATATTTGACTTCTATGTTGGTTTTATAAAAATAGGAACCAAAATAGCTGTTTTCTTTTGATTATTTTGAAAAATGTGTAATGTCACATCAGGGTGAGGGGTTCTATAAATGTGACAACCTGTGACAAGGACAAGGAGAGGGACTTAGAAGTTCTAAAATTCTTTTGACATCATTAATTGTTGGCCTCTTACATACATTTGAATTTATTGATGGGGTTACAAGTGACCTCATAAAATCATATATATATATATATATTCAATACTTCATTCATATGTTATATTTTATGTAACAGATCGGGGACACGAGACCAATCAGTTTTTGTAGATTCAGCAACGACAGTAAGATGCTTATAACTGCTAGTTGGTGAGTAATTGTGTCTTTTTGTTCACGTTGTTCAATTAAAGTAAAATAAAAACTGACGGTTACGTTACGTTATGTAAACGTTACTGTTGACATGACGTAGAAAAAAAATTAACATGTGTTCTTTGTTATTTTAAGTATGGGCTCTCCATCATCGTAAACGAAGGCTAGTGAGCAAGAATAAAGTGGCATTTTGAAAAACACTATAAGCTTTACTTAACAGATCAACATAAAATGGTGTTCCCCTCACTGACGTAACGTGTGTCCCAGGTCAGGCGTGTCCCACGTGTGGTCCGTCCCGCACTGTGTCCCGCTGCAGTCCCTGCACGGACACACTTGTAACGTGAGCGCCGCCGCCTTCCACCCGCGGGCTGAGCTGCCGGAACACCTTCATAGGAAGGTATACCCAGGGTCACAAAAGACCCGACTACATGGCCCCCATGCTGAGAAACCCTATCATATGTATATATTATCGCCTGGGGTAAATCTGACCCCACCGGACCGCTCATATTATAGTACAACTTGCATCGTAAGGTTTATAGTGTGACTTGTGATCTGTGCAGACTCTCTACTTGACCCCAAAATTTTGTTTTTAACAACTCTTGCTCTAAAAAGTAAATAAACTGTGTCATAGGAAATGTTCTAACAATACAATTAACGGACACATATTACATACACTTACGAAAAAACAATGTGTGTTTAATGTGTAATAAAAAAATATTTACTGTGAGAACCGGAGTAAGACAGAGAGTGAAAAGAGAGAGAGAGAGATAGATTATCTTATCTAAGTAATGACTTGGAAAATAACAAAAATACGTCACTCCCATAAGCTGAAGGCTTGTACCACTAATAGTAAATATTTTTAATTTATTATAATTTTATACAACTAGATAGAAATTGAGATGGAGAAGTTGGAGGACGCAGCGACGGACACGTCGGATGCGTCGGAGAGCGTTGCCATGGCGACCTGCGCGTACGACGGCACTGTACACTTGTGGAACTTTGTCAGGTACATATAACAATATATATAACACTATTCTTTATATAAAATATAAGTTTATTAATAACTTTTTTCGCAATTATTATATAACTATCACAAAAATCTTCTAATTTTACAGGTAAAGTTGATAATATTTATCTTTGCTGAAAATTATATTAAATTTAACAGCCCACCTCACTGTGAAGTACCGTCATCATCGGTTTATTGAGTTTGTAGACATGTTTTTCATTTTAGAAAATGAATGAAAATGCAGAAGTTTTTATTAAATTTATATCCTTGTCCCTCAGCGAAGCCCCGTTGGCGTCTCTCCCGGGACATAGTCCTGCCCGCGTGTCTCGAGTGGAATTCCACCCATCAGGACGGTTCCTCGCCACCACCGTATTTGACCATTCCTGGAGGCTGTGGGATCTGGACACGCGTAAGTGTTTGCGAGAGAGAAGGAGAAGGAGATGTCATTAATGATTTTGAGAAAATAAGCAGCTGTTCTTACACTGGTTAAGCTAGCTTTCCTTTTTTCTCTTTCTCATTCTCTGTTTTTGTTGTTGATATGTATGGTGTATATTACTTATAAATAAATAATTTTATCTGTAACCAGATAAAATAATTTATTAAAAAAAAAGTATTATTAAAATATAATAATTATTTGTAGTAAAAGCTTTGTTTGTGTAGTTGTTCTGTTTTGTTGTGTGTGTGTGTGTATGTTATGTGTGTGTGTCGTTACAGACACGGAAGTGCTCCACCAGGAGGGTCACGCCAAGCCGGTGTATAGCATCGCCTTCCAGTGCGACGGCTCGCTGGCTGTTACTGGGTTAATATATATGAAATGTTTTTTAAATAAAACTATTTTAAAAATATAACTTGCATATATTAAATTATATATAAACTTTCAAGTGCTCTGTAGCAATATATCGTTCTTTTATATGGAACATTACTGATGTTTTTAATCACTTCAATGCTGTCAAACGCTTATTCATATCTAAAAAACTATATATTTAACATAACTAACTGTACATGTCGATTATCACGTTCTAAAGGTAATATAATTTTAAATATCCTAATTAACACCGAGGGCTCCTCCTCCAGGGGCATGGACGCATTCGGTCGCGTGTGGGACCTCCGCACGGGGCGGTGCGTGATGTTCCTAGAGGGGCACCTAGGTCCCGTACTGGGGGTAGACTGGGCCCCCGAGGGGCACCAGCTTGCCACCGCCGCTGCTGACCATCAGGTATAAATAATTTATAAGACGTTTATTTATGACCGAGTTACGTATTTAAGTCCTTCCTCTCTATTCCATGCTGATTATTTGATATTATTTGTATTTATTAAAGTAAATATATTACTTTTAGCCTATATTTCATGTATAAAAATGTGAAAGAATAAACCTATAAGCATTTTTAGTAGTGTTATTTATTTTTATTTTCAGGTTAAAATTTGGGACCTAAGACGTCGAGCGTCTATTTACACAATACCGGCGCATACACATCTACTGAGTGGTAAATAATAATCTAAGTTGATTTTATAAAATACACTACAACAATATATCCAAAAAAAAAAAGTATTATTATTTTATCTTATGTTAGTATAATGATCGCGCCCAATATGTTAATATCTCACTGTTACTCGTTGGATCCAAATAATGAAATGAAATTATAAACGTTATATTTATTATTTACATCTGGTGACAAATATAAACATCATACGCCTATAAAGCAGATATGCGTTGCTATTTCCTTCGACATGAATCATAAATATCGACATATGTGACTGGATAGAGATAATGTAGCTTTATAATTAATATATATTCAGTAGCTAGAGCTTATCAAATAAATACAATCACAATTCAATTAAAACATACACTACATAGTATACAAGAAAAACTCTTTCATAAGATACAATATAATTTCAGACGTGCGGTATCAGAAGTCCCACGGACACTTCCTCCTAACATCGTCGTATGATAAGAGCGCCAAGCTGTGGTCCAACCCCGCGTATCATCCACTGAGGACGCTCTCCGGGCACGATAACAAGGTACCCACGGAACACGACGGTACCTTTATAACAACGTAGGGGAACATTATGACATGACGGGGTAACTGTATCACTGGACAGGGTAACAGGGTAACATGACTGAGTAATGGTCTAAAATAAGGTCAACAGGATGATATGACACTATGGTAACAATATCTTTTTTGTTATATATATAATATTTGTCTGATAACAGTTAAATGATCAAGGGTAGCAATATAATAATCTTGGGTAACAGAATAATAATCTAGGGTCACAGCGTAATAATCTAGGGTTACAGAGTAATCATCCAAGTAACAGTGTAGTAATCCAAGGTAACAGGATGACAAGACAGACAGGGTAATGATCTAAATATATGGTCTGTATGTTAGTAGTTATTTCAGAAAGTTGTCTACTTGACGCGATTTCTATCTATCTTTAGCTACGCTTCTCCATGTACCACTTGCTACGGCAATGATATCATCAACCCACCGTCTAAAAGGTGTCATTCACAAATAATAGGAAAGTAAACCAATAAGTCATAAAATTATGATGTATTAATATATTTCATACATTTATGTTGGTGAATGTGATAGAATATTTTTATTTATATATTAATTTCGTTTCCAGGTAATGAGCTGTGATATATCAACAGACAACAAGTACATAGCGACCTGCTCCTACGACAGGACCTTCAAGCTGTGGGCTCCAGACCTCGCTTGAATAAAACTTATACATATTGTTTATTTTATATCTTTTATTACTAAACGGTATAAAATATAACTTTTATTATCTATTTCATGTATAAAATATAAATAAAACAATTTTTTTGAGATCTTTTTTTGTTTTTGTAATTATATATTGAACGGAAGTTCATATACATAATAATATATAGGTATATGTGTTTATTTTTGTAGACTTCTTCACAATTTAATATATACATTTATACATTTAATAAACTTATAGTTGATGTCTTTACTTATATTTTACAGTTCAGGGTAGTAAGTGATAGAAAAGATGGCATGGTCAAAAAGAGGAATCCTCCTTTCGATCATGCCGTCTTGTAGCAGATTGTTGTATATTTATTTATATAAAAATATAGCAATGTTCAAGTATTAATATCAAAACCAAGTTTATTGTTAAAGTTATTACTTCTTGAAACTAATTGGTAATAGGCCCAAAATCTTTATAAAGAAAAACTAACAAGACTAACTTATAGTTTGACTACACTTTTAACATAACATACTTCCAACTTAATTGGTTTTTAGGGGGCTCATCCATATACATATCAGGAATCTTCGCCGATATTAGATGTCATGTCGTTGAGAATAGAGTTAAATAGAATACATATAGTGAGAGAAGTTTACGACGAAGTAGACGTCATTGCGTCCAGTGGTTATTGCACGAGCCGTTAACAAAAAACGGTCAATAACAATCATTGTGAGCTACGTGTCCAGTTCTTAAAGAATACAATCGAATTTAAATATTTAATTCGTGATGTATATTATATTTTCATGTGATGTATACAAGTACGAAAGCAAAATAAAAATATTATAATCTTGCAATGTTTTTTCCTACCCTTCCAACTTTAGAGGGAAATTTATTTCGAGTATCAATTTTGCCTGCTGAATTATAAAGTGCTTTTCAGTCGTTGGAGTTGTCGTTTTATATATACCCTTCAATGGTTATAATCTGTAATGTTTCAAAAACTCTTTATAAATGAAATTTCGTATGTATTTAAAAAAAATAGAATTCAGATTATGAATAAAAATAATACGTAGTTTAAAAGGATTAGTTTAAAAGATTAGTTTACAATGATAATAGTTTCAAAATGGTTCATTGAACAAAATCTTGCTCAATTGTGTAAAGAAATATTGTAGTGATTAGTAACACAAAGAATACTCGCTATCCGAAAGTCATATACAAACTGTCAACTGTCAAGTAAAAACTTTGTTTCAGTGCGTCCTAAAAGTAAAATATATCACAACACTATAATTTAAATAAATGTTGCGGTTCGTTTTACATACTCTTTTTTTGATCTAAATAATATCTTACAGGTGAAGAAATATTATAAGCGCCTTTTCTTGTTTATTAATAGGAAATGTTCCTAAGAAAGAAGGTTTTTAAATATAATTTACATTATAATTTTATAGAAACTTCCAATAATTAAAAGTTATCCAATATTCTTAGGTTTAATAAAATATTGATATAATTGTAGATTAAAAAAATGTTAACAACTGAGACTGTAAATTGTAAGAAATATGTTGACATTAATAAATATATATTTTTTTTTCATTTTTATCTTTAGAAATAAACTTTTGGTAGAATTCATTGTCCCTTCGCGGACAAATATGTTTCTCCCTAGTAAGGTCTCATCTGCCAGCTGCTTAAAATGCAGTCTTCAGATGTCATTGACACCGGAGAGAATGTGTTGATTGCGTACGACAACTCAGAACGGCCACTACAATAAAATGATCGCTTAGGAGCTTTGCCCGTTATTAGCCTCTAGGCATCGGCACAGCTAATAGTTGCTTTTTAATCAGACACCGAACATTCTTTCCTATCGTTTTAAGTTTAAAAAACATCGGAGTCGTGTGTAAATATTTTAAAATGGTAATCGAAAAAATTTGCTGCCTCGGTGCTGGTTACGTCGGTGGGCCTACGTGCAGTGTTATTGCACTTAAATGTCCCAATATTAAAGTGACTGTTTGTGACAAGAGCTTGGATAGAATAAATCAATGGAATTCCGATAAATTGCCAATTTATGAGCCTGGTTTGGACGACGTCGTGAATCAATGCCGAGGGAGAAACTTATTTTTCTCCACAGACATTGAGACGAGCATTTTGGAGGCCGATTTAATTTTCATCTCGGTCAATACACCGACGAAAACGATCGGTAATGGCAAGGGTAGAGCCGCAGACTTGAAATACATTGAGGGTGCCGCTCGTATGATTGCCGACATAGCAACCAGTAATAAAATAGTTGTAGAAAAAAGTACAGTTCCAGTGAAAGCGGCTGAAATAATTATGAAAATTCTCCGCGCTAACACGAAACCTGGTGTGGAATATCAAATATTATCAAACCCGGAGTTCTTAGCCGAAGGCACGGCTATCGTGGATTTAGTCGAGGCAGAACGAGTTCTTATTGGTGGAGAAGATACTCCCGAGGGTCAGAAGGCTGTACAAGACCTCTGCTGGGTATACGAGCACTGGATTCCAGCTAAAAATATTCTCACCACCAATACTTGGAGCTCCGAATTATCAAAGTTAGCGGCTAATGCATTTTTGGCTCAAAGAATTTCCAGTATAAACTCCCTCTCTGCGGTGTGTGAGGCCACAGGGGCAGATGTTTCTGAAGTAGCCAGAGCTGTGGGAAGAGATTCCAGAATTGGTCCCAAATTCCTAGAGGCGTCAATCGGTTTTGGAGGCAGTTGTTTCCAAAAAGACATCCTCAACTTAATTTATCTATCCGAGTGTCTCAACCTACCAGAAGTAGCTGCTTACTGGCAGCAAGTTGTTAACTTAAATGATTATCAGAAAACAAGGTTCACCCGTAAAGTTATTGAATCCTTATTCAATACTGTGGCAGATAAAAAAATTGCTGTACTTGGTTTCTCATTTAAAAAGAACACAGGAGACACTAGAGAATCACCTGCTATATACGTGTGCAAGACATTACTAGATGAAGGTGCAAAATTACACATTTACGACCCAAAAGTTGAGCATGAACAAATATTCTACGAGCTCACTCACCCTCTAGTCACCAATGAACCAGAAGTTATTCGTAAGAACATACAAATACACAACTCTGCATACTCAGCAGTGGCTGGGGCTCATGCCTTAATACTCTGTACCGAATGGGATGAATTTAAAACTTTAGACTTTAAGAAAATATATGAAGTAATGATGAAACCGGCATATATCTTTGATGGACGTAAGATACTTGACCATGAGGCCTTATTGAATATTGGTTTCCATGTCCAAACCATTGGCAAGAGGCTGTCCAGGACCAGTAGTATTAGAGCACAGGGCAGCCAGACCATGCCCTAACATGTAAGTTATAATTTTATTTTAATTAAATTATTATTACAATGAGACTATTTTATGATGGGGATATATTATATGAATCTTATTATATATTATAGGATTATGAATACCAATTAAATTCTGGCCATATAATATCCACAAGAAATACTTTTTAATTAAGTAATTAGTAAAAAATTTGTATATCAGAATGAATACTTAAAGAACAATCATTATAAATTTCTGCCAGAGATTTTCTGAACAGTCAGAATTGAGGAAACTTAATATACTAGGGGATTTTCAATGATTTAAAATTTAAAAAATATACACAAACATTATCACTATAAAAAATATATATTAACCTCAAGGCCACTGATTCCAGAACATATAACTGGTGTGTTCAAAGTTGAGGGTAGACAAATAATTAATACATAAATCAATATAAATACACTTAAATCAACCAATTGTTGTGATAATAAACCACTTAACAAAACATAAATGTTCAATTTACAACAACCTGATTCATTTTGAATCACCTGATCACATGATTGAATCATTTGATCAAACATGATTATTGCAAATGATATAACTGTAAAAGTATGTAAGCATAATCAATGTAAATCATATACTTTTTATAATGTTTTTGAGGTCATATGAGGGTAAAAAAATATATTATGGTTGATTGGTTTCTATACAAAGTTAGTTTAGAGTTGAAAATATAATATTTTTCGTGATTGAATGCATAGATAAATAAATATATATATATAGACATAAATGTTGACTATAGGCAAAGAATAATATATATATATTATTTATATGTTGCTTTAATTTGTTTCGACTCCAAGGGCCACTACTGCTACTAGACTTACACTATTTCGAAAAGAAATATTTTTCAACATAAACTATACTTCATTAAAAAATCTAGTTAATTTTAATGTCCTTATCCGAATGCACCAAGTGTCGGAGCAGCGCTACGAGATAAACATAGATAGAAAATAATTTTGAAAGCAAGTTTTACATTCAACATTTTTCCAATGTCAAACTAGCAGCTCTGAAAGTTAATTGTCACAGCCCTGAGAAGAAAGAGACAGAAACTCAGCGTGCTTGTCTTATGTTTTTTTTTAATCCATACAACTTTACATTAATACATGATATTAAATTTTAAAGAATATATATCCTGGCAGCGATCGCTTTATACCCATTTTCTTTAACACAGTTCATAAACCTTTTAATTGGTCTTTCCTTATAGCCGTGAACATTAATTCTCAGAATTTACATCGTTACAAACACAAATGACAGCCGCTTTGATCACAAAGAATTATTAAGTGTGGGAATAAAAACCAAGACCTGCAGTTCGGTATCGAGTAAGGGTCACTAACCACTAAACCAGCAGGCCATAGACCAGAAGGTCTTATTTTGCAACTTGTACTGATATATTATTATAATATTTATACCTACAAAAAGCCATCTTCATAAAAGATTAATAAAATGTCTATGAAAGGTATAATTTGTAAATAAATATATTTCTTCACATAAAAACTAAATATGATATTATATAGGTAAATTGAAATGTTTTTTTTTCATTTGCAAGTTCTTAAATTATTACAATTTATAGCGTATTTTAATTATTTACAGCCTGTGCACTTAGTTATAAAATGCATTAAATTTTAATGATAATTACTACACTTTAGTAACGCTCTTGAGTACGCACGTTTTTCTGACGTCACAGAGAACTCTTCTAACAGAATAGATTTAACAATTCTATATAAACTAGTCGTGCGCCGGAGTCAGAGCGCGCAGGGGAACGGGGGAGGGGGGGCTGCATATAATTGGCACACGACCCTCAAAGTCCTTCTAGTCAGAAAGATTTTGCTAAAAAAAGATGCTTAACATTAAGAACAAAAAATATGTATAATATTTGACCTTTCTCAAGTTAAGCATTTTTTTAAGTTTTATATCGAGTTTTGAATTGGTGAATGAGAATATTATATAATACGAATCTAATGTTTCATCAAAATTGATTCAGAAATGCGGTCTCAACGATTTACACATTTATCCCAAAAATAGTTTGGTGCTACCGAGATGTCTAATGTATGTAATGTATGGACAGTCAGGACGGCTTTCCGAAATTCATACATGTAGACGGTAACGAAGAATTTTTTAGTACAAAAATTATAGCAACGGTTTTAGTATTTTTCTAACGGAACTTTTCAAAATCAGAACTACACATTTGTTATCGATAAAAGAGAGATAGCGATAAAAACACTGAACAAATGCAGATGTGTTACGAAAATCAAATCAAACCGAGTATTGCCGAAATATCACGAAGTCAGTAGAAGAGACCATTATTATTGAAGCACATATCTCATATCTAAATTGCTTAAATAAGCCATTTGATTCTTAAATATGTATGTTATTGTAGCCATCTGCATTAAATGCAGAAATGATCAAAACTAGTCGGTCCTACTATAAGTTACTTTCAGTTCATTCCTAAAGCGGCCATTTCATTATCCAATTTACTAAACGCTAGGTCAAATAGCGTTCTAATATCGCATTGTGAAAAGGCTGTTTGTGAGCTTGTGTTGTTCCAAATTATTTTGTGGCATTTATCATTTCGGCATTTTAATTGAGGAAATTTGTGCTATTCATTGAAAACTAAATTATAAGCAGGAAATATTTATATTTATAATTGATGCAAGATGTATGTTAAATAAGCAGAAATGTTCTACAGCTCGTTAACATTTGGGTCGGAAATGTTGGAATCTGGTTTCATGGTTTATTGCTTTTTGTATTAACATTTGCTCCACATATGTCAATTGCTGAAGCTGTTCACTTTGGACTGTTAATATCTTGTTTTTGTGTATATTAGAGTAATTCAGAAATTAAAGAAGTATTAAATGTACAGACTACCTAATATAGACGTCGTTAAAGTGACACCTTCAGGCCCAATTTCTTTCTATTCTTTCCATAATTTTGTATTAGATTGATTGGCCACGTGACATTAATATGTACACACACAGATACACACATATACACACATACACGAATACACAAATGAATAAATTAAATATATTTTAAACTATAGGCTTTGAGTTGCAACATGATTCATCCAAGTTCGATCCCTACGACCAAAAACTTGGCCGGAAGACACTGATACATGGTGGAGGTGCCAAAGTCTGGTACAAAGCATTTCGATTCAACATTCTTTTTAAGTTTAGAATTATTTAACGGGGTCTATGTTTCCTCATAACTACAATCTAGTTTTTAAATCTAGATTAAATGAGTACCTTCTAGGTAATAGTGACACATCGTACACTACAGTGATGTGTACATCAGTACCAATAGTAAGAGTTTTGATAGTACGATACGTTGAAAGTTTTCGAGCAGTCACGAAACGAATTCTGGGTTGTGGTGTGGTTCTGGTTGGTAATAAAATCAAAACCAAGAACTACTTTCGTGACTCCAAAACTATTAACGTTTCGTGACGTCAAAAGTCATACAGTAGATTATTGCCAAGTTGTATTCAAAAGAAAATAAATAAAAAAAACTTCAATGCACGTACTTCAGAATATTTAAATCTTCATCACGAATAACAAATATCGTCTTGATATCAGCAATCAATTAATTGATCAAACATTGAGTGACAAGGTGAGACTGGCCTTATGTGACCTCACGGCGGTGTCTTCACACGAGCAGCGGGATCGCGATGATTTTAATCATAACTTCCATATAAAGTAATTTTGTACATGATATATTTATCTATCTGAATAATTTTGTCTGTTCGCATATCAAAGAAATGTTAGAGCGATGGGACGGTTTCATAAAGGTCTCGGATTCGAATCTCTTCTCGTAGAAGCAAGTAGTAGTCAGTTTATTTTTCAATCTATATTTAGTTTAAATTTAAATAAGCTTAACATGTCAATACATGTTTATAGATATTTTCAAACGTTGATATACTATTATTTCTCATTATATCTCTTATTCCCACGGATAGACCCAAAAACCAATCTATATTTATCACTAACTACAATAAAACTTAAAATGAACGAAATCAAAATATTATAAAATTATTGATAATTATTTAATATAGCATAGATTGAGGCCACTAATAAATAATAAATGTATACTACTGTAATAATGATAATATGAACGAACCTACGTCCCTTATATTACAAACGGACGAAAATGACGAATGCGTCGCTGAAAATTAAATAGAGAAATACATAGATTATATAGAACGCTAAATAATGACAGAACAATGAAAATGGCGCGACGATATTTAAACGCTGATTGTATATTTAAATTTTAAGAAGTGTGGAGAGGTCATTAGTTATTTAATGTATCGGAAGTAGTTCTAAACCACCGTTTAAACATGGTTAAATCGTTAGTTTAAATATTCTAATATTAATATTAATAGTTATAATGTAACATTATCGTTATTATTATTATCCATTGGAATTAATATATGTTTATTAATTGATAATTAATTAAAATAATAAAATTTTAATTAGTATAATATATTATATCGAATTATTAAATTGATCTATAATATAATCAAGTAATGGTTTATTTTGTAATTATATAATCAGTAAAAATAAAATAACAAATTAAAGAATTAAGAATTCAATGGGATATAGAATTTGCAACAGTGCCGGAATTAAACAATGGGTAATAAAGAATGAAAGCATTAAGAAATGGTAAATTATTCCTAAATAACATAGGTGTATCAAGAGTGGATAAAATATAATTATAAAAGTATTGCATATACATATATATATATATATATATATATATATATATATATATATATATATATATATATATATATGCTATGTTTATATTTATTACCCTAGGAGTTTTGACGTTACGAAACGTTTGAATTTCTCTTTTGTGATTGGTTGTTATGTGGTTGTATATGTAGTAAACCAATCACAATCAAGAACTTGCTTGAAAAAGAATAGGAAAATCTAAAGCTATCTTAAAGCTTAACGACCATATTAAGATCTCACTTTTGTCATCAGCTTGTGTCAATCGTTTGACAGTTGTCGCCATTGACAAAATACTAGCTGAAAAATATTGTTAAAAGAAAGAAATCGATCGTAATTATATTATATATTTTTTTATTTTATTAATTATACCAATTCCAATTCAATATTTATAGTTAATGCAATTTATAGGACAACGTCTGTCGGGTCAGCTAGAAATAATATACACATTTTAAAATTTTCTGAACATAGACGTTTGTTTTTTTTATGCCACGAGCGGAAGCTAGATATAAAATCCTCTCGACCTCTCCGTACCTGACCGTGGTGTATTGATTTCCTTATCATTCATAATTGTATCGATTTTCCTTCAGTAAATAATATAAAATATAATATAATTTATAGTACAACTAATTCTTAGCCTTTTATCGGATAGAATAGTGCTCAGTTTTATTTTATTCCTTCTTATTACGTATAGATTTGAAAAAATAACACCAATTTTACGAAGGCAGTTGATCAATATACATTTTTATTGGATTTTTATGTAGGAAATAAAATGTTATTGAAGTCATTTTATCCTTTTTTTATAAGGTAAGATTGTAACTATAAATATATAAACAAATGAATACATACAGATATTTAATCAGCGTATCTTAGTTCCAAGTCAAGCAAAGCTCGTAGGTACCATAAGTACTAGAAAACTGATAAACATATATAAACTATATTTTTACGGCTAAAAACATATAAATAACAAACACCCTGACATTAAACAAGTAAAAGTATTAAATACTAATATTTTTATAGTGTGGGTATCGAAACCGCAACCACTTGTGGAATATTTGGTCTACTGGCGGAATAGTTGGGCTACTAGCGGAGTAGTTGGGCTACTGGCGGAATAGTTGGGCTACTGGCGGAATAGTTGGGCCACTGAGCCAATCATTTGTCAAATAGAATAAAATAGTAAAGAGCTAAAATCGTTACTAAAAATACTATTGAAGTAAGAGATTGCTGCGCCCCTTTTGTAATATTTATAAGATTGGTCAGATTTTGGTCATTTACGGGCTTTCATGGGCTATAAAAATATGTATAACAACAAAATCTGTATTTTTATACATTTTATATTCTGATAGATGACCTAACTCTCGGAAATCTTAATTATCGTTTATTATTAAATAAAACTTTTGTAAATGTATCTATTTATCGTTTATATTTATCTTGCGTCACTTCCTATGGACACCATTTAAAATATCTAAATGTTAAAGTATGATGTATACGTATAATAAAATAGTTACGAGGACCAATAAAATGTTCGATGATAAAAAAATATGTCTTTTTGAGAAACTAATCTGATTTCGGTGTTATTAATACTGGTTGCTTATTTTCAGTATTTTTAAAAAAAAATTTATTGTAGGAAAAAATGGATAGGTTAGGTTATAATGTAAAATGTTATGTGGCTTAGTATATTTATCTATTAAAGTATAATTTAACTAAAATTATGAATTATTAAAATTAAAATCCGCATTTAATAATTTTGAATAGTATATTTAAACAAATTTATATGTATACAATTACATATAGGCAATTGTGAACAGTGCATATTTAAAAAAGTAATAATAGTTATTGTGACATTAGACAGATATTTAATATTTTTTATTGTAATTTAATATTATTAAATAAATCGATTGAAAACTCGTTGCGACGTTTTTACTAATAAAACGCTACCAGTCTGAAGAGGCATTAGCGTTTCAACCCATACATGTCAGGGCCGGTAATATGTGGAATCTTTCATACAACTAATTGGTCATCTACGACCTTGTATTCCTAAATTGTATGAGCGGCACTTAAGGATGTTTTTTTTAATTTTGTATATTTTAATAAAAAATAATTTGCTAATATTTTATGTTTTCCATAAACATATATTCACTTAATTATATTATTAATATATTCAAACTTAGTATAACAATTTCTTGACACACGTAATTGTCACGTATGGGAATCGAACCCACAACGTTCGGCGCAGCCGTCACGGCTACTAACAACTGGACCTACGGGCCGTCATAATATTATATGATTTGTAACCCGCTAAGCCACAATAGAGTGGTATGGCGGGCCTTAATTATTTTCCAATAACTATAAATATTCGGTTCATAAACAATAATAGCAGAACTATGAAATGAAACAAATATAAACAAAATGGAACCCGAAATGCCACATCACGAAAATAGAGTACACTTGCTCTGAGCTGAATAATAATGAGCTAGCCAATTATATTTCATTTTATATAATAAAACAATTTGCATGGCCGTCTGTCCGTGCGTACCGATATAACGAGAACACCAAGGTCGATTTATATATATATATATATGTAGTCTTTTAGTTTCGAAATAGTTATCAAAATAGTTTAATACCGTTTTTAGCCGAGTCGCCATTTTGAAGCAAACACTAAAAACCATGCAGATAATAAAATTCGACAAACATTTTGCTATGCAAGATCGAAGTTATATTCTAAATAACCTATTTATGGATTGATTTTGTAAGACGCTGTATGATTTAAATCTCGGATTGTAGATCGATTATTAATATCGGCTGTTAGTTAAACATCGATAGATAGCATATTGAATCATCAGTATTTTATTGCAATACAAATGACAGCTGTTTGAAATCAACAAATTGAATCAGGTTTTTTTTACTAAACAAATGTATGCCAGGAAATAATGAAACGACATTTTAATGAATATTGAAATACACGATATCATCGTATTTCCGTATAAATGCGATAATAGCACTAATTAAACACATGTAAGCTTTGATAAAATGATTGAAAAAAAAATTTACGATAAAACATATTTAGTTTATGTAACATTTGTTTTTTTTTTAATATTATCGGGTCTTAGAAATAATTATCTAATTTAATGTATTGCATTTTTATACAATGCCGTCCCGAGACTCAAATCAAATACAGGCACTTTTTGAATACATCTCTTAAATATATATTATTGGATTATTAATTCTTAACCACTGGAGCTTTTTATACCTATAAAGCCATCAGTTCATTCGCTATATGATAGTGCCGCCTCTGTATCTACCATGAATTCGTATAACAATATTACAATAATCTTACTTTCGACTTCGTCCTAAAAGTAATATTACTTTAATAATATTTCGATAAGAAGTTTTCCTAAATCATTCATTCTTTTACTATAGGAAACATTTATAACTCATACAATGAAGTGTGTCTTTTTAAATATTAATATAATATTGTTTTATGTGAAATGTTGGTATTTAAAGAAAGCATTCTTCATTCTTCATTCTTTTACGTCACTTAGCATGAATAAAACAATCTTTTTTTTGATATCTATGTTGTTAGCCCTATTGGCTGTTACAGCGTCACCGGAAGAGAAACGATCTTGTTTTATACCGTTACATGTAGTATTATTGTACTATTGCGACAAAACTTGTTAAAAACTTCATGGTTTAAGTAGTTAGTTCATGATAGGCCTGCTGTTTATGTAAATGCTAGCATTCATACAAGTCTTTCATCTTTACTCAAACGAAAACGTATACCATCTCTATTGTACTTGCCTTTACATACTAAACCTCGATAGATATAAGTATTAAAATGTTATTAACAGATAGAACCTTCATCTATTTTATATATATATATATATATATATATATATATATATATTATTTTATTAAATATTGAAAACTTATAATTCAAATCTATATTAAAAAAATACGTTTTATTTCTGTTGAATTGCTCAGTCGTTGGTATCTTGCCGGTTATTCTCCATAGAGCTGTCTGTCCTATACCTGTTAAGAAAATAGAATAGTCACAATGTTTCGTATTAACAATGTATTCTATTTATTATTGTATTTAAAAAACATTACGAGTGCAATTATCATTTTTATCAATCTTTAAAATCAAACAAACTGATTACTTCTTTATCACAATGTTTATTATGGCTCGTATAATTTTGAAATGTCTGGATTTTTACGAGGTTTTTATTATTTTCTTGTTATGAGTAATAATTTTAAGTGCCTGTTTATTCTACCATTAAAATATAAGCGATATATTAGATTTGTCATGAAAATAAAGATAGAGCATTGATAGCGACAGTTAGTTATCAGAGACCGTATTCTTAGCATTTAGCTTTAAAAATTTCTAACAATAATGTACATCAAACATTGTTAAATTGTTTTTGAAGGAGCAACTGTTGAGTTTTTGGCCAGCTCATCTCAACAGAGCCGCATTCCGAGCTGGTGGTAGCTTACTCACGGACTGACATACTGACATTTTTTAATATAATGTAATGTAATGTAATTGACGATTCAAAAATGCATGTAAATGACTACTTGAATAAAGATATTTTTGAATTTGTCTTTGAATAACACACTCAGTAGCTAACTATATAGTACGAGTTTTGACAGTTTTCGAACAGTCACGAAGCGATTGCTTGGTTATGATTATCAGTAAACCAATTGGTTAATTTTTGGTTTACTAACAATCACAACCAAATAACAATTAATAACTCGTTTCGTGACTTTTTGAAAACAATCGACTTTTAGTACATCACTACTTGTACTAAGTGTACTGGTACAATGTATTCTTAGCACGTTGGCTAAACTTCATTCAGCTTAATCTTCGTACTTCAAACATTCAGATAAGTTTAAACTTAGAGCAGCTATTTTCTCATCTGGTACAACATACGCACTGGTAATTCCGAAGATACGATCGTGTATTTCTCAGTAATTTTTTTAAATGTTAAATATCGGTTCTTAGAATTTATTATCTATTTTAATCTATTGCATATTTGTACCGACCCGAGGTACAAATTAAATACAGGCACTTTTTAATACGTCTCTTAAATATATATATATATATTTTTTTACCACTGTGGACTCCATTCAGATTAATCTTCTATGTACTTCTAACATACAGATAAGTTATAACCTTGAACAGTTCATTTCTCATCCCAAAGAACGTGTTTTTTATATAAAATCATAAGCACTGGTAATTCCAAAGATATTTCTCAGTAATTAGTCACGTTATGACCTCACATATAAAGAATTTATGAGATTTATCTCTACATTTATATCTATGAAAAAAGCAATTGCCAAATTCTTACTAAGGTTACGTTTTCACTAGCGAAGGGGCGTCATACCAGTACATTTAGTACGAGTTTTGATGTTAGGTTAGGTTAGGTTAGGTTAGGTTAGGAAACTTTACAGAATATAAATACGCTAACGCTTGTATTTAAACGTGAAAAAAACAACTAAAATATTAATCTAAAGGGTTTATTTTAGGAACGGATTAGTAATACAGCATAGGAATATATCTTTTTTTTTTTACACTTAAACTAAGTTGACGCTTGACTACATTCCACCTGATGGGAAATGGAAATGTAGTCGTAGGTGGTAAAGCGCATCAATAATAAAGAACTCAATAACATATAATATCTATATATGTTATTGAGTTCTTTTGTCTAAACGGTTTCTTTTAGTTATCTTTCGTTTATGTGTGGACAATGAACGTTATGACCATATAAGATATATTTATATCTTACTTGGAAATATTTGTTAATAAAAATTAAAAATGTTTGTTTACTTATTCTAAGAAATACATGTCCTTATTATATATTCGTTCGTTTCTATATATATATATATAAACGTTAAAGCCTATATATCTGTCTGTACATTACAGTTTTGATGTACAGAATTCGATGCTGTTCTTGCACTTTAAAGCCGTTTTAATAAAAATTGTTTTTTTTTTTCAGGTAACACGCAGATAGTGAAATTTGAAGAATTTAAATTTATAAGTACTGAATTATTTGACAAAACTAATAATATGTAATACTGTACCAGGCATTAAATAGTTCTGGTATCCCTAGTGGCTAAGCCACTAATGGGGATGTCAAAACGTCAGAATAGCTAGGTATATATCCAGCTAAATCCTACCCGAATAATATTGTATAAGATTATTTTTTTATATAAAATTAACTATTTATAAGCTATATATTTGGTAACAAACTAATCGAGCTGAGGTTCGTTTTGAACAAGTTAAAAGTAAGAAGAAAATTATTGTTTTTAAATTGGCTTCTTCCCATTGTCTGTGTTGGTTACAGTTTAAAAACATTTTTCAATTTAACAACTTAGAACAAACCCGTTTGTTTATTTTTTTACTTTATAGTTCTCAATTTTTCTCAAAATTATGGGCTCAATATCTTTGTATCCAAATATATATATTTTTAAGAATTGTGCTATAATTTTATTTTTTAAGTCATTTCGCTTGACCGGTCTTTAAATTCAAACTACAACGAACAAACAATGGATCAAACTAAATTAGTGTTTTAAATATAAAAAAAAAACTAATTTGTCATTTAAAATTGACATTACAGATTTAGCTAATATCGTTATATTTTTATTAATAGTAGTTAGTAACTTTCTAAAGACTGGTCGACCGTGAATATTATTTATATGAAATCTATAAATTGTCACAAAATTTAAAATAAACTGAATTTATTTTTAGTTCGAAATGTTGTATTTCCGATTATTTTTCTTAATATTTTTTATATCCAGTTATATTAAATTTAGCTTTTAAGAATTATTTACTACAAGTATTATTTTTATTTGCATTTACTCTACTCATGTATTATCTGACAAATAAATGGTATTTGAAACTTTTTTATTTGAACTTCTTCGCGACCTCAAGCGTACCGGCATCGTGGCAACTGAGCCATTCGCTCCCATTATTTATATCTTAAGATGTGCAATGTCACTATGGCGCCTTGAAACCCAAAATACTCGTTAGAACAAGTCTAAACTAATCTAACTGAGCTTCAGTCTTTTACTACGAGAAGTTGATTTTTTTATTCTAAAGTGGGGGTAGTGGGGGTTAAGGTGTATTTTTAGGTAACAATAAAACAACATAATAATTACAAATTTCTATTTGTTTATTAAAAATTACACATTTTAAACATCGCCCGTCGAAATAATATAAAAATAACAATTAATATACATAATAAAATACAAATTAATCATAAAACATTTTAGGCTGCCGCTATCACAACGATACTGCGCCGTTTCATTAAACATTTGCAACTCGCAATCATTTACAAAATGGCGTCTTAAAAATAATATAAATGCTTTTCAATGTCCGTATGAGTATTATAAAATAAAATCGTCAAATTATTCTCACTCTATTTACAATGTAAAAAATTTATAAAATATACTTCAATTATGTTATACAAAATCTAAAAATATTATTTTTCATTTATCAGGCCGTTGTGCCTCTATTATTCGCAAGGACAAAAGCAAAGCGGTTTTTTCACTGGGACTAGATTTTTTTTTTTTGGAAAACGAAATTTATATAGATTTTGTATAAACATAGACGCGGGCGCAACCAATGTTCGGTTACAATTATTTTTCTTAAATGGAGAAAAGTTAACATTTTTATTCATGTCATAATTTGGTCACTGGATACATGAATATTAGACAGTGTTTCAACGTTACGAATCGTTGATAGTTTTCGTGCAGTCATGAAACGTGTGCTTGGTTGTGTTTGGCTTTTATTTCGTTATGGTTGTTAGTAAGCCAATCAAAACCAAGAACTCGTTTCGTGACTGCTCGAAAACTATCAGTTTCGTAACGTCAAAACTCGTACTAGGTGTACCTACTGATAGTTAATAGGTACATTTGTTTCGTAAATGTTAATGTTATTTTATTGTTGGCTAACGACCTCGTGCTATATTCGTGAAGATGGTTTTTTTAATGGGTGGTATCAGGAGCAATGTCAATGTTTGAATTTTTTAAAGTTTTAAGTTTAGTTAAGTTACAGTAAGTTTTAAAATTTGTTTATTTTTTAATTTAAACTTTTCGATACCAAAATTTTCATTTAGATTCTTTCTTCTCGGCTATAATCCGTCGAAATCATGACAGTGATATAAATAATTAATTTCTCTTATAATGGTGAAAAAATGAATGAGACTGCTGTCTTTTCTGCTGAAATGAGTCAGTTATAGATTTAAAAACATTTTTCATACTAACCTCCCATGATTCAAGATAAGACATCTGTCAATGTCAGTGAACTGCTGTCAATGTCATTAATGACTACACCCGCGTCAAACGAATAAAATGGCGCATAAATATGGGTACACGATTAATAATTTCTATTCAAAAACAAACCACTACTGCATTTCACCGATTGTCTAAAACAAGCATTCTGATATGTTTACAACTAATATTAAAATAAAATTACGCATAAATACTTTTTTCGTTACTCTACACAGATTATACACAACTAGGCTGTAGGTAATTCCAATTAAAAAGGAGGTTATAAATATTTTTATAGCTACATTTTCTTACAAAAATCTATACTATTATTACCCTACATGAATTCCATATCAATCGACTTCTACGTATACATTCAATTTAAAGTGTGCCTTATTTGTTTTTTTTTTTCAAATAACCTGCCCACTCATTATTCTACGCGTTTCAAACTTTTTAACATTAATCTCGTTTAGTCCCAAATATTCCGTTTTTTATAAATATTATTGTTTAAATATTTTTATCATTAAATTTACATGGTCTTTAAATCGGTTTTTTAAATGGTTGTGTCACAATAATTTCGTCCTGTTCTTTCTGTAACATGCTTTGAGTTTAGTAAAAAAAATCTAGCTTCTAAATCCGACTCCAACAACAAAGACGAATTGAGTTTCTTTAATTAGCATTTCGTGATATCTTTGACGCAGTAGTTCGAATTAAAATTCCACATTGTTTTTGAGATTTGATGATAAAAACCTCTTTGGTAGATTTTTTATCACAACAGATTAAAAAAAACTCAATTCAAATACAACCGACCAGTTTATAAATACTAATCCTACAGCACCTACCTAGCGCTTAATATTCACAAATATAAAATACATATAAATGTACAGGCTAAAAAGTTATGGCGTAGATGATTAAAACTAATAATTAATCTGGCGGCCATTTTAAAATTATCATTTTGCCGCCGGAATTAATGTCACAGTACGGGCTATATCAGGTGAACTGAATAACAGCATCCTATTTATTTATTATTTTTTTGTATAGAAAATGTGAAAAAAAAAATATCGGAACATATTTCGTTTTTTATTGACAGCCGGCTAGTCTAAAAAATATGAGCTAATTCGAACCTAGTTTTAATAGTTACTAAGGATTAAACAAACTATAGAAGTAGCTATACTTTCGAAATACATAGTCTACATATATCTAGACCTAGTTAGGTTTCTAATTAGATTAGCCGGCTATACATTTTTGTGCATAGTCAATATTATTTGAGACGTCATTGAAAAATAATTAAAAAAACTGATTAATAACAAGAAAATGGCACATTTTTTTTGCACTTTTTTAAAATCAAAGAATTAATACTGATTTTTTTCGATCCAAAAAAATAAATAAAATCCGTTAATATTAAAATTGCATTAAATTTCAGGTGTACTAATAACCGCTACAAACGTCTATATATAATATAAAGCTACACGCATACTGTGCGAGTTACTCGTACATTGGTATAGTCCAAGAGCTCGTGGCAGTGACTTTTGGGTAATAACTTCGATGTTCTCAACAAATACATTGAGTTGGTTTGTTTTACATAAATACGTACGTAAATTCCTAAGATTTGGCAGACGCGGACTTCAGTTTTATAACCTGGAAAAAATTACAGGTTTGTCAGTTATTACGTCATGAGTTGATAGTATCTGTGTGTGTAGAGTTTACGCGATTAAACATAATTTTGTCTGAGTTTGAGCAATAAATGACAGAAACAAATGTCAGGGTATGCGTTTGTATAGCCTCGTTAGAGGAAGAGCACGGCTGTGTGTGTGTGTGTGTGTGTGTGTTTGTGTGTCTGTGTGTGTAGACTCACGTTAGAGGAAGAGCACTGGTCGGTCGTTAGCGCGCTCGGAGCCGCTGGAGTGCGAGTGCGAGCGCCGCGTGCCGCCGCCGCCGCCCTCCGCCGCCGCGCTGGCGCCCGACCCGCTGGAGGTCGACTTCACCTCGTTCTCGCGAGTAGGAACTGGAAAATATTATAAATTGTATATGTATAATAAATGTTTATATTTATTAATTGGTTCGAGAATCGGCCGTGTCGTCGATCTGAAGCGAAATACAGACAACAAAGATTCCAGTTTTCACATGCCGATGACACTAAAAAGCGAGGCGTGAGGTGCTGCTTCCTTGTATTGATGATGTCAGAACTACCGATTTTATTGAGAACGATTTGGCTTTGCTCTCCAGATGAAGACCAAACTGATTATAAATCGAAATGTCGTGGCCCAATACTCGGGTACTTGGCACTTAGCAGAGCGCTCTCTAAGAGCTATGATACTAAATGGAGCGTTCGTAATGGTAAATGCACAAACTTATATTCTTGGGTTTAAACTGGACAAGATTAAGTTTATCTCATTCTGAAACTTTCCATATTACTACGTATGCCCGGAAGAATCCCACACGGCTAGAATATGCGTTCCCAATGCTTTCATCTCATAGCAACGGACTTGGAGCGACATCTGACGAGAACGATCAGTACGCTCCAACCAGTACGAAAGCTTTTAATTTACTATATTAAATTAACTTGCATAAAGTCTCGGAAAGAAAATGAGAAGTCATCTTAAAAAACCGCCTTATGCCATACACAATAAGTCTTATTTTATCGTGTTTAAATTATTTGTAATTTAATCAAACTCTGTCTCTGTAGGCCACGTATGTCCGTTCTCACCGGCGGGCTCCTTGGCGGTGAGGTGGTCGGAGCCGGCGCTGGAGCCGCCGCTGCCTGACAACACACTTTCTTCTCTGTTGTAGCTGAAATAATGATATTTGTTTAAATTATATAATACTAGCTGCGGTCGCGACTCCGTCCGTGTAAAAACATAAACTTTCACTATAAAGCAATAGCATATTTCTATATTTATTTAAGTGAATTTCAAATACTAGTCGTAAGGTCGGAGTGCATGTCCTTTCTGTGACAAATAACAATAAAAAAATAAGAAAAAGGAGAAGGAATTTTAAATCTCACTAGTAGCAGTTCAAGAGACAAGATTATCCAATAAAAAATGTCTTCGATATTAGTATAGATTATAAATATGATGCTGACAAACGACGACAAATTTCGCCTCTTAAATTTAATTACAGACTATTTAATGAACGCCTGGTTGTAAATAGAGAAAAACATATATAAAATAAGAAATTTCCTTCTAATTTTGGTAAAGCATACAAGCTATTGTCGTCGACTTTGTCCGCACGTAATAGTCGGTTCCTTGGGAAAGAAGGAATAAAAAACATATGAAACGTTATTATACGTTATTATTATAGTTACCCGTAGACGGTGTGCTCGCTCGTGAGGCAGGAGCTGTACTTGAAGGGTATGGGCTGGTAGCCGTACGAGCCCGCGTACGGCATGTAGCCTGGACCCATCATACTGGAACAACAGCAATGAGTTACTTGGGATAGAGCAACGCCAACGAAGGATGTGTGCGTGTTTTATCGTAGTTGGGGCGAGCAACGACACCAGCATGACGGAGGTGAGGATGGATGTGTGTGTGTCTGTGTATGTCTGTGTGTGTACGTACTTAGGGTTGGGCAGCGGCGCCAGCGTGTCGGAGGCGAGGATGGATATGTGTGTGTCTGTGTGTATCTGTGTGTGTACGTACTTAGGGTTGGGCAGCGGCGCCAGCGTGTCGGAGGCGAGGATGGATATGTGTGTGTCTGTGTGTATCTGTGTGTGTACGTACTTAGGGTTGGGCAGCGGCGCCAGCGTGTCGGAGGCGAGGATGGATATGTGTGTGTCTGTGTGTATCTGTGTGTGTACGTACTTAGGGTTGGGCAGCGGCGCCAGCGTGTCGGAGGCGAGGATGGATGTGTGTGTGTCTGTGTGTATCTGTGTGTGTACGTACTTAGGGTTGGGCAGCGGCGCCAGCGTGTCGGAGGCGAGGATGGATATGTGTGTGTCTGTGTGTATCTGTGTGTGTACGTACTTAGGGTTGGGCAGCGGCGCCAGCGTGTCGGAGGCGAGGATGGATATGTGTGTGTCTGTGTGTATCTGTGTGTGTACGTACTTAGGGTTGGGCAGCGGCGCCAGCGTGTCGGAGGCGAGGATGGATGTGTGTGTGTCTGTGTGTATCTGTGTGTGTACGTACTTAGGGTTGGGCAGCGGCGCCAGCGTGTCGGAGGCGAGGATGGATATGTGTGTGTCTGTGTGTATCTGTGTGTGTACGTACTTAGGGTTGGGCAGCGGCGCCAGCGTGTCGGAGGCGAGGATGGATATGTGTGTGTCTGTGTGTATCTGTGTGTGTACGTACTTAGGGTTGGGCAGCGGCGCCAGCGTGTCGGAGGCGAGGATGGATGTGTGTGTGTCTGTGTGTATCTGTGTGTGTACGTACTTAGGGTTGGGCAGCGGCGCCAGCGTGTCGGAGGCGAGGATGGATGTGTGTGTGTCTGTGTGTATCTGTGTGTGTACGTACTTAGGGTTGGGCAGCGGCGCCAGCGTGTCGGAGGCGAGGATGGATATGTGTGTGTCTGTGTGTATCTGTGTGTGTACGTACTTAGGGTTGGGCAGCGGCGCCAGCGTGTCGGAGGCGAGGATGGATGTGTGTGTGTCTGTGTGTATCTGTGTGTGTACGTACTTAGGGTTGGGCAGCGGCGCCAGCGTGTCGGAGGCGAGGATGGATGTGTGTGTGTCTGTGTATGTCTGTGTGTGTACGTACTTAGGGTTGGGCAGCGGCGCCAGCGTGTCGGAGGCGAGGATGGATATGTGTGTGTCTGTGTGTATCTGTGTGTGTACGTACTTAGGGTTGGGCAGCGGCGCCAGCGTGTCGGAGGCGAGGATGGATATGTGTGTGTCTGTGTGTATCTGTGTGTGTACGTACTTAGGGTTGGGCAGCGGCGCCAGCGTGTCGGAGGCGAGGATGGATGTGTGTGTGTCTGTGTGTATCTGTGTGTGTACGTACTTAGGGTTGGGCAGCGGCGCCAGCGTGTCGGAGGCGAGGATGGATATGTGTGTGTCTGTGTGTATCTGTGTGTGTACGTACTTAGGGTTGGGCAGCGGCGCCAGCGTGTCGGAGGCGAGGATGGATATGTGTGTGTCTGTGTGTATCTGTGTGTGTACGTACTTAGGGTTGGGCAGCGGCGCCAGCGTGTCGGAGGCGAGGATGGATGTGTGTGTGTCTGTGTGTATCTGTGTGTGTACGTACTTAGGGTTGGGCAGCGGCGCCAGCGTGTCGGAGGCGAGGATGGATGTGTGTGTGTCTGTGTGTATCTGTGTGTGTACGTACTTAGGGTTGGGCAGCGGCGCCAGCGTGTCGGAGGCGAGGATGGATATGTGTGTGTCTGTGTGTATCTGTGTGTGTACGTACTTAGGGTTGGGCAGCGGCGCCAGCGTGTCGGAGGCGAGGATGGATGTGTGTGTGTCTGTGTGTATCTGTGTGTGTACGTACTTAGGGTTGGGCAGCGGCGCCAGCGTGTCGGAGGCGAGGATGGATGTGTGTGTGTCTGTGTATGTCTGTGTGTGTACGTACTTAGGGTTGGGCAGCGGCGCCAGCGTGTCGGAGGCGAGGATGGATATGTGTGTGTCTGTGTGTATCTGTGTGTGTACGTACTTAGGGTTGGGCAGCGGCGCCAGCGTGTCGGAGGCGAGGATGGATGTGTGTGTGTCTGTGTGTATCTGTGTGTGTACGTACTTAGGGTTGGGCAGCGGCGCCAGCGTGTCGGAGGCGAGGATGGATGTGTGTGTGTCTGTGTGTATCTGTGTGTGTACGTACTTAGGGTTGGGCAGCGGCGCCAGCGTGTCGGAGGCGAGGATGGATGTGTGTGTGTCTGTGTGTATCTGTGTGTGTACGTACTTAGGGTTGGGCAGCGGCGCCAGCGTGTCGGAGGCGAGGATGGATATGTGTGTGTCTGTGTGTATCTGTGTGTGTACGTACTTAGGGTTGGGCAGCGGCGCCAGCGTGTCGGAGGCGAGGATGGATATGTGTGTGTCTGTGTGTATCTGTGTGTGTACGTACTTAGGGTTGGGCAGCGGCGCCAGCGTGTCGGAGGCGAGGCTGTCCTGGTCGGCACTACGCAGGCGCAGAGCGGCCATGTCAGCGCACAGCTCACCCGCAACGTAGTAGCACTGCTCCGAGAAGGTGATCTTGTTCACCGTGTGACGGATGAAGCCCGCCTACACATATATTACGTAACATTTAAGTTAACTTATCTATAATAAAAAAATAACAAGATTTTGCCATTAATTATGCCATGCATGCATATGCAAGGTCCCCTAACTAGAATAGTACAATCTTCCCCTCCCGCAACCTTCTTCCTTCCCTAACTTCCTATTACTCAACCAAGATAAAGCATCTGGAGAACTCTATCATCACAACTATCCTCAAGCTCTTAATTCAAACTTAATTTACCTGGATAGTAAATAGTACCTTCAACATATGCGAGGCGTACTTCCTGGCGTCACGCCGGTCCGCGATGCCGGCCACGTGCTGCAGGATCCAGTCCACTACGTCGGCTCCGATAAAGGCGTTGGGGATCGTTATCTTCAGCCACATCCGGTCACGAATCTCTAGACCTGGGAATGGTAATGCATTGTTAATTATTTTACATAATCAGTTTATTTCATCTGTGGTTAAAATAATTTAATATAAAATATTGTCATAGAAAGGCAATATCTATGTTTGGAATGATGATTTTTTTTAATAAACATTCATTTAGGTGTATTAAGTTACTTAGTTACGTATATTTTAATAGGGTTTGTATTACAAAAAAAAATGCTGGCAAAGCCGCTTCAAATTCAATATTGAAAGTATCATTGTAGCTTTATATTCTATAAAGATGACTCAATACCTTTTTGGAAAACATATTAAGTAAATATTGCACTTACCAGATTCTGGCCTCAGCATAGCTCGCACGACCAGCGCCATGTCCATGCCGACAGACAGCTGGGGCTCCGCCAGGGAGCCCACATCGGAGCCTCGTTCTGGGATTGAGGCAGGAAGGGTGGACAGAGGGGGAGGGGGATAGGCTTCTCGGAGAGCTTGGGTGTGAGCCACCCATGCACCTGGAGTATTGTTTCCGAAATTAATAAACCTTATAATATATAATGAAACAAGACTAAATCGTTCACAAAGACATATGAGCACAATATAAGATATATTATGTTCCTATTAGTTTAAGTGCAATCATTGTACAATTGATGATTATCCAAAAAGCCCTCACCAGGATCTATTGGCCGCACAGGCTCCGTTCGTGGTATAGTAAAGTATCCTTTGGGGTTGGGGTCCCAGCATTTAGCCACAACAAGCTTGATTGGTCCCGGCTTTTGGACCACCTCACGAAGCACCCTCACAGCCTCATCATTGGTCATGTCTTCAAAGTTAACGTCATTCACCTGGAATGTAGAAAAAATGGTGCTTTTACATAGTATTGCATTATCCAAATGCACACTGTTCACAAAGCTAATAATAGCTTTATCTGGTGCTAAATAATAATATTAATCAAGATGTTCTGATATTTTTTTTTCTATAATGTTTAGCTTTAATATAGTTCGATTGCAGACGACCGATTCGACGATTGCAGCTATTGGTTTTTTGTTTTATTTTATCAGTTAAATTTTTTACAACCCTTAGCAAATCTTAGATTTAATAAATTTCCAGTTTTCAGTTAAGTTTCAGTTTCTAAGTTACTTAATTTAACAAAAGTGAAAATACTATACTCATGTGGAATAAATAATATTCAAAGTTCAAACAAGATAGTGGATTTTATAATTAAAAAGATAAGCTGATTTTAAATTGTTATCCAAGATTGTTATTTGTTATTGTATTCTAACATTTCTTATATAATTGAGACAATGTATAGTTTTATTCTCTGATTTTTTATTTTTTTAGCATCTACACAGATATAACAGAGATTTGACTCAAAAGAAGTTACTGGTTGAAATATGTATATATACAAGATGTAAAAGAGAGCCTCAATTTCATAGGATGATATTGACTTACCTGCAGTATCATATCTCCTGGTTCAATTCTACCATCCAGTGCCACAGCACCCCCTTTCATTATACTGCCCACATATATACCACCATCACCACCTTTATTAGACTGACCAACAATAGATATACCCAAAAAATTCACTGTATCCATATTCAAAGTTACCGTAATAATGTGCATAGACATGGTGGAATCAGTTATTGAGGAGTATGATGATGTGCGAGACATAACCTGAGGTCTCTTACGTCTTCTTTGAGGCCGTTTACGTGAACTCACTTGTAAATGCGAGACACTACTGCATTCAGTCAGGGCACGGTCCACAGATGCATTTGTATGTCTGCCGGTTGTTGTGGTTATTTCTGATTGACTATCAAAAAGACTAGTAGAGTCTAGATCTGAGCTCAAAACTGATGCCGTTTCGTATTCTAGCCCATGGTTGCCGTACTTTGAGTGACCATTTATTCTTAGACCTCGATACTTGTATTTGTCGCACGATGATCTATGTCCTGGTCGGGAGCTTAAAGTACTGTCAGTATCAGTGCAAGTATCCCTTGTAAGAGGAACAGTGGGTGCACCATGAATGTTTTGCTTAGTCTTACCAGCATTGCTGTCGGTACATTGGGAAGCCCCATCTGACGGGTTAGATCCCTCCGCAGACACTAACCAGGACACAACACGACCATTGAAACACGGTAGATGCGCGTTATCATCGACGATTTCCTCTTTAACAACACCGAAGTCATCGTCCATAGATTTGAAAAAAAACTTGTAATTCGGTCTATTCAATTGGTTCTTAAAATCCAACAACGTCACTTTCTCGGGGGATATTGGTATTTTCACTAAATACGGCGTCTCCTCATCGTCTATGTAATAAATAACTTTTGTCTCCTCCATTTTATAACATTTATTATTGAAAACTAACAACACCCTTACGATCTATAAATATCAGCCGCCATCACAAAAATGGCTATTAAAGTGATTCCGTTCGATGACTCTATGAGGCGCCACTGTCGATATATAACATTATGCAGCTTTTCCTATTCGTACCTAAAATATAATCTTTCGATAACTATTACCAATTTTGCTAATTAAAATGTAACCAATAAGGTAAAATACTAAAAAAACAGATTTTTTACCAAAAAAAAACTTTAAGACTTCAGTTATCAGTATTAATCGGTGATAAGATATTTTTAATTCATCAATCATTTTATATATGTATATAATATGAGTCGCAGATCGTGAATCATAAGCATATGTTTTTTTTATTATATTGACATGAATAGAATATTATTATGATTATTTTTAAATGAATGTAACGCGGAAGCAAGATGGCCTAAAAATATTTTAACAGCCGGGCGTATTTTTTTAAACATGCATTAAAAAATGTATTTCTCGGTTTTCGGATTTTTTCCAATAAATTCATAGCCTTAATCCATACTTAATAATATATGAACACGGATTATGTGCAAATGTCCTTAATTGTGCTTTGATTGATTTGCCCTCAAAGCTGACAGGAGAACAAAGTGAAAACTGAAAAGTAAAAACTTGAACAAGTTGAAAGCACATTTTCAAGTACTCGGATCACATATCTCAAATTTGTTAGATGTATCCATACTTAAAGCTGTCGGGTGCTAGTATTATTATTATAAAGATTATCAACTTTATGGGATAATAACATAATATTTAATTATATGTCTAAAATCATGATTTATAAAACTATTAACAAATGAGTATTTTATTGTTTATATTATGAGGTGTATTGTGGTTTATTTCTGTATTGTTTTCAAGAGTTAATATATTAAAATCAATAAATATTTAATAGTTAACATAAAAAATATATAAGATTAAGATGAATTTAAATAACTGGTAACATTCTATAATTCAACATCATTCTGACAAGCCGTTGACTTTGTTTATCCATTCAAATATTTAGATCGTTGTGGGATAATTAACTTTGGACATAAAAAGTATTTGTAAATATCGCCCTGAATACTTTTAAAATCGGTTATATTCTTTTAACACCATAATGAGTACCCTAGATTTACATCAGCCTTGGTTTCTGAAAATTTGTGAGGAATTTGATGATTTCTGTAAAAAAGTTGATGGTATGTTTGTTAATTAAATTTTTATGCGGATTTATCCTAGATCCGTTTAACTAATAGTTAAAACAGTATTAGTTAAGAAATATAAAATATAAAGACACCTAATGAACAAAATTAATTATTAAGCGTCTTTTAATTTGTTTTGATGTGATGTTCTATGAAATGATATTATAGAGAAAATAGACAAGGAACAACAACAGTTGAAGGCATGCAAGAAGAGAACCGAACTGGAAAATAAGCTGGCAATTGAAGTTAAGCTTAAAGTAAATTTTATTTTCTTATTTAGTAATGTTTTTACTGGTACCCCAATGGGCAATAGTCTCTTTAATATTAAAATAATACTAAGATTATACCTACCATACGAACTTACCTTGTATCTCTGAAATTTGAGTGTCTCATGGTTCATTAAAATTAGTATCCCTAAACTGATCTAATGTACATCTTTTTAGTCAGAGCTAACTCATCAACTCTCTGAACTCACTCATCGCGGAGATGAATTGGAACGTGTTTGTGCCGCATTTGAGTCTCGGCTTACCATTGCAGACAGTGACCAACATAGATTGGAAAATGCTAAGTAATTATATGCTTCTTATCATACACTAAATAAATTTAAATATTTTTTTTACTTTTTAAATGTATGAATAGCAAACACTGACAATAACAACTGTATATGTCATCTCCTGGAGTCATCTACACCCTCTTTTGCATAAAAAATATAATACAAATACATCTTTAGATGAAGTATCAACAGATTTATTTAACATGTGGAAGTTGTGTAGATATTAGTTGATTTTAATGAAATTTTTTGTTGTTGATTTAAATATCTATAAATGTTTTTTGCAGGGAATCATATCAGTTAGCCAAAGAGCTGACAGGGATAAGACTAGACTTCAGTGCTCCTCCCAATGTGGCCAAAGGATGTATCCTTTTTAAATTACAACAAGAACTTTTTATATTTGTGGATTCAATTGACAAAAACTATGCATATGAAATAATTATATAGTTTTTTTTTTAATAATTTTTGTGTGAAACATTGGATTTGGTTTTTTTGACTAGTTATGATATAATATTTACAAATACTGGGTCAACTTATATGTGTATATATATATATATAAAACGCTATATACCTATATAATTACTTTATAAATGCTATATAAAATTATTAAGCTATTCCAAATTAAGAATATTGAGTATTAATTATAGTTACTTCCATCCATCAGTAAAAAAAAATGCAAAATGTTTTTTATACCAGCATACAATATGGATCTCCTAAACTATATCCAGATATTAAGAACGAGTGTCGTCGCGCGCTCGTGCCCTTCGAGATCACGGACGGAGACGAGCTGTGGCGGCTCGCGACCACCACGCACAATGGAGGGAAGGAGAATGTTGTGCCGAGCTGAGTCAGCATATATACATAAAATTAAACATTCACTTACATACGCATATATTTTTTTATTAATATACATGCATTTGTAGCCTGTCCAGGTAAATAACAAAAATAAAAAATATATATTAATATTCCTATATGGGTGGAATTTCATAAGATCCCATTTTAGCTATTACCTTCATTCTTATGAATGCTTATAATTTATGAAAAACTGCAGTTCAGAACTGCAGCCCTTGCATTCCTCTAGATGGCGCTGTAGGGTTTATTAATTCTTTAGATAGTTTTACAAATATTCAATTTTATCCACCATTTCAAGAAGAAACTAATAAATTAAAAATTTTGGGTGTATATATAAAACGGAAAACACATTATTTAAAATAATTTATTTTAAGCATTATGGTAGATACTCTTCGCTTTCTTTTCACGCTTCCTCTTTTCTAATCTCTTTTTCTGCTTCTCGGTGCTTCGGAGAAGTTGGACAATGGCATCTTCTTCTTCAACTATAGTGCTACCCTCTGTGGAAGGTTTCATCTTTTTCGCGTCTTTATTCTCTGATTCTTCGGAAGGCTTCTTTCTGGATTTTTCACTAGAATTATTGATAATTTAACTTCAAAAATATACAAAAAAGCTATTTCCAGCGGCTCCACCTGCACTTTATAGGTAAAAACAAATGTCGGGCGACGTCCTTTTCTACAGCCCTAATATGTGTGCATAATTTCATGATTGGTCATGTAGTTATTGCGAAAGCGTATTTCAAAAAAGGAAACGCCACATTTTTAGTTACAATAGCATGTTTATATTTACATTAACAACCATTTGATTAGTATTCGTAAGAGAAATGAAGTTTGCAGCTGTACTTATTATGTAATAAACTACATGCTATGTTGGGATAAATTCTTGAAATAATATTTCTGTGCAATTGATTACAATTAAAAAGCAATTTAAATACTTATTACCATACATTTCAAATGGCTACCCATAAATGGCAGACACCTTTTACAATACAAGATACTAAAGAAAAAAATATTTGACAGCACTATCAAGAGCTGTGAAATCATCACGACATTTATTCATGAGAAAATGGTTGTTAGTAAGACATCCAATTTTATCCCCGCTAAATCTAGTATTAATCACTGGCTTAACCCATTTTTATAGAAATCAGTGTGAACATTACATACCCAACAGTCTCCATGTTCTCAAAGAGCTGGTCCATATCCTCTTCCTTGATCTCATTATCCTCTTGGGGCTGTTCCTCTTTTACTTCCACATCAGGGTGCTTCAGCGGTGTGGAGGAGGCAGTCTGTACCAGGACAGCACTCAGCTTTGATGTTAGGTATTGCTAGAATTGTTATTGTTTTAAACATTTAGTTTTATATAACAAGAATAAGTTATTTTAAATTATATTTTAATATGTAATGATAACTTAAATTGTAATAAATAAGGATTCATCTTTGCCATATGAATAAGATTATGCTATATCTTCCCGAAGGTATCTTAAGATATGGCTGAGGGACAAAATTTAAAGAATACCATTTTTTCGAAACTACACCAATTATTCGAAACGTTAGGCCGGCGACTGGTTCTATTTTTTTTTTATCAAATCTATATATTACTTGGACTGCAAACAATTGGAATAAGTACGGGTGCATTATAAGATCAAAAGAATTAATGTACACAGGCAGAACTCCTACCAGCAACTGGCAGAATTCCATTTTTGACTTTTTTTACTCTGCACTTTTAGGGTATTCAATAAATTACAAAATTTCATTATAACATTCAAGAACATACTTTGTAAATCAAATCCTTGTTCTCATAACCATGCACTCGTACATGTCTATCCAAGCTTGCACTGATGACGCATCCTTCAGCGGTGCCGATGCTGGTGATGGCACCCACAGCACCCTTGTAGCCCTTATCCAATTTGCCTCTGCGGAGGTCCACTTGATGCAGCTGACCGCGACCAAATCCCACAAACACTTGTCTATAATTAAAAACAAGGTTTAGTAAAAGCTAGTAAAGACTTATATAATACAGATTGCAATGCAGAATCAAAGCAAGCATTGACATTATAGCTCAGTTATTAAACCGACAGGGACGGACTCACAGTTGCTGGAGGTTCAAGACCTGCTTTTGTTAATGAATGTTTCATTCTGTATTTATTTAAAAAAAATAATTCATAATAATAATTTTAAAGACATTGTGGCTTATTTTCTGGTAAATTTAACATAAAAGTCTGATGTAATTGTCAAATGTGATATATTTATTACCTTTCACTAAAACCTTTTGTGATGCAGGTGGCTGCCATTTTTTCAAATTCAACATTAGAGACTGGTCGTCTTTGGGCTCGAGTGTCATATAACCTGTGAATATTATAATTATTTTATTTTGGAATGGTTGTCTTTTGCTGGGTTCAACAGTGCTACGAAAGTTAAGGACATACGAAAGAAACGTTTAAGAAATATTTAAATTTTATTAGTAAGGTGGTTTTAACTACTGCGGAACAACAACAAATAATATATATTTTAATATAGATAATTTGAAAACAAAATACATATTCATTTCTATAGCAGATCGGAGGGGCCTGTTTTTTGTGTTAAGTCGACTACAGCAGGTACCTTTAACGCTGTTAAATAAGATTCCATAATCACCTAACATAACCATGTCTTGAGCACACCGCTAACTCGGTTGGAGAGAGGAAGGCGAGGTCAGTGACCCACACCGAGCGTCGGAGCTGAAGCCAGTCGTGTGGAAGGTTCTTGGCATTGAAGATAGGGTCAGGTTCACCGATCTTATATACTTTCAGATCATTCTCTTCACCACCTGTAAGTTTGAACGTAAGTTTGTACATACAAATACATACATATATTGTACAATTATAGCATGTTTCAATCTATACTGCCAATCTATAATGCTGATGAGTATTTTTTTTGTTTGAAGGACCATATCTCTAGCACTGAAAGATGGATTTGTTTTGTGTCGTCTTTAATAGATCATTCATCCATGAAGGTTATATATTAGGTAAGTAGATAAGTGAATGTACTATCCACTTTTTTTCTTTACTACTACTATTTTAAATTTCAAGATTCAATAAGTAGTTCAAAACAAATGTTTCTAATGTGTAAAATCCTGAACCTTTATAACAATTTCCTCGATTTAACAAATTTTTCATAATCCCTTTGAATTGTCCATAAGAATTATTGTAAAATATACATTAGTGCATTTTTATGAAGGAATCCTATTTTAAAAAAATGTAATATAGACTGTTGCTCAGTGTAAAAGTAGCTTTTTATTGGTGAAAGAATACAAATATACAAAAACACAAAATAAAACTTACCTCTATATAATATTAGTATAGATTCTTAATTATCAAAAACTGTAAATACTTCTAATTGACAAATTTTGTCAACTCAAAACCTCTATATAACATTCCCATTTATATGACCCTTAATCACATAGTATGTGATTTAGTTGTGAAAGGTATTGACACATTTTTAATGTTTACCTTTTATTCTTCTAATTTAAAAAAATTATACCTACCTTACCTCAATATAACAGACTCAGTTTAACAAATGACTTGATAACAAATATTTACTTGTCCTCTTGCAATTTGTTATATTGAGGTTGCACTATATATCAATTTTTTAATTTATTCTGTATATGACATCACAATTTTAAGACAAGTAAAAAGGATGAAAATTAAACATTATAAAAATATCAATAGTACCTCACCTGTAGCAAACATAGTTGTATCATCCTCAAATACTTTCATCCGATCTATCTTTCCCACATTTATGACTTCATTCTCCTTCTTGCTCCATATTTGAACCACTCCTCCTGACAGGGCTGCAATGAGCCTTCGTTTATGTTTACCTAGTCCAACTATGTCACCAGTGCTGAAGTCTGCTGTGTATGTCTTTGTGAAGCCTTTCAGTGTGTCGTAGACTTGTATCTGTTGATATATTTACAATGGTTATATATTTGATTACATATCACTAAAATAAAATCTTACAGTATATTAGTAATGACTTTAGTTGCAAATTAATCTTAAAGAAAAAAAGATGAGAAATTCTCAATATAAAAACAAATAATTCCAATGAATGTGATCATGTGTCATGCACCCATGTAAATTTTCAATTATTTATATGACAGAACAACACTATTGATTTAAATATCAGTTTCCAATATTAAATATAAAGAGTGTATAAAATGATAGAGAACCTGTTGATTTTTTCTGCCAATAAGTATCTCAGTCTGTTCAGCATTGCCCCACACCATAGAGGTAATAGTGTCATCTTTTTGTAAACTTTTTATTTCTACAAGATTTTCTATACACTTCTTATTGTTTTTAGACGAGTCTGAGTGATATTTTATATCTGAAATAATTTATAAAAACGATTTGCATAAACATAAAAGTAACGTAATAAACAATAATAAGTTAATGGTACAAATACGAATGGTTTTAAATTAACAAAATTCCACTACGTAAGAGGCGTGTGGCTATCTACTTACGTTTAAAAGAGCCTATTTTGCTTCCGACGAATAAGTCAATTTCTTGGTCTTCTTTGATCAACATTTTTAAATATAAGATTAGTACATTTATGCTATAACATATTCCATAAAATAAATTTATGTACCAAATAAATTAGATCAACATTTCACAACAACCGTCAAACACACGTGTGTATTGACATTGACAATTGATAACATTCTTATAAATTATAATGAAGACGCCAGACAGAGTTATTTTTCTGTCAACGAATCTATAATTCTACTGTAGCAAAATACATACAGAGTAATTTTGCTACAGTAGAATTATCACATTCCAAAAGTCAAATTTAAATAAAAAGCGTTCAGTTCAGTTTCGAGAAAATTTAAAATTTCTTATCCTAATTTCAATACATAAATCTTTTCAAGTATGAAGCCGTTATTGTTACTAACGATTTGCTAAGATAAATATGTACAAGCTCATGTAAAAGGTAAATGCTT